>JABSTQ010010110.1:0-655729 GCA_013358835.2 Ixodes persulcatus
ATCCCTCGAGCGGTCCTCTCCGTGAACCCCACGTTCCCCTCGGGGTTCAGGCAATTACCGAGGAAATCGCGCCGAGGAGCGTCTCGACCTTCGCTCGGTGTCGTGGGTGAAAAGCGGAAAAGAATGTCCTCGTCGTTAGAGTAATCCTTTTCTAGAATTTCTTCCATGCTCTCTCGACCAGGCGCTGCGAGGCACGAGGTGGTGGTGGTGGCGATAGAAACGGGATCAGCAGGAGCCGCTTCGGACGGGGTCGGTGATCCTGCACCTCCGCTGCTCCGGGGAAGCGGTACGAAGACGCTTCGGCGAAGTGACCGAAGAAGAAGACGCACCTCGACGAATGGTCGCCCGCGCTTTGAGGGTGCTTCTTTTAAAGCGATCGTGATTCACGATGGTCACTGGCAGCTTCTCTTTGACCAATAACCTCGTGACGCGATCGAAATGAACCGGAACTGGCAATTTCTTTGAGCGTGAAACTAAATAGGAAACCAGGTCCACAATATTGGATCCCTGTAGAGGTTTTTCGTCGATCGAAATTTCCAAGGTTTGCGGGTCCCAGGTGAGCAGCGGCCTCAGTAGAGCCAGAAGCGATCGACCCTTTTGCCGGTAGGTTTTGCTCAAGTAATTGACTATGACGGAGGGTCGTCATCATCATCATCCCCACGCTCGCTCGTCTGCGTTGTCCGTTCTTCCCTGCTAATGGGTGTCGCTCTAACCTCTTCACTGTGTGCGCTACTCTCATTCGACGTGTACGGACGTAACATTTTGTGTAGAGTTTGAATTATTTTCTTTAGCTTGATGTCGTCCGGTTCGTCGTCTTCTTTCAGAATCTCGGGAATGTTCTCTGTGTAAGGTACGAGATGGTACTTTTTCATGCTTCTCAGACTCCGATAGCCTTTGCGATGGCTCTTCCCCCGATCGTTGATATGAGGCCTAGAAGAGCAGGAAGAATCAGGGGTAGGAAACCTCCCTTCAATACCAGCGTCTTTCTTACGTTCTTGTGCGTGCCTTTTCGATTTCCCAGTGACCGTATGACGGGTGCAAATCTCTTCACTTTCTTTTTTATATCCGCGGAGAGAGGGAGGTTTCCGGCGCACAGGTTTAAACAAATTTCCCTAATTATTTTCAGATGCTCCTCCTTGGCGTGACGTAGTAGTGATTCCCTTTGCCTACACGATTTGGCTTCCGACAACAGGTGCAAGAATCTTGCGTGCTTGGCGATGCGGTTCATTAGGACGTGTCGTACACGACTTCCGGACCCTCGTCCGGCAAGATTTTTGCTCTCACACGGAAATTATCGGGACAAGTTTGCGATAGGTCGATCAGCAGGTAACTGAACGGCGTTCTACACGCGTCCGAATATATACGCGGTAGAACCTGCCCCCTGCTAGCCCCAAAGAGCTGTCGGGATAGCACTTGGAGCTGATCGGCAATCCGCACTGAACGGAATATAATTAAGGCCGAAGAATTTAGGCTTATTGTTCTAAAGTACGCGTCTTGGAGGAACATGTTCTGCGTGATGAAAATGACCGAAGCATTATAGTGATGAGCAGCTCCTATAAAATATTCACAAATGTCTTTGAGCTTCGTTCGATTTGCGAGAAAGTCGTCGAATATGATCAGCGAGTCTCTTTCGGGGTCTAAATTTTGCGGGATCTCCTTGGTGAAGACGACCCCGCTCGTCTCCGAAAACCAGCTCTGGGGAAACACGTAGACGTAGTAGACGACGTGAAACTCTTTGTCGAACATTTCTCTTCTAAATCTCAACAAGCTGCGAATATACGTGCTTTTGCCCGATTTAGAGGATCCAATCATCGTGATTGACGCCGGCGTTTGGAAACGAAATTTGTCCAGGGCCGAAGACATGACCATGCATGCTACGCTCGTAGACGAATGAAAAGAAGGCATCGCAGACACGTTTCTATGTACTCGCGCGAAGCACATTCCTGCGCGGCGGGAGACTCGCGCGGCTTCCGCTTCACGATAAATGTGCTCACACGTCCGAACGTATACCCAAACCACACAATGTTTACCCAACGAAGAATAACCGATAAAAAGAAAAAGCGGATGCTCCCCACAAGCTCGAAGCTGACCGTGCGATAACAGGAAGACTCGCGCGGCTTTTGCTTCACGATAAATGCGTCGCAACAGTGCGGTTTATAACGACGCCCGAACGTATGCGCGAGGTTTTTTTTTTTTTGTTTTCACCAAGTGTTTGATATTTGTATAAAGAGCTGTCGCGCGCGCGCCATCTGTTTCTTCATGTCTCGAGAATATCTTAGATGCATGCATATTGAATAAAAACAAAGAAAAAGATCCATCCTCGCTTTGTGTCCTTTTTTTGTGGCTTTATTTCGAAGATCAGGTTACAGAGCGGAGCAGCAGGAGAGCTTTAGCGCAGGAGAAGGAAATTGCTTGCGCACGAGTATGGAAATGTGCGTGTCGTTCCGTCGGTAGTCGCTCGACGAGAAAGCTTGGATGCACTCGCGGAGCGGTACACCGCAACACAGGCGCGCACCCACGTATAGACAGTAAAGTCCGCACGTGTGCGACAGAGTCCCTTGAATTCTTCTCTTGGAGTAGAAGAAACTCGCTGCGTCTCCGATGAAGTCGTAAAATTCCCCGTGAATCGGAATCATTCCGAAACTGTCAAAATAACTAATTGTCTTGTCCTTTGGGCATACGTAGAAAAGAACCCAGTGTTCACCGAACGAAGACCTCGGTGCCGTATTCACTACGTAAAGACCGGGTGACGCTGTCTCTTGACCAATCTCGTCGCACGCGAACGTGCCACGAAACCAGGGACGCGTGCAGGGATTTCCCGCGAACATTGGGTAAAATTCGTGTTCTTCCATTTCAAGCGGCAAACTTGACGTTTCTCTCCTTGTCAATTTCCAGGACGCGAGGCGTCTCTGACATAAAGAGAATGGTGATGGCTTTAGTTAGATCTTGCTTGAAGGTCAAGGTGAGTCTCACGTTCGCCGTGGAGATTGGACAAAGACTCTGCTCTTCCCTGTCCGGAGTCAAAATATAGTAGAGCAGAAAGGAGTCTTTTGAGAAGGCACCTTTAGAGTAGGGGACGTCTCTTCGATTGAGGCGGTGTTGGAAGCTCATATAGGCCTTCATGTACAAATCTTGAGGAAAATCAAACTGCTCCGTCTGCTGGCAGCCACCCACGTCCAGGACCGCCGTTTTCAGGTTGAAGTGTTCGAGCTTGAATGGGTCGTGCTCGCGACTTCCCTGAAACGCCTCGCTCTTCACGAAAGCGACGATGAGCTTTGACGGCACTCGATGCGGATACAGATCGTCGAGGACAATGTGCGACACACCGGGCGAAACGGTTCTGGTCTTGATCTCCACCCCACGTAGTAGATAAGTCGCGGGAGAGGACTGCAGACGTCTTTCGATGCCCACAAGCACCGTCGGGGCAACTTGCACGCGTCGAATGTAGAGCACAATGCGAGGAAGTTGGACGACGTGTTTCTGGGGAACCGTCGAAGCGGCCAAGAGCCTGAAATCTTCGGTATTTTGCCGCAGCACGATACGAATATCCACCCCGTTCAAGAGAAGCTTTTCCTGCTGACATATGTCACTCATAAGAGGACAAAACAAATCACAGAGCGTACTTCCTTCGGTTCTTTTAAAGCGTGCCATAAGGCCCTTAGCATCGGCGGGAATGTCGAGCTTTTCGGACGTATTTACCGGGTCTTTTTCGTAGAGCATCGCGGAAAGAGAGTGATCCCTAGCCGTCTGGTTTGCGTGCAGGAGAATATCGAGATAGGAACGATAAGCATAATTCTCGTACTGGCTCACCAAAGTCTGATTCAGATACAGGTGCAAGTATTGAAAAAGGGAGCTTCCAAATGCCTGAACCGGTATGACCTTATCGTGCGTGACAGTTCCGTCCGTCGCGGTGGTGCTCGCGGGATCGCCATTGGCTCGCACGATTTTTGACTGGATGTGCAGGAAGCTTGATTTCAGATCGTAAAAGTGAGGTCCTAGAGAGGGAACGTGAAATTCTAAGACGGAAGTGGGTGTTGTCGTGGCGACCGGAAAGAATTCGATAAATCGGACTTTTCCAAAGCAAAAGACGTAGGCGGAAGAGAGAAACGATCGAGTGCTTCGCTGGTGCACCGACAGGAACGCTCGTGCAGGGTAAAAATATCGCCCGTCATTTTTTAGGTATCGAAAAAGTCATGCACGACCTTTCCTTTCTTTTGTCGTCTAGAGAGTGAACAGCACTGGCTGGACGCCTTTCTTTTATGCCCTCCGCCAGACTGCAGCTTTTGGAGAAACTCGTCTCTGGTGCTTCGATACGTGCGGCGGATTCCCTTCTTTACGGCGTCCTTCAGCGAGGAACCCTGTCTCATTCGCTCTGCGATATCTCTACCCGTGGACACTAGCTTTCGACCCAGGTAAGGGGCCACTCGCTTTGTAAACACTGGCGATATCCTCTGATAAATGTCCGACAGTAGTCCGCTCCCAACCTGGAACAGGGGCCCGGACACAAAATGCGTGAGCGGTCTTTCTCCGGAACCCGAGAAATGTTCTAAACAACACGGTGGGGACTTTACGTGCATCTCCTAAAATGAAGAGTGGCTGCAACGCGACCCGATCCGTCCAGAAATGGGATGTAGCTTCCTCTCTCGCCAACAAGCTCGAGACAAATGGTGCTGACTTCTTTTACGATCACCTTCTTATATTGGGGTAGATTGAAAGAATACGATATCATTTCGTTTCGTTTTGACACTACGAATGGGACGACTCTCAAGAGAGGAGCTTTCACGTCGCCGACGTGCTCCGCTTCTATGATATCGCAATAGGCAAAAATGTAATTGCTGGGAAATAATATAACATCGCGGTCTGCCACCGAGAAGGAAGTGTACACGCTTTTCTGGCCGAAGCCAAGCATGTGGGATAAGTGAGCATTGATTAAGATATACCCGCTGTGGTGCAACTGTAACTCTACGACTTTGATGTATGGATTATAACGAAGCAATATTTTCGAGGAATTGAGCTTAAGATGAGACTGGTAGGCGCTGTTTATCGCGTTAATGAGATCTTCTGGCGATTCGTAGAAGCCCTCGAGGATCTCAATTCGGTCCTGAGTCATCAGGTGCTTTACCCTCGTCAGCTCTACCTGCACCTCACGATCGAATGTATCTTCCTCCACGGGGCTGCCTTCCACGGGCTGACCTGTTCCAAAAACGATCTCTGGAAATCCGAGTTTTTTCGACAATGTAGGTGACATGCGCAGTGCGTTGTTTCTCTGGAAGCTTAAAGAGTAATATTTTCCACTTCGCTCGAAGCTCGTCTTGGGACCAAAGAGCTCACGCAGGGCACTTTTCAACAGCGCGATAAAGTCTCGCTTTGGCTGTATCAGGAGCTGTTTGCTGCCTTCCACTTTCCCCACATCCGTAGGCCTGACCAAGTACAGCTCGTTAGATGGGCTCGTCACATTCTTGATGCTAAATGGGAAGTTAAGTTCCTCTAGGGCTACCTCGTACGGTTCATTTAATATAATAGGTTGGGACAGCTGTACTTTGAACTTGCTCAAACTATTGTCGTGAAAAATGTCCGACGAGGCATTTGAGAATAGATTCACGTAAAACTCATCCCTCATTTTCGCTTCTTTCCCGACCGATCTGTACGTAGGTCGAGTGCACACTGACCGGACCGCTCTGCAGGGTCCAGTCTTAAACAAGGCGACCAACCGCAGGAGAAAGAGAGACACGCAGTCATCTTAGGGTTAGTTATTTTATTTCCACGAGTCTACGGTATCCACGGTGATGAGGCGATATCGAAGAACGTCGGTGGCCAGGCAATGGATGTAGGTGGCTTCGATGTGGTGCTTGTATTGCATCGCGCGTTTGATGGTCTTCAGCGTATCCGCGATGAATTCCACCACGTCCGTCGTCTCCGATGCGGTCACCTTGGTCAACACCTTGCCCGACCAATGGGATAAGAGCACAAAGGGCTGCTCGTGCGATTCCCACTCCTTGTCCCGCCCCTTGTAGCTCTCGTAGACGTGGGCTATTATCCTGAACACAACGGGGTCCACTTCATATGGAACGAACTTGCCAAAAATGACGAGGTC
The DNA here is from genome assembly GCA_013358835.2 of Ixodes persulcatus. NCBI lineage: Eukaryota > Metazoa > Arthropoda > Arachnida > Ixodida > Ixodidae > Ixodes > Ixodes persulcatus. Next base: position 6,095 of record JABSTQ010010110.1, read on the forward strand.
CACCAGCAGATCCAACGCAGACACAAAGAAGTTGTTGTTTGCTTTTCGATGACCAGCGCAGGCTTCGACATCGCTCCATCGAGTGTGATCTTCTTCGCAGCCGTCGAGACGTTCACGCACGAGCATATTGTCAGATCGACCTCCGGCGCACGAGTGACGTTCCGAGCCCCCACGCGGCAGCTGAATAAACAAAAGCGACCGAGCGGAGCGTCGAAACAATGTATTTCATTCGCATATGAAAAAAAAGAAAATAACATTCCGAGCTCTCGAGACATATAAGGGAACCTGTCTAGACTTCTTCCTGCATGACGGAATTGTATAGATAGGCTTCGTCACATGACCTAGAGCAATGACGCGTTCAACTTCCGTGGAGGGTTGTTTGCTTTTTTTTTCACACAGATTACGAAAGCCATTCCCGAGGTGACGAGACCGCGCGAACACCGTTTGAATCGCGCGCGCGCGAAATCACGTGATAGGAAGACGAGCAACGTCACACGACCTGCGGCAATGAAGCATCCTGTTTCTAACCGCATTACAAAAGCCAAGTAGCGCGCGGGACATCACGTGATCTGAATGCACACACACACAAACAACTAACCCGACTTAAGCGGTCTTCGGAAGCGATGCGCTCGTAGCTCAGGGGATACCGCGTCGGGCTGGTGATCAAGTGGTCGCGAGTTCGATTCGATAAAAAAGGCGGAGCCTTTTTTATCGAATAAAGGGGGCATTTACCGCGCATCGATTCAAATTCAAAACACGTGACCGTCATGTGACCGGAGCGCAGCGCCCTCATTCGGATGCAGCACGAACCCTGTGCGACATAACGTGAGTGCCCTCTGTCGGACGCAGCTCGAACCCTGTGCGACATCACACGTGAGGCGCCCTGAGCGCCGCAATTCAAGTCATATAGCGCCCTCTGTCGAACGAAGCTCGGACCCTGTGTGACATCACGTGGTTGTTGTCAGATGATGACCGCAGCTGTCAACACCTGGTCAACCACACTTGTGGTCTGTGGTTTGTGGTTTGCGGTCTGCGGTCATGGTAAGTGACACGCTTCTGGCACGCGCCTGACACGTGACTTTACACGTGACGGGACCTCGCTGAGCTCCGATTGGTCACTGGCTAATGTCCTGTGGGCGGGGCCATCGATGCCCACTGCCTGTCATTGGTCACTGGGATGGGAGAGAGGGAAAGGGCCCCGCCCCACTGCGCTGTGATTGGTTGGATTGGGTTTGGCCCCGCCCTCCTGCGCTGTGATTGGTCGGATCGGGTTTGGCTCCGCCCCTTTGGGCGTTTGTTGACAAAGTGGCCGAGTTGGTACAGTTATTCTACTACTTCCATCGACGAAAAGTATCGGGAGTGGCACAGCCGGCCCAATGTGTCGTCGATACGGGCGGGGGAGCGGGTAGACGTCTTTCTTCGTCACCGCGTTGAGCCGCCGGTAGTCTACGCAGAACCGAAGCGTTCCGTCTTTCGCTTTCACCAGTAAAACTGGAGAGACTCACGGGCTGCGTGAAGGCTGAATAATGTCGTTGTTAAGCATCTCTTGCACTTTTTCATGATTGGCCTCTCTTTCCTTTGGGGAGACCCCGTACGGCGGTCGATGCACTGGGAGCGCATCGTCGTTGGTAACATGTACACAGAGCAGGTTAGCACAGTTGACTTGAAACACAAAAGAATAAAACACAAACGGACGGACACACACAGACAGGACAGTTCGTTCAATTAGCAACCGACGTTAAAGGAGCGGTGCAACGATATTCAATTGGAATGTTTTTCAGTTTACACGAGCTTACTGGCCCTAGTGGGGCTGAAGGACACTCCCACGCAACGCCACTGACCAAGAAACTCCTTTGTTGCGGTGTAATTTCAAGGACAAAAGCGATCATTTTCATTCAATCTCTCCTTTGCAAAATTTGATGACTTCAAGTGGGGATCGCAGTACACCCATATGACGATATTTGAATGCGGCTCATAGATTGGACCCGAGCATTGCGTGAGCACTGGATTTGGGCTCGTGATAATTGATAGCTCGAGAAGCATTCGGGTAGTGGCCCGTGTCCAATCGCTGCAACGACGACAATAGCCGAGCGATAGCAATGTCTGGAACTCAGCACGTGTCCCTGTGCTTTGCCAACACCAGCGCGTGGCCATGATCAACATTGGTGGCATATAACCGGCTCCAGATCACGTGGCCGCTTGTTCTGGCTGCGAGTTGAGGGGGTGAACGATGCTCGTTTTTCTCTAATTTTTTTCTGGGACTTCTATTGCGTGGGGTGAAAAACGAACGCGTGTTTCATTGGTCATTAACGTCAGGGATCCGTTCTAAGCGGTATTTGCGCAAAGTACGAAAATTGTTGCATCGCTCCTTTAATGATGCCTCCTCAATGGGTCAGCGCTTATCTAACTCAACCCTCAAAAAAAAAAATAAAAAGAAAACCCGCGATGACAAAAAATAATGCCGTTGGAAAAAGGAAAAAAAAAGAGAAACAAGATACTCAAGTTAAAATTACAAGAAATAATTAAAAAAGATTCCTACGTCCCCTAGAAAAAGAAGATAACACCGCCGGAAAAAGAAAAAGCGCAGGACCAACTTGAGCTCACCGCTCCATCTCCTCTCTCAGAAACTCTACCTCTGCCTTGGCTAACCTAAGGGAGGGTGAGGCATAGTTCAAATCCTCCCCGGCTATCTTAAAGCGGCGATGCAACAATTTTTGTACTTCGCGCAAATACCGCTTAGAACGGATCCCTGACGTGAATGGCCTATGAAACACGCGTTCGTTTTTCACCCCACGCAATAGAGGTCCCAGTAAAAAATTAAAGTAAAACGAGCAGCGTTCACCCCCTCAACTCGCAGCCAGAACAAACGGCCACGTGATCTGGAGTCGATTATATGCCGCCAATGTTGATCGTAGGCACGCGCTGGGGTTGGCAAAGCACAGGACAAGCACTGAGTTCCAGACATTGTTATGGCTCGGCTATTGTCGTCGTTGCAGCGATTGGACACAGGTCACTACCCGAATGCTTCTCGAGCTAGTAATTATCACGAGCCCAAATCGAGGGGCCACGCAATGCTCGGGTCCATTCTATGAACAGCATTCAAATATCGTCATATGGGTGTGCTACGATCCCCACTTTACGTCATCCAACGTCATTAAAATTTGCCAAGTTAAGATTGAATGAACAATCCACCTGTTTCCGCGGATGTGGCATCACCTGGCGGCAATCTGGTATCGAGGATACTGGGTATGATAGGAACGCCATTAGTCTTGACTTCTCCACGTTGCTGGGTTCTCCTTGTCATCGGCGTTTCAGTCTAGAGTTTGCGGCTCCGCTACTTTTCGGTAACCGGTGACGATGGCCGAAGACGAGAACATCCCGTTCTCGTTTCAAGCCGACGGCTGGGTTGAAAACCCTCCGCAGTGCGCCAACTTGTCGCAAGACGAAGCGTGGCGATACTTGCGCAGCAAGTCGGACTCGGTTCGGCATGGCAACCGAGGATGGGCCTTCAAGGAAGAAGGTTATGCCCGCCTTCACTTACGCAAAATGACGGTGAAGCGTGAAGCGTTCCCAAGCTTTCCTACCAAGTCATACACTTGGATTTGGATCCGGCTAATTGACACTTCAGTCGTATCCAAATCCAAATCTAAACTCTCGAACCGGGAACCCGGAAAGTGGTGGATTGTTGCTTTTGTCTCTGAAATTTCACCGCAACAAAGGAGTTTCTTGGCCAGTGGCGTTGTGTGCGAGTAACCTTGAGTGCCAGTAAGCTCGTTTAAAGTGAAAAACATTCCAATTGAATCTCGTTGCACTGCCTCTTTAAAGGACTCAATAATTTCTCGTCCTAGTCTGTCCTTGTGTCTCCCAATGACTCGTGTAGCCTGGAAGTACGGCTCACAGTTTGAACAAATGCGGTTGTGCTCCCCGATGGGATAAAGGGAGTCACTAGACGCACGGTTTACTTGGAGGAAGGGCTCCCGGAGGCGAGTGTTGAGGCACTTACCGGTCTGTCCAACGTATACCTGTCTCCACAGGTAGAGGGAGTACGGTACACAACCTTCTCGTCGCAGGGGAAAAACGGGCTGGCATGCTGGACGGAGCGGACTTTGGGGCCACTGTTGTCATTGTCAGTCGGATCGACTTTGGACCTGTTTGCTCCAATGTCGATTACGGTACTGTACTAACACAGGAAGTCCATGCCAAGGATAACCTCTCTCGCACAGTCCTGAAGGACGACGAACTTGACTGAACGGGCCTCCCCGCGGCTTTCGACGCGAGCAGTACACCTTCGAACAGACGTGATGAGGTGTGCTTCGGCGGTGCGTATTGCGGGCCGTCCCAGGGCATCTAGACTTCCCGAAGACGGCGCAGAGAGCTTCCCACTCAAAACAGAGTAATTTTCTCCGGTGTCCACGAGTGCCAACACGTCGTGGCCGTCGATGACAATGCTGAGGTTGGTGGGCACCATTGCAGAAGGGTCGTTTTGAAGCTTGTCGTCGCTAGAGTGGGGGCTCTCCGGCGTTTTTGGAGGATGTTTCCGACGGTCGTTTCCGGCAACTCCACCTCCAGGAGTTGCCGCGCTTAGTTCCACTGACAAGGGGCGAGGGGCGGCAGGCTCTCACGGCCGGATCTGCGTCTCTAGAGGCGATGCAGGGCGGTGGGGTGACGGCGAGCGGAAACCGCGGCGGGGAGACGGTCCCGGGAACGGCGACCGGCGGAGGTATTCGTAAATGTCCCGCAGGTTGCTCGCCGTACCTTGGGCGTGGGTCGCTCGACTGAAAACCTCGGAGCCCAAGATGGCGGTAGCAGCAGCGGCGATAGACATGGCCAGCCTCACCACGGTGGAAGCATATTGCGCGGCGGTCTGCAGCCCTCCATACTTCGGTCTTTCGAGGCCCACGTTGCTCCTGGTAAGCAGTGTATTGTGGCAAAGGGGCCTCTCTTCGAGGTGCACCGAGTACTCCTTTAGAAGCGGGTGAGGAGCTATGACTGCGTGGCTCAGGGCCGGGGGTTCTGGAGCGGCGTTGACGAGAAACTCTGGCTGGAGCGCTTGCTGAACATATTTTCTGACAACCTCGGCGACTGAGGGCGAAGCTGGGCTTGCGGCAGCAGGTAAAAGTTTCTTTAGTTCCTTCCGGACGGCGCACCGGATAATCTCGCGGATGTGCGGGGTGTTCCAGCTGTTAGGCGAGAGGGCAGCAACGGCGAGAAGTCGCTGGTAGTTGGAGGCGCGCGCTTGGAGAGCGCGCTCATGTTCGTTGCCTCAGTGACGAAGGCTCCGACGGTAGTCGGCGGGCTGAGCACGAGGCCCCCAAAAATGTTATTCTTCACCCCGCGCAAAAGAATTCGCCGCTTCATTTCGTCGGTTTCCTGACGGTCGGCACGGGTGCTCAGGCGCAGGACGTCTTCAACGAAGCTCGTGACGGTTTCGTTGTGGACCTGGGTTCGCAATCGAAGAAGGTGTTTGGCCCTCTCTCGTCAATGTTGGCTGGTGAACGTCTGTTTCAGCGCGTCCTTGTAAGCGGTCCCCGAGGTCAAGGAGGTCTCGTGATTTTCAAACGAGTGCCTGGCCGTTACTTCGAGCGCGAAGTACCAATTATGCTGGCGCTGTTCTTCCATACATCGGTTGTGCTGGGCCGCTTGTTCGTACTGCTGTAGCCAGTCCTCGACATCCTCAAAAGGCTCACCGTGGAAAGACACGTGTGTACGTGCAGCGACGGGTAGGACGACGACGGGTGGGGTGGTCATGGCTGGTCTTGTCGAACTCCGGCGACTTGCCTTGAGTGCTGCGGCTTTCTCGTGCGTTGGCTTTCCACCAGAATGTCACGAATGACAGACGACGAAGCAGGGTAAAACGGAATGAACGAAAGATTTAATAGAGGCGAAGTTCTGCCAGAAACGAAAAAGAAACATACGTACAGAAAGCAGCCGCGAGCGTGCAGCGGCAAGCTACGGTTCGTCGGTGTAACAGCTTTCTATCACGAGATGAATAAGTGAATTTGTTAGCAATATGGCTCTCGGCGCCTTATCTGCTATGTCCGTCATCTCGAATATTCAACCTAGAATGTTCGGGAAAGAGCGAGGGCGACACTGACTAGGCAAGGGTTATTCTGGCCTCCTCATCGTTTACGCTCGGGATAGTAGTGTACACGGACCTTCTAGATCAAAGGTCTCAAGCACGCGGCCTGCGGGCCGCATTCGGCCCGCGACTTGCTGGGACGCGGCCCGCAAGCAACCGGCTACGAATCCCGGTGTCCATGTCTTGAGCGGACGACATGGCATGCGCCTTAGTGGTCTCATCTCGTCGCTTCATTTTCGCTCCAAAAGTAGCTCTGCTTTTTTAACACATTCTCATAGTTTAAATATAGCCGTGTTCATTTGCCCTTTGTTTCGCTTTATTTTTTGCTTCCCAGATATTTAATGCAAGCTCTAGCTATTCGTTGAAGGATGCATCTCGGCTGCGCGAACTCTCTCTCAGCAGGAGCAACTGCCAAAAGCAAAGCTACAAATAAAAATGTTCGCCTTAAAAAAAAAAAAAAAACCCCACCATTATTATAGTGATACGATTTTTATACTTTTGCTAAATTCTACTTAGAGTCACTTCATAAGGTTAATAACTGATTAAACTTGCCTTAATAATTCTTTCTAGGCAAAAACAGTCGCCAAAAAAAAAAAAAAAAATCGAGAAATGTGAGCATTGTTCATCCCCTTAACTCGGAGCCAGAACAGGCGGCCACGTCGCCTTGCGCCTGTCCTATTCCACCAACGTTAATCATAGCTACCCGGTGGGGTTGGCAAAGTAAAAAACGCGTGCTGAGCTCCAGGCTTTGTTAGATTCCGACCATTCTCGTCACCGAAGCGGTTGGACACGAGCCACTGCCCGAGTGTCCGCCGAGGCATTGACTGTTTCAATCCGAAGTCGAGTGCTCACGCAGTTCTCGTGTCCAAATCACGAGTCGCGCTCGACTGTTTCGATACCACAATTACGTCATTAAGCTTTGAAAAGGCAAGACAAAATGAAATAGTCCCCTTCTATCCTTTCAATTTCACGACGACAAAGAAGCTTCTGAATCAGGGGCGGTCTGTACAAGTATTAGCGACGAGATGTTTTGTTGGCACCCTCCTGTGGTTCCCCCTTGTGACGTCATTACCTTGCAAACAACAAGTTCGATGGTGTTTGTAAATAGCATGGTGGAAGCTTGAAATCATTGCGCTCTCAAAGGAACAGAGCCAACACCATCAAAATTGAAGTTCTTTCATTCCTCTTATTTCCGTCGATGATAAATCCTTTTCTGACGTCATAGTCAGCGTTCGGACAATCGTGGAAGGCCGACCACAGCGACACTTTCGGTCGCGCAGGTCGCCAATACTTGGGACAGGCTAGAACCAGAACGCCTCTGCCTAGTCATGAGCATTCCAACCCGATATCGTTTCATAGCCCCTCTACAAGACAAGGATTTGTCGAGTGTTGTAATATAAATCACCAGGAAAGCAAGAACTGTCAAATGAGCTGATTTTTTTTTAGACTTGTGCTTAGTTAGTTCCTGAGTGAATTGAGCAACAAAAAGGACAGTGTACTTATTCTCTTGTTCTATTAAAAATGCCAGCACGTTGGTGGGGTGGTGTCATTTTAATTCTCGTTATCACATCAGGTCAAAGAGGTCATAAAGACAAATAAAATCTAAAGTTGTCACTGGAAAAACTAAGTTTACAAAAAACATAAAACATGACGTCTCCCCCCCCCCCCCCCCCCCCACCCCTTCCCGTTTTATGTTCGCCCTTGACCTTTCCGGTGTAGGATATCTGTGCCCTACACTCAAATGAGTTTGAGACCACTGTTCTAGATGAACGGAAAACCGTATCTTCTGTATCATGCATACGGCCATATGGGCTACTCTCACTATGGACGATACTTCTGGCGAACGAAGGCGTCCATATTAGCGAGACATGACTATATATACACCTTTTCAAAAATGGCCCAGCCATCTTAAATGTCGTCATTTCTTCCCAAGCCGCTGGAAGGTGTTCACGAAAAATGCACGCTTGTCACACATTCTTCTTTTGCCTCACCTATATTTTCTCGCGTATCCAAGATTAAAATATCTTAATATTTTTTTCGTCCCGCATACCAGAAACGGAACCCACGTGACTGAGAGCGAAAGGGAACGAAACCGTCTCTATATCCCCACGTGCATGACCGAGAAGCGACGCTTCTTTTTTCTTCTAGAAGATCCGAGTTTACGCTTTCCGCGAGTGTAAAAGATAAGGAGACCAGAATGATCTTGCCGAGGATTAGTATTTCACATTTCACAATATTTTTTAAGCCCAGCGTACACTCCTGCATAATTTTGAGCAGTCCCGAGAAACTACTTCTAGGAAATAGAGCTCACCGTAAAGCAAGTGCACATGCCCAATCACTTGTCATTGGATATATAACTAGTTCTACTGTACCATAGTGAAGACTGGAAAATATTTGTTGGCACGAAGTATAATTAAGTATTGCGTGATATTTTTAAAATGATTATTATTTAATTAGTTCGAGTAGAAATATTAGCATTAGAAGTACTATTTGGGGTGGTAGTCGTCGTAGTTATTTTTTACCAATATAAGATATTTACTAATATGGGGGCTGTTCTTTAGTAAAATTTATGGTATGTGAAAGATATATGTCGAAATACACCGTCGGTTTTTGGTTAGCTGCCATCCAGCTATCAACATAGTCTTTATTGTAAAAAAAAATCGCATGTACATTCCCTTTTTTTTTATTTTTTTTCTCCCCCCTCTTATGTAATACCCTCGGAAAAGGTTCCTTTAAAAATATGCAAAATAATAATTAAAAAAAAAAAAACGAAAAAAACATTTAAACGTGCGTGGACGTAAAATAATTATCTATGCCACTTATCACCTTGCGGTGAACTGTAGTGAAAGATACGAGCCGCGATTTCCTATCACCAGCTATACCTGTTTTCACCTCAAGAACCGAAGTAAAACAAGTCCGGCTCCTCGCGGAACATTACTACTTTCCCCCTTTATGTGGATAATGAAGACACATGTAGGTGAATTTTAGATTAGATATATGTTATCTTATCAAGACGTACACGTTCCAAACGCCAAAAGCATCGCTTTTTCCTCCGACAGCCGAATCTCGTAAGAACTATCTTGCGCCGCGTAGGAACAATGCGCAAAACGTACTTTTTTCTTGAGGTGATAACAGGTATATTAAGAGATCAAGCGGTATATTGCCACGCGCGTCGGAGAGCGAGCTCGTGCGTGTCCGAGTACTGGGAGGGCGCAGGGCAGGATGTTTTCAACAGGGTTAAAAGAAGGCCGGTAAAACCTTCATTTATGTCATTTTTCTTTCAATTGCATTGCGGCGTGCTACCTGTCGAACCATGGCTTGAGGGGAAAGGATTTTTTTGTGCTATGGTCGATGAATTGTTTCCTTTGTAAAAGGCCCGAAACTATAGAACATGTATTTTTAGAATGTTGGGATGCGGTTTTCCTATGGGACATCCTGCAGCGAACGCTCAAGAAAGATTTCCTCCTCACAGCGCATGGCATACGGCTTCTACCTGTAGATAACGAAGGCAGTGTCCTTTACGATATGTTTCTGCTCCTTGGCCTCCACAGTCTCTGGAGGACGAGGACGGGTCTTAATAACGCGGACGCGCAGGTTCGGCCTGCTCGAGAGTACCTCTTTGAAAGTGCCGCTTATATACGTGAAGTGTACCGTGCACTGTCTAATCCACCGGACTGGGCGTTAATGTTGGACAGGTTGGCCTGTCTAGAAAGATTTTAATGTAGCCGCGAGGTCCGATTACGGGCCAGTGCGCTTTTAACATTTGTCAATGTGTGTTTATGCCTTTGTGCTTTTAGTTGTTCTTGTCAAAACAGGCAATAAAGAAAAAAAAAGCGTGCGTGTACGAGTGGTTACCCCGTTTGACTCTCCAGCGGATGCCTAGGGTTCGACTCCTGGGAGTTCCGCGTCTTTTATTTATTCTTTCAGTTTAATGTTCTGGTGAATTCGAGATCCCTGTTGCTTATCGAGGTCCGAATGTTCTACGCGCCGAACCTTCTACGCCGATTGTTCCAGAAGCCCACTCGTGTACAAAAGGGGCTCCGCGTGGCAAGCCACAGTCAGTCTCACCCCAGCGTTCGGCCCTGCTGTTTCGCCGCCATCGACAACTACGACGCAAGCCATTTTCTATTTTGTTTTGGGCACAAGTTCGCTCGATTAAACGTTGAGTTTGTTTCAGTTTCCGTCGCCTCATCAATTGTCATTCGTGACAATACTTCTTCGAGTGCTGGGTCTGGTCCTACAAGTCCTTGCTGGCTTCGACCAACCCGACAAGTGAACTTGTTATAGATACAGATTCCACAAAAAATAAAATTATTATTATAATTATTATTTTTATTATTAGTATTATTATTATTACGACAAACAATCACTATAGTTGATTGGGAACGTTATGATGAGGTTATCAGGCGTTACCGCTGGGAGGATCTTGTTGGCTCCTCAACTACATCCGAACTTTATGACAGGTTTACTGAAGTTCTAAATTCTTTAAAGTAACTGCATAAAAGAAGTAAGAGTTCGACGAAAAAAACCTGACCTTCCGTGGTTGGATGCTGGCGATTTGGCTGCAGCTCAGCAAAAGGAGCTGGCATGGGCTCGCAGCAGGAATAATCCAGAGAGTGAACTGCTAAGACAAGACTTTAAGATAGCAAGAAACCGCGGCGTTCGGCGAAAAGAAGACATTACAAGAATAAATTTCTTGAATCATCTCGTGACTTTGCCAAGACATGGAGTCTTGTAAACGAACTCCGCGGGATTCCTGTACGGGCAACCTCCAAATTGGAGATGTGTTCGGAATGCGATGCATTCTCACTTGCAAACGACTTTAATGCGCATATCGCTTTGTTTTCGGGAGTTGTCAAATACCGGGAGGAAAGAACCCTAACATTGAAGAGTAGCGTAGCTCCGTCTGCTTTCCTTCTGTGCTTGGACAAGCAGGAGTTGTATTCTTTAATGTCTGGCCTCAGCTCCAACAAACCGGCCGGTGGCGACATCATTGGAATGGGTGAGCTCCGAAGAAACGCTGACGCCTTGTGTAATGTGCTACTTATTAATCTAAACGAAATGCTAACTTCTGGTTGCATACCGGTCAACCTGAAGACTGCAACGGTTAAGCCATTATGCTAGGGTGGGACTAGAGGAAAGTTTGAAAGTTATCGCCCAATATAAATCTTGCCTTCGTTGTGTAAAATTTTAGAGAAGCATCTGTTCAACGTTATGACCTAATTTTTTGAGAAGCATAACTTTATGTCATCCTGCCATACGGTTTTCTAAAGGGTCGCGGCACACAGCCTCTACTGGAAGAGCTGACGTGTTGAACACCGGTTTCGACAATAATCAAATCTCCTGTGCTCTGTTTCTTGATGTATCCAAGGCGTTCGACACAGTTAGTCATAACATACTGCTTCAAAAACTTAATCTTTATGGTTTCAGAGGTTCATTTCTTTTACGTCTCACTAACTTTTTAACTAACCTGTCGCAGATGACTTCAGTTGGCGACAGAAAAAGTTCTAGGGCTTGGCTGAGAGCGGGAGTGCCGCAGGGTTCTATTTTGTCACCTCTATTATTTAACATTTATGTTAAGGACGTGGCAAACTTGTATTAAGAACTGTACCCTTTATCAGTACGCGGATGGCACCCTGCTTTTATCTCGTCATATGCAATATTGTACCGCGATAGATATGCTGCAGGACGACGCTATACACCTGTTGGGTTGGTTTCCGTCAAATCTTATTAATATCAATTGCTCAAATACAAATCTTGTTTGTTTTTCAAAACCGCTGAGGAGTGTTTGCCTACATAGGCCCTTGCTTTTGCATAGGTCATGTTGTACCGATTGTACATGTGTTCTTGTTGAATATGTTTGTGATGTTAAGTACATGGGAATTTTGTTCGATTCTGATTTATCCTGCAACACGCAGATGGCAAATATTTGCAAAAGAATGAGAAGAGTATCCTGCCCATTGTATTCCATTAAAGTGTTTGTCCCGATGTCGATTAGGATACTAATTATGCAGACATTGGGATAGAGGTTTTAAGGTATGGCATTACTTTATTTGGAAATTGTCCCAGGCGATGGCATACCAGGATTGATGGTATCCTGAAAGGTATGCTGAGAAGCGCAGCTTACAACTCGGAGTTTCTTGCAGAGGACTTGTATAAATCGTTTCAGTTGCCTAATTTTGAGACTCTGTTCAAGCACACCATTACCACCAGGCACTATTTGGACAGTTCCTTTAAGAATCCCAAGTATGTGTCTAGGTAGTTCAGGCGCAATCAACGGTTTGAAGTGCCCAGAAGAACGCGTTATGGGGATAGCGTAAGATCTTATTATGTAGCAAAGATATTTAATGAGCTTCACGAAGACTTACATAACATAGAGTCGGTGCAAAAATTAAAGAAAACTCTCAAGTGAGTTTGCTAAGGCCCATCTCAAGACCGATCGAGAAAATAAAAAAAAAATCGGATGTTTTGTGCACCCCTGCTTTAAGTTTGATGGCAATGGGGTGTCATATAGTGTGAATCATCATATTAAATTAACTTTTTCATCTTTTAAATTTTTTATTTAATTGACTTTGGAAACAAATTTTTGTTAGCATTTGTGATTTTCTGTTTCACTTCATAAGCAGCATGCTCATCAAGGTGGTGTTCACCCTACAAGCCCTAGATGGCTTTGATGAACCCGTGTCTGTACCTGGTTTTGTGTTCGTGCAATAAACTATTATTATTATTATTATTATTATTATTATTATTATTATTATTATTATTATTATTATTATTATTATTATTATTCCTCTTCTTCTTATTATTATTAATATTTGTGGTAGCCGGTTCAGAATAAGGCAGTTATTTATTTATCTCGCGCTACAGAATCCAGGGATCCCGGGTTCAATCCCCACCCCTGCCCGTTTCGATCTGGATGAGCATCGTACCGGCGTGCGGTCGTGTATCACTACTGCGTGATGCACGTTAAAGACCCCAGGCTAGCGGTTGTACTGCACTGGCTAAATTTCTCATCTACAGTGGGTAACAATTTCGCCATGTTCTGGCAGACTATGCTTTGTTTCATACTTAGTGTGCAACGCTGTCAAAGCTACTGTCGCGAGCATGGGGCTTGGATCTCGTTGATCATTTGAACGCGTTGTCGCGCAGATAAACCATAGATGAAGCCACGCGCTCGCGCCAATAGCTTTGAAAGCGTGCACACTAAGTATGAAAGGAAAGAGAGTATAAACTCCTGCTGTATAAACAACTAACGACTAATTTTTTGTTTATTTATTTATGAAATAATTATTGAATTTAAACATGGATGTATGTGAGGTCGTGTCCAACGAAGGATCGCAAACGTCGTATTTAAAAAGGCAATAAAACAAGCTTACATTTGGCCAGATATTGCTAAGAGTGAATTCCCGCGCATGAGGGTTTCGCTCCTCACACCAGCAGACACCGAGAAAAGACACACAAAGCGAGACCAAGCGGCAATCTGGTGCTAGGTATTTGCCAATCAATCAGCGCCAGGAATGGGTTCGGGGCACCTGCTTAGCTAAGGAGGTTGCTAGAGTTGAGCTTTTCCCGTCACCGCAGCGATTGTACACGTGTGTCTGTCAAGGCTTTGATTGTAACAGAGATGAAGTCGAGTACCCGCTATGCGCACGTGCCCACTCTGTGAGCCCCATTCGACCATCCCCACTTTAAAATGATCACCGCGACTACGTCGGCGAGCTTCGCGGAGGACACGCAATTCCTCTGCTCCGAAAATTACACTGCGAGAAAGTCTAGCTCATCGAAGGTGCGTGCTAGTATTTGCGTCGTTTTTAGTAAAGTTTGTAACGTCCCGTTATGAGGTGGTGTTGATCAAATAGGAGCATCCCGCATCTTACTTTTGTAAATCGTCGCCACCCGAAGCTTTCTGTAATTTTGCTTTCGTCGGGTGCATGGCAACTTTCTTTGCTCAACAAGACAGTCTGCGTATTGCTCGTTTACCCTAGAGGCACCGAAGAAGCTGCGCTTCAGTGTAGCTTTTTTACTACGGCGATCTTAGTGTTATAAATTATTGTTTCCGGTTATCTGAAGCCTTACGCGACATCGCTTGAAAGGCTCTTTCCTTCCCCATAGATGTCGTCTGCGACGGAGCGAAACCCCATGGCTTTGCTCCGTCGCTGCTTGCTGACGGCGTATCTATCTACAACTCTGAAAGTCTAATTTGGGAATTGTAACGACCTGCAAGTGAGCAGTAAAGTGCTGGCGTTCCCAAGAAAATCAGAGGATGGATTAGTGGATTGTCCCACCCGGGTTCGATAGTATATGCGGATGTCAAAAGGCCGGGCTCGGTTAGCGTTTGAACCGAAAGTCCCTCTGGCCTGTACGGTCATGGAAATTCTCAGCCGGGCAGGACCAAGTCCATATAGTCTGTCCGGCGCTCCTCTCTCGTCCCCGGTGTGCAGCGGTGCTGGACGGTACTCCCCGGCAGCTGCGGCTGGGCGTGTCCTCGGTGCCGGGCTGCCAGGTGGGAGTGTTCACCGTCGACACCATCGCCGCGGGCACAGACATGGGGCCCTACCCGGGCCTGGCCAAGGCGCATCTGCCGCACTGCACGGACCTCTCGCTCGTCTGGGAGGTGAGTCTCACCCTCAAAAATGCCCGTTCCGAGTTACGTTCTGCCTTTGAGGTGCTTAGGAAACGATTTTATTGCCTTAGCTAAATGCTGCTCGGGACAGACACTTGGTATTCATAATACCTCGTGACCCCAGTGATCTCGGGACGTCACTCGTGAAGGCCTCGTGAAGGTCGTGACCTTCACGAGTGACCTTCGTGACGTCACTCGGGACCCTAGTGACCCTTGTGACGTCACACGTGATGTCACGTGTGTGACGTCATTATGAGAAACGTCCCGTAATGCAACGCGCCGTTACGCCGACGGCGACGGCGACGTCAATGGCGACGCCGCTCAAGCCGGAAACGGGCGCCTTAAAGCTGCGCTCTAAAAGATGCATAGCAACAGGAGTGAACGAACAATACCGAGACAAACAAATTCGACCACGACATGAACGATGTAGGACGGAGAAAAGTTCACCTCTACAAGGTTATTTCCCGAAGATTTAATTAAAAAGGTTAGTTTATAGTCCAGAAACGCTCTTCTAACACCAGTATATTCTCCTTCTCAACAGTTTGAGGTACCTGAGGCTAACTTTGAGGCTTTTGAGCCTCCCCCGGCGCCGTTGGGCCAGCTCCAGTTGCCGCACTCTGTTAAAAACGAGCATTAGTTTAAATGCCAAATACAGCATCTAACTCAGATTTGGCCAGCGTTCGTTGCGCGTTCCGTGTCCTAGGACAGTGGACGAGTGGTCCTTGACCAGCTGCCAAACCCCTGTGCGGGAGAAATCTGGGCATCTTCGTACACGTCAAATGTCCGCACGTTTTGAGTACTGAGGGACAAGAGAGCGTTGTTACGTCGGTGTCACTCGTCTCAATCTGCGTATCGTCGTCGTACCATAATCACGTGTTTCGCGGCAGAAAAAGAAGCTCGAATGGTGCGTTCAGCCGGGTCTCTTCACAGATGCAGAGCGAGTCGAACGCCGACGCAGCACCGGTGTCCCATCTGTGACCTCTTTCAGTCAATCCGGCAGCGCTGCCTGGTCCACTACAGATTCTTGCAGCGAGAGCGCCTTTCATAACAATTGGTCGCGTGGTCAACCAAAGCCCGGCGGAAGGCCACGAGCGCGAATTGGAGGCGGACCATCTACGGATTCTTAACTTGTACCGTCTCGAATCCCAACGCCACGTTGATTAACTTAAGTTTATTTGCGCGAAAGCAGCGTTTTTTTTCTTATCTCGCTCGAGTTAGTTTGCGCTGGGATTGACGGTGCCAGCCAGAGGGGAGCATAAAAGAGCACAGGCAGCTACTAGATTCCTGTGCGGTCTTTACTTAGACTTTAGATGCGATCAAGAAGTCCACCCGCGTGTGGCCAAAATGGCAGCAATACATGCCCCCGGGCAACTCCGAGAGAGAGAGAAGAGAAACAACAAACGTAGTATATATTGCTTTCTGCAGCACCAATTTGTTCCCGATATATACTTACTGAGTTCTGTAGTCGCCACTCGCCATGTTTGTGGCTTTCGCCAACTGCAAAAAACGACGCCACTAACTAAGCGTCTGCTAGCAACCACGAAATCCTGAACTCCGACAGGCACTACATACAATTGAATAGACACTGAGATTCTCACCCACTGCACTACATTCGCTATTACGAACTGGAATTGCATCTGCGACTCAGTTAATAACACATTGCACACCTAATCGCCTTGGTATCTACTCCGTCCAGTCCTTGGCTCACAACCTGTCCCACCTCCCACCATTCAAAAACATATATCCCGGTGTGGTCCCGAATCTCTATTAGAACTTGGAATACATTTTAGCGCTCAAAAGACAAGGACACAAAGACAAGAATCAGACACCACAGTGCGCTACTAACAACTAATTTTATTACATGAAACGTTACTTATATACCATTCGTGTTTCTGATATCGCCCCATCAATAGCCAACCCGATGCCAGGCCGCGTCATTGAGGAAGGCACGTTCCTTGTCAAGTAGATCAATTGAGGCCACGCTGACACATGCTGCCCCACCCTTCTTAATCTCATCTGCCTCGACTATCTCCCTCACAGTTTTTTTCCCTGTGCCTCGCCAGAATCTTGTACTCGGAAAACAACGGCACACACTTGCAGCTTTGACAATGATCAGACAGATGACCGTCCCAATAATTTCCTACTTTAAGTTTGTGTTCCCTTAGCCGATCATTAACACACCTACCGGTCTGACCTATATACTTGTTTCCGCATGACAAGGCGATCTGATACACTACTTTCTCCGCACATTCAACGAAGGGATTCCTGCGTTTCACCGAACAGCCAGAAGAACCTTATGAAAAGGATCTGTCATCCCACATATTCAACTAAGTTTGTTTGGTGCGGAAAACACTACTTTTACGTTCGATCTATTGGCCACCTTTTTCATGCCATGCGCCGTTTTGTGAATGTATGGTGTCACCGCGACCTTTTGTTTATCTCTGAGAACCGTTGGGCGAGGGCAAGCTTCACTCCGCAATCTTTTTAATACGATCTCCGCAACTGATACCACTACATTCCTCCAGCTGCCAACAACCGCCTCTACTGCGTGTCCAGGCCTTCTGACATAACATGGTGGCATGATTTGTTGAGGGCGTTCAATACGCACATATTGGCAATAATACTTTTGACCAGTTTCGAATGAGCTGAATTGTACGGCAACAAGGTTTTTTTGGGCTCGAGGGGGGTACATCCAACACACATGTCGTTCAGAAAAGGTGAGTCTGACGTCAAGGAACTGCAACACACCATCTACCGGTAGTTCCCGGGATAGTATGAGGGGGTGTAAGACATTTTTATAAACAGTAAAGAGGTCATCCACTCTCGACTGAAATTTTCCTCAATGATGCAGCCTGGCATCGGGTTGGCTAGTGATGGGGCGATATCAGAAACACTGATGGTATATAAGTGGCGTTTTATGTAATAAAATCAATTGTTAGTAGCTCACTGTGTTGTTTGATTCTCGTCTTTGTGTCCTTGACTTTTGAGCGCTAAAATGTATTCCAAGTTTCAAAACCAACTAGCCCAACAATCTACTCTCTATTAGAAGACGTCACCGAACTGTACGCACCTCCTCCGCCCCTTCTCTCTACCCCGAGTTTCTCAGCCTCCACACCCCCTAATTCAGATGTAGATCAACCCCTTACAGTCTCCGACCTGGACCTCACTCTGGCCGAGAAAAAAGCCGGGAAGAGCCCAGGCGCGGATCACATAACTACTCGATACTCAAAAATCTCCCAGACACCTGACAAAGAATTTCTGCTTTCCCAAATTAATTTTCACTTGGAAGCTGGTAACCTCCCCACTGAATGGACTTCCTTCATTATCTCGCTCATCCCGAAACTTGGCAAATCAGCTACCTTTGCAAATCTCAGACCCATCTCTCTAGCCTCATATGTGTTAGAAACACAACAGAACATATGGCGCTTACGCGTCTGAATGATGCTCTTGAAAAAATAATATGTTTCTCCTCTCAACCAATTTCGTTTGTGCCCTTATATGCCCATCGCCATCCAGGATCTCTGTTTCACTGCAAAAGACGTTCTTATCTCTTACAGGCAGTCAGGTTCATGCGCTCGTGAGAGTTGACGACCGCAAAGCCTTCGATAACCTGCTGCACGATGCAATTCTCGCTCCCCTTTTCGAAATGGGCTGTTGTTCTCATCAGTACTCATATTTTTGCAATTCTTCATTCTCGACGGGCCCAATTTCGGCTTGGCGACAACCTATCCCCTTCCCTCGTCCTCACCCGCCGCACACCTCAAGGTGCCATACTCTCCCCAGCCCTTTTTAACCTCGGTATGGCTTCACTCGAGCAAACCCTGTCCACAATCCTACAACTTCACTTACTCTTCAACGCGGACGACATCACCCTCTGGTGTACTCAATGGTCGCCGGGGAAGGTGGAATCCACCCTCCAAATCGGTTTCGATCTTATCGCACAGTTCCTCTCGCGCTCAAGCCTCCAAGCTGCTCCCGAGAAATCGGAGCTGCTGCTCCTCTCCACTCCCAGTACCTGCTGTCAGTTAACTAGGTTATCTCCCTACATCTAGACAACCGCCCTATCGCTTTTCCTCTCCAAGACCGTACATGCACCAAGGCGATGCATACAACCATAAACATCTGCCATCAGTTAACACACATGGTCCGCCGAGTGGTTTGGAGACACGATGGGGTTGACGAACGGAGACCCGGCCAATTAGTTGCTGCTTTCGCCCTAAACAAAATCCGCTATACTCTCCATTACTGGACGCTTACGCAAACACAGATAAAACGTATACAGGCCACCCTTAATACACTCTAAAAAGCACGTCTACGCCTCTCTATGCACGCATCTACAAAGACACTCTACGCTACAGGGATCTTTCTTCCTCTTCCTACTCTCCTCAGACCTTACAGGGACCGTCAACTGGGTCGCCTGTCTGGCTTTGCGCAGGGATTCTGGATCCTGCAACAAGCTGGCATACAACCTATTGATTTCCCCTTACACCCACCTTAAAAACTTCTTCCCGACAACCTTCGATGCATCCAGCTCCCTGCCCACATGACCCCGGGCCTGCATGCCGGACGCCGTCAAGCACGGGCTTTGCACGACGACCCTTTTCCACCTGATAGTGATACGACCACATGCTAAGTGGACGCTTCCCATTCCACTCCTCTCGGCGCCAGAGCCTGTATCACCGTGACGCGTCCCGCCACCCCTCTCATTACATCCACAGATGGCCCCTACTCCAAACCAACTTCTCCGCTCGCTCTTGAGAGTGCCGCCCTAATGCATGCGAATCAAGACCTTACCTCCCTTCCGCCTGCTCCCCGGTACCGCATTTGCACCCATTCTATGAAAGCGATTCGGGCAATTGGAGCGTGCCGCCTTCCTGAGAATTTGCGCGATGACTTCTCCTCCGCCCTTTCACAACTTTCCGGTGCGTCGGTCGTGGTGGTGTGGGTGCCAGGGCACACAAGGATTGCCGGTTATGAGTTGGGTTCATTAACTTAGCTGCGAGACTCTTATCCAGGCGCCGGTAATCCCATGGACTTTACCGCCCATGGCGGACGAGGCACATTGTTGCAAGAAGACCTTGACACTGCACTGCGCTCAACTCCGACACTCAATGGAGACACTGCCTACATTACACCCCCAGCTTACAAACATCACAAACACACATACTGAGAGTCAAATAGCTTCACACACTCAACCCCGTCCTACTTTTACTCTATCGTTTCAGATCAGATCCCTCCTGCCATAATTGCCCCTGCCCCTACGCGAACGTTGAGCATCTCCTATCCGCTTGCCCCTCAGCCATCCGATCTCCCCACTACCCCAACCCCCTCCTCCACACTGGCGGGTGTGGCTGGCCTCGGCGGCTCGTGTCGATCGGCTGGCTCTGGTCCGCTTATCGGACGAGCACCTCTAGGGTCTTTATTTGACCCAAGATTAAGTAATTTCTCTCTGGAAGCAATCTAATGGAGAGATGTTGACCAACATGGTGGATTGTGGCTTACCGGAAGTGAAAAACCGTTCTGCGGAACCGCCTGATCGTAGCTGTTCAGCGTGAAACATTTGTGATCAAGAATCGCGTCGCGTCGCGGCGACTCTTTGACGTGGCCCAATGCCGTGCCGCCTCGTCCGACGGTTGCTATGGTTACGCTGCCTGACGGCATGACGAAATGCGGTTTTTGCTCACATGTGTTCCAGGCTTTACTGTGACTGACCGCGACCGTTGTTCCTGCCCCAGGCAATTGGCGATGGCGGGCGCGTGCAGTTCTACCTGGACGGAGGCGAGCCGCTGCTGCCCTCCTGGATGACGTACGTGCAGTGCGCCAGGCACGAGCAGGAGCAGAACCTCGAGATGCTGCACGCAGACGGGAAGCTCTTCTACAGAGCCATGAGGGTCTGTCATACGTCTGAACTACTTTGGGCTACAAGGGCGAGAGCGGTCCTCCGTTTCCCGCTCGCCGCACGGAGTATGCAGAAAAAAGCGCCGGCAGCGCCAGCTGAGAAAGCTTCGCGAAACGAGCGGACACTGCTGACACTGGCTGGAACGCGGCATCGGCGAGGGTAGGCACAGTGTGCGGTCAAAAGTGAAAGTGCGAGAGCAACATTCCATTGCGGATACAGACAAATTCTAGGTGGACACAGTGCGGCGAGCAGTGGTGGCGCTGCCATCTGCTTTTCGAGAATACTGTATACGCACCAGAATCGGAGGACAACTCTCGCTCGTTTGGCGCGCAATCGTCACTCCTCCCCTGCCCACCATAATCGGAGCTAACTTGTCTCTGGTAACTGGCATTGACAAGTTGCAGTTAACCTTACGCGACTCCTGTTGCTTTTAAAACGCGAGGCAAGAAAGCTAACATCTATTTTTGGAAGATAACCGCAATATTTTAATGAGGTTTCAAAAGACCCCGACAGCGTATTGTGTGCGCACTTCTCAGGCCGCATTCTGATTTGCTGCGGAGCCAAGTGCCTTCTTTCAGCTGCCACCGACTATAGCGACTAGGGCTGAGGATCGGAGTCTATGGGCATTCAGAAAACCAATTTATTGAAAATGAGAGGCTGCGTCCACAAGGATACATTTGAAACGCTGGGACTTCGGCTCGACTTCAGTGTGACTTTCGGGCGCTCATATGTCCGTCTGCTGTTTGAGACCCACCCGCACGGGACGCTCGAGGTGACCAGCAACACGGCGACGCGCGGGCCGCGCCGAGGTCCACACCGGCCGCTCAGGGACACGAGCAATAAAGTTGGACAAATGCTGCCATTTTATACGGGCGCGACTTTGAAACGGACTGCGGCTGTAATCAGTGGACCCGAGCTTCTCTCCCTCCGGCCCCTCGGAAGGTTTCGGGAGTGAACTTCCGACGAACGCGCGCTCGGGCCGGAGTTTGGATTGACGGGGTATACGGCTTATCTCCCCTGCACATTAGGGACTTCTGTATATAATATTACATCCCCATCATCACCTCCTAATTTTTATACCCACCCCAATTTATCTCCCATCTCTGCAAGACGACGGCCCTCCAAGGGTGACGCACTACGCGTCTTGCACCCCCTTTTTATGTTTATATTATTTTATAATAAACACAATATATACGCACACTGAGTATACTTGTATGCGCAAACACAGAGGACGAACACGAAGGAGGAGACAATGACAAGTACGCGTCTCCTCGTCTACTCATTCCTTTTCATCCTCTGTGTTGGCGCGTACAAGTTTACTCAGTACCATGAACCGATAGCCCAACAAGTCTTGCTATACACACACTGACGCAGCGCTTGTGCCCAGTCGCTTGGTGGTTCGGAATTTCCAAAGCTGCCCATTTTAATCGCCACGCTGACAAGCAGCTCACTGAGGCTCCTTCAGTTCACTGCCCTGAGGCTGGGTCCCTGGGTCCTTGATTCGCCGTGTTGCAAGCACGTCACAAACGGGCCGTTACTGACTCCACACGCTCTCTTAATTTTGGCAGGAGAAAGAGGTGGGCCATGGGAGGCGCGGAATCTGGCCAACTCGTCGAAAGTCAATACGTCGAAGACCAAACTGTCGAATAGGCCTAGTCGTCAAAGGCCAGTTTCCGGAGAGGGTATTTTGTCGAATGGGGCAACCTGCCGAAGGGAATTTTGTAGAAATCGGGATAAGAGAGTTTAAGGGAAACAGTTTGATGTATTATTGTCGTTCTTTTTTTTAGATGTTTTCCCCTCAAACTTCGTTTATTTGTTTGTTGCCATTGCACCGTGCGCGAACGTCTGTGAGAGCATATCCTCCTATCCAAAATACTAAAATCTGTGCTAAACATTGAACATTGAGTCATCGAAGTGTGGGATGATCCTTGGACGATTCGGGAGTTCAGCTAACAAGGATCAACGGGAGGCTCCTTCACTCAAAGTAATGCAAGATCAATCTCGTTCTTATTCAGTCGCTGGCAAGTGCTGTTCTCAAAAGGAGGGTTTCAGGGTTGAAGCCTCCGCCCCCTCCGAAGATTATTAAGCCCCCTCCCCCCCCTTTACCCGGAAAATAATATCTGGATACGCCACTGCAACTGAGCATTAAGTTACTAAAGTCAGAGAGGAGCAAACATGCTTATCTATGAGGGCCAATCCTACACATGTAATAAAATAACATAATACTGCATTGACTGGGTTTGTAAGAAGTGGGAAATGTGCAAACCCTGTCACTGATTAAGAGCACGAATTTAAGTTGAGAGAAATATAAATTTGGCCAGGATAGCATGCCAATTCTAAAAACCCTGTAGAACGGCGAACTTGTAGTAACAACAGTAACTGGATGCAGTATGTAGGTCATTCCGTTTCTCCCTCACATGCGAGCCAACGGTCTGGGACATGCTCTATACCTTGTTCTCTGCCGAAACCCGATTCAAATTTTATCAGCGTCGAACACACCTCCGATTTCGAACTGAAGATGAGGGTTAGTCCACGGAGCGCCGAGCCATAGCTACTGATGCTGCTCGTCGTATATTCGCTCTGTGCACGTGTCGCGCGGCTCGTTCATCGTGGCTCCTGCCTCGCTCCGTGATGCATGAGTAACCTCGCGGTCGGTGCGTCGCCATATCCAACAATGTCGGTCGTCACATTGGGTTGCATGCAGAGATTCCACCTACACAAAAATACTTCGAAAAACAAGAAGTACAATCCGTGCATATATGTGCAGTCATTAAGCAAATATTGAGCAAAACCAGGCATTTCTTTTTTTTAATCACTTTGAAGCTATAGAGGGCTGCTCACTGGACAGATTTTAAAAATCTCCGAAGACAATTGAAAAGAGAGATACAAATATCCTATAGGAAATACCTTTTAGGCATGGCAGGTAAGGCATGAACGTGCCCCAGATGTTTTTTTTTTTTTTTCAGTTCTACGGTTCCTTGCGAAGCAGTGTTATACCGAATTTCAGATAGGAGGTTCGTACACGGACAATGCTCAGGTCCTCGCAGTCTCATTTGGTCGGCACTTGAGTGAAATGATTCTCATGTTTATAAACTTCCCTCCTTCTCAAGTTCACGGTTATACTGCTGAACAGCACAGCTGCGTAGAGACCACTCCTGTGCTCGTTCCCCCCTCCATAAGCGCTGAGGATGTTGTTTCTGCCATCTCCAAGCTAAAGCCTGGTGCTTCAACTGGTCCTGATGCTGTTATTATATCTCTGCCGAAAACCAGTGCTGCAACTCTGTCGTCTCCACTGACAGAGCTGTGCAACTACTCCTTTTTCAGAGCATTCATTTCTGATGTTTTGAAACTAGCGCGTGTGATTCCCGTCCACAACCGATCGGGAAAACCGCTGAACACTACTGAAAGTTACCGTTCAATTAGCCTTGCCTGCATTCTCAGAAAAATATTGGAAACCCTTATTTGTAGTAAAATCTCCGAGCACATTGAAATTATTATTCTCATATGTAATGATCGACCAACACAGTTTTAGGAAATGGCGGAGTTGTGAGACAGCTCCAAACGAGCCGACAGACTCTCTACTGGGTGTTCGAGTGCCATCGACAGTGTGAATGGCAATTTTCTCCTCGACAAGTTCTCACCCTATTGAAAAAACCAGCAAGGATATCAAGCTGGGCAACCTGGTTTAGCTCGTTTTTAAGCCGGTTCAAGCTGGTTCGAGCTGGTCTAGGTAGTAATCAAGCTGGTTCAAGCTGGTTCAAGCTGGTTCAAGCTGGTTCAAGCCGATTCGAGCTGGTTCGAGCTGGCACTGCCGCGGGGCAAGCTGGTACTTGAGCTGGTTCAAGCTTGTCATGCTGGTTCGAGCTGGTTTTGAATCTGGCCCAAGCTGGTTCAAGCTGGCCAAGCTGGTTCAAGATGGCCAAGCTGGTTCAAGCTGGCCAAGCTGGTTCAAGCTGGCCAAGCTGGTCTTGCTGGGAGTGCGCACGCCAAGGTCGGCGAGAGCTTGTCGAACTGGTATTGCCGGGAGCGCGCGCGCCAAGGTCGGCTGGGGTGGGGACGATGCCACGTCCTGTTCTTTGTCCTCTCGTTTTCGGTAGACGACCGGGCGCTTCAGGCACGCTGCGAGCTTCCTTTGTGTGCGAGAAAAGAGAGAGAGAGAGAGAGAGAGTGGTAGGAACGGAGAATTGGGGACACGTTTGGCTATCTTCGGCAGATTTTCGAAGGGAGGGCTGTGTGCGTTGTTTGGCGGCTACTTGGACGGCGGTGCAAGCGAAGCTGGATACAGCGAGCGGCAGTCCGTTCAGCGTGGGAAGAAGTCAGATGCCCCGACTGAGGCGGCGTTTTGTGCCTTCGAACATCTCTGTGCTCGTGAATAACGGTGGTGACGAGGAGTATTGCCAATGCCATCCAAGCCACACGTATTTCCTCGCCTCTGCCGCTACGCAAGAGGACTCTTCGCCCCCATTACGGGCGGGACCCAGGTTCGCTTCTCTCATCCGTGTAGTATTTTTATTGTTATTGCCTGTTTTTGGCGTGTGTCTAGTATTTGTTTTTGTGTTGAGAGATAAACAATTTAGTTTTAATAGCATTGTTTGTTTTGCACCGAGAACCACTGTCTGTGCGCCGGTTAGTACTGTGTCAGCGCAGTGGATGTGTAGCATCTGAGCTCATGTGAGCAGACCGCGAATTCGAAAATAATAAATTAGATGCCGAGCTGACTTTTCTAAATAGTTTGGCTTGTTTACCTGTGTATTTATTTAAACTGGTTAAACTGGTGGGGAAGTGCACCAGCCTAACCAGCATGAGCAGTTCACCCAGCATGACACAGCATTTGCCCAGCATTCACCCAGCATCCAACCAGCTCGACCAACACGGCAAGCTGGGCATGCTGGAGCAATAACCCAGCATGAAGCTGGGATGTTGGGACCAGCATGAAGCTGGGATGCTGGGATCAGCTTGTGCTGGGCATGCTGGAGCAATAACCCAGCATAAAGCTGGGATGGTGGGACCAGCATGAAGCTGGGATGCTGGGACCAGCTTGTGCTGGTTTTTTCAATAGGGCAGGCTTCGGTATCCCCGGATAAGCTCTAAATTAGATATCTGAATTCATTACTGATTTCTGTTAGAGAGTCAAATACCATGGTACATTTGACCTGCAGCACAAGGTGGAGGCGGGAGTGCCACAAGATTATGAGAGGATAATGATGATGATTATAACAATAATAATATTAATAATAATAATAATAATTTTATTGCACAGTATATGTCATATAAATACAGAAGAATGCGGGTGAGTCAAAAGCGAAAAGCGGCATGAGGACTAGGCCCGGCAAAGACGTAGGAAAGTACAAGATATATACAAAGAATATGCAAAAACAAATTGCAAGAAACATGTCTTGTCATTAAAAATATTTACCAGAGGGGAAAAAACAAACACACCGCATCTCTTGCTCGTACTCGGTGAAAATTGAATCAAATCTATACATTCAGAAATAAAAACAAAAAAGGCTTGCTGCAAAAGCAACAAAACGAAAAAAAAAATCAGATAAATAATCTCGGACAAGCGTAGTCATCAAAAATACAAATATTTTCAGAATTTCGTTACGATATCACGAAGCACGTAATCAGAAACATTGCCAAAAGCACATATATTACAGTCAAAAGAATTACCGGATGTATATAAGACCAATAAACAAATACTAATAACAATTATTATTATTATTATTACTCTTATTATTATTATCCATATCATTTCAGATGCAATAGAACAACAAAAACAAGTCGAAATTACAGATACACGCCACTTCGATAGATTGATTTCCACGTACAATTGGGATAATGTTATTGAAAATTGTAGCTATCAAGAGGGCTACTTCAAGTTAGTCGAACTTTTCTCATGTTTCAGAGCCATGAGCTCAAAAACCATTACAGTAAAAGAACGCATGCTGAATAAGAAATGGCTGACGGCATATGTCCTTTCTGCCATTAAAGAGAAAGATATCTTATGCGCACGATGTTGTCGTTTCCCAGAGAACAAAGAGCTAAGATTGCAATACAAAAGTCAAAGGAATCGTGTAAGTGCACTTCTTCGTTCCAGAAAACGTCGGCAGTTCCATGGAAAGTTTTTTCATTCACGCTTCGATACTTCTAAGACCTGGGCCCTTGTAAACGAGGTTAAGGGATGCTCTAGTAGGCCGTCCATTGATGACAATATAAAAAAAAAATATTTCGGACCTGATGCATTATCCATTGTTGACGGTTTCAATCATTTCTTTGCCAAATTTTCGGGTGTCTTCCATGATGAAGTTATCGCACCTACTAATCTCGAGCATTCTTGTTCAGCATCCGCCTTTCTGCCAGACATGACGAGAGAGGACTTACGTACACTTTTATTTAGTTTTAATCCCAATAAGGCACCCGGGGAAAATAAAATTCGTCTCGGAGACCTACGTCGCAATTTTGAAATGCTGGGAAATTTCTTATTACACATATTTAACGGAATTCTGAGCATCGGAATAATTCCGGTTGGCTATAAAAGTGCAATAGTTAGACCAATTTACAAAGGCGGTGCTCGTGATAACTTTGAAAGTTAGAGACCGATATTTATTCTCCCTTGTTTAGCGTTAGTTTTGGAAAAACATATATTAAAAACAATGACCACGTTTCTTGGCAAGCTTGATCTATTGTCGCCGACACAGCACGGTTTTACAGCGGGGCGCGGCACCGATTCGCTATCAGAGGAACTCGTGGACTCGTTACACACAACATTTGAAAACAACAAATTTGACTCCGCACGTTTTTTAGATGTTTCCAAGGCATTCGACACCATCAGTCATAAGGTACTATTGAAAAAAATATATGACTACGGTTTTAGGGGGTCTTTTTGTCGTATCCTTCAAGATTTTTTGACAAACCGGACACAGCACGTTTCGCTTTGTAATTCCAACAGTGACAATGTACCTTTGAAGGCCGGAGTGCCTCAGGGCTCGGTTTTGTCACCACTTTTGTTTAATCTATACGTGAATGACCTGGCTAAGACTGTTCTGGGGGGCGATATTTACCAATACGCTGACGATACGCTATTAGTTTCACGACATATAAATTTCCACGATGCTATTTTGTTATTGCAAAGCAATGCTTCGCGAGTAATGGATTGGTTTGAAGCAAATTATATTACAATTAACATTAAAAAAACAAAACTTATGCGTTTCAGTAACTCTTTAAAACGGAATTGTGCAGATATTCCTCATCTCTTGTTGCGCTCTTCCAAGTGCACACATTGCGGGTGTATGCCTGTTAAATTTGTCAGCACAGTCAAATACTGCGGAATATTTTTTGATACTGATCTATCTTGGAACTCACATCTCGCTTATATTGCCAAAAGACTCCGAAGTGTATCGTGCATGTTGTATGGTACAAAGACTTTTTTTTCCTTTTTCGGTAAGAAAAATTATAGTTAAGGCATTAGCCTACGGGTTGTTGCGTTATGGCATTACTGTACATGCTAACTGTTTTATTCTCTGGCTTGCTAAAATTGACGCTAGTTTAAAAAGTATTCTAAGGTGAGTAGCGTACACTTCGCTGCCTTTGTCTGGTGATGATTTGTTTGTCTTCTTGGGTGTCCCGCGCCTTTCAGCCCTCTTTAATAGGTGTGTAACGAGCAAGCATTATTGGACGAGTACCTTCAAGACGCCTCATGTTGAAAAGCGTGTTCTTAGAGAAAACAAACCTTTTGTCATTCCGCGTGTATATCAAAGTATGGAAAAAAAAAACTGCGTTCCTTTTATGTCCCTGAGCTCTTTAACAACATGTCGCAAACGTGTTTTTGAAATAACTTCCAAGCGTCAGTTAAAAAAAAAAAGCTTTACGAACATTGTGCTAGAGTTTTATGTACCCGACTTTGATTTATTTAACTGGCTTCTATATGTTTTCTCTTCATCTCTTTTTTTTTTTTTTATACGTCGACAACGCTGAAAAGTATCTGTATTGCTTGGTATTCGTTTGTTGGGTTTTCGCCGCTATTTTTCTGTTAAGTTTGGATTTGTAGTTTCGTGCACTTTTGTTCGTGCTTTTTTCAAAAGACGAGTAGAACCATTCAACTCTGTTCTTTTTTGTTTCTGTTTCGTTGTTTAGCTTATTCAAACTTCGAGCGTTTATAGGTTGTATTTGTTCCCATTGTGTTTAGCTACTTCGCACTTGTGTTGTGATTGCTAACATTATTATTTTTTTACTATAGTTTTTTTTTTTACGCCGCTGCTGGATCCAGTCTTACAAGCCGCTATTCGCGACTCCAACTAACTATAGATGGCGCCACTCATTTTCCAAAATGGCGGTTATAGTGAGGGCCGGAGATGCGTGCCGCTGCTGAGCCTGTCTAGTGTGCTGGCTTCACTGAGCGACACCAATTATTTCTGGTAATACGAGGAAGCTATAGACTGTTATGAGCGCAGGTCACCTCTTTATCCTGAAAACAAGAACGTTGCTTAGCACAGTATTTACGCCAGGAGGTACGTTTTAATTCTGGAGCGAAACCAAAAATAACCTCCATTTTTATTTATATTTCTTTATTTAGGCCTTAATTTCGAATTCTTTCAGTGTCTCACATAGTAATTATGTAGTTAAAGAAGTTGTTCGCGGAAACTTTATTTTGTGACATACACGTTCGATTCAGGCAGGCACTTCAAAATATTTTGGAGATTTCGGTGTCCCTTTAAAGACGGGGTTTTTCATACACCTTAGAGGTGACATAGAATATTGTAGTAGTTGAAGGAAATCAGTGCCGATATTTGTGCGTTCTCGCTCAGATAATTGTCACGTCAAATAATGAACTGCGGGCCTTTTAATGGGTTTTAGGTATTTCAATGATTAATTGCTTTAACATTATTCCTAGCGCAAGAATAACGGAATAAATCAAATTTTTTACAATATGTCCACAAAACGTATAAATTAATAAACGCTGTTCTTCTCACTACAACAACCCAAAGACAGGATCGGAGTCGGACAGCTGAAGTGTGTGTGTGTTTTTATAGCAACGCGTGACGCATAGGACTTTATAATGCATCCAGTGTTTGACTGTTTGTCTATCTTGACAACAGTATCGGAGGTTTTCATATGCTAAGAAGAAAAACAAAAACAATTATACCTTTCTGAACTATTTTGGTTATATGGCGTATTTTTTGTGATCGTGGCGTTAATTCGGGGCATATTGGCCGTGATTTGTATTAATACTAATAATTTTAAAATTCAGATATTTTAATACGCAATTTTTGAAACTCTAATATAATTTGTTGCTTATAATCTAATTTCAAACGCGCGAACAAGTATGACAATCAAAAGTGTGCTAATGATCGTCACTGGTGCCAAATGCAGCATTTTTAATTGTCGAGTTATATATTAAAAATAGTCTAAAATCAATTGAGTCTCGCTAATAGGAGAAATCCATTAAAATTACATTAATTGTGGGTAAAGAATATTTTGCTATCAAAGTTGCGACTTTTGACAATCGGCAAGACCTACAAAGTCGCCGCCAAAAACCTTCCAACCAAATGCCCCAAAATAAAAAAAATAAAAATATTTTTTTAAATATTACTTTTTTCATAACATTCAGTTACTTTCATTTTTACGCGCCGTCGTTTCGCCTATCTCTGCTTTTCCAGTTCAAAGGAACACCTACCTACTTGCACGTCTGCTCACTGCAGCACGTTGCGTTGGCGCTGGAAGCCGGTGAAGCAGTTGTGAGTTTAGTATTGCGTATACGAGCGAACACAAGCGCTGTGTGTTTGCGTTAGCGCGTGCGCGGAGCCCGAAATTGCTGTCTTGGATTGGCGCATGGCGATGAAGCGCACGCACAACGTGGGGCACGCAACTCTAACGCAAACGCACAGCGCTTTAGTTTTCTTCTATACGCAATACTAAAACTCTCTAGTATGGTACAATCCCATACCGGCTGCAGCGCTACGTTGGGACAGTGAAGAGTGTTGTTTTCGTTCTTAAATGGCATTTCGCGAGCCATGATCACGCGCAGTTCCGCCGTGCCCGCTGAGCAGGAGAATCGGGGGACCCTAACTAGAGCGCTTCCCGTTTCCGCCACGGGAGGGCGAGCAAAGAGCTATAGACGCGAATTGGCTTTCGACGGTCCCGCTTTTTCATGTATTGTATTGAAACTTGCGCAATAAAATATTATTAATTATTTTTAATATTATATCGTATTCATAATGTACAAATAAATGTATTATTATTATTATTATTATTATTATTATTATTATATAAATTTTTATGGTATGGTGGAGCCGAAGAGGAAAAGCCTCAATACTAAGCTTGACGAGCCCTGAGCCCCATCGTGCGGCATTGAATGTATAATGCTTAGTTGTGCTGATGATCATGTTCCTATGTGGAACCAGCTGTTCATTCCGCCAAGGACCGGGAGGTCCTGCAGTCCGACCTCCTCCTGGGGCCCTAACCTGCACAACGGGACCAAGCGGGGCGGGGGACGTCGCCGCCTGCTGCGATTGGCCAGCGATGCGGAGCTGGAGAATCACAGCAGGCGTCGACGTCCCGGTCCCCCCGCCCCACTTGGTCCCATCCGTGTAGATTAAGGCCCCTGATCTCTAAGCGCTTCAGCAAGTCTGTCTTCCTCAGAATAAGTCGAAAACAAAAACGGGATGATTTTGGATACAGTGTCCATAGGATGCGGATACAGGTGGTCACTGGCACAAAGCTCCTTGGAGTGTTGTTTGACTGGAGCGTGTCCTTTCGATCGCGTGTGGATCACGTCTGTATAACAGCCAACGATATTGAAAGGACTCGTAACAACGACACCGAGAGGGCTGCCTCAACTAGCATTTTGCATGCTTTACAGCGCTATTGCACTGCCGGTTCCGGTATATTGCACTGCCGGTGAGAAGCTTGAGTCGATTCAAAGAAACGCCACTGATACAGCGCTTTGCATGCGTGGCGGCCGGGCTGGCAAGCTGCCCTACGAGATACGTTTACAGTCTCTTATATCCAAACGTTTTGAGTACGGGTCCGAATTGGATACCTATCGCAGGTTCGAGGGCCGGAAAATAGTTAAGACAATATAGATGAGGAAATACTAAATAAATAAGACTATAAATAAAAAAAAATGTAATCTAGAGCGAAAAAGTAAAAAGAAATGTAACCCAGGTAGCACCGAGTTCTGGGCTAAAATTTGGCTTTTTTTCTGGGAGTTAAGGGCATTAAAAAGCCCGAAAAAGCCAAAGTAGTGCCAAACCTGACCTTCCTTGCAAGAGTCTGGGTATTTTGGCCCTAATTTGCCAAACAAGTGCCAAATTTAGGTTTCACTGCCTGGTAGTTCGGCTGTCATCTGGCATATTTGGGCCTAAATCGCCTCACAAATGCCAGAGTTAGGCTTACTGCCCGGTAGTTCGGCTGATATTTGGAATTTTTGGGCCAAAATTGCCAAACAAATGCCAAAGTTAGGCTTCACTTTTTGATAGTTCGGCTCTCATCTGACACCTTTGGGCCAAAATCGCTACAGATGTGCCAGAGTTAGGCTTAGTGGCTTGTAGTTCGGCTGACATCTGGCATCTTAGGGCCAAAATCGCCAAACAAGTGCCAAAGTTAGGCTTCACTTTCCTATAGTTCGGCAGTCATCTGGCACCTTTGGGCCAAAATTGCCACAGATGTGCCAGAGTTAGGCTTACTTCCTTGTAGTTCGGCTGAGATCTGGCATTTTTGGGGCAAAATCGCCAAACAAGTGCCAAAGTTAGGCTTCATTTTCTCATATTTCGGCTCTCATCTGGCATCTTTGGGCCAAAACCAGAGAAAAGCCAAACTTTGGCACGTCCAAAATACCAAAATTAGGCGTTGCTCTGGCAGTTATGGCTGAAGTATGGCACCAACTTTGGCGCTCCTCTGGCGGACCAGAGAAACGCCAAACCTTGGCATGCCCCGAATTCCCCGAACTCGACTCTTCGCAGGAGATGATTGCCAATCTGGTAACAAAAGTTTATTTTTTCTACCTTTCTACAAAAAGACATAATAACGGTTTTAGAAGGATTGAGCGTTAGCATGCTCTGACGACACTAATTGCACACACGCCTAACATCCTCCATAAGTTTTTCAGCCTTCCAAGGATATGATCTGCCTAAACAACTTGACATCATCTGCATATTGCAAGATGACCGAATTGCGAACAATTGAGCTCAAATCATTAATAAAAACATTGAAAAAGATCGGCTCAAGTATGAAGCCTTGCGGCACACCCGAAGAAGAAACATAAGGCCGGGAGTGATGTCCAAGAACACGAACGAAATAGTGTCTATTAGACAAATAATCTAGAAACAGGGAACAAAGGGAGGTACTCACGCCGTAGGATTCTAGTTTTTGTAAAGGAGCAAATGGTCTACCAGATCGAAAGCCTTAGAAAGGTCAAAATATATAACGTCTACCTGTCCACGTTGACACACAGTAGGCGAAACAAAATTAAAAAAATACACCAGATTTGTCTCAACAGACCTTCCACGCATAAAGCCGTGTTGTGAAGGGCTTATCTTATGCTTAAAAAAGATTGAAATGCGCTCAAATAAAACAATTTCATAGATCTTAGCAAAGGGAGATAGCAACGACACAGGTCTGTATCTTTTTACACAATTCGTTCTGCCATTCTTATGTACTGGAACAGTAATAGAGTTCTTCCACAGGGAAGGAAATGTAAGGCTCTGCAACGACAAGTTAAAAATATGCATTAAGACGGGCGCAAAAATAGAGGAGCATCCTTTAACAATGAAGCTTGGAATGCCGTCAAATGCAACTGATAACTTTGGCTGATTGTGATCACTGGCATTATCACTGACACCATGCACCGGCAGTCCAGTTTAGCCGCAAGAATAAAGCGAAGAAAAATATCACGCGGATGCTTTTGATACATCTTCGGGCTCAGACAGCATATTACCAAACGAGTCAGCTATGTTTATTGATGACGAAGTTGTAGTTGTGCGATCCTTTACATATCGCCAAAAAAGCGTTAGGTCACGATTTAAGCTACGCTCTACTGACTCACGGTGTAATATTTTATCGCGCTTCAACAGTGTCTTAGCTAGCGCACGCGACTCAGGAAAGTTTAGATACCAAAAAGGGGAATTGGCGACCTTATATTTCCTATGACAATGCGATTTTTTTCTTAGAACTGATCTAAGCTCCTTGGAGTACCGGTGCGGATAACGACTTGTGAAAGGAACGCTTTTTGGGCACGAACCTCTCAAGTGCATATACGATATAGTTTGTGAACACTTCAACGGCACGATTTACATCGGTCATACTATATATGGAAGCCCAATCTATATTATCTAAATGTTGATAAAGGCCAAAGTAATCGCCTCTTGAGAAAGCAAGCGCCTCACGGTTTTTGTGCTTTACTTTACCCACAGAAATCATAAAGGAAACAGAAAAAGGAACGTGCCAAATATCCCGTAAAACAAGCGGATTCGAAACAGGCATCAGGCTGTCGATAGGAAAGTTGGCCAAGCCGAAATCCAACTCATGTCCTGCTGAGTTATGAAGACCGTTCATTGTGGTAAATCCGAGAAGGTTAACAAATGAAAGAAGGGCATTCGCTTTAAATGATGCACTATGAGCAGACAGTGCAGGATGTACCAAATTCCGGTTTATTTCAGGAATATTTAAATAACCAAGTATGAGTATTCGATGTTGATTCACATCCAATTTATCCCCTAGCATATCTAATTGGTCAGAAAACTTAGATCCGTCGACATTAGGAGTAAAATAAAAAGTGCCTATAAGTAAGCTATTGTTATCACGTAGAGGTATTTCAATCCAAACGAACTCGCACTTGAATTCGAGATCAAACCGGCGAATAGCCCGTAAATGTTTCTTAACTGCAATTAGTACACCACCACCGAATTTAACGGAAAGTTTTTCATAATCTCAATCCCGACCACGCTCAAATATACACGCTATCTTCTGGAAATGGCCACTTATAACACTGTCAGACTTAATTCACTCTTATAATAAAATAATGAGGTGTACAAAATTGAGAAATATACGTGAACCGGAAGTGTGCCGGGAGTATCCAATAGATGGCGCCACTCAGTTCTTTGCCATGGGAAGACACCAAATCAGGGGGTACAGGGCGACATGGGGTGGTCGTCTTTCGAAGGAAGGGAAGCAAGCAGCAAAATAGAATTTGAGGATAGACTGAGACAAATGGATGAGGGACGGTGGGCACGAAGAGTGTTTAGCTATCTGTACATGAAGGATATTGACACAAAATGAAGAAAACGAACAAGAAAACTCAGATCTAAATATGTGGGCAACAGTGGGGAGGTGGGTCAGGAAATGACAGTTAAAAAGAAGGTTAAGGAAACAGAGAGAAGTATATGGGAAGCCGGTATGCAAACAAAATCAGCATTGGAGATGTACAGGTTGTGTAAAACAGATATCGATAAAGAGAGTCTCTATGATAATTCAAGGGGGAGTTCCCTGCTATTTGAAGCCAGAACGGGAGTGTTGCGGACTAAGACATATAGAGCTAGATATCAGGAGGTAGACACCGTGTGTGGAGCTTGCGGAGAGGAGGAGGAGACGGCTGAACATTTGGTACTTTACTGTAAGGGGCTTCACCCTGTAGTGGCTGAAGAGCCTATTAATATAAAAACCGCACTGGGATTTAGGGATAGTGAGGGGAAAATAGACATGGGGAAGGTGGAGATAACCAAGAAGAGATTATCTGACTGGTGGCATAGGTCAAGGGAAGGGTGAATATTTTCCTATTCTCTACTGGGCGACCCTTTCTGCGGAAGGTGTGTGCACCCGGTTGCATAGAGGCGCCTCCGTCGTACGGACCGTAGCTTTTAAGACTAAATATCTAGATTTGTAACTCGTAAATTAAATAGCTTAAAAAAAAAATACTGGCTAGGTGGCGCAAGCCGCCGCCCGATTCAAATTGTTCAGCCCCATCCATCCATCCATCCATCCATCCAAACAGAAAAGGGCGAATACAAATGCAAAGAAATTTCCTCGTACTTACGGAGAAATGCTGGTGATCACAATGTACACTAAACAATATGGTGAGAGCTAAATTCCCAACTTTATGATTTCCCTAGAGCTTGATGATCCCAGGCATTTTGATAGAAGCAGGCTCGGAAGGCCTGCCGAAGCATAGCGAGTGGAAGTCTCTTGGGAGCCAAGAGACGACTTGTCGCCGACTCATGTTTGCAAAATGATGGATTCCAGTCAACGTCAGCAATGTTCCATTGCTTTATTTTCTCTGATTGAGGAGCCTGCGGGCTCTCCTAGTGTTCTCAATCCCAGCATGTCCCCCATCGCTTCTGCTCCTTGAGCTGCTGGCTTCTCTCGATATGCTGACGAACAAGAGCCCTCTCCCCACCTAGACAGAGTCCCCGTAGCGCTGGGGTGACTTCCGAAGACGGGTACTGGTGCGTGTTCCAAGCAGAGGCATGGCTAGTCGAGCAGTCTCCACATCTTATGCGATTAGGGGCGTCTCTGATTGGGCAGCTGCCGCATCTTTTGCCGCTAGGGGGCCCGCTCGGATGTCCTAGTCTCATACAGGAGAAGACGAGACCACCTCTGAATTAACTTGCAGCAACGGCCTTCGATCTCCAATGTGGCTGATGTGGCGGCGAACTTCCCCTTGCCACGCAATTATTATCCAGGATCTGGGTCCTACTCGCTTGAGTATTTCAATCGGTATAAGCCTCTAGTATTTGAGTCGCACCAATTGTAAAAAAAAAAAAGAATTGGGTATAATGTTTAATGAGGACGAAGAAACTCAAATTTTAATAAACAATATTTCTAAGAGTGTCGGTATTCTTAACAAATTCCGTTCTAGTTTACCGATCAAAATTGAGCTACTTATTTACAATTCGTTATTTATGTCACATTTGAACTACTGTCACTTGGTTTGGGGTACAACTACTGTAACTAACTTGACGAAGTTAACCATCACTCAAAAGAAGACGATTCGAGCTATAGTTAATGTGCCACAATCAACCCACACAAGACCATTGCTTAAATTTTTAAAAGTTATTTCTATAAAGAAACTATACGAATACAATCGTCTTCTATGATTTATATTAAATATTAAACAAAACATGTCTTCTATTAGTAACATATCGGAATTAATCAGGCATATTAAGTTTTACAACGTACGTCACGAGGACAGTCGGAAAATACCACACAGTAGGACCGCATATGAAATTCAAATGCTGAAACACCATCTTCCTTTTTCACTAAATCAATTATTAGGATATGACATCATCATCAAACATTTAACATCTCATTCTTTAAGATTAATGTTCCTGTGAACATTTCTTGACATGTAAATTTAGGACATATAGCTTACTTTTTATTTTGACATAAACTATTGTAAGTTTCCTAAATGTTTCTGCCTTTTGTTGCATTTTCTTTCTGCCGTCTGCCAATAAAGTGGGTGGCGTGGACCTCGTCAAGCCGACAGCTGTCGGCTTTTTGTCCATGCCTCCAGCGACTGTATTTCAGCATGCAGGACCGACTAAAATTAATTAATAAAGGACATCTATATCTACGCTATAGCCTTAGCTACGCGCAATTACTGCTACGCCTGGTCTAAGCCCAGCGTCAAGAAACGTAGTACCGCACCACAAATTCGACAAAGTTTTATTTGTTGAAGGAAGTGGGTTGCTTTTTATGAACGCGGCAGCATGTTTTGCTGCAGCGTTCACTGTACTGCGGAAGTGGCCGCGAGGCGTTAAAGAACCATCTTCCTTGGGGACGACCAGGACGGGAGTGGCCCACTCCGAGTGCTGTACCAGCTGAAGGATGCTCGGCCGCTCAAAATCCAAAAGTTCAGCCACTACAACCGAGCGAAGCGCATACGGTACATGAAGGACGCGTTGCAAGTTCGGGGCTATGTTCACATGAAGGGGAAAACAGCTCAGAAAATACAGACGAAAAGAAGAACAAACACGACATGACAATGCTGTA
Organism: Ixodes persulcatus; assembly: GCA_013358835.2. Classification (NCBI taxonomy): domain Eukaryota; kingdom Metazoa; phylum Arthropoda; class Arachnida; order Ixodida; family Ixodidae; genus Ixodes; species Ixodes persulcatus. The sequence continues at coordinate 43,679 of JABSTQ010010110.1, forward strand.
CTCGCAAGTGAATAATTTTAACGAAGGAAACAATGACAGAAAAAGCATACGCAGTATATTAAAAGATTGCTCTGAAACAATTTTCACCTTGAGCTACAAAGTGGGCCGCCGTACCCAAAGATCTTTGGGTCAAAGGCCCCGCCAACAGGTTTAAAGATCCCCTGCACTTCGGTGTTTTCATACACCTGATGGATTCCACTGACTCGAATTTTGAGCTCGGAAAACCAGTTGCTTCCCAGCAAGTTGCAGCCATCTCCTTCAGTAACCATCAACGGCAGAACGAAGTCTTTAGACATGTGCCTCTCCAGCACTTGCAGATAGCCCAGGAGTCTCAACCGTTCACCAGACCTGGTGCGAAGACTGGCCTGTTCCTTGATGAACTTTAAGGGCATGACGGCCAGAGTTAACAAAATGTCGCTGCGTGCGTTGGTGACGTGCGCCACCCCGAATCAACTGCAAATTCCAGAGAACGGCCCTAAATTCGCTATCTCATGAAAAATTTCGGCAACGAGTCATCGCTGCCGGCACAAAGTTCAGCTCCTGCGAGTTCTGTGTCGGTTCGTTTTCTGATTCAGAGTCACGTGTGTCTTGTCTCAGGATATGCGTCAAACGCGGTGCTCTAATACTCTGCGCCCTCCTCAAACATGCTTTTTCAATATGTCCCGGTTTGTTACAAAAACCAACTGAGCACGTTCATAGATCGGCAGCTTGACGCGGAATGTATCCCGAGGCAGCGGTAGCAACGCTGAGCTGTTGGGTGCAGGTGTCCTTTTCTTTGTATGTGCCTTGGACAATCTGTTTACTTGGGTCTTTGTGGTCCTGAGGTAGTGCTGCTGAAATGCGGCGCTTTCCGTGCGAGCCTTCATGTTGTACGCTTTCTGAAACGTCATTTCCGGCTCCGTAAAGATGCGCTGCTGCAGACGCTCGTCGCGAACACCGCAAACGAAGCGGACCCGCAACTTGATATGCAAGGGCAACATCAAAGGAATCGCTGGGGCCGCCAGTGCTACGCCTTACCGGACGACCTGCGCTTCCCCACTGAAGTTCCCGAGACCGCTTCTCCGGGCGTCGGTGTTGGCCACCGCTAACAATGATCAACAGCCCCTTGTATCTACTATTTACACCGAGCCCATACTTACCCCAAGCAACCTGAAAATTTTGAAGTGTTTTGAAGCCTGCACTTACTTATTTTCGCAATTACCGCATCAACGTGTGGTCTACGGGCTGTTGTCGCTTAAACGAGCAGACGACAGTTTGAAGAAGGAGACGAGTTTGAGACGAGTTTGAACGAACAGACGGCCATTTCAACGTGAAGACTCACTGAACGTGGTCCGCGAGTGGTCCGGACAACTTGGCGGTTTTTCCACATTCATATTAGAATAAAACAAATAAATCTGAGGGCCATAAGTCTTCGTGAAATCAACCCAAAGCGCTTCTCGCACAACCAATCGAAGTCCAACAACGTCTGGTTTTCCCGTTTCATGGCATCTATCCACGTTCACAGAAGAAGCGGGCAGGCAGAAATCATGTTAAAACTGATCTTGACATATTTCCCTGTACTTCTGGTGCAGCCCCAGCCGCGGCGTTTTGACGAGAAGGCAGGTTTTAGTCTGGTTTGTTCCAAAACAACACGACAATGCACCGCTCGGGTCGTGACTTTCGCCCACATCTCAGATTGCAAGTGCGGGAAGCGCCAACGCCGCGGCGTGACGTTGGAGAGTTAAATTGGTGTCAACGCTACTAGATTCTCTCACTTACGGAACTGTCCATAGACACTGCCTGCACGAGCAGTGTTACCTTTATCCCCCGGCTCGCCTCGCGTCGTTCGACGAGCCCTAGTTTTTTCGGGGGCCGGTTACTATGGTAACTGCAGTGTATTCTATGGAATGCGTACATTTCGAAGCACAGCGTTTAAATGGCGTTTCACGGTAATCTGTAGAACACTGAGCTTTAAAACAAAAATCTAGATGGTGCTCCAAGCGACGGGAGGCGAACTGAATGGGATGCAATCTAGTAACGTTGGTTGGCCTCTCTTCTACTGGAGCCACTAAATGAGCTGCGCTTAGAGTATCAACACTTCGTTCCCCGACATTGTTGTGGGCGCCGCCATTTTGGCTTGTATGCTGGGCCGACGCAACTGCCGATTGTCATGATTAAAAAATGCGACTTTCTCACCATTAGATTCGGTGTTAGGAAGGTAATGTAATATTGCTTTGCTGTGTCGCCAACTCTTTAAAAATTTGCGAAGGGCGGAAAAGGGTTTCCTGTGATTTCAGACAAAGCTTCAGATAACTGGCAACCATGATTTTAAGACACAATATAGCCAAGTGTCGTTACGTTGAAGCGTAGCTTACGTAGTGGCACTAGTCTACACACTCAGCGCCTCAGCGGCCAGGCCAGATCTCAGCGCAAACGCCGGAAGTGGCTTGCCATGCGAACACACATCAGAGTCCCGGGCAGGGGAAGTACAGCCGGTCGCGAATTCTGGAACATCCGAGTCAGTCTGCGTGTATCCGTTAAAGCAAGTATCACAATATTTTGAGAGTGTTAGTTAATTTTGTTTTGCAAATGTAAAGTGAAACGGGTTATAATGTCGAACTAACCTTCTGTGTTCAGTACCAGTGCACTATAACCAGGTGGGTTTCGCCAGTTGTCAGATTTTTTTAAGCCCAGTGGATGTAGAGACACTGCGCGGCAGTCGACCGACGCGGGGTGGCGCGCTGCCCCATGGGGTTGGCCACCTTTTCCTCGCCTAGGGCGCGCTGACGCCGAGAGACGTTGACGCCCAAGAAGAGTATGAAAAACCTATCATGTGCCGTACGATGCACTTAGACATGATTCATTTGCATCTAATGGTTTGCGTTGCATCGTAATGTTTTGATTCCATACGAAAGGAGCATAAATTCACTGTTTGAAAGACTAGTTGTAGCCTTTTTGGGTAAGAGTTGGGCTTGCCTTGTTATCTGCTGTAATTAGTTATATATTTGATCAGGTCATGTGATATCATGAATATGTTAAATTTCTTTAGAGGCAGGTTACTCGAAAACAAATTCAGGAATGTGAGCTGAACCACGACTATACTAGAAGGGCGATTTTATTTCACATCCTGCGAAAAAAAGGGTAATGTCTCAAAAAGCCGTCGAAAAAAATACATATGCCGAGCAAATTCTTCACTACGACGATACTTAAAACCGTTTTTGCGTCATATTTTTGTTGTCGAATTTGTTTACCTTTAAAAGACCGGAGGCGTGTTCGGGAGTTGTGCGACTTCGAAATAGCATTAGAAACATCCACCTCGTAATAGCTGGTAATAGGTTTATTTGTTATGAATATTGTTTTGGTGTCTTTTTGAACAAAAAAATGGGTATCTCTGTGGTCTGGCCAGAACGGGAGCGCGACCGAAGAGCACACGCCCAAAAAGCACACTACAAAACCGCACGGTCCAAATAGTACGAGTCAAAAAAGCACGGCCTCAAAATGGCACCCGACTAAACAGCACAGCCTCAATACACCAGAGCGACAGAAGAGCATATGGCAAAACAGCACAGCGCCAAAATAGCCCGCACGGAACGGATACTGTTTTCTTCCGCATTCTGAGGTTGAGTTAATGACATGACAAGAGAGCGTGCATATCTATAAAGTGTGCAAGTATATTTAAAGTAGCCACAGCTGTCTAGGTACAAATAATTTGTGCACGTGATTATCTTAATTGTTTATGGGAGGTAAAAATGGTACCTAGTTAGTAATCATTTGTATAATTGTATTATCGTTCTATGCAAACTATACACTGATCATCCAAAATATTATAACCAACCCTACATTGTGGGAAGGAGTGCTTCTAGCTGACGCGCCATCCGCGTTCCGCGTTATCTACCATTTTCTTGTGCAGATGGTAGATTACAGCTGCCGGAGATCGGGATGGATCATTTTTGTTGACTATGTGAGGGTGTAATGGGAAAGGGCCGCTGATTTAAGCGAAGTTTGACAAAGGGCAAATTGTGATATCAAGACCACTGGTGACCAAGTACAACCATTCGTGGCTTGTTTTACCCACTGGAACTGGAATCTTCTAACGTGACACCGCTTTATGTCACAAGACCAGGTTTGTGCTACAGTAGATTGAAAAGTGTCATGATGAATTCCAGTTGAAGTCCTGGCCACCTAACGTGTCAAATACCAATCCTATTGAGCACATCTGGGATGTGATGGGCGCCAGCTCAGAGCTCTAAACCCAAGTCCTCGTAATCTACAGCAATTTCTTCGCGACATGTGCCTAAAGATCAAATAGAATGTTACTCGGCACTTACCAAAGGCTTGTATTATCTATGCAGAGGCTGGTTCAAGTGTTTTGCGTGTCAAATACAAAAACATACAGTTGGCTCGGCTCCCGCAAATCGTCGTTTTTTAAAGATTGGTGCAAGTTATCTGGGATATCACTGACAGCTTAAGAAAGGCGCATCGAGTCCCGAGCTTCTTCCTGTGCAGACTGCGGCCGATCAGAACACTCAAGAATTGGGTCAGCAACACACTGTCAAGCCCCGATTTTCTCTCAGTGGTTGTAGAAATGGAGGAATCAGAATTCTGCTTGAAAGTGTATGAACGCCTTTCGGAAAACCCTCGAAACGGCTTTCTGTCTAAATGCGTCTCTTTTTTTCAGACAATTCAGCCGGAGGAGGAACTGCTCGTCTGGTACGACTGCAACTTGCCCCACTACATGGGCATCCCCGAAGCCCTGCTGCCAACGGACAAAAGGCCCGACGACAAGGTCACAGGTGAAACGAAGCTCATGCCGATCAGTTGTGGAGATCTACGCCAAGGGTGCACAACCTTTTCGGGTGCAGAGGAAAGATTATTGCCCAAACAGAATAATGTGTGTGCATGCTACACTCTTAGACAAAGTGTAAACCGATAATAATTGCAGCAGTTATGGCCGTTGCTACGTCTTAACTAGCGGTTTCCTCTCAAGCGTTATTCTCGCCGTCACACCCGGCCTTTTGACCTTTTACCTTGTCTGCACCTGGGAATTGTCGCGGACGACGGCGACCGCGGCGGGTTCGTCCGTGAATCGTCGTCGCTGGAGCTGGTCGCTAGCGGGTCGCAGTCAAAATGACCAGGGTCCAACACCTTTTGATAACGATCGCTCTCAACGCTGCTGCAATTAGTGTCAAAGACTTCGACGAAGCGATCGAATCCTTAGACGTAATCGTGACCGACCGCATGCTCGAAACGCGGAAGTTAAACGAGAAAACTGAATCTCGAGACGCCAAAGGAGCCAGTTCTGTGAGTGCGTGCAAGGAGACGCCACGCGGTTTGCAGACGACGTCGCCAACTCGCGATCGCCACGGTGACCTTTTCGAATTGGGTAAATACCGGGGTCCCGCACATAAATAGATTTATCCTCGAAACTATCGCGTCATTTTTCAAAATAAATATAGCAGGATTATAGGAACATACAGTGGGTCCCAGCGGTATATAGTTATCTCATATTTTATTTTTGGCCTGTTGCTAAAAATGGTTAGCTAAACCTGGTGTGCTGGTTTGCTAAAAATTCCTAATTACAGTGTCGATATTTTTTTTTTTTACTATAGTTGGTGACAGGCTGAGTTCATTGGGCGATCAGCCTCCATCTCGAGCTTTGTACTTTTGGTAACCCTTGGTTGCGCGCGAGGTGGAACGTAGCAGCAAGCGCGTGCTGGAGGCGGACCGTCCACTCATTTCTTAGCCTGTCACCGACTCGAACAGATTATTCCTTTGAACCATTCAAAAACCAATGTAGAAAAATGGCATTTGTGGCAAAGAAGCAGCATTCTTGAAAAATTATGTATCACTGTGGTTGTCAGGTGTGCTTTCAAAAAGGCGGGTATAAAGACGGGAGAAAAATCGACAGAAACTGTGATTTTACAAAAACAAAAAGTAAGGAATTACATTTGCAATTCCTCGAGGCTAAACTATAAATAATTGCCGTTGCCGTAACCCTTCCAAGAAAATAAGTGAGCGTTATCCCAAAAAGTAATCCCTTCCTTTTGTGGCGTTACTTCCAACATTGCTGTTCTTGAGTAAGACACGGAAAGAAAAAAGAGTGATTCCAGCATTTATTGTGGCCGACAACAACACTTTATTGACTTTGAGTATCTTGAGTAACAGCTGGCTTACAAAAGTCGCTTCAGACGTCTTGCCTGGTATCTTCGTGAAGATGTCGACTGCCCCGATGTACACCCTTTCAACTGAGGCACTGAATGGGAGTGCCGTATTGTGCCTCACGAATGCTAGATGCACTGCATTGTGCTTCTCCAGCGAAGCGATGAAAGTGCTCTTTACCCTGGAGAAAGAGCAAAGCGTCTTTGCAATCGATGCTTGATGCTATCGATAACTTCAAGACAGGTGCTTTCAAACATTACTTTCGCGTTATACCAAATCACGCTTTGGCAGTATCCGGTGACCTCGCGTAATGTCGGAGGTTTTACAAAACCTTCCCCCGCGTTCGATTTCACTGTAACATCTCTACTTCTCCAGCCCAACACGAAACGAAAATTATGTTCTGCCAAAACGTGACGCCTCGCTTCTCCGCATGCGGCCCCAATCAGCTCATCGCTGAACATCCACATTGCCCCCTTCCTTCACCGCTCAACAACATCGGGAAACCCTGCGCCTCCGCTTGCGTCGTCCGTGCTGCAGACTGCCTAATGGCGTCGCGGCGCCAAGGCCATACTCCGTCCGAGGGGCAGGGGGCATCCTCACATCGAAAGCCTGTTACGGGGCCACGTGCTTCGACATGACCAAGGCACAGCACAAGCAGCTGGAAGTCTTGCATCGAGAATGCCTGCGTGCGATTACAGGCCTTCCAAGACACACCAGACCGGAAGAGCTGTACCGATACTCGGACCTTCCTACTTTGCAAGCCATTATTGAGACCCGTGTAGCCGGCCATCATAGGCGCCGAACCTTGACTAGGGCCGGTCAGTGTCTCCTAGAACTACAGGGTTGGCGGCCATTTGTAGCAGAGAACCCGCCTTTGAGAAGCATACCACCTTGGGAAGACGTTATGGTGAGACAATCGAAACCGCTCACTCGCAAGGAGAGGCCTGAAGACCACCCTGAAGTAAGGGCCGCACTTGCAGCGCGTACGGACCTTGTGGCGCACGCGGTCTTCACAAAGGCCGTGTGGTGTGAAGAAACAGAACGGGCCACCCTAGCGTATGCGACCGGTCGGAACTGCTACGCTCAGACTCTCCAATATGACAGGAAGCCCAGCACGAGTCGTCTCGAACTTGATGCTATACATTCAGCGCTCTCTCGCATACAAGAACTTTGCGACCGAGCAGACGTTCTTACTCGTATAACAATCTTTACGGACTGCTGGGAGGCCCTCACAGGCCTAGGAAAGACCCCTCGCGAAGGCACGCTCTGCCAGCGGATTAAGAGCCTGTGCTCCGATTTGTTAACGGCTAAAGATATCGAAATACGAGTGGATTGGATCCCGGGACACGCAGGCGGCGTCGGTAACGAAGCCGCCTACACGTGGGCGAGCGAGCACAGGGAAGACCACTCCAGCCTGGGAATCTCAGTCCCGCTCGCATTGCCGGACCCAGACCCCCTCGAACGGAAAGCTGTGGCCCGCCAAGAAGATCGCCATCGGCTGCGAGAACAGACACCTCACAACCCCGCACCGTTACCCAAGGGACTGCCTAGGGGGGCGCAAGTGCTGGTACACAAAGCCCGCACCGGCGCTGCGCTCACAGAGGATGTGCTTGCCAGATGGCGAGACTACAAGCCACAGAGGGGCCGCCCACCTGATCAGACGCCGGAGAACGAGGAAGCGTCGGGATCAAAAGCGCCGGTAACTTGCACTACGTGCTCTGCCGGCGTTCTTACCACTATTCAGCACCTCTTATGGGACTGCACCGGCTTACGGGAAAAAAGAGCCGAGTACCTAAACCCAAGCATCGAAAATCTCCAGGACTGGGTCACCCCAAAAAACGACGCTCACACTAAAGAGACACTACTCTCGTCATGGAAGTTTGCGCGCTCGACTGGCGTCGACCGCAGAATGTGAACTTGTGTTTCCCTAGCCCCCTTCCCCACTGAGGCCATAGCGCCATTCCTTCTACAATAAAGAATATCATCATCATTAGAATACTCGATTACTTGAGGTGAAAAGTAATTGGCCGTTACTTAAAAGAGTAACCGTAACTTTTCAGATTACTTCAGAGTTTCATAAAGACCGTTTTTTTTCCCGGTTTAACAATGGTTTCTTCGGGCTATCTATAATTGAATTAGAATGATCACCATAGAAACTGCTTATCTTCTTGATCCACTAATGTCGGTAAACCTTCTTCCTCCGGTTCGCCAAGACACCATTAGGGAGTTTTCGTAAACCGCATTTCCCCCTCTGTTAGGCTGTCCGCAACGCACATTTTTGGCGGAGAAGCCACACTTTTGGATTTATCCCGGTTTATTACCGCCACATCCGACTACAGAGTGACATCAAGTATGACACTCCATGTGCGAGATGGACTTCCACCACTTCCACCGTGCTTGTAATATACAGTAATCATAATTATTTCTATTGTATTTCGTTTTCTAAAAATTGCCAAACATGTCTGCTCGAACGACAAATGGCGAAATTTGGAGGTCTGTATCTCACTAAATAATTTAGTCATTACCATATAGTTTTCAAATAGTATTCTACTTATATATGGCTATTATTTAAAAATATGTAAGATATCTGAGTGATACGATAGTTGGGATATACTTAGGCAAACATGGGGGAAAATTCTAACAACAAAAATTTCCGATGCGAATAAAAAAAAAAAAAAAACCTTCGATTTTTTTAAACTTTGGGTACCCTGTCATACTCTATTTCGGCGTTCATTTCTATTAAAAACATGTTGCCTTATTTAATTGAGAAAGAAGACACGACTCCCCAAAGTAGGGTCCTTTTTCAAAGCCTACACTTAGCAGTGCCCTATACAAGAAGTGACTATGAAATCCAGTTTAATGAAACTAACACACATCTTTTATATATTTCTATTCAGATGAGGCCATTGATAACTATAGAAATCGTTCACACAGCAAAAGTGAGGAGAAACTACCGTGTACAAAGAGCTATCATATTACGAACCCGTTATCCGAGAAAGAATCCTGCAGCCATTGGCCCCTGGGAACTTTGTTTACTTTATTTTCCTACGACACTTTATGCTTCTCTCTCGTCCACTCTATCTTCATCTCTCTCTCTCTCTCTCTCTCTCTCTCTCTCTTATATACACCCCTGACTTATATCTATATAAAAAAAAACATATTCAAGCATTCTCTTTCTGCGTGATAGTGTTCTGTGGCGAGCAACAATCATTTCCTCGCGAAGATCACGATTATGGCGCAATAGGTGACGGAAGTAACAGACGACACTCGTCGCTAGTGCTTGCAGAACGGGCGATAAAATCTTTTTTCGCATTTCCCCGCCCGCTGTCAATGATGAGGAGGCTCGCTTCAACCAGCAAATTATGGCCGCCGATGCCTGTTTACTGAGCAGTCATGCCTGTCGCCACTGCACTCGCTGGCGTCACGGGCGATAATATCAGGCACAAAGAGGCACACCGACCGACAGCAGAACCCCCAAATACTTGAGCCACGCCTAAATACAATAGAGCTTAAACACTGTTGCCATGTTAGTCTAAGAAAGGTTAACATGGCGACAGCGTTTACGCTCTAGGAAAGGTAAATGATGGCGTGTGGTATGAGCCGGATCCTTACACGAGGTGCAAGGTGAGCCCTGAGAACGTGTCTGTTGCCCTAGAGTACTTCACGAAAGAAGAGCTACAATGTTCGCGCTAAGGTCCCAACTAGAAGGACATGATTTCTGTCATGCTCGGGTAGAAGAAAACGTTCGTGCCAAAGCGCTTCCTGACACGCTCAATCCGAGAGGCCTTCGTGTATACAAAAACAAGCATTCTGATTCCGGCGTTGGGCTAACGAAATTTTATTTCTTATGCCCTAGATGGGTCAAATTTTTTCCACACCAGGAAGTGTGCGGTTGTGGGCGCTGCGCTAATTATTACCTTTGTATTGCCACTGTAGAGAACGTTACAAGCTCAACATTTAACACTGGTGAAATGAACTCAGCATTTCTGTGTGACACACTAAGAAGTGTGTAGGAGCTGGAATGAGAGCCACCAGTACAGACAGCGGTAGGATTCGAACTGCGTTTATGTGCCCGTGCCGCGCGAGCCCCGCCTTTTCTTCATCTTCTTTTGTGGACCGCTTGTGCTGACGTGAGGGTCGCTATAAGGCTACCCCCTGTAGAGCGATGGCTGCCGGAGGGGCCCAAGTGACGCACTGGGGTCTAGGTGCAGACGCCGATGGTGGCAGTGGGGTGGTGATGGCAGAGGCGGGCGTAGGCAGGGCTGTGTCCAGGTAGGCCGGTTTGACGCGGTCTGTAGCAACAACGTCATGATGACCGTTGATGTCGAGGGTGTAGGTCTTGACCTGGCGACCGAGCACTTTGAAAGGTCCATCGTAAGCTGGTGTAAGAGGTCGACGAATACGATCGCGCCGTAAGAAGACGTGGGTGCACGACTCAAGGTCTTGGCTCATGAAAATGTGTTGAGGATTCCTCTGAGCGGGAAGAACTGGTCGCAGCTCACGAATGGTTTGTCGAAGGTCTGCGACATAGCGGCTTGGTTCGCGCTGAGAGTCGGGGGACGTTGGAGAGAAAAAGTCTCCAGGGAGGCGCAATGGGTAACCATATACAAGCTCAGCTGTTGTACAGCCGAGGTCGGCCTTGAGCGCCGAGCGAAGGCCCAGGAGGACGAGTGGGAGATGGTCGGCCCAACGTTCGCGCGGCTCGTTGGTGGCGAGGGCTGCCTTCAACTGCCTGTGGAGTCGTTCCACCATGCCATTAGCTGATGGATGATAGGCGGTGGTGTGAATGTGTCGGACGCCCAGGATGGAGACAAAAGCCGCGAAAAGGGCGGACTGGAACTGTCGTCCTCTGTCGGTAGTTACGACTGTAGGACAGCCTAAACGGGACACCCAGCCGTCGAGGAAGGCTTTCGCGACTGTCTCTGCTGTCATGTCGGGGACAGGGATTGCCTCGGGCCACCTAGTGAACCGCTCCTCGCAAGTCAGCAGATAACAGGCACCTCGGGATGAAGGAAGAGGTCCAACTAAGTCGAGGTGGACATGAGCGAACCTCGAGTCTGGTGTGCGATATGGTGAGAATGGGGTGATGGTGTGTCGGATGATCTTGACGCGCTGACATTTAAGGCAATTTCGAGACCAGTGGCGGACATCCGCATTCATGTTCGGCCAGAAGAAGCGAGCGGTAATCAATTTTTGTGAAGCACGGATTCCCGGGTGGCTTTTGTTGTGCAAGTGGTCGAACAGAGTCCGGCGAAACGTCGGTGGCACAAACGGGCGTGAAACGCCGGTTGACGTCTCGCAACTGACGGTTGTTGGAGAAAGAGGTAGAGGAATGTCAGCGAACTTGAGAGATGCAGAAGAGTCACGAAGGCGTTGTAGCTCGGGGTCATCGTCTTGAGCGGCTGCTAGCTCTTCAAAATCCACTGGATGTTGAGCTGAAGTAATGTTTGCTACGCGAGAGAGTGCGTCAGCAGGAGTATTTTCCTGGCCGCTGACATGTCGGAGATCAACGGTAAACTCTGAGATAAAGCAGAGGTGCCGGATCTCACGCGCGGTGTAGTCGGTGTGGTTTCGATGGAACACAAACGTCAGGGGCTTATGATCGGTCAGAACGTAAAAGTCCCGGCCCTCGATGAAGTGGCGAAAGTGTTTGATGGATAGATACACTGCTAGAAGTTCCTGTGCGAATGTACTATACTTCTGTTCAGCGTCTTTGAGTTTGTGTGAAAAAATCCAAGTGGCTGCCAGCCAGAAACGTTCTGTTGAAGAACCGCACCGACAGCTACGCTTGATGCGTCTGTGAGGAGTCGGAGCGGCGCGTCTGGGGCAGGATGGGTGAGCATTGCGGCGTCAACAAGTGCCTGTTTCGCTAACGAAATGCAGACGCTGCACTTTCGCTCCAATTCAGAGACGCCGAGGCTTCCTTTTTGGTGGCGAGCAGGTCAGTTAGGGGTTTTAGTAACTCAGCACACTTCGGCAGGAACCGACGATGGAAGTTTAGTAGGCCCAAGAATTCACGCAACTTTTTTAGAGATGTTGGTCGAGGAAAGTCACGAATGGTGGTGACTTTGGTCTCTAAAGGCTTGATGCCTTGTGGGGTGACGAGGTGGCCCAGAAATTCGATGTTGGTCACGCCGAAAAGGCATTTGTTGGGGTTGATGACCAAACCGTAGTCGTCAAGCCGGGTAAAAAGGGCGCTCAGATGTTCCTCATGTTCTTTCTTCGATGCGCTGGCGACCAAAATATCGTCTAGGTAAGCGAATACGAAATCTAGGCCGCGCGTCACCTCGTTGATGGTGCGTTGAAAAGTCTGGGCGGCATTCCGCAAGCCAAATGGCATTCTCACATATTCAAAGAGGCCAAAAGGTGTAACGATGGCGGTCTTTTTGATGTCTGCAGGCTCCACCGGAATCTGGTGGTATACCTTCACCAAGTCGATCTTGGAGAAGATCTGGCATCCAGCCAGATTCGCGGTGAAGTCTTGTATGTGAGGCAGTGGGTATCTGTCAGGTTGAGTCTTGGCGTTCAAGGCGCGATAATCACCACATGGTCTTCAGTCGCCTGCATCTTTCTTGGCGACCATGTGAAGAGGTGATGCCCAGTTACTCGACGATGGACGAACGATTCCAAGTTCGAGCATATGCTCGAACTCGCGACGAGCGATGGCGAGGCGTTCTCCAGACAGTCGATGAGGACGCGCAAAAACGGGAGGGCCAGAGGTAGCGATGTGGTGGGTGATGGTGTGTTTCACCGGCGACTCTCTTGTTTGCGGTCTCGTGATGTTCGGGAAATTCGCAAGAATTTTCTCGTAATCTGACGACAGGCGAAAACGCGCGAATGGCTGTCGTCGTGGTGGTTGAGAGAACGCCATTCACAGAGAGGTCTGTGGTCAAATCAATGATGTGCCGTGAATGAATGTCTACGGCAAGGTTGTAAAAGCTGAGAAAGTCAGCCCCCAGGATAGCCTGCTTGATATCGGCGACAATGAATAGCCACCGAAATGTGCGGCGCAGTCCGAGGTTGAGTGTGACGGACCGCTGACCGTAGGTGGCAATTGGGGAATTGTTGATTGCCTGGAGCGGGGAGGTCTTTTGCTTGCGTTGTCGGTTCAAAGAAGAGGCCGGTAGTACGCTGAACTCGGCTGCAGTGTCGACAAGGAAGCGATGGCCAGCTACTCTGTCTACGACGTAAAAGAGGCGGCTTTCCTGTTGACCGGTGCCACCTTGCCGCCGTCAGTGCCCGGTCATCTAGTTTCCCGCCCTAGAGCAAGGTAGGGCGCACTTGCGGGCATCGTTTCCGAAGGTACGATGGTACCAGCACACACCCGAGGTAGTGTCGTCCTCACCTGTGTTGGAGGAAGTGCGCTCCAGGGAACGGGAGCGAGAGCCCGAGCGTCGACGGGAGCGGAACCGTGGTTGGCGATGCCGCGTCAAAGGTGCAAGGGTAGCAAGTTGACGGCTTAGAGCATCGATGCGGTCTTCGATACGAGAAAATCTTGAGTCTTCCGTTGTTGTTGGTGACTGAGGAGTAACGGTGCTGATGCTAAGGGACCTCGAATAGTCTGCGACTCGGTCAGCAAGCTCAGCGTGCTTGTCTAGTGATATGTCTTCCGCAGCCGCTAGCACCAGAACCATGTTCTGCGGAAGACGTTGGAGAAACAACTCACGCAGGAGATGGTTGTTGGGGTCCTGGTTTTGGTCTCCCAGCAGCTGGCGCATTCGGTGGAGGAGTTGCGACGGGCGTCTGTCACCAAGTTCCTCTGTGGTGAGAAGTTGTTGCAGCCTGCTGCGCTCCGATTCGGACTTCCGATCAAGGATGGCTGCCTTCAAATGATCGAAGGGGTTGACCGGAATCCGGTGTGGAGAGAATGTCGGACAGTTCCTCGGCTACGTCGGCTGGCAAGGAGGAGACGGTGTGAAGGTATCTCGTCTCTTGGCTGGTGATGTGCCGGAGACGGAACTGTGCCTCGACTTGCATGAGCCATACTCGGGGATTTTTGGACCAAAAAGGCGGAAGCCGAATGTTTTGGATCGTTGCCGTGAGGAGGGCGTCGCCGTGAGGAACGTTTGATGGGCCGGCGTGGGCCATGGAAACAGCAGCAGGGTGGAAGGCGTGAGTCCGATACCGGGTCACCAAATCTGTAGGAGCTGGAATGAGAGCGACCAGTACAGACAGCGGTAGGATTCGAACTGCGTTTATGTGCCCGTGCCGCGCGAGCCCCGCCTTTTCTTCATCTTCTTTTGTCGACCGCTTGTGCTGACGTGAGGGTCGCTATAAGTGTATGTCTTTAAAGAGACTGTGATCGCTGCCCAAAAGGTCAGTCTCTTACACTCGACGAAATTCATATCCCAGAGGATGAAGAGATTGTGCTTACAACATGGCTGTCCGGCGACCTTGTGAAAAAAAAAAAAAACATTGGATTCTGAGATCTTCCTAAAAGTCGTTCAAGTAACAGTTGAAAGTTGGATATTTCACAACCATATCCGACAAACACAAGATAAAGCGATCTACGATGAAAAGCAGAGCATGCAACGCGGGAGCATTGTCTTTCATTTTGACTTTACTGAAAAATGAACCATCGTGCTTCCTGACAACGTTCAAGCATACCACTGGAAAAAAAAGGTACGATATTCAGATGTGTAGTGACGACAAGAAACTCTACAATCAGCTTTGCAATCATCAGTGAGGACCTGTGTGACGACGCCGCTCACACGTGCTTGTCCCTAGAAAAAGTGAAAGAGTGGGTTGCAGACAACGTTGCGGTATACTCGCACTGTGACGTACGTAAGTGACGGGGCCGTCAGTTATTTTAAGAATCGCTACCAGCTTCACCCGTTTGCACAGAATAATTGCCCACAAGTCCAATGGTTATTTTCTGCATCGGGACATGGCAATATGCATGCGACGGAGTTGGCCGACTTGTGAAGCACCAGGCCACGCTGAACAACCTGAGAGAACGTTCAATAAACGCAATTCAGGCGGCCAGGACAATGGTGAGCGTTCTATCCGAGAAGCAGAAAGGCTTGCATCTTGTGTCTCTGCAAGAAAATAAGATTGTCCGGTATCGCGAAACAATAAAAGATGAGTGGCTTACGGTGCGCGCCTTTCCTGGCATTCAGTCTTGGCACGCGTGGCGGCTGTGCAAGTCATCACCAGAAGGAGCCTGTGACATATATGTAGCACGGACAGTCGAATCTGGTTAGAAGAAGCTTTATTAAATGGGTACATCAAGGAAAGCCTTAGCGTAAAGTGCCAAATTCGATTCCCCAAGGACTGAATCATTTTGAATGCAGGGACATCTTATCTATCAGTTTTCTTCAAGGCGTATTCGACCTACTGTTTTACTTGGTGATAGCTAGTAACCTTTGTCTGATCACCATATGAGAATCACGAAACGGTATCCTCGCGCAGGATAAAACATCTCGGCTTGCCACGATCCATTCGTACACCGAGTGTATCGAAGCTCTTTGAGTTCGGTGCGGCGGCACCCCTCACCAGAAATGGTTTGTCTCCGAAAATACAGAGCTATCCTAAACAATTTTTGTATTCTATCTTTATTTTTGGTGTTTTTTGGTGTGTGGAAGTAAAGTTATTTTTTTAATCCTAAATAAAACAATAACAAAATAACAAAAACAAAGTCATAAAAAGATACAAAAAACCAGCCCTACCTGACCTAAAGCTCCGGGAATCGCAAGGCGAAACCAAACACTCACATGCCCTCAGTGCTCGGTTTGACTCTGATGGCTTGTAGCGTCTGCATGATACATCTCAGCTATTACGTTGCCCATTTTTTGTGTTTTCTGATTACACGTACTTTTGCATCTCTCGTCAACTGTGCACGGTCACCACAATAATGAACATATACCTTCCTGTTTTGTTTCATCTTATTCCTATTCCTTGACTTCATCATTACCACAGCAGGTGAGGCTATCGCCATTTTAGGTTATACTGTGTCATTTGCAGCATTTGCCTTTGTGAAGGCTCGTCAGCTCCATTTTCAGTGGCTTGGTATCTCGGTAAGACAAGAGAAAGTCAGCAATGGCGGATGTAATCTGGCGTGTGTCTTGAGCATCTACGTAATCGAGGCTCTATTCCACTATAAGTGAATTGCGAAACCGAAGGTACCAGCCATATGCACCAGCGCAGTGTAGAGTCACTAAATGAGCTGCGCTTAGAGTATCGGCACTACGTTCCCCGACATTGTTGTGGGGGACGCCATTTTGGTGCTTGTGCAGAGCAAACGCAACTGCCGATCGTCATCATTCAAAAGTGCGACTTTCTCAACATTAGATTCGCTGTTACGAAGCTCATGCAATATTGCTTTGCTTTGTCGCGAAATGTTTGAACATTTGTGGAGGACGGAAAAGCGTTTCATGTGATTTCAGATACACCTTCAGATAACTGGCAAAAAAGTCAAGAATTCAAATTTGTCGTTAGCTGTTTATACAGCAGGAGGTTAGTCTGCCAGAATATGGCGACATTGTTACCCGCTGTAGATGAGCAATTTAGCCAGTGCAGTACGACTGCTGGCCTGGGGTCTTTAACGTGCACCACGCAGTAGTGATACACGACCGCGCACCGGTACGATGCTCATCCAGATCGAAACGGGCAGGGGTGGGGATCGAACGCAGGATCCCTGGTTTCTGCCGCGCGAGCTTTCACTCCACGTGCTCCACACCAGAAGGGTGTGTATTCCGCTAGCCTCGGTAAACACAGCGTCTCCAACTGCTGTGTTTACTGCGTCCAAAAAAGTGGTCCCTCAATTTCTGTTTGGTGACTTCAGGCTCATGTTGTCGCCGGTCGCAATCCTGACGGTGTTCCAGCAATGGTGGTGGATGTAGCAGACGCCTGTTCTGCTGCAGGCCGCTTTCTGGTGTGACAGTCCACGGTAGCTTTAGAAGTCAGAAGTTGGGACGCCAGTGACGACAGCGACACTCGCGTTCGCTCGTACTTTTCGCCAGCGTTTCTACGACCAACCGCCAGGATCGCGGCGTCCGACAGCATGACACTCCGGCTTCTGACACGTCATTTGTTGCCACTTCGGGACCACTTCTGATCTATGGTCAGCATAGGGCGCATAACACACCAGTCGGAGATTCGTTCCAGGCATCATAGAGTTAACATAATAATCTTGAAGGAAACATCCCGTGCTTTCGGGCCATTTCGAAACGGCGGGCATAGAGGCGGACATCCGTGGTCCCAGGGGGTGGTCCTGATAGGCCCATATCGATGGTGATGCCCGAATATACAAAAAGAAGCAGCGAAACATAATTTGAAAGCTCTGTAGCTAGTTTTTTTTTTAGATTACTTTCGAAAAAAGCAACCGAATCGCTCATTGTATGAAACTAAAATGATGCCGTGATCGCTGTGTCGTTATGTTAGTTCGAGACGAATTGCCTCGGCATTTAGCGGAGGGTTTTCAACTCAGGAAGGATGGGAATTATAACCTCGCAGCGGCCCAGACACAGTTGTCTTCGGAGAGCCAATCTTTCCTTCCGGGTGTCGTATGTCGCGCGCAAACAACGTCGTCGGTGCGCTTCGGTTTGACGTTGTCGCGTACGTTGTGCCACCGCAACGGACGCTCGATCCGGTGTAATGTATTCACGTATCAGTTTGATGTCATCATGCAGTGTGACGCAGTGACGGAGATGACTATGTCTTACTGTTTTCTTGTGTTGTTGCGAGCCAAGATGGCGTGACGACAAAACTCTATATATAGACCTCTTTCACAAGGATGCCGCCATCTTGAATTGTCGTCACTTCCAGTATGGGCGAAAACATTGTTTTGCCCTCGCCACGCCAATAGAAGGCATTTACGATATAAGCGTAACCGTCACCTATTCTCGTTTTGCCTCCCCTCTCTTTTTTACTATTTATAAGTTAAAAGGTTTTATTAATTTTTTGTGGCCTTACCGGATACGCCTATTAGGTGGCTCGGGACGAGACTACAAGGAAAAGGTCTATAGACGGATCGAATAAACCGTTTTAAGCAGTCGCCGCCCTGATTTTGCCCGACTAAAACAAGATAGTACGCTCCTCCTTTCTTGTTCCCACGGTGCGTCAATCGAAGCGTGCCAGAAGGCTCATTTCCTCTTGTAAGAGGGAAAGTGGACGTAACGAGCGAAGAAAAAGAGCACGGCGGGAACCGTGCCGCGGACTCACAAAACCAGTCCAGTCCAAACAATGACCGTCCGAACGAAAGACGGCTGCATGCACCAGGGCAATAAATGCTAACGAATTTACCAAATAAAGTTTACAAGTGCTCGAGCAACTTCAACTCGTCGTGGCAAAACGAACCCACCTAACCTATCGTCTGCTTTCTTTCTCTGCTCTTCTGTCGCTTTCTTTGTCATTGTTTGTCCCGGGACCACCGACGTTAGCGCTCAGGCCGCATTCTGCTCCCTTCTCTACTCCCCTGGTATCGGCACTCCATTCCCCAGGTGTTGTGTGGGTGCCGCCATCTTGGCTCATAGTGCAGAGCGGGCGCCACTGAAATCATTACGGCTAAAAGATTCGACCTCCTGAGGTTTAGATAACCTGTTAGGAGGCTCAGGCTATATTGCTTTGATCTCTCGCGGTTCTGGATGACAGAAAACTGTTTTCTGCTATTTCAGATACCGCTTCCGATAACAAGAATTTTAAGCATCAAGACGGCCGAAGCAGCGTTCCTCTGAAGCGTAGTTCATTTAGTAACTCTGCATGGCTTGGCCCAACGTAATGCATAGCCGTGACCTGAAAAAAATAAATTTCGTGTGTGGGAGCGTATACTAGCATTACCAGCTTCAGGTCTGAGAGCTCTCGAGTCACAGTCCTGCTGGCCGGTTGCTTCGAAGCATGCGAAGTTCGCACACTCAACCGTCGTGAGAGAACTTGGATGGAATCGCACCGAGAGCAATAGCACGTAGCGGCCTTGTGATGCCCATCTTCCCATCTTTCCGCTTCGCTAAGTTCGCTGCTTCGCTACTTACGATTGCAGCAAACGGAGGAGTTTCACCACTGCGATTGCACGCACGACGTAAACGCAACCCGGAAAAGAGCGCTAAAGCTCTGTAAAAAAAAAATAGTCGCTTTTTTTTTCTTTTGGCGTGCAAAATTGTGTTTTTAAGGAGACCGTTCCGATTTCTCGCGTTGTTTCTACTTTTTCAAGTGTTGAGGCCGCGTTCGGAGCCGCCGTCTTCCAAAGCCCACAGACGGCACAAGTGTCTGTCTTTGCCGGGTCTCGCTTCGGATATAGAGATGCCGCATCGAGAGATTGGTCTTGCTGGCAGGCTGCCTGCTTGAGTGATCTTGCGGCCCTACCGAGAACCGGCATCCTTATCTTTGCGTTTTGCTTACACACGCGGATTAAGCCTGAGACGCTTCTGGCGCTTTACCACGTGGTGTTGGAGGTTTGTATTCGCCGCCAAAACTAGCTTCATTTTGTTTACCGCCAAATATTCATCGCTAGTTGCGCCCCTTCGTGTCGCCTTGCAATGTGCCGCCGCACACTGCAGCCGCGAAGCGGCGTGAACGAGGAGGGTCGGGTGGTTTAACATAGCCTTTTGTTTACCGCCAAATATCTATCGTTCAGCCGCATCGCTTGTGTCACTTTGTAATGTGCCGCCGCAGACTACCGCCGCGAAGCTACGTGAAAGAAATGGGTCAGGTAGGGTAAAACGCGGCCCCGTGATACAACACTCCCCCGTATGCCAATGTACATACCTTCGAAAAGGGCGACCCGCCGCTGAGGTAGGAAGTGTCTTCTAATCTCAAACAACAAACAACGAGCGCGAAAGTGTCATTGTCCTCTCCTGCTCGCGAAAGAGCGGGGCGTTCGAATAGGCCAACCTGGGCACTGGATTTGCTTCATAGTTTTACTCCGCAAGCAAATGGCAATACGCTTCCTGCTAAACCGAGAGAAAGTTTGCAGACAGCCCCATTTTGCGTGCACAGCCGAAACAGCGTTTCTTGTATTTTCTAGCGCCTCAGTCGCCGTGCCTCACGCTCGACTGCGCACGCCGGTTACGCTTTGTAACCATCGTACGCGTGGAACCTCGGGTTTCCGCAGCGCATGGGAGTGGCCACGACCGGACGGGGCTCCAAGAGGCGTGCGGTTCAAATGCCGAGTTGTACTTGTCAGCGACTGTAAAATCGTTCCGACGGGCTAAGTGCATTGCGGGCGATTCGACCCTTGCGTCGGGACACGTAAACCAAAGTTTCGTGTAAGTTCTGGCCCGTTTTGAATTTTGCTTTTCCACTTCCACCAGGACTTTGCGGTGGAATGAAATTGCCCGGTGAGGGACGTTTCCAAGATTTTAGCGCTCCCATATATTTTATCCGGCGTGTAAGCCCAGCAGAACGGTGGTTCGGGTCCTGGAATTTCGAACCAAGGAAAAAGTTTTTATGACCCCACAGGAGAGGGGGGGGGGGAGCAGCAATTTATTACGTGAATCGCTTAGCGCGTTTTGGCGCATAAGTTCAATTAAAAGTTTTCAGGACCCCGGCTGGAAGGCCAGGGCGTCCGACAATCTGTCCTATCTCCTGGATGAGCAGGAGGTGTTTGAGTTTAGAACGGGCTCGTGCGCGACCCTTTATAGTTCATCTCTCGCGGTGCGCCGCGTTAACCTATTGTGCCTGAGAAGTACTTTGTTCAGCACCCTCGCAGTAGCCGCCGTCCTCATCGTCCGCGGTAGGGCACCTGACGCCGAGGCGCCCTTTATTTGTAAGCCGTGCGCGGCAGTTCGTCCAAGACTTTATATTTGTTTTCCTCTCCTTCGTATGTAGCCTGCAGTTTAAGGGAAGTTGTTTTTTGCGTGTTTGTAATCGAACACGAAATTTCCGATTCCTAGCTCTCGTCGCCAACAACCAAACCTCTAGCAGCTATGCGCCAACCGCGATCCCGGCCCGGCCCTCGACGACGGTCACCCAAGGCGCACATCGAGGTCCGGCTAAACAACCTACATCATCACTGGCCCATACGCAGATTCGCTTTTGAGCGCGTTTGATTGCGGAATGGCGTCCTTGTTGGAGGAAGCGATTACTATCGGTACGAAGCTGGCCGTCGCGTAACCAGTCACAGCGGGACGCGAGTATGTAGTTTAGAGGCGCGCTCAAATTTGAACGAAGCTGTAGCGGCAGCGCGTTACGTTAGAACAATCAGAAGTTAAAAAAGAAGAAAAGAAAAGCCACATGCTCGCTCGCGCTTGTCGGCGAGGTGTACCCGCTCTCCGTTCGTACCTTGTTTTTTTTTTTTTTTTTTTTTTTGTTTCGAAGAGGTGGCTGCGGTGGGATCTGCGGGAGAAGTTTTTCTAAGTCTGCGTTGTTCAAGCTGGACAGATGTCGCGGAAGCCAGCGGTATCGTCCCAAGATTGATTCATTCGACGCTCTCGCCGGACACCGACAGGTTGCCGCGGATTTCGCTTACTACTGGTGAGCGGCTAGCGACGATAGAGCGTTCTTATAGGCTCTTGACTGCAGTCGACTGCGTGTCAACGCTTTGTGTGTACGTACGCGCTGCGCACCGCTGCTCCACGCCCTTCCGCTACAGAATGCACCACGTTCAAACGCAAATGTGTGTATATGCCTCTACGAATCAGGCAGAAAAAAAATAAAAGTAGAAAAGTTAAATAATTTGCGCGCGAAAAACAAAACAAAACAAGTTGATCGGAACAAAACAAAATATATGATCTTTACATGCCTCGCAAAATATATTCTAGCGTGATGTTGGAAAGTACTCGTGGCCTTGTGAGTTGCAAGTACCAAACCATGCAGTGACCCCGATAGAACATCTGAACGCTTCGATAAATCGGGGAGTGTTCGTAGACCGCGTTTCCCTCTCCGCTAAGCCCTCGGCAAAGAAGAAGCCGCTACTGCGCCTAAAGGACTATACGCACATTCGCGTTTGAATGAGTTTGAGTGCGTTGCGGCGTTCTTGCGGCCAGGAGCGGTCGCTTGCAGTTCGAGGAGCCCCTTCCCGCAGCGCTTGGTAGCGCGACGCAAGCGAGTAGAGCGTCGCTCAACTTTCCGAAGCATTGCGGTGCGTTCGGCCAATCAGAAGCCGAGAAACTAGAGGAGGGTGACGTTTTCGCTCGCGCCACTCGACAAGGTGTATCCGGTTCTCCGCTCGCAGTGCTTGCTTTTTCGGTTTGGGGAGCGGTGGGGACTGCTTCTTTCAATGCTGCGATGGTTCAAGCTCGACAAAATGTCGGGAAAGCCACCGGGATTGTCCCAAGATCGAACACTTCGACGCTGTCGCTGGGCGCCACCATGGTGCCTTGGATTTCGCTTACTATTGGTGATCCTCTAGCGACGGGAGCGTTCTTATTGGCTCTTGGCTGCGATTGACTGCGTGTCAGCGCAACTGTGTGCACAAGCTTAGCGCAAGCGCTCTTGAAAACCGTTCGCTTGCCGCTACAGAACGCAACGCGCTCAAACGCAGATGTGCGTAGGGGCTTTATCAAGGTCCATACGTACCCTTCTAAAGACACGGAGAGAGAAGGATGAATAGCACAAAAAACAGGATGTCGTTAACATAACGTCAGATAAGGACGTCTTTAGGAGACACGTTCCGAATTAAATCATGTAGTGTAGATTCAAAGAGCCTAGGTAAATCTCTGAAAGAGCTGGGGCTACTGCCGAACCAATATATTCTCATTGTTTCTGAATAAAGTTTTTATCATCATATTTCACTACCGTTGCCTCTAGGTATAGCTCTAATATTATGAGGAAATCCGACACAGCGATTACGGACTGTGATTGAAACCTGACAAGATTTTTATGCTAAAATTGGACTAACACGACTCAGTAAAGGTTTAGATGCAAGCGAAGAATAGATGTACTTTATGTTCATCGTACAAATAGAGCATGGTCTGCCCTGAAACGGTTGTAACTTTGTAACCCGCGGTACAAAGCTTGTATTTTTGATAAGACTGTGTAGGCCGAGGCCCGCGAGCGCGTTAAGACGCGATTCAAGTGCCGCTCAGCTGTTGCGCTAGGCTCTGGCAATGCTTTCATTTACACATCCTTTGGTAAGACGCGGCTTCTCCCAAGCCAGCCCTGATTGTCAGTAAAAACCAAAGACAGGGTCACACTGCTTATTCACACCTTTTTTGTTTGGCAAGAAACTCAGTGGCGCCATCTATTGGGCAGCCTTGGCACACTTCCGGTTCACGTATATGTTTAATTTTTGACTCATCATTCTTTTATCATAAGAGTGAATTTAGTCTGACAGTGCTATAAGTGGCCCTTTTTAGAAGATAACGTGAACATTTGATTTCGCAAATACTGCAAACTTATTAGACTAGTAATCTAGAAACGTTGTTTGGATCCTACAATTACGTCATCTAGCTTTTATAGTTCCCTTTTATCCTCGCAATTTCACCGCGGCCAAGAAGCTTCTAGACAGTGGTAGTCCGTGCGAGTATACTAGGGCCAAACTAGGACCAGTACACCTCTGATATCGTTTCATGACCCCTTTCAAAATTCAACTTCTGTAATTCTAGAATGTGATGCGTATCTAGGAGGGAATGAAACTACCTTTGACATTAACTGCAACACTTTGTTACACGGGTCAACCAGTAGACCTTTGCGAGGCACAATTTTTAAGAGAGGCACAATTTGCGGACTCAAGCGTTTAGTCGAAGGGGACTAAAAGCAAGAGTTCTTAATGTCATGGCTGGGGATCAAATTAGAAGCATTAACATTCATTCTAGAGGGCCTAAGGTCAAGGGGCAGAGGTTAATCCAACCGGTCGAAATGCAAGGGTGCAACACTCTGTCCAGGAGGTCTAAATGCAAGTGCACAACGGCTTGTCCGATGGGTACGAAAGTTAGTACCAGTGTCCTAAATGCACGAAAGTAATTGTTAGTCCTAGGGGTCCTACCTTGAGGGACTAAAATGATGTGCACAACGGTCGCACTCTTTCCCGCTAGTCGCCCAGGAGCAGTTTGCTGGTGATGCGGGTATCTTTCCCGGACTGCAAAATCCCACGAAAGAGGGATTTTCTGGTCACATGAACGTCTTAATTGGGACAAGGTACACATAAAGAACACTCCACGTCAAACATTTTTGACACGTTGTCAAGGCTAGCGTAGCTTCCAGACTGCTGCAGCTCAGCACTGCTGCGAGAACACGTGCTTTCGACTTGCGTATCATTAGCACACGCTCTCATGCTAAAAAGACGCTAAATGAAGCGTCGCGCTCGCGCAAGTACTCTGACAGCGTTAGGGCATTGTTGAAGTAAACTAGCTTTGACAGCATAGCACACGATAGTTGCCGCTTAGTATCGTTCCAGGCAAGATGCTGTCATAAGTTCGTTTTTGTTTCGACCATTGATGTTCAATTTTGCGTGAAGAAAAGGGGTAATCATGCCTGAAATGTAAAGGAAATTTATCGCATTCGTGTATTTTAAGTGCGGCATGTAATGTTATTTCTGGGGGAGGTCGTCTTAAGCAAAAACAAAGGAAACAATAGGCAGGCTTACGTCTGCTGAGTGGAATGGGCTGGAGCGCTAGGTATTTTTTCCCCTGCGGAACCGGCTACGCTATGTAAAAATCTCTCATACTCGCCAGGTGGAACACCCGCATCACTACAAACTGCCACTGGGGACTAATGGTGATGGAAGCACATTTGCTCACCCGGACGAGCTAAGTCGCGCTCCCATTTTTTTTTAATCCTTTGATGCCAAGTATTGTTCAGGAGCAACAACTAAAAATAATTTAATTTCTCCCACACCATGTGCGCCTTCATAAATTTAGCGGCCTTTGTAGCAAGGGCAAGGATGCCTGCGCTTAGCGGTGAAGAATTGAATTGCATCTTCGAAACAGATCCCTTGTCCTTTAAAGCAAAAGCTGACAGGGGATGTGAGGTATGATGGCGTGCTCCACTGAACTCAAAACTGCGAGAAGAAAGACTGGTACGAATATTACAAATCCAGTCACAAGTTTCTCTACTGTGTAAAATGCGAAGTGCGCCTGGGCCCCCTGTGCCTTCTCCCAGGTAGTAACTGCTTTCAGTCATTGGACGTAAAATATAGCTGCAAATGCCCAATGTCGCTCAGAATCAACACTTGAAAAACGTAATTACGAAAAAAGGTTATGTTTTTTTGAGACCAGATTACTGTTATTCTGTGTGTCTTCAAGCCACGTTAGGATTTCTAGGTCTCCAGCATTTTAAGTAAAGTTTTGGGCATCAAAGGGTTAAAGAAAGAGTCAAGTCCCGGAACGTTTGGTCGCGAAAATATTGGTCTCGAAAAATATGGTACCCAAAAAATTGTTCCTGAACAAATGGTTTCAGGTGCGAGGTGGAAAACAAATGTTCCTTTGAGGGGAGGGTAGTAAATATAATATTCTCATATTTGACACTGTTCAGGCCTTTTATTAGTAAGACATATTAACATGCACATGCTCGGAGTCTTACAACCGCAGTCCAAACGGCTATATTACGGCTGACACCGGAAATAATTCTTTCATAGTTTTTGAGCCATGACTGTACTGAAAACAAAGACTCCGGAGTCGGTGCTCCATCTTAACGAGCGTTGATTTCACCCTTCTTTAACGGTGCTCCGACAGAATTCTGAGACGTTGTTTACAGATAGTGACGAAATATCTAGGGTTCCACGCATCTTTGGTATCCGTTTGCAGAAACAAAATTCCAAGTAAAAGCGCTTCATTGTATGGAAATGCATTTACGCCCCGTCACCTCGATGTGCATTTTGATAAGGACAGACGTCCAAACGTGTGATAATGGAGATATATCAGATAACGATGGAGCTTCTCCCACTCGACTCGGGTGACGTCACTGCTTCGCATATATAGATTCGACTTTAGCAAAGGATCTCACTAAAGTTGTTAATGGAACCCAATAGTGCATATTATAGTGATACCAAAGTAGTCATGCATCACTACCGTTTCGAAATAATGTATATATACTGAAAACTAACATTTGGTGACATGATTTTGTGCGTCTCTTGGTGGATCGTTTGTGGCGGTGCTCCACATCTTCGCTGACCACCTACCTTCACGGAGTGGAATGGCTCACAATTTTTCGGTGACCACTTATCCCGGGATCATTGGTTCTGGGACCAGAAGTTCCGGGACCATTCCCTTTACCTTAAGGAAAAGGGTTCCGGGGCCGGGACCCTTTTTCCTTACCTCGCACCTGGGGCCATTTATTGCGGGACCGTTTTTTCTGGGACCACCTTTAACGGATTCAATAATTTTGTGACCAGAAGTTCAGGGGCCTTTGTTTTCTACGCCCGACTCGTCATCGACCATATGTGGAGCAGCGCGTATGCCGTCATACTGGTAGCGTTTAATTTGATTCGAGAGTGCTTTGGCGCAGCACAAAGTCACATAGCCCTTACACGAATGCTTGCGGGGACACGTCTAATGGTAATGCGGTGACATTGCACACATAAGTACAGTCAGTGTCACCTCTTTTGCACTACGTTGTCGAGCCTAGTGCAGCATCCACACTACTGCAGCCAAGCACTGTTGCAATAGCTCACTGTTTGAATGCGAACGCCGGCGTTTGGCATTCGAACGCTTACGAACAGTGAGTAGAAACAAAGTCAGCTATAGCTTTGCGTTTGCCTACTAATCGTTCGAAATAGAAGCCGGGGATCTACGACCCCGCGTGCTATAAACTCCTCCTCTTTCTCATTTTGTTTTATCAGTATGACTTTTGTCGTTCTTGAGTGTATTTGTTACTTTCGCAATTTTCAGCGGCCTATTCCTCCTGTAATGCCTAATGGTAGGGCCTTCAAGGTGTTAATGAATGAGTGGATGAATAAATAAATAAATAAATACACCAATAACTATTTAGTGGTACATTATTTTTTATATTTAGTCTACTGGACATCCTCATATTTAAAATGAATGAAATTTAAAATTTTGGTGTTTTCCCAGTCGCCGAGTCCTGATGGTCGCGCGATCAGCGTTGCCATGTGGCGACGGTGGTCAAGTCACCTGACATGGCCACCTTGGTCACGTAAGGTGACATTGTCACGCGACGACATCGCTTCCGTGCCGCTTTTTTATATACGATCGCCTTTTCCTATCGGCCCTTTCTTACACAAGCCACCCTTGTTAGGCGTATAGTAGTCTCCGTTAGAACTGCAACAATTTCCTTTCACGGACCAAAGAAGTAACGACAAAGGTTACCTGCGCCACATTTTATCGATAGCGATAGCGAAACCGCGTTACTTCATACCCAGAGGTACCGTTTTATTTGCGAGTAGCGAGCAGCGTCTATTTCATCGGTGTTCACTGGCTGACGCCATGACCAACGCACGCCCCGAAGCCGCCTCTGACCAGCCCACTTTGGGGCGTGCGCAGAGTCGTCCAAGCCGTGCCAGCCGGTGTCCAGCGGGAGACTCAAGTGCGTCGTGTGCCGACGGGGCTTCAACTCCAGGAGCAACCTCCGCTCGCACATGCGCATTCACACGCTCGAGAAGCCCTTCGTGTGCAAGTTCTGCAGCCGCAGCTTCAGCCAGTCTTCGACGCTGAGGAACCACCTGCGGCTGCACACGGGTCAGACTTGCCTCGATTCTGCGAGGGTCGCATGTTTTCAACACAGAGCGTGTATGGTCGCGGGGTTTTATTTAAAAAAAGTTCCGCAGAGAAATCTAGCGCGAAATTGTAACATGGTAAAGTGAGCGGAACTTTATCCCCTTAATGTTTGCTTGAAGATTTTCCCCGCTAAATCTTGCGGGAAATCCCAAATCGATGTATCACTAGTGAGTCTTGTGCGCGTTACAAAAAAAAAAGTATCCGATTACAGCTACAATTACCTAATTGAAAAATGTAACTGATTACACTAATCAATTACTTCATCAAAATGTATTTGAAAAATTATCAGAAAGTACTTGATTTTTTCACGTTATTTTTTTAACGTTTTTGTTACGAAACCATAAATGCATACATATGTTCAAAATGGCTACATTTTGTTTCTTTTTGTCATTCCCACCCCGCCAAGCTTCCACAGCAGTTGTGATTCGATGTTCTCGTCATTCATCTACTCACGTTTCCTGATCAAGATATTTTCCGCGACGCTGAAGACTCTCTCGACGGATGCGCTTGAGGGAAGAGCGGTCTCGTGTGTCTTCCAGTCTTGGCGGTAACCCGTTACAAGTTGCGGCGTTACCGGTAATGCGGGACTTTTTTCAGGCAACGTGGTAAAGTATTCGTTACTTTTTCAAAACAGTAACGGATAATGTACTTACGTCACTTATTTCAACTAACGTGGAACGTAGTTATGTTACACGTTACGTATTTTTTCAAGAACTTAAAAAAAAATAGGCTTCAATTTTTCGCGTTAGGCGCCACGCCATGTGAATTTCTGAGTCTTGGTGTTTCTCTTTACTTTTATTTTCGTGGCGTCTAAAAACACGAAAACAATTGAAGTGCTGAAATAAGAGTTGTGGCGCAGGCTAGCTGGTGAACGTTCATACTTAAAAAAACCCGACACAGGACAAAAGGAAGAGATAAACACAACGCAGCCTCAGAACGCAGCTAAAAAAGTTATTGGCAGAACAGCCTCTTGAATAGACAGAACGGATCCCCATCTTGAAAACGACAACCGTTAGTCACACATA
The DNA here is from genome assembly GCA_013358835.2 of Ixodes persulcatus. Taxonomy (NCBI): domain Eukaryota; kingdom Metazoa; phylum Arthropoda; class Arachnida; order Ixodida; family Ixodidae; genus Ixodes; species Ixodes persulcatus. The sequence goes on from JABSTQ010010110.1 coordinate 72,390, forward strand.
CTGGAAAAGTGGGACGACCCAACAACTTAAAAAAAAAGTGACCCAGCCCAACACAAAAGTCTTACATTATACAGATAGGGACTCATCCTCGCTTTAAAAACGACAACCATCAACCCCACAAACAAAATAAATAGAACAGAAAAAAAGAAAAGCAGATGTCGACAGTTTCACGAGCCTGTTTGAACAGTACCAAAAATCGACAGCGGTTGAGGTCGAGGGCAATTTGTTCACACAAAAACAAGGTGTTAGTATTGGCTCCTCTTTGACACCAATCTTATCGGAAATCTATTTGAGTGTTTTGAATTGCGCTGTCCAGGCTAGAATTAAGTCTATGGTTCCGAACAGTATAATTGTTAAGGTATATGTCGATGATTTTTTCTTCTGTGTGTTCAAATGCCCGGACGTGAATGATTGGATTTCCTTTATCAAAAGGTAGGCATAAGAACTCCTTTTCACTTCTGAGAATTGTGTAACAGGCTGTATCCGGTTTCTGGATTTGAAGGTATTTCAATGCCAAGGATTATGCTGGGGTTACGACAAAGATGCGCCGACGCCGGTTTTGCCTTAGAGTAGCTGCCACCCCAAGGCGGTAAAACGGGAAGTGGTACAGTCGTTTGTCAAGAGTGCCTTAGACAGATTGTGTTCTCATCATGTACAGGAGGAGTGTCTGTTCAGTTGTCAAGGACCAATTCATGGTACTGTCTGAAGGTTATAACCAGTGTATTGCGAAAAGTTATGTTTAGCATAAAGATCCGGCCACTACCTGTGAGGAGTCAGTAGTTTAGGATATTCCTTTAACTTGCCGTTTTTCTTACGTTGGCCAAACGGGCCGTTGTCTAAACGACAGGATTCTGGAACACAAAAGAGCTGTCAAGGATTGTTCGCCAAATTCTGAACTCGCTAAACACGTAAAAGCATGTAACAATTGTTGCCCGGAAGGGACGGACACTAAGGTGCTTTGTAGAGAAAGGGATCCGTTTAAGAGACTAATAAAGGAGACTCTGCGGTTCACGGGCGTTGGTAATTGTATCACCATGCCTTAAATACCTTGGACAAATGGACACCGGCCTTCCTAACTTTGTGAATGTTCTTTTGTTTTTGTCGGTTCTATTTCGTTTTTTTTTTTGTTTTGTGAAGCTGACAGTTGTCGTTTTCAAAGCGAGGATGAGTACCTATCTGTATAATGTAAGACATTTATGTTGGGCTGGGTCATCCTTTTGAGGTGACGGGTCGTCCCACTTTTCCTGTTTGTGGGGCTCACGGTTGTCGTTTTCAAGGCGGGGGTGAGTTCCGTCTAAATAAGAGGCTGTCCATGTGAATAAATTTTGCAGCTGCGTTTTGAGACTTCATTGTTTTTGTCCCTTCCCTTTTCCCTGTCTCAGGATTTTTTAAGTATGGCAATTGAAGTGTAATTGTTTTAATTTTTTGGAAGGAGTAACAAAGTGAAACCGTAAAAAAGATAAAGTAATTATGTTCGTTTCCTGCATGCACCCAACGCTTCTTGAAACATGGAGCTTATGCATGCATACCTGTACCATCAAAACAGTAAAACGTGTTAATTCACAATTAAAAAAGAAACGCAAATGTAACGTGCTTTAATTTTGATTTGTAACGGTAAACGTAACGCGTTTCTTTTATTTTGAGGTAACGCGGGTCGGTAACGCGTTACATTGAGTTGCAATTAACGACAAACGTATTTCGCTACTTTTTTTTTGGTAACGCAAACAACACTCTGTAGCGCACAAACACTTTGCGTACTAATTCCTGGTTGCGCAGTGCTTCTACAAACGCTTCAGAATCAAGGTCAGGTCAGTGCATTACACAGTTCTTACGCCTCGTCAAACTTGAATCGTAACAACCCGTACACAGAAACGAGGCACTCTCGACAGCTCGACAGTCAAAACGCTGCTGAGCGCCTTGATATTGTAATCCTTCCGGGATCCTGGAACCTTGTTTTTTTTTTTTGTGTGTTTAGGGGACTAAAACGTTTTTCATGTTGGTGGGACACAGGCGAGTGACACACGGGAAGACAGAGCGTTTGTTTATGCAAACAAACTGAACTCAATGATTTTAACTCTTTCGGAAACATGTAATTGATTACTTGTAATTGATTACAGAAAAATAGTAATAGAAATACAACGAACGTTACTGCATAAAGTAATTAAAGCGTTAAAAAGTTACAATAAATTGTAATTGATTGCAATGAATCAGTTTCTTGTAAATCGTTGCGTACAAGTCTGTGTATAGTTATGCACCAATTTGATTTCTCGGCTGAATTTAGCGGATAAACCCTTTGAGTTGAATTTAGTGGGGGAGACATTTTCATTATTTGGAGCCTGCGACACCTACAGGGTATGCGCCGCTCTGCATTAGAATAAACCCCCTCGATGTGTTTGTGTTTGTCTTTCAAGAAGCCTCAAATCCGGAGGAGATCGGTGACCGAGTGGGCTAGCGCACACCAGCTCGGAGCACGTGGAACGAAAGCTCGCGCTGCAAAACCCAGGGATCCTGGGCTTAATCCCCATCCCTTCCCGTTTCGATCTGGATGAGCATCGTACCGGCGTGTGGGGGTGTACCACTGCTGCGTGGTGCACGTTAAATATCCCAGGCTAGCGGTCGCACTGCACTGGCCAAATTGCTCATATACAGCGAGTGACTCATCGCAACTTTGAAATGGCTGACCAACTACACGCTGTACAAATATGCGCACACCCCAATTATTGTTTTGACGTCAAATCCGGCAGTACACAAGTCCCGTGTCTCGAGCGGCCCTTGAAAGCAAATTGCTGTGCAGCACTGAGGAGGGGGGGGGGTGATGTGTAAATCGATAAAGGGGTTGATTGCACATGCGTAATATTGTCCTCTTTCTCAGGGAAAGACCTGCATAGACAAGGGTGAGAGGGAGTGAAAGATGTGGGTAGAGAAGGGATAGTTAGAATAGTTTTGCCGCATGTGCGGAAGGTTGCCATTCGAAACAGATTGGAACACAGCTGATAAAGGGGAGGGGGCTTTGTACACCTGGGCACCGCTACGAAGTGGCGGTGCCTCGAACAGTGGCTTTCAGCTGAGCGGTTAGCAACGGCACCTTACCAGTGTCATAGGGTTGTACGCCAGGTAGGCCACACAATACTCAAAGCAGTGTGAAAAGTTATAGGCGGTCTGCCGGGCCTGTTTCTTGGGCGAAATCGGGCAGTGCTTTGAAAATCATCTGTGCCCGTTGCCTGCTACTTATGGGGAACGGTAATTCTAGAGTGGTGGATACTTGTTTGCCAGAGGCTTGGATATGCGCCATAAAAGTCATTCAAGTATTCCTGTATTCTGGAGTCACAGAATATATGGTCCAAGTCCTCTTCCTGATCTCCGCACGCAGAGCAGTTTAGAGCACTTCTATGACCACTCCTCCCGAGGCGATGTAGGTTCTTCTGGGTGAAGGCACTGCTGATACGCGGCCGATGTGTCAGCGTCGTGTCTCTTCGGATTAGGTTAAAGTTTTGCAACGGTATTGTCTTTTGTCCCCGAGCTGTTTCAGGGTCTGTGTGGCGTTTCCTGATGTTCCGCGCGGTTAGAAGATGCGCTTCATGAGAACGTTGAAGGTCATGTGTAGCGGCTAGTAGCATGCGAGCCCTTGTGGTTAAGGTATCCGCTAGCTCATTTCTCGACGATTCCGCTGTGCGAAGGAATGCATTGAAGCCCAAGTTTCCAACCATCGTCTTCTAGCCTTTTCGCTAACTATGATGTTTTTAGGCTATCGAGAAGCGCTTTTACATGTCGTCGATGTGTTGAAGAGCACTACGAGATGTCCGTAAGAATCACGGCTGTTCCAACCGCTGGTCTTGCTTGTAAAGCCTCTAGCGCCAGTTGAATAGCGCCGGTGTCTGTTGTCGCAGATCACGTTTCAATTTTCAGTACAGCTTTCTCTGTTGTGAGGGCCGGAATCACGTAAGCACCAGTCGCAAACCCTATTTTTTTGCCTACTGACCCATCAGTGTAGACTTCGATGTGTCCAGCATATTCCATTTCCAGATCCTAATCCATGGCAGAGCGAGCAACTACCGGGTGCATGTAGTTTTTCTTGGGAAGCTGTGGTTATGAATCGCGCACTTCCAGTGGGGCAACGCAGAGTTGTCGGTGGGAGGAAGACACGTGAACCCATGAGCTTCTGATGTCACGTTAGAAATGTGATGCGAGGTGGCCGAAGTGCGAACATGGTTGTGCTAGCAGGTTGGAAATTTTATATTGAGTTGATGCGGCTAGATCCTAGCACAAAACTTTGGGTTTCAAATTTTCAGGCTAGATTGCACATTTCCAAACACATTTGCAGTTATATTTCTTGTTGCACAATCCAAATAGCGAAAAGGGGACTTGGGTTTTGGGGTAGGGAATACATTCGAATTAGGGAGTGCATTGGACACATTTCTCGCCGAAAGGAAACTGGGTATTCTTGGGCTTCCATTATTGTTGTTATGTTTCTAGCGTATGGTTGAAAGCTCAGGCAGAGTCGTAATGCCACACGGTGAAATCGCTCGAGCGCTTCTAGTTAGGGCTGCCGGATGTTGACTGAATGTTGAGTGTTTAATTGAGAGCTAAAAGAAAAGAAATAAACCTATCACTCTCAACCTGCACCGCCAAACGGCATAACAGGTTTAAACCAATCAAAATAAATGAATAGGGTCAAATGACCAAAATTAAAGTTTTTGTAAAAGCCAATTTGAAAGAAAAACTGGGGTGCATCGAAACCATAGTTTCAGGAATGGGCTTGGAATTTAGTACGAGCATTTACGTTTATATATAGGATTATTCCTTTTCTAAAAATACAATTGCTTTAAACGTAAATTTGTTTTTCTTGGTTTCTGCTCCATCGATCTTCTGGAAGAGGACGAAGACGATCCAACTTCTTCATGAAGATATCCTGTATGAGAATAAGAGTATGAATAATATTTCAGTTTTAAAAGTTGTTTTTTGCTTTTCCTTTTTCCCTTCTCTCTCCTTCCTTCCTCTTTTCCCTTTTTATGCTGATTATTTCTATTTATTTAGTTATGCATTTCCTACGCTGAATATAGATTTTAACCTATATCGCTTATGAAACCAAGTGGACCGCACTCAGCAACTTATTTAGAAATTGCTTAATCTAAATTAATGTTGTTTTAACTTTTATATTTCTTTAGGTGTGATGTTGACTAGGGGAAGTACATAGAGCAGCTTCGACTGTGGGAGACCTCGGCAGCTAAGCGTGAGCAAACCATCTGGTGGAAGCCCTCGTTGGCCATGTGCCCGGAAACTCCGGAGGACGCCTAATAGCTGGCGGCAGTGCGCCAAGAGTCGTTTCACTGCCGGTCGCCACGTCACGAGTACGTCGATAAGAAGATCGGAGTAGACCTGTGACCTCCTTCTTTCGATCTCTGTGCCATTTAACGTTATTTTGACAGTTTTCAGCCGGCTGGAGTATCTGTGGAGCAGAGCAATCTTTGATGCAGGCAGCGTCAGTCCCAGACGTGTAATTTATGTCGCCGTTTTCTCCAGGCCAAACTGCAGGATCTGACTTGTCATGTGTGTCTTGCTACTGTGGCCGACTGTCCAGATCGCAACGTCATCACCAGAGATCGCGATGTTTGTCCTCGGGGTATCGGATGCTTAACTGGAGGAAGTGAAGAAAGAAGGGACATCATTTCCAGGTTAAACAGAAGGGCACTGCTTACGCTTCCTCGTGGTATACCTTACGTTACTTTTCTTGTGGTGCTTGTAACTCCCTGGATAGTGACGGCGAAAATTCTATTTTCAAGTGATGCACATATACAGTCACACGCCCTACCTGCTATGCCGAAGACACGTAGTTGGCGGAGGATGATGGCATAAGGTCGAGCATCAAAAGCTTTGTAAGTGTCAAGGAAGGCGCAAGATATATTTTTTTCGCTAGCCTGTACTTCTTTAACGATGTCGCCACCTCTCTTAAGGCGTCAGCCGTAGAGTGATGAGCTCGGAAGCTAGAGAGATGGCCTGGAAGCGCCTTGTTAGTGTCAAGCTGCCATGTGAGGCGACGGAGGATGAGGCGTTCAAGAAATTTTCTTACAGAACTGGTCAAGGAGATTGGCCTATACGAAAACAGGTCCGCGTGGGTTTTTCCAGGCCTGGAGACTGGGATCACATTAAAAACCTTCGAAGCTGCTGGGAGCTCTAACGTATGCTATACCCCATTTAGCGTCTCTAAAAGAATTGGAAGGCGCTAAATGTCATCAATATTACGCAGTTCTTGGTACGTCACACCATCAGGTCCGGGAGCGCTACGGTTTGTGCACTTCTGCAGAGAGTGTTTAACTTCTATTTGAGTGAAATAAATGTCAAGTTGCGTCGGCACTCCGGTAGGGAACGGACGACAGCCTGGTTTCTGGTAGGCCGCGGGTGCTGGGATTGCCCTAGAGAATTCGTCGGCGAGTAACTACTGCCTCCTGCAGGGGCTTCTCAAGAGGGATCGCGAGTAGGGATATGGGATGTTGTATCTGCTTCGCGGCCGACCAGGTATTTGCTATCTTCCATGCCTTCGAAAGAGAGCCCGGAGAACCGAAAGAGGCACAGAGTTGTGCCCCTTCTTTGCGCTAAAAACGAAAAGTGTCTTCTGAATTTCGCATCAATGTTATGTTGGAAGCACCAGTCCTTCTTGTCATTTATCTTGCGGGCCTTCGCTGCGCCCTCCGGCGTTCAGCACGAAGCTTTAGATACTCTAGATCTGGCACGGGCCTTCATACGGGAAATTTTGTCGTCTTTGTCAAACGCCTCAGAGCATTCGCAATCGCTGTGGCTGGGACCTGCAGAGTGCCTGCTGAAAGTGCATTATCAGTATGTTTCCAATACATACTATCCCAGTTCGTGACCCGGTACCAATGGAGCTTCGATGTGGTGTCATGGTGAGAAGCAATGGTGACAGGAACGTGACCACTGCCACATGAGTCTGGTTGTACGGTACAAATTGCTGTCACATTCGATGAGATGAACATCAGGTCGAGCACACTGTCGGTAATGCCACGATGAACATATGTTGCCTTGCCATTGTTTAAGTTTTCAAGGCCAAGCGAAGATGTCAGGCCAAGCGAAGAAGGTGTCAAGGCCAAGCGAAGATGCGCACACCGAGTTGTGCGCATTAAAATAACCACAAAGGACCAAGTGACCTGAACACTTACGCGCTATCTGAGGCAGGTCCTATGCACTCCAACGTTTGGTGCCCCCGGGTGTGGAGTATGCAGAGATGTTAGTGAAGTCTTCAACATGGACTTTAACGGTGGAGGCTACAAATTCTGCTTTACCTGTAGTGTATTCTGAGAGGTCCACGGGATTAAGTTGTAGGCTTGCAGACACGAGCAATACTTCCGGAGAGCGACCATCCTTTTTCACTGGCGGCACGCCAGTGATGAATAGCATAAGGAGAGAGTAGAAAATCTCCAGGTCGCGTCTGTAGTAGTTGAACTTTCTTGATATATTGGGGACAAAAAGAAGAAGAAATAAAGGTGGAGAACAGTGATGGTCGCCATTGGTTGGCTCCAGTCTCTGCCGCCTTTCTGATTATTATTCACCACTTCAACAACTCTACATTGGCGACGAGGGTGTGGCCGATTGTCTCAAGCTACAACTCTGGCAAGTAATTACCTTCCAAATCCTCAGCACACCGCTGCTGCGCTAAACCTTGACGGCTTCACAGCTAAGCCTCGTGTAATCACTAATCATGACTTTGATTCCAATTCCTCTGCCCTCCTTTGATTTGGACGCCATTGACGAAAGCAACATCGGCTCGGAAAGGCGAAAATGGTTAGCACACTTTGAAATCTTTCTCACTGCCTTCGATGTGAAAGACAACGCTCGAAAGCGATCACTTCTACTCCACTATGCTGGGGAACGGGTCTACGACATCTCCGAGACCCTCCCTGACCTACAGATTGGCTCAACATCAAGCCAAGCGTCGACATCCAGCTCATCATTTACACCACCCGCGAGCAGTAATTCCTACCAAGTTCTCGAAGACAAGCTTAACGCCTATTTCAACCCACGCACAAACACGGCGCTTGAAAGTTTTCAATTTCGCCAGGCAAGACAACTAGAGAGCGAACCCATAGGCCAATTCTGCGTCCGTCTTCGGCTTCTTGCTCGTCACTGCGAGTTCACAAATACTGACGTCGAAGTGAAGAACCAGATCATCTTCGCAACAACGTCCTCACGCCTGCGACGTGAGGCTCTCAGGTTAGACTTGGACCTGTTATAACTTTTAAAGCACGCCCGGGTTCTTGAAGATGTTAATCGAGCAACAACAACCATGGAAGAATCGAATAGCGCAACAATTCAGGCTGTCACTAAGCAACATCGCAACGCCTCGGGGAACTTTCGGCCCAGAAATGCACAAGGATTTCCCCACTTATCTACACGTCTAGAGCCGGGACGCAGCGCGCAACAACATACGTACCCCGCCTCGTCACAGTGCGTCCCCTGTGGTGGTAAATGGCCCCATGAGGGAGGACAAGCGAATTTCCCTGCAAAATCCTCCTGCTGCAAAACATGTGGCAGGAGGGGCCACTACAGCAAGGTCTGCAAATAAGCACACAAACCGATATTTCAGATCTCGCATGATTCTCACTCCGACGAGAGCGTATACGCCGTGGGAACACTCTCCCGGATACCTAAACGAGGACTCCCGCAAGCTTGTTTAAATATTAACAACACCCCTGTAAACGTTCTAATTGACACAGGCGACTCACTAATAGTCATCGGGACCCATACCCTAACAAAACTTGGTGCAACCGCTAAGCTTCAGGGGGGAATCGGTGGCCGAGTGGTCTAGCGCACACCTGCTCGGAGGGCGTGGAGCGAAAGCTCGCGCTGCAGAACCCAGGGATCCTGGGTTCAATCCCCGCCCCTGCCCGTTTCGATCTGGATGAGCATCGTACCGGCGCGCGGTCGTGTATCACTACTGCGTGGTGCACGTTAAAGACCCCAGGTTAGCGGTTGTACCGCACTGGCTAAATTGCTCATCTACAGCTGAGACACCAGACGCCCACTGAGGCAGACTAACTTCCGGCTGTATAAATATACACACAACAATTTGCTTTGCTGCTAAGCTTCAACAGGCAGAAGTTAGAATCTACGCTTAGCAGTCTAACACCCTATTACCCATCATTGGAAAACTCAGTGTTACGTTATCTCACAAAGACAACCACACAACGGAAGACCTGTTTGTAACGGAAAGTGCCCTGAAATCACTGCTAAGCTTCGCGGCTGCCAGCAGACTAGATCTCATCAAAATAACATATGCCGTCAAACTGTGCACCAACACGGATATGTCTCCAAGTCCTACTGAGACACCACTTATTGCCTTTTCTGATTTGTGTGAATGGCGTTGGAAAACTCAAGAATTTCCAAGTGCACCTTTATATTGACGAAAACGTCCCTCCGGTGGTCCAACCATACCGACGCATCCCGTTTGCTCTGCGAAGCAAAGTAGAAGAGAAGATCAATCAGCTTCTGGCCCTTGACATTATTGAAGAAGCCTCAGGACCCACTCCGTGGATATCTCCAGTCGTCATTGTGCCTAAACCACAAAACAAAGAGGACATTCGATTATGCATTGATATGAGACGTGCAAACCGCGCAATCCTTCGAGAGTGACATGTATGCCCCACCATTGATGACATCATAGCAGCGTTTAATGGGGCAAACCTTTTCACGAAACTGTATTTAAAAGACAAATACCATCAACTAGAGCTTGACAAAGACTCTAGAGTAGTTACTACCTTTGCAACTCAAAACAAACGTTACTGCTACAAACGGGTCATGTTTGGAATCAATGCAGCAGCCAAAATATTCCAGGAAACCATTAGGCAAGTTCTAAATGGAATATCTCATGTGCTCAACATCAGTGATGACATACTCGTATTTGGCAAGACGAAAGAAGAACACGGCCTTGCTCTAGAGTCCACACTCCGGAGATTGAGAAAGCCTGGCCTCACGGTTAAACCCCAAAAATGCCTCTTCGCGCAGAGAGAGCCCTGCTTCTTTGGGCACATCTTCTCTGCTTCCGGCATCACAGCAGACCCTATAATAATTTAAGCATTTAGAAAAATGCCTGTCTCTACCAACGGACATGAAGTGCGGAGCCTCCTTGGCACTGTCAACTACAGTGGGCGCTTCCTACCTAACCTTGCTAATCTCACACACCCACTTCGCCTTCTCACCAAAAAAAATGCTAAATGTGAATGGAGCCCAATAGAGCAACCTGCCTTCGAGGCCCCGAAAGAAAACATATGTGGAGTTAATAACCTCGCTTTTTTTTTGGCGGCACAAAGGAACTCATCCTCACGGTTGACGCGTCTCTTTTGGCCTCGGCACCATCCTAGTTCAGAAAGGAGGCGGAGGTACTGAGATCGTCACCTATGCCAGTCGCAATTTGACTCCCTCCGAATCCCGATACTCTCAGATCGAACGTGAACTGCTTGCAGTAGTGTGGAGAATGAAACATTTTCATCTCTACCTTTATGGCAACGTATTTCTCCTTCGCACAGACAGCAAATCACTTGTGTTCATTCTCACCAATCTACGAGCTTCTCCTTCTGCAGGAATGGGTCGTCTCGCATTAAGGACACTGCAGTATAATTTCAGAGTGGAACACACACGTGGAACTAGCAATCCTTCAGACTACCCCTCTCGCCACCCCTTGCCGCACCACCGATGCATATGTCAACTTCATTTATAAACACCTTGTTCCAAAACCCATGACTTGTGCGGAAGTGGTTGCTGCCACCGCTGTCGATCCACATCTACAGCAAGTAATTGCTGCCCTCGCTGAAAGATTTTGCATCAATACAACACGAGCTCTTTCTGACAGACAGCGGTCTACTGCTGAAAGGCAAATGCCTCGCCTTGCCTGCTGCTCTCCAACAACGAACAATATCCCTTGCACATGCTGTCCACCAGGGGACAACCAAACGAAAAAAATTAAGCTCTTATAAAGCAAAAAAATTGGTTTCCACACCCAGACAGCATGGTGCAAGCAACTCTAAAGAACTGCATGGCATGCCAGGCCACTCCCAATCATCGACAAGTTGAACCCGTCACCATTCCAGCAAAACCCAACCAGGCTTGGGAAGCCCTCTCACTTGATTGTGTAGGACCGTTCCCTAACGGAAAATACTTAATTGTCCTAGTAGATGAGGCTTCGCGATATCCTATCGTGAAGATAATATCATCACTCGCGGCCCCAACAGTAATTACGAATCTTATGAAGAACATTACTATATTTAGAATCCCGAAAATCATCAAGACGGACAATAGACGTCCATTCCAGATCCACGATTTCAAAACGTTCGCTCAGTCATTAGGATTCTACCTTCATCGCATTACGCCATGCTGGCCACAAGCAAATGGTGAAGTTGAGCGGTTTGTGCGCACGCTCAAGAGATTCATTCAAGCGAGGACACTCGAAAACAACAACTGGACCACCGAGTTTAGTAAGTTCTTAATGGCTTATAGGGTAACCCCTCACTCGACAACAGAACAAACACCCTTTGAATTACTCTTCGGGCGACCATGGGCTACCTGCTTCCAGATTCAACGCACAACGCTGAACAGCAGATGTGGTAGCACACAGATCTTACAAATCGCAAAAAACACAAGGTCTACGCAGACGAGCACAGACCCGCAAGAACTCACAACTTAAAGATCGGAGATTTTGTTATCTGAAAGCAAAACCGGACAAATAAGCTGATTTCTCCGTATGACCCCAAGCCATACACCATCACCGAGATCAACGCAGCACGACTCACTGCACGAACGGGACAATTAACAATCACTAGGAACTCTACCTTCTTTAAACCTGTTCCTGATAGCACAAATCCAAGAAGAAATGAAGAAACTGATGACACAGAAGCTACATGGTTCACCACCAATCCATACGAAATTGACGCTGACAACACGCCTCAAAACCACCAACCTCCTGAACCTGATGAAACCCTTGACGTGTTGGGGGGAGAAAGAGAGCAGCTGGGCGTTTTCAGATAAGATCAAACAATCATGTCCGGTGACCATTTTTAATTTTGATGGAACATATATATTTTGCTGGCTTTATGCCCGGAAGAAAAAAAAAAACAATCATTGTTTTCGGAAAAAAAAAATTGTCTTTGCGAAAAAAATTGTAAGCACCCTCTCAGTCACGTGCGCGTTTTGAGTTTCGCGTGATGTTGACATTTCGGGAAGCTCCCCCAAAAAACTGTTCTGGCTACGGGTCTAGAAATATTCATTGACATATTAGGCATAGGAAGAATTGACAAAATATTTATCACCGAGTATTAGGGTAGGTGTTTTGAAGAAACAAATCGCAAACACGGCACATTGCGCAATAACGCTCTGGTTTAAAGAAAACTTTTCTCCGTATCTATAAAAACTAAGGTCTTCAAACTTTGCCAGTGTGTTGCCCTGTATATAGTTAATCTTTGCGGAAAATATTGTTGTCCTGGTGAGCGGGAGAAATTTACGAGAATTGCTCTCACAGGGGCGCTTAACTAAAAATGCATTATTTTGAAAATCATTTAAAAAAAAAAAAAACATCTTTAATTTTTTTAAACTCTCTGAAATTAACGTTTCTAATATGTACTAACAGAGTCTGAAAAAAACATGATGCAATATTTGTGTGGCCTTTAAGTTATAAAGCGAGAAACATGGCCAACTTGACGTTAACGCGGTTGCCAAGAATGGGGCGGGCACATACACGTTCTTCACAATTTCATTATTATTAAAAAGCATCAAAGTGCTACGGGGTGGTAAGGAAAAGACAAATTGACAGCACAGAGGTGGACGGTAGTTTTGAAGGGAAAAGTTCTAATATATTTTCGTAGAACCGAACCAAAAATGTCCATGGGCCGGAGCGATTGATGTGCGCCACCCTGTAACATGCTTCGCGGTGCCTGCTTCAACTGCCGGCGTGTAGCGTCTCCGTCTACCTGACGTAAAGGAAGCAACTGGAACGATTTTGCAAACAGATCAGCCTACAGCCTTGGTGGTAACATGATATAGGAAGTAGGGCGCGGCAAAACCGGAACCTGCGCCGCTTGTGAGCGCCAATAGATCCGCCGCCGTGGAGGGCCGCACAACGCTCAGAAAATACTGATACATAAAAAAAATAAATGCGATTGATTGAGATTGTCTGTAATTCGGAGAATCGTTTAAATTCAATTTGGGTATGCTCATGTGACCTCCGTAAGCGATGGTGCGGCAAGCCACTTCAAGAACAAGTACCAACTACACGAGCTGCAGAGCCAAAAATACACGTCAGCGAGGTTTATTTTTTCCGCAACTTGACATGGCAAGAGTTCCTGTGATTGAATAGGTGGTCGTGTCAAGCACCAGACAACGTTGCACAGCCTTCGACGGCCCACCAAGTCGGTGATCAAGTCGGCGTCAGAGAGGGTTGCCCCACTGAACACTAAACTGCCCAACGTGAAACTAATCCACCTTCCGAAAGCTGACGTCAAAGCGTTCAGGGACATGAAAGCAAAGGACTGGGACTCTGTTTCCGTTGTCCGTGGAATTCAGTCCTGCCAATTGTGGTAGTGCACGCGGTCCGACGCTTCGCAACCACAGCTGTTTCAGCAAGAACAGTCCGCAGAAAATATATATCTTTAAAAGTAAAGTATCCTATGGCTGCGAAAAGCAGATCGAGGTCGCGAGCTTGCGGCGCCACTCAGAAGAAACGAACAGTGACCGCTACAGGCAAAACGGGGAAAAAAATGTTCCACCTCGGAGTGTCAGGAGAGTGCAATGACCGGCTCAGGTCAGCGTCCGGCAGAGAGAATTCACGCGACAAGCTCCGAATTGTACGCATAGGATCTTGATTATTTAAACTTGTTTCAAAAGTACCACTTTAAACATGTGTTCTTTCTTATCACTATTTAAACCTGGTCGTCAGCAGCCCAGCCTCCCCACGAAGGGTAGGCTCCGCGATTCACTGATCCGAGAAATCTGCATTTAAATTGTTGACTTGGGCTTCAAACTCACCTGTAATCTTTTGTATGAATTCTTATTTTTCACGAACTCCTGTCAAAGTGCTTTTCTTCACAGACTTCCTACATTTTTCGACCCCTTGCTTGCCCTTGTTTGAAAACGGCCGACGTCCTATCGTTCTATACTGTCGTTACGGCAATTCTGTATATTTAAAGCCCTGTAAAATTAAATAAAAAAAATATTGCAAAGCATTTTTCAAGGGCAGGACAGATTATGAGCCTTGATCAGTGAAAAGTAGAAAAAAAAGTACGATGGCCTTCATTTTAAATTGAATTTGTAACTATTGCGAAATCGGTGACCTGTCTATATTTCAGTGTGTTTTTTTTATAAAGGTGATCGTTTTCAATTTTAATGACAATTTATGCGAATATAGAACAGACGCATCCAAATTATTTTTAAAATTTTGAATTTCCAGTTTTTTAAAGATCCGGATCCATAAAGCTCTGAATGGCTTCGTAATTGATAATGCATGTTTACCTCCTTTTATTTTATGTAGAGTCTCTGCACAAAAACTATTAAACCTACGACGACAACAGTTTTTTTTTCAATAAATATCCAAAAAGACGGTTTCACACAAGTGGCAAAAACGTGCGCGTATACTGACAGAAAATTTATGATTTTTTCTTCAACAAGAGAAATTTTATTTCCCGCAAAAAAAGGTGGAATATCTTTTCGCGCTTGCACAAGTAAAAAAATACATATATTTTGTTAAAAAGTAAAAATTGTCGACCGGACATGGTCGTTGGATTCTATCTGAAAACGCACAATACAAACAATTTTAGGCAATAGGATTTGTTTTGCTGTTTTTAAGTATCTTTTTTTTTTTCTACGCCTTGTGCGGCCCTCCACGGCGGCGGATCTATTGGCGCTCACAGGCGGCGCAGGTTTAGGTTCTGCCGTGCCCTACCTCCTATATCATGTTACCGCCAAGTTTGTAGGCTGATCTGTTTGCAAAGTCGCTCCGGTTTCTTCCTTTATGCCGCGTAGACGGAGACGCTATACGCCGGCTGTTGAAACAGGCACCGCGATGCAGGTTACAGGGTGGCGTACTTCGATCGCTCCGGCCCATGGAGATTTTTGGGTAGGTTGTACGAAAATGTATGAGGAATTTTAATTTAAAACTACCGTCCACATCTGTGCTGTCAATTTGTCTTTTCCTGACCACCCCGTAGCATTTGTACGCTTTTTAATAAGAATGGAATTGTGAAGAACGTTATGTGCACGCCCCATTTATGACAACCGTGTTAGCGTCAATTTGGCCATATATCTCGCTTTATAACTTAAAAGCCACACAACTATGACATTATGTTCTTGCAGACTCTATTAGTACATATTATAAACGTTGATTTCGGAGAATAAAAAAAAAATAAAGATGGCCATTTTTTTAAAATGATTTTCAAGATAATGCCATAGTCAGGCTATGTCATTATCCATAGTCAGTATAATGACATAGCCAGGACAACAATATTTTCAGCAAAGATTAACTATATACAGAGCAACAGACTGGCAAAGTTTGAAGACCTTAGCTTTTATAGATACGAAGAAAAATATTCTTTAATCCAGAGCGTTATTGCGCAATGCGCCGTGTTTGCGATTTTTTTCTCAAAATACCTACCTTATAGTCCGTGATGAATACTTTTTGTCAATCTTTCCTATGCCTAATTTGTCAGCAAATATTTGTAGACCCGTAGCCAGAACAGTTTTTTTGGGGGAAGCCGAGTGAAATGTCAGCATCGCGCGATACGCAAAATGCGCACGTGCCTGAGAGGGTGCTTACAAGTTTTTTAGCCGACAGAATTTTGTTTTTTCGAAAACAAGGACTGGGTTTTATTCTTCTGGCATAAAGCCAGCAACATATTTTTTTTTCATCGAAATTAAAAATGGTCACCGGACATGGTTGTTCGATCTTATCTGAAATTGCCCAGCATCGCTCTGAAAAACCGGGTCCCTCAGGTGCGGGACGACCAGTTCGTACAAGACGCCCAGCAGACAGACTCAGAGACTATGTCTGTAAATAACTAGAGCTTATTTCTACCGAAATTCAGTTCTCTCCTTGGGGGGGAGTGATGTAGTGGTTGGACTTTGTTGATGGATTGGGGACAAAGAAGAAGAGGAAATAAAGGTAGAGAACAGTGATGGTCGCCATTGCTTGTCCCCAGTCTCTGCCGCCTTTCTGATCATTATTCGCCACTTCAACAACTCTACAGTGTCATAGGCTCTTGGAAGGCTAGAACGTCAATAGGATGATGTAGCAGGTACTGCCGGATTTTCTGGGAGACGTCTTCGAAGTTCATGAATGTTCCACCGTACGGTTGAAGGTAAAGTTAAACGATTTTTTTCCTCGTCCACGCGGTCCGCGTGAAGGCATTGGGTAGATGAGTGAAGTTTCATTGGTGGTAGTACTTTGGTTCAACGAGGGCGTGCTTCCTAGCATCCGGGAATTAGCGGGCGCACTGCTTGTAGTATAGCTAGGAGCGCGGGTGCCGATGATGTATTAAGCGTTGGTAGCACCGTGAGAGCAACTTCGGTGGAAGCTCTGATAAGAGGCATCCATGAGTTCGTACTCGCTTTAAATAGAAGCTGACATTAACGAGCCTTCTTCTTCTTTTTCTCCTCGATTAACTTTTGGCATCACAGTTTGTCTGCTTTGGAGCGGTGAAGGAACGAGCGTTTTTGTTTTGACGCTGGGGTACCTTCAGATTGCTCGACATTATTAAATGACGAATTTTGTTGACCCTCTCGATGTTTGTTTTTATTTTCTTGTGCCTTATTTTTTAGGAAGGAAACATAGGTCGACGATCCTCTTCTTTCCTCTTCTTTTTAATCTATACGTGAATGAGATTGCTCAAGTCAAACTAACAAGTAAATTATTTCAGTTTGCAGACGATACAGTAATTGTATTTGTCCACAGAAATTATGAGATTGCCGTTAGGGAATAATAGGAGAATATCCATAATATTCTTCAGTGGTACCGTAAAAGTCAGATTATTGTAAACACCTCAAAAACTCAAATAATGTGCTTTAGAGACCCGAGAAACAAACTACTAGCTGAATTACCCATTAAAATGCACGAAACAAATTGTATTAACTGTTCGTGCACAGCAATAGAGTACGCCGAAAATGTCAAATACCTTGGAACGCACATAGGCAACCATCTTAAATGGAATATTCATGTTGAACAAGTGTGTAAAAAATTAAGGGCACTGACGGCTCATATATTTCACATTCATGATATTGTTCCGCATTCTGTACTTCGAATGATCTAAAATTCACTAGGAAAATTCGTAATACAATACGGAATAACGGTTTATGAACACTGTGCTCAATATCTACGAACAAAAATAGAAACTCTTTAAAAAAAGATATTTAAAAAGATTTGTTACCGAAGTGGTGAAAGCAATTATACAGAGTATATGTGGAAAGAATTGGGAATACTATGCTTTAGTGATCAGTTGAAATATGATATAATAACAAGAAATGTTTTCAAAAGGTGTCATAAAAAAGAAATTATTGAGGAAAGAACGCTGCGTCCTAACAGGAAATATTCTGTACCATTAATATGCACGAAATAGGGTGAGACTACAAGAATGTATTATGTACCGAAAATGTTTAACGAATTACCCAATGATCTGATTGGATGTAAAAATCCGTGTGCCATTAAAAACTAACACGACAAGGAATTAATGCGCAGTAGAAAAAAAAAAACAATTAATTATTCATATATATGGGATAGATTAAAAAGGACCTCTCCTTCGACCCAGACTACGCATATATTGCAACCTATTTTTTTTTGTTGTTGTACGAGGGTTGTCCGTAAAATAAGGTTCCCAAGGAGCTGCAGCCGCGAGGAACGCTGTTACGCGGGATCCGGCGACACTGGCGTGTAGCTTGGTTGCCCCTCTCGCAGTACCCGCCCCGGCGAGCTGTCTGCGACGCTAAGTCTTGGCTTGGCAGCCGTTAGAGATGGAGCTCCCACACGCTTCTCCCGCCAGGTGCGAATTACGCTGTGAATCATTTTTGTGGGCAGAAAACACCGCACCGGTGGACATTCATTCCCAACTGTGTAAAGTCTACGGAGAAAAGCATATGAGCGTACAACACGTGGGTCCACTGCACGGCACCGGAAACAAAACAACATTCCCGTCAGTGGAAACATCGCTGGTCGCCGAAGCCGCGGACATTAAAAAAAACGCTGTCTGCCGGCAAAGTGATGGTGAGCGTCTTTTGGGACAGGAAAGGGTTATGGTTGTGCAAATTCAGGCCTGACGGTACAACAATCAATGCGGACCGCTACTGTGAGACTTTGAAGAATCTTTGCCTCACGATTCAAAACAAGAGGAGAGGCATGCTCACGAAGGGAGTGCGTTTCCATCAGGACAACGCTCGTCCGCACATCGCCCGTGTATCAAACGATCTCATCAACAAATTTGGATGGGATACTGCCACACACCTGCCCTACAGCTCAGACATAGCCCCAAGTGACTGCCATCTCTTCTCTGAATTGAAGAAACACCTGGGTGGGCGCATTTCAGAACCGGAGAGCAGCTGAAAGAAGAGATTTTAAGCTACCTTCACCGCGCGGCGGGAGAGTTCTACGATTCAAGCATAAAGAAGATGGTACACCGCAAGCAAGAATGTATTGATCTCAACGGCAATTATGTCGAAAAAAAGGGGAAAGTCTAAGCTTTCCAAAATTGTATCATTCAATGATAATAAACATGTTTTTTGTTGTGAACAATTATTGGGAACGTTATTTTACGGACGACCCTCGTAGATATGGACCGAGGGAAAGCTGTAGAGCTGTACTGCTAAATTGGGTTAGTTCCATCATCTGTTATTGTGTTATTTTTATATATTTATGGACTGTACCTAATCAAACCTTTCTATGTATATTCGTTTTAACGCATAGTATGAGTTACAGTGTCTAGTGCGTAATATATTCAAACAGAATGTGTTACGCAATTGAAGGAGTCTATTTTGACCTGTCGCGTCCGACGCACAAGCTTCACCGGCTTATGTGGGTGTTGAGCAAAATTCATTTTGAAAAAAAAAGAAATTGTATTGTATAGTAGTATTGTATAATTTGGTGACCTTCGTTCTGGGATCTGCCTCCTTGCTCTCACCGAATATTTCACATTGTGTGCTGACTGGGTCATGCCCAGAGGCGTTGGTGACTTCAGTGGGTTCAAGTATGGGAATTGTCTGCTCATAGTTCAGGGCAGAGGTTACGGCTTGGAATACAACCGAATCTTCTCTTGAGTATGCACGAATCTCCCGCACTTGTCGTAATCTCGGGAAGGAGTGCGCCATTGCCTCGTGGTTACCTCGACAGTTAACGCGCTTCACAGTTTGTGATTGGCATTCTTTGTCATTCGGGGCGTGTGTCTCCGCACAGTAACTACATGCCTTGGCATGCTTACAATAAATCTTCTTGTGCCCATAGCCAAAGCAATTGAGGCACTGTATCGGTCTGTCCGTGAAGAGAAAGACGAAATGACGGACGTGTCCCAGAAGGAATGAAGCTGGGAAGCGAGTTTTCCCGGAAAGTTATTTTTATGGCTGTAGACTTTCCAAGGCGTCTGACGTTTCCAACAGCGAACGTCTGACTGGATGTGTGCCGCAGTTGTGTCGTTGCTAAGGTCTTTTGTCAACATCCCTCGGGGCTTCATTGATCGTAGGCCTGGAAAAGAAGCGTAGGGCATTACCAATACACCACAGACTGTAGAAGTCTTCAGCAGCGCCTTGGCGGCTTCTTCGTTGCGTGTGTGGACAGTAATGCGATTGAGTCTCATACTATATCTTACTTGGTGCATACGTTCCGGGCTTGTCTTCTCCATGGCCAGGGGCAACTTGAGACCATTGAGTGATGTCAGCGTCTGGTCTTCCCTTTCCGGGGGAAATACCGCAGTGAGTCCATCTGCTGTCTTTCTTGATTCAATGATTTTGTCATCGCTGTAAAAAGAACCGTTGGTTTCGGTGCTCCTGACACGAGCTCTTTTCCGGCGTCGTTGTCGTACTAGGTCAAATGTCTCTTCACCGACGGGATCTTCCTCCATGATCCCGACTTCGATGCCGCACGATGATGCAAACGACTCCTCTGAGCAGACAGAACGGGCATCATTCTGAGAAGCGTTGGTCGTCGAGTAGTCCGGTGGCCGCTGTCCACCCGTAATATCTAGGGCTCTGACGTCTTGGGCGCTGATGTCTACCTCGGACGTGGACATGTTCCACTACACGGATTGTGCCAGCCACGACCGACTCTATACTTACGACCACTCCATCTGAGCGCTCCCTATGGAAGAGCCTGCTCCCGGCTGAGGGCCGAGTTTTAGCGCCGCCTAGTGAGAGGCGTTCTCACAAGGCGTCACGAAAGGTCGGTCCTCCTATCTAACTCCTACCTCATCGGGTTCTTCTATTTTCCGTGGGTGCGTGCCAGCTGATCGCGCTTTCTGGTTTCAAGCTTGTTCATGCGGTAAAATGTTTTTCTCTATGTAAAGCATATTGAAAGAGTCAAATTCGTTAATTAGTTTGCTTTTTTTTTAGTTTGTGCCGCCAACACCAGATGGTAATGGCTTCGCCTGCGCGCCGCCAACGCCATAGTGGCCAACAGAATCTGGAACAGCGCGGAAAAATACGAAAAAAAAAAAACCGAGTTCCAGGCCCCGTCACGAGGTGCCGCTGAAACTCGGCCCTCCGGAGGTGCGTGCTGGAGTATTTCCAGATGGAGTGGTCGTAAGTATAGGCAACCTGCAATGCTGTTTGGTTTGGCGCCATCTAGCGACTAAAGTAAAAATATTGGGTACCCCTGGGAATGGCGGCTGCATTGTTCAAACGTGAACTTTTACTCTGGTGGCGCCGCTTAGCCTAGTGTCTGACGCAAGAAATACTGGGTATCCCAGGAAGCCGTGATCGCGTAACATGCCAGTACAGCGGAAGCTACGGCCCTGGCGGGCCAATGGGAACGTGACTGCGTATCACCAGAGCGCGCCTCTACTCCGAAGAAGTATCAGGCTTTTCGCTGCGTCATGCTCCAATATGTGTGCGTTGCGCTCGTGTACGTCGCGCATTTCGAAGCCTTCGGCACGCCATGTGGGGCTTATGGTTCACCCTTTGCCAAGTTACAATGAGACAGGATATAACCGTGGGCTCTCACTTTGCTGGCGCCGCCTGGCTGTTGCCGGCTGGCTATAGAGTTGGTCGTGGTGCCAGCAGCCGAAAGCTGCCGCACTCTCCGAAACGAGCCTTTAATGGTTTGAGGGTTACCCGAGGGCACCACAATGTGCCAGGTGGTCGTCCTTCAAAACGTGGAGGCAATTTAAAATCTAAAGGGCGTAAAAAAAAAAAAAAGCAGGAACCGTATGTTTTGCGTCGTTTTGCCGAAGCGCTTCGTCGTCTTTCTTCGCGCAGCACTGAAATGAGCGGAACTTGGAAGCGAATGGCGACAGAGCACCCGGCTCGTTGTACAAGTCTTGCGCGTTTCCCAGTCTTGTACGCGTTACTCGAAAAAAGTAATCGATTGCAATTGCAGTTACTTTTGGTTAAAAAAGGTAATCATTCATATAACTCGGTTACTTGACAATAAAAGTAATTGGCCGATAGTTGAGAAAGTAACCGTTACTTTTTTGATAACTTCATATTTTGAATGCGACACGTATCTCTGCCGGTTTTGAAAAATGGTCTCTCGTGCTCTTTATTATTGAACTAGAATCAACGTATTGCGAGCTACTTATCCTCTTAATTCACAAAATTTTGCTGAAACATCCTCCCGTCGCTGGCTCGGTTCGAGGATATCTTGGTTGAAACGAAGGGCACGGCACCATTAGAAAGGGGGGTTAGGAGCAATTTTAGTAATTCCAAAAGTAATCAGTTAACTTTCTTCATTACTTCCTAATAATTAAAATACAACAACTAAAAAATTACTTCAAAAACTAATCGATTACGAGTAAGTTGATTACTCGTAATGAGCACCGTACAAGCCTGGTGTTTCCACAACGATGGTTGGCGGTACTTGTCAAAAACAGTACGCCTTTATGAGGGGCTTTACCCTGGAAGGCCTGTATGAAAGTTTCAAACAGCGGGTTCGGGGTGACGTGGTTTTTGGGTAGCATTCGCAATAGGAGCGTGCAAGGAGCTGACGGAAGCGTTGATAGTCCCCAAACTTCTCAGCCTTGTCTTCTCTTTTCCTTCTCCCCAGGTGAAAATTCGGCGCATGCGCACTAGCGAACGATCGCCGCAAGAGGTGTCCGCCAATGCAAACGCTCTTCATGGTTTGAGACGGACTCTCTCTTTAATTTAGGCTCTCTATTGCAAGCTGACTGGCAGCGCCACCAACGACAGCGTCCGCGTTGCGTCGCATAGTGACCGAGCATCCGTCTTGGCCTTGTCTGCACCATACTTTGGCTGTGTTTCTCCATCTCAAGCTAGAGGCTTGACACCCTGAAATTTGAAAACCTACCCGCGGCCAGCGTTGCTCTGTAGCCGTTTTCACGTCATACCACACGCGCGAGTAGCTCGGAGCTCGGGTTCCATCGTGTGTCCCGCTGTTGCGAGAGGCAGCGACGACAACAGACCGCCAGGATTTTCGTTTGTCGGCGCTGGAATGCTCTCTTACGAAGCCTTTGTGTGCCCGGCAGTCCGGAAATCACCACGGGACGACATTCATTGCTGACAGTAATTAATAACACGGAGTATTTTGTGCTCCTCTTTTCGTTCGCCGGCGGATAGAGTAGACGTACTGGGATTGAGATGATCGTGGCGATTTTCACCGGCGCATGGAGGGGAAGTGTAAAAAAAAGTTTGCGCTGAGTGTGGCCCCGAACGTTTCGCATTGTTCTATGCTCTGGTAAGCTGTTATTCATTAGAAACGAAGGTTGGCTGCTACACAGGATGTCTATGCCAATTCGGCCGTATTCAATGCGAATGTCTTCTAGTAATAGCTGCACCGTGGCGCCGCCGTCTTGTCGTGCGCTTTCAATATTTGAGTGGACGTAAGTTCCCTAAATATAGATGAATTTAGCGTGTCCCGAGTTCAGGAAAACTGAGAAATAAACAGCCAGCGCAGCTTACAAAAAGCTGCACAATCTCCTGACTTTTTCCGCACGATTAAGCTACATCTAAATATACCTTTGGAGTCAACTAAAGTACCCATGGAGGCCGCGGATTCAAACATTGGAGGTTCCGCTCTAGGCGCATAGAAGTACGCCATATGCAATAGAAGGACAAGCAGACACGTTTATTGCACCTAATATTTTTAATGTGTGTATGTTTATTCAGCCGGAAGTTAATCTGCATCAATGGGCGTTTGGTGTCTCAGATGTAGGTGAGAAATTTAGCCAGTGCAGGACAGCCCCTACTGTCTCTAACGTGTATCACGCAGAACTGATACACGACAGCACGCCGGTATGATACTTGTCCATATCGAAGCGGGCACGGGTGGGTATTGGACCTGGTATCCCTGGGTTCTACAGCACGAGCTTTCGCCCACGCACTCCGAGCTGGTGTGAGCTATCCCACTCGGCCACAGATCCCCTCTTAAAAAAAAAAAATTGGGTTGTGGGGATATTTATACAGCGTGTAGTTGGTCAGCCATTTAAAGTTGCGACGAGTCACTCGCTGTAGATGAGCAATTTAGCCAGTGCAGTACAACCGCTAGTCTGGGGTGTTTAACGTGCACCACGCAGTAGTGATACGCGACCGCACGCCGGTACGATGCTCATCCAGATCGAGATCCCCTCTTAGTGAAGCTTTATGGCGCATTTTAGGCAATAATCTCATTGTTCGATTGAGAAGGACGGGGAATTACCAAAGACGCAAGCGATCTGGTGAACTTTCAACATCTCGAAAACCTGAAACCGAGGATAAAAAAAGGAAACTGCACACACAGAGGTATCTTTGTGTGTCGTCCCTTTTTTTTTTGTTTCTCAGTATCGGCTTTTCAAAATGTTGAACGATGGGGAGATTAGCAAGCTCCAGGTTCGACTGCACCGTCTTCCAGAGTGCAACAAATACGTTTATCTACAGTGCTTTCAATTAGGTATGCCTCTCATAGATTATCTGGAGCGAGTTGAGATATGGAAAAAGTGAGCGTCCAACTGTGCTACTACCAAGTTTTGAAACGGCATATGCATCTGCGTCGCGTACGGAAAGAAATAGCATCGTCGCCATGGACCAATCCAAAAAGCATTTTGACCTCGGCGTCCTCGCAGGCTTGACGACGCCATTTCATTTCGTACGCAAAGCTTTTGCACACGCGATTTTAAAACTCACTGCTCTTAGCACTGACTCAGCGCAGAGTTAGTGCTGCATTGCGAGTGTAAGCAGGAAAAGACGGGCTCACATAGAGAGCAGCCACGATACAGCGCTGATAAAGCGTCAAGTCTTCGTCTCTATTGGCGAGCTAGTGCTGCGGTGCATAAGAGGCCTACAAATGTAATATTTCATATCATGTCCAGTATCCTCGAACTGAAAAGAGAGTTCTTATAACATGAGGTTTTTTCATAGTTGCGGGCACTTGCATTGTGAATTTGTTCCTAAATTGGTGGGAATAGACCCTTCCATTAACTCAGTGCCATCTAGCGGCTCCAATGTAAGACTTAATTTATGTATGCTAATGGCGGGTAAGATTTAGTATATAGTCAATGGCAGACCAACGAATGTTACGATGTTCTTTGCTGTCAGGTGTTTCTCTAAGTGTTTCAGTTTCAATGGTGTCAAGAAACTACCAGTCGGTTCGAAGCGCTTAGTTGAGTAAAACGTTTGATAATATTTTTTTTTGCATTTCATTGTCATGAGTTGTCTGGAGCGTGCCGAAGCTGAGCATTCCAATTATTTACATCACACCCTCAAAAGCGTAGCAGATAAAATTCTTAGAGTCCTCACGGCGACATCAAACAACAATACAGCGAACTAACGCCTGGAATATTTAGGCGCCCGTCCTCCGATTCTAGCTTCGCCAGCCATCAAAGACCGCCATTAGCACGTACATATGATATACTCTTAGATGATGATAGTTATTGAAGTGGCCTGGCTGAATTTCGAAAAGGGTCTATGAGCCGCGCATTAGAGAATTATCATTATACCATTACTACGGTTCAAAAACAATTAATGACACTTTGTCAAAATCATTTTCAAAATCATGAAATCAACTCCCACTTATGTAATTTGCGATAGATTTATTATGCTACGTCGATATTTAAAGGCAATCAGGACATTTGCATTTTCAGTGAATTACTGCGCATTAAAACGTGATGCTAAAATATCTATTCTTCAAGTTGAATAGCCTGTTGTAGAAATTTAGTTTAGAAAATCACGCGCACGCACACAATATTAATATTAGGGGGGCACTCATGGAAAACTCCCACTCAATCTTCATTTTGTTCAGCATCACTCTTGTCGTCAATTATGTTACCTCCACTTCT
This sequence comes from Ixodes persulcatus, assembly GCA_013358835.2. Taxonomy (NCBI): domain Eukaryota; kingdom Metazoa; phylum Arthropoda; class Arachnida; order Ixodida; family Ixodidae; genus Ixodes; species Ixodes persulcatus. The sequence goes on from JABSTQ010010110.1 coordinate 97,835, forward strand.
TCCTCACTCTAGCATTCGCGATTGTTCCTAAATTTTGTAAGAGCAGTCGCTCAACAAATTCATGCCTGGATCTGCCCATCTCGTCCTCACAATGCGCTCAAAAATTAAAGGTTTCTGAGTGAGTTTAAAACATGTACTTGAATTAGGGGTTTCCACCAGATAATATTTATTCTCCAAAAATTGTGCCTGACGATAATACAATAGACCTAGAAAGGCGCTAGCGAGGTATCGAGTATGGGCATCGGAGTCACTGGAACGTCCTACTGAAACTCCCCATTGCCGAACGGCAGACTTGGCGGGAACAAGTGCACTGCGATTTGTCTTGTGCTTGATCGCTTCACATGGGAGCGAACGTTTCACTCAGAATACCTTGAAAATTCTTTTATTTTTGTATGATCAACCCAATCGTTTTTCGATCATTGTAGACAAGTTATTGTTAACTCTTTTTCTTCTTCAAACTGCGTTGTCAGGCGCCCAAGATGACAGACGAGCCTCCGTGGGGTGTCAGTTTTGTAGGGGTTTGCGCATATACGAGCTTTAAATTAGAATCAAATAATAATTGTCCAATTAATTCGATTCGACTTTCGGATTTTTAGTATCCATGTATTCAAATAATTCGAAACATCGAATATTAGTACTCCTGGGAAATATTTTGGGTAATTCAAGGACGCTCTTCATTTGGCAGCATAGTTCTCAGAGGCCTCTGCTACGACCTGGTGGGCGAGCCATTTCTACAGACAGCAGTCCGTTCCTTGTTCTCCTCAAACAAAACTGCGATGCACTCAAATTTCTGGGCGATCTCGACGAAAGCCCATAAACCACAAACATCGCCATTTTAAATGCAATGACCTTGCGTGAACTGCAGCAAGTTCCATGCATTATTAAACTTATTCTTGGTCGTCATTCTATTATTACGACACATTAATATCAAAATAAAAAACAAACCGCACAAATTGAACTCTTTGACCAAACTTTTGCCCGCGGCGTCGACCGAGGTGTTTGGGATGGGTGTCGCGAGACAATTAAAACTTTCAAGCTCTTCATTCATCCAGTTCGCTGCGCATCTCCGCCAAGATGGCTGTCTGTGAGCTGTGTTAAGTTTGTTATTAACTAGGTTCCGCCGTTTTTATTTGCGCTAGCCACTGTTCGCTCGTCCTTCCTTGCACGAGAATGGGCACGCAGGGTGTTTCATCGGCAATGCGGCTTCCATTTTTGCCTTGAGAATAATATCTTCGGCATCTGTTGTCAATTCGACAGTCAATTTTTTCGTCCCTATTAGGCACTGTTCGGTTCGAATTCAGTTCAAGTTTATATCTTTCATTTTTTATTGAGTTAGAGGAGCACTCTGAATGCGGAGAAATGCCATGAGGATTTTACTGCTTCCGTGTTGCCATTTATGCGGGTCTGCGACTAGCGATGGAAAGTCGGGAAAAAAAGAATTTTATAAAAACACAAATGTTTCTCAATTTTTAATTATGAAAGTCAAAAGAAGACAGAACGATAAACCCGAAATTTCATTTATTTCAAATATTAACTAGCATACTAGCCAGATTTGTGCAACGTACGCTAAAATTGACATTAATCACTACGTAAAAACAAAAACAATTATCATATCGCGAGCCACTTCTTCGACACTGCAGGTGGAGGATTAAACGGATTATACCATATTGGACTTGTTACTCCAGAAAAAGAAAAGAAACAGTGCGGTGCAGTGACGAAGCGAGGGAGAAACTGGGGGGAAACAAACGCGCCTGTGGGTTTCTGCTGCCGTATCCGTCGTCAACTGCGCTGCCCTAAAAGCATACACCGTTTGGGCATCGCTCCGCTGTTCAATATGGATTGTGGGGCGGTATGGCTTTGAACGTCAAAAGTGTATCAAAATAAAGCTTCCAAAATTTTAAAAAAAGATGAGTAATATCTTAGCGCTACCTGATATTTCTGAAAAAGTCATTTTCTTTATTTCATCGTTCTCATATTTTCCGGTTAATACATTGTCACGCCCTTTTTCAACGCAAACCACGAAAGTTGTTAATTGGCCACCGAGCCTCCGCTTCCGAACCAGCACATACCCATACTTTCGCGTAATCGAACGTCATAATGGACGAACAGGTGGCTGCGAGTTACCCGGTGCAGTCAAATAGAGCATTTAGTACGACGAAATGTGTCTTACTATATCTTGTTGCGTACTCAAACATCTTCTATATTTGCTACGTTCACATAAACATCTAAGGATAATAGGAGGAAACGGTATTACCGCAAAAAACTGACGAAAATCTCTCGCCGTTGTTTATCTATTTCGTTATCTTTCGCAAGATTGCTGGATTAGTCTTAGTAAGTCAAAATTTCCAATGTTTCCGAAATTTTTCGGGAAAAACAATTTCTTTTTTTCCTTTTCTGTTTTTGTTTTTTGAAAATTTCGGGACACTTTGCATCGTTATTTCCGACAGAGACTCGTTATGAGCCGCACTCCTGGAAAGACGTGGCACGGACGAATTCTTTAGCTAGTGAAGACATGAGAGAGGAGTAAGCCCGCCTCTAGCGCCAGCTAGGGTACCTTCATGTGCGCTTTGCTTGGGGTGATGACATCTGGCCATTTTGTTTCGAACGCTTATTTTTCTTTTTTGTTCTGAAGCGCGAGAAAGGGCGTGTCCCTGTACGCGCTCGTGGCGCTGACTGTGCTACGGCGACATTTTGTTTCCTGCGATTTCTTTGTATTTTTCCTGTGAGCGCGTGCTGTCGGCATCGGGTACTACAAACGATGGCATCACCCTAAACAGAAGGGCATTGAGGCACCCTAGCGCCAGCTTCCTACCTTCCCTAACCCTTCGCCGTGTCGTGAGCCTCTAATCTGTACTCGCCGCCAAAGCACGGCGGAAGGCAACGAGCGCGTGCTGGAGCAGCACCTTCTATACAGCTTTCGAGCCTGCTCGTTACGTGACATGACGTCACGTTCAGGAGGCCTGCACGGGCGCTGATTGGATCTGAGTGCCGCGTCAGTATTCGCGTGGGGGACTATGATAGGAAATGAACCCCAAGGGGGGTGGGGTGGGAAGGGGGCGAACGCTGACGTAGCATTCGCATCCAACAAGCGTCCGTGCAGGCCTCCGGGACATGACATCATGTATGGTGACGCCAAGGCTCGAAAGCTTTCTAGGAAGTGCCGGCTGGAGTAACGCAGTCTAAAATAATCCGAGGCGTCCGATCTCTTCCCGCAAGGAATGTCATCGCCATCACTAGATTTCGCCAAGTCAGCAATGGGACTCGAATCCGACGCCGGGCGTCCCTGGACGCGTTCATTTGCCACGAGGCCCAGCCAAGGACCGACTCGTATCCCATCTGTGTCTTTGCTCGGTCTCACTCCGGAGCTGGATTGGTCCCGCTGCCTCGTTGCTTCGGCTGCGTCCGGACTTAAGCTGGAACGAGAAAGGGGAACGCTGCTTTCCGACCCGGGAAAACAAGCGATGTATCGGAGAAAGCTCAAACTCCGTGAGAACATAACGCTAGCGGTTCGGATAGAACGCCAAAAGTTGAAAACATGACGTTACCTGGGCCGGCTTTCTATATTCCGTTTCATACTTAGCGTGCAACGTTGTCAAAGCTACTGGCGCGAGCGTGAGGCTTGATCTCGTTGATCATTAGCAAGCGTTCTCGCGCAAACAAAACCATAGATGAAGCCACGCGCTCGCGCCAGTAGCCTTGACAGCGTTGCACGCTAAGTATGAAACAGAGTATAGAAGCAGCGTCTCAGCTAAGACGGGGTGAAAGAAAGCCCCGCGAAAGCTAGAGCACGAGCGGAGTGGCGTCTCAAGTAGAGACTCAAGCGCTCGCGCGCCCCATGCTTGGCTGGCTTTCTTTTACTCAGACTCAGCTAAAGCCTGAACTCCATGGTACGAATATGCTGTGAATAACAGACGAATGTTTCCCGGCGGCGTTTGCTCTGCGCGTGGAATCAACACAGTGGCTGCTACGTCGCGCGCAAAGCGAGTGTGCCGTCGTGCGGCGTTCGCCAGTTTTTCGTCACATAATAGACCGATCTCACCAAGCGTCCCACGCATGCGTGACGCCGCCATAACTGTAGTTCGTAGGAGCCAGACGCCAGTTCACGAGACAGCTCATGCCGCCTCGTGCTCTGCTCGCGCAGACCTCCAGCAGGGTTGTCGCGCGTGCAGAAAGACTACAGCTCCCACGATGCATGTCGGCAGCGGTGGCGTACTCAAACTAGATGGTGAGATCGGTCTATTCGTTCCATGGAGTTCAGCCTTAAGACGCTCTTTCTATAAGAAGTATTCACTGGGTGCCATATTTGTGAGTGCTGTCTAGAGCGCAAGCTCAGAACGAGCCCACATTAATAGGCTGCTAAGACCGGCAATCTTGAGGGTGCGGAATGCACGTTACAAAAGAACTGTGGAAGCTCGCCATCAGCACGCGCTCAGCAGTCGCGCACACAGCTATGGCCGCCAGTGAATACTTCCTATACATGGGTTGCACGTGACGTCATATCCTTCTTCCTTTCTGGTGGCCACAACCTGCTGCAACGCCTGCTGTTATACTTCGTTTCACCTTATGTGCGAGCTAAGGCATAGCTGGAAGCGCGAGCACGAAAGCTCCGTGCCTTCAGGCTTTGCTCGAGCGCGCGAGCTGAGCAGAAACGCAAAAAGCGCTGGTCTCGCGCTTCTAGCTTTGGCTTCGCTCGCAGATAAAGTGAAACGAAGTATAGACCTTCTCTTTAACGGCGCCGCCATCTTGAGAATTGCGGCGCTGACGATGCCGTCTAGCGGCTTAGAAAAAGAAATACCGGCTAGTTCTTGCAGCACAGCTATCTGGGTAGGCAACGGTGTGGGTATGGGGGGAACTTGGCTAGACTTGGCTATGGTGGGCTGCAATAACTTGGTTGGAGCTTGCCCGGTTGAATCCAGCTGGCTACTCACAGGCCATCACCTTGCCTCCTCGAGAGAACGAGGACGAAGACGGTGGGGTGTCTTGATTGAGTTTCCACAGCAAAGTTTATATGAGCAGTTTAATGTAGTCTATGCAGGTAAGCTCTCGCCATTTGATAGCTCCATCTTGAGTGATGGCATGTAGACTTTTTCATACCTTTCACATACCATGGGGCTTGCAGTGATAACCTAATTGGACCACCTGCACCGGGAATTAAAAGCGGTCCTCTTCTCGTAGACGAAGTGGTCGTGAGCTTAAACGTGACGTTGAGTCTGATACGAATCTCTAGCGATTCAAGCTCGCAATCGACTGACTTTATAAATAAGGATTCTTGGGGAAAATGCGAAGCTCGATAACATTGCAGCCACACTCGCGCTGCAGCTTCTTGTGCTCATGGCACACTTTCTGCTATTGCTCTTATGCTTTTTAAAATTATTTATCCATCCCACGACCACGCAGTGCTAGCCAGACAACCGTAGATTTTCGGAAATTGCAGCACGGTAAAAAGGAGCACTCAGAACTAACTCACGCACGACGTCCGTTTTTAAGCCTTTTCGCCCATACCCTTGGCGGTTGCATACCCTGTGTCAGCGGGCAATCCAAAAATGCACCAGGTCGAGGGTACGTCAGTTACTGGCTGGTTTGAGGTTATGCGAAAAAGGTCTATAATGAAGCTGTGCTCACTCGTTTCCGCTCGCTCGTGACGCTCGTGTACTGCTCGTAGAATATGCACAGTAAAGGCTACGCTCGAGGAAGTTCGGCCACCAGAAAGGAGGACGCAATAGACCCTTTCCGAAATTCAGTCTGGCCACTTTGATCACTATCATCATCTGTGGAACGGCATCTGTGCCATACCAATGGCGGCCTTCTAGTGACTGATAAAGGAAGACGTTGAAGATGCTCCTAAGCGGATGATGCGAGGCCTGTATATTCGGGGGGTCAGCACGACGCGACATAGGAACGGAACACAAGAGCTACGTAAGCGTTTATTTCTAATAACTCAGATTCAGTCAATCTGTGGGCGGCACACAATTGGCTTTAAAGCCCTTTGGTGTATAAAATTTTCTCGAGGCATCTGAGTGGGTTGGAGCTTTGTTCTGAATGCAGGTTCTTGGTCACCATCGAACTGAAAGTGATCGAGAAAGAGCTCACACTGAACAATTCCTCGCGTGCCATTGACTTGCGAAAGTGACGGTGCCGATGCAAGTTCATCTCCGCCATTGATATGGCAAAACCTAAACTGCTTTACGAACCACCAGATGGCACTGAATTTCGGAAAGGGTCTATTACGTCAGTGCAACCTATGTATAGAGAATATTCATTGGACGCCATATTTGTGGGGCTGCTTAAAGCGCATGCTCAGAACGAGCTCACATTAATAGGCTGCTAAGACCGCCAATCTTGATGGTGTGCGCTGCAAGTTGCAAAAAACTGTGGAAGCTCGCCCTTAGCACGCGCTCAGCATTCGCGCACACAGCTATGAACGCGAGTGAATACTCCCTATAGACTTTTCCAATGTTTACAAAATCACAGTCCAGCGTGCGACCTTCACAGCCCAGCACGTGCGTGTTCGTCGCTTCGGAAAGCAAGCAAAGCACGCGCCATACGCACGAACGCTCAAAATGGCACCCGCCACAAGCTCGTTTTTGGAAAGATCTATAGACAATTCCAAGCATGGCATCACGACTTGTGCCCCAGGCGTGCAAGCACGTGTAACGTGCGCGTGAAGATAGCTTTGGCAAGCTTATAATTGCATGGGCTTTCCCGCACGAGCGGAGAAATGGCGGCGGCCTGTCGCTTTGCTTGCAATCGTCTATACTCCGTTTCATACTTAGTGTTCAACGCTGTCAAAGCTACTGGCGCGAGCACGGGCCTTAATCTCGTTGATCATTTGCACGCGTTCTCGCGCAAACAAAACCATAGATGAAGCCACGCGCTCGCGCCTGTAGCTTTGACAGCGTTTGACACTAAGTATGAAAGAGAGTATTAGCGGCGAGATGTTTCGGTGGCGCCCTCGTCCGGTTACCTTTCGTGACGTCATTGCCTTGTGAACAACAAGTTCGATGGTGTTTGTAATGGGCATGGTGGAAGCCTTAAATCTTAGCGCTCTTAAAGCAACACTGCCAACACCATCAAAATTGTAGTTCTTACATTCCTCTTATTTCCGTCGATGAGACATCCTTTGCTGACGTCATGTCAGCATTCGGCCAATTATGGTGGGCCGACCACAGCGACGCTTTCGATCGCTCACGTCGCCAATAGCGAACCGGCCCTGGATAGAAAAGAACGATAGAAAACAAATATTTTTTTTTAGGAGCCAACAGTCACCTAAGCCTAATTTCGTCGAAAGAGAAGTCGACATTGTGGATGCTCGTGGGATTTATATCGGGGGAAACTACTCGTCAGCCAGAAACAGGATATCTTCTTTATTGCTGAAAAGTTCTCGTCACAGAAATGTATGCTACCGGCACCCACAGTGACTTTTCTCGTTTTGATGTAATTAGTCCGAGGTGAACGTCGGTTCGTAGAAACAAATTTTGTTTTTCCTCCATTATATTTTGATCCGGGTGACGGCGTGTTCTCAAAAATTACCGTTCTATCCCAACCACAGCGTCATATTCTCAGCGTTTGAGCTTTCCGTGATGCATAGTTTACTTACGCGGGCGGAAAAATACGGTTTTCTTTTTTTAGGAACGTATGTTAGTGACTGTTGATTCTTCTGCACCGTGGAAAACGGCAGCATCGCTGTGCAATCACAGCGCGGGATTGCTTCATCAGTGATAGCCAAGACAAAAAAAAAAACAATGACTGCCGTGACGTTGCACTTCTGGCGCCGCTTGATCGACTCAACATGATAGGAATAAGAGCTAGAAAAGACACTTGGGACAGGTTAACAGCGGTTGTCCGGTCTCAAGTGTTCGTTTTGTTTTTGTAGCTGTTTCTTGTATCATCTTAAAGTATTAGCAACTCGCCCAGTTCAACACTCTCATCTTGATTCGCTTGATCGAATCGTAAGGTTAGCTGAAGTCGGACCTAAAATAAAACGGAGGGCCTTACAAGAAGGCCTCCGATTCTCGACTGACTCACTTGAACTGAAATCAGTCGATATTGCCTAAGACAGTCCCAGGAAAAGCAATATTAAAGATAAGACGAGCTAGACTTCGTCTCACCCTACGATTGACCAAAGGTAAAAGCTACGGACCGCAAGATTCAATCACGAACCCCTTAGAAATCGTGTGGTATTTCGCTTTGATGCAGGTGCCCGCGTCTCGGATCACTGATGGAAAGGGGCGGACAGGGGTTCGAACCGAAGAGCACTGAGCGACTCAACAATTTTGCATTGCAAAGAAAGCCACGACATACACGCTGTTTGCAGTGTCACAACTATAGAAATGATGAAACGCTTTTGCATTCAGAGCATTATTCGTCCTCCCGGCTAATCAATGTTAAGCATGTCATAGTTTAGCTTGGAACGTGATTTGACCCGGCGGCCCGTGGCTTTGGCCTTTAGTCCATCGTAGGATGAGACATAGTATAGCGTCCCAGCCTAGCCTTGACGATGTGTTTTATGGAGACACTCTCAGGTCAGACCGATTGACATCACGTCGAGTAAGCCAGCCCCAAAGTAAAAAAAAAAAAAAAAATATTGCGGTGGCTTAGCTGGGATATGCAAGGATATACGTAGCGTGAGTTCATGCGCACAAAATGAGAGGCGCTATCAAGCGGCTCCGGTGCAGCGTCAGACTTGGCTACTGCGCAACGGAGGCGCGCAGCTGGGCACGCGGAGGCGTTAGTGCGTCTGCCGCGGCTATGACGTCACTCTTCTGGAATGCGCAGACCGGTGAGGCGCGCTCTGAGGCGGCGGCTCCGGCGTGCCAGCTGTGCGCCGTGTGACGTCACTGCTCCTCGCGCATGAGCAGCACGCGTCTTTGGGAGCCACGCGAAACTGTTCAACCTCGGCCAGTGTAGCTCACGCTACAAAAATGTCCATCCTATTTGTCCTTTTTTTGTTTCCTTAGACTGGCGTTTTATCACAACGTTTCGAAAAGTGTTTTTCGGTAAATTTAGCAGGTTACGGTCGGTGACACGACACAGCGTCTTCAAGGTAACCCATGTGTAGAGCGCACGAACAATGTCTAACCGGTGCTCTTATTTGACCCGTGGCCATAGTGCTGGATGTTTTACATCACCCACAGGAGTCTGAACTGAGACACAGCTGAGACACGAGCGTTCGTTTGGGATTAGTGTCCTGCTCATGTATCAGGAGTCTCATTCGAACGCAGTACTCGTTTCCAAACCTCCTTGGGCTCCGCCTCCTGCATTACGGCCTTGTCACTTCAAGCCGCACTCACCATACAACATGCAAAAGACGCGCTGCTCGCTGCAGACATCAAGACAAAGTTATCTACGGACCCACCTCAGGCGTGTTCCAAGCATGTTTGCTTAATACATGCTCCTTCAGAGTTCTGTATAACCAAGAAACAAGCGGCGGACAGTGTGTGCAGACTGTCGTGTGTATGATGTATCTGCGGTGTGACCGTGGCTTCTTCGCCCCCGCTTCCTTTCACAAAGCGGCGCTTCCTTGATGCAGGAGAGCGTCCTTACAAGTGCCTGGTGTGCCAGCGGGCGTACAGTCAGCTGGCCGGCCTCCGCGCCCACCAGCGCAGCGCCCGGCACAGGCCCCACGGCCCACGGGACCTCGAAGGACCGTCGAGCGGTCAGCGTCCCTCACCCTCCGGGTGCAGAGCTCAGCAGCCGCTTCCCCTGAGCCTGCAGCACACACCCGGGACGCTTTTGCCGCTTGGATCCCTCTAGAGGAAAATGGACAGGACGTGTAATTTTTTTTTTTTCTGGCGCGAATTAAAACTTTCACACTCGTTGATGCTGTTTTGCTCTGAACTGCAGCAGGAATACACATATCTTAAAACGGACCATTCTCGATCACGCAGCGATGAAGATTAATTAGCAAAAAGTTTGTGTGCCGTGAAATGTGGAAACCTGTATCCCAGCTCTGGAAGGGAAATCTACCTTTTGCAAAAATCCTACAGCACCATCAGCGGCTCTAAAGGAATTTGGGGCATATGTAGAACCGCATTCAGCAGGTGAGGGGGGCAACGCAGGCGAGCGGGAGACGGTAGAGGCGCGACCAGATTTGTACACGTCACAAACAAAGTAAGTAATTCCATCTACGATTACCCAAGGCTAAATTGTAGCTACTTCAAGGTAGAATTCCTCTTCCATAAAATAGAATTCCATAGCATTTCAAGTAAACATTTGAAATGCAGTCAAACGTGTGCAGTGCCTATCGTTTCTTGATGACGTTCAAAACGCATGCAGTGCGGATCAGCCGTACACTGCTCACTTTTCTTCAGCTAGATAGCAGGTGAGGCAATGGCAGCGTCCCTTCACAGCGACATCAAACAATAGTGAAGTCGGGAATCTACAATCTTTCATTTTAAGAAAAACAGCAACAAGTAGTAACGTGATGTAGTGTTTTTTTCTTATTAGTTCTATTAAGAGGACTAAAAAAAGCAATGCAAAAGGTTCCGAGTCAAGTTACGCATTCTACCAACGACGTGCGAATATTGTGGAAAAATCCTGACGCCCGAGAAGGGCGGGAGGGATGTAGAAAGACTTCTACAGTTCTCATTACGAGCAATCAAATTACTCGTGATCGATTACATTGTGAATTATTTTACGATGACGTTTATTAGAAATTAATCACACAAGTAATGGGATTAGCTTGGATGTACTAAAATTACTTATAACCACTAATTTTTTTCCCTGTTGAATCTAATGGCGCCCATTTTTCGCACAATAACCTACTAAGGAATCCGGAAACAAAATCTCGCATAGTGGGATGGCTTACCAAAATCGGCGGATTAGGATGATACGTAGTTCTGTGATTCTAATCGAATAATACACAATAAAAAAATCCCGTTTTCAGACTAGCAAAAACTCTGTCGTCTTGAAAATCTCAAGCCACCCGAGAAGTAATTGTTTCTTTCTCACGTAAAAGCTAATTAATTTTACCTTTAAGTAATCGAGTGATCTTAGTAAATACTTTTTAAACGAGAGTAATTGTAATTGTAATTGATTACTTTTTCGAGTAACGTGCACAAGAATGTTTCTAGGCAACCTGGAGCACTTAGAAGATTAGATGATTGATTGAGGTTTAGTGGTGCAGCAGCATCCAAGGCTAAAGTGCGCCAACAACTGACTATTTCAGGAAACCAAGGTTATAGAGAAGAAATAGCTGTAGTAGCTTGTCGGTTATAAAAACTATGAACATATAAAAATACCCGCATGGGAATGATTCCAGGAAACATGTTAAATTATAGCAGGTCTAGTAGTCTACCATCTCCAAGAAAATAAAAACACATTTGTGTGGTATTAGTGGTACGTCGCCGAGTAAAATGGCGAAATGTAATGGGGTATGCTCTTGGTAAATTCTTGCAAAATGTCTGTGACGTTCACGGTCATACATAGCGTATACTAGTAAAATGTACAGGATGCATAATTGTATATGACAGTGTTCACACTCCGGAGCATCCTCCCCTCGCAAAAGGTGCCCATGGGTAAGACGTGTATGACCAATTCGGAGTCGACATAAAACTGCCTCATAAAAACGCTCGCGATGACGTGCACTCTCCCATTCCTGAATTGAAGGTTTTACTGCATGCAACTTATTATTAATTTCTCGGTTCCACTCCTCTTGCCATTTGCACTTTGTAGACTTTTATAAAGCATGTCTATAATCTCTGTGGGGTATTTTGTGCAGATCCACTTGTCGATCCTTAGCATTACTCGCTGCTCGGTCAGCATCCTCATTCATAGGAATTTCAACATGTGAAGGTACCCAGCATAATGTTATTTTTTTCTTCCTTTTCGATGGTGAAAATAACCGGTATCTTATCTCAATAACAAGTGGATTTTGGACTTCCCCTGCTGTCTCTAGAGCCCTTAAAGCACTAAGTGAGTTAGTGTAAACAATTGACTTACGAATCTTCTTTCTAAGAATGTTGTCTATGGCAGGGAGTAAGTCATAAAGCTCTGCGGTAAGAATACAGGCACTATTGTTAATTATCTGGACACAATTCACAGAAGGCTCTACCACTGAGCAGCCTACATAGGAATCAGTTTTGCTCCCATCAGTATAAAAACTTGTGAAGTCTCGGTACTGGTCCTGGAGTTCAAAACATGCTTGTCTCAGAACTTCATTAGAGGTCTCTTTCTTGTTGTATTTTGTTAGTTTCAACTCACAGTGGATGTACATGAGGTCCCAAGGTGCTACTGAGTTCAAACGTTGCACAACTGGGGGTAGCACATCTAGCCCTACGGACTCAGCAGAAGAACGAATTCTCATGGCAAGAGGTGCAGCAAATGAAGGCTTATTTATGAAAGTCTGCTCATAATGTACTTGTTCTATGCAGTCCAGGGTTAGGTGACCTGGAACAGACCTAACTCGCAGAGAGTACATTAAGCCTAATTCGAACCTTCTTTTCTCGAGTTGGGGGCTCATTTGCTTCTACATATAAGCTGAGTATTGGAGATGTGCGAAAAACACCCGTGGAAAGTCGGAGCCCCTGATGATGAATGGGGTCCAGCATCTTGGGAATCGATGCCCGCGCGGAACCGTACACAGTACAGCCATAATCAAGTCGGGACCGTACGACCGAGCGGTAGATGCGCAATTTACAACACCGATCAGCCGCCCAGGGCACGTGCGACAAGACCTTTAGCATATTAAGTGATTTCACACATTTTATTTCGAGGCTCTTAACATGTATAATGAAAGTCATTTTAGAGTCAAATATAAGAACTGAAAACTTGTGTTCGTTCTTTACTGCAATCGGGACTTCATACATAATTAAAGAAGGCTCAAGTAAAATTCCGTGGCGACGAGAGAAGCACACACAAACCGTTTTCTCAGGAGAGAAGCTAAAACCGTTTACGTCTGCCCACTTGACCAAATTGTTGATCGCAAGTTGAAGTCGACGTTCACGGATAGACGGATTACAAGATGAGACTGAAATTTGTAAATCATCGACATAGAGCGAGTACTGAACTAATGGGGGTAGAATACGAGCAATTGAATTCATTTTTATTATAAAAGGTGTGACGTTAAGCACACCGCCCTGTAGGACTCCATTTTTTTGCGTAAAAACTTTAGAAAGAGTTGCCCCAAGCTTCACACGAAACGTTCGGTCCCGGATATAACTATGAATGGCACCTAGCATTCTGCCCCGAAGACCAATGTTGAACAAATCCTCCAGTATGCCGTAGCGCCAAGTCGTATAAAATGCCTTTTCCAAGTAAACAAAGACAGATAAACAAATCGGACCAGATGGTCAACCGTCGATCGCGCTGAGCGAAAACCACACTGGTAACGGTCGAGGAGCTTGTTTCTTTCTAAATAAAATAAAAGCCTTTTATTAGGGGTGTGCGAATATTGAAATTTTCGAATACGAATCGAATACGAATAAGACAACAAAAAAAAAGGGCTTCGAATATCGAATCGAATATCGAATATTGTCTAGTAATATAAAATAGCAAAACAAGAGGTAATAGCAGGTTTTATTGCCTTTTTAAAATAAATCAATGCAACTGCATTTTACTGGGCTGCAGCAGGCTAAAGATGCTTCTAGTAATGCACTCGTTACAAAATTATCGTGTATGAGAATTAACTGCTCAACGTGTTCAAAAAGTAAGCGCTCCCTACGTTCCGTGACAACATTTTCGCCAGTAGAAAGACCCTTTCACTCGTGAAACCTGCGAAATTTCACTGAAATTCGAAGAAGTTCGACTTATACACAAATTGCCCGGCTGCTACACGCATATTTCGAATTTTCGGAAAGAAATAATTAAGAAAGCACTTTATTTTATATTTCATAAAATGGTTTCCAATGTTTACATCATATAAAAGCGGAAATATGCGCTTTTAACGCTTTCATTAGTTATTAACGTGAACCAGTGATGCCAATAAACCCAACCAATATTGCACTTTTCCTCCGCCAAGTGGAGTCAACTAGCTTCTTTTAATTTTTGCGCATGCACACAAAGGTCGAACTTCAGTCGAACCTTGGTCGAAGATCACGCTGAAGGTTCGAAAAAGTCGAACTTGGTCGATTCAAGGTTTATTTTATTGTATCAATTTATAGAACGTGCAATTACATCACATATTGCTATAAAAGTGCCACACAACAAAGGGTTCGGTGAAAAAAAAAAACCGAACTGATCCTGTCTTGCTGCCATCGGACAGATAGAAACGGAGCAGACCGATAACGCATCATACGCTTTTCTCAGTGAATAAACATATTCATAGGGGAATGCGTGGCAGGGCAGATTATTCGTTACTTGCTCGAATATTCGCAGTTTATGCGAATATTCGCCGTTTTTTTTCCGAATATTCGGCTTTGGCCGAATAATCGGGAACTTCGAAATATGAAATTTTCGAATCGAATACGTTTCGAATAAGGAAAATATTCGATTCGTATTCGAAATTTCGAATATTCGCACACCCCTACCTTTTATTTATCATCCTTTCTAGTGTTTTTGAAAAACAACTTGTGAGCGCTATCGGCCTAGAGCTAGACGTACAGGTAGGATCCTTTCCTGGCTTCAGCAGGGGAATAATGATAGCCACCTTCCAAGATGAGGGGAAGCAGCCTTCAAGCGAAATTCGGTTGAACAAATATAAAACAAGTTCAAGAGTTGATGGATAGAGGTGCTGAAACATTTTGTAATGAATGCCGTCTGGCCCAGGAGCCGTCTGTTAGGACGAATGAAGTACCAGCTGTAGTTCAAAAAGTGTAAATAGCGAAATATAGGGTTCTTGCAAGTCACCTTACATAGGAACTGCCTTTTTCTCTGCCTGTAGCTTGTGTCTTTGAAATGACCGAGTATAAGGTTGAAAACTTGAAACAAATTCGGAATGTTCACCAAGGACATTTGCCTGTTTTTCTAGGCCAGCGGGGCATACACCATTTCGGTTCAGGAGTGGGACAGAAAATGCCCGGTAGAAGCCTTCAATTTTATGTACGCGGTCCCAAACTTCCTTCTAGGTTGCACTGCTATTAATAAAAGAAGCATACCCTCTGAAGTTTTGCCGTTTGGCTTGCCGTCGGATAGGCCTCGCCTGCGTTCTTTTTTTGTTGTTGAAATCGATAACGTTACTGGACGTGGGGTAACGCTTGAATATACCCCATGCACGATTCTGTTCTTTCTTTGCCTGGCACCAGTCTTCGTTTCACCACGGCTTTGACCTTTTTGGAAGATGTGAGGATGCCATGGGGATGGCAAGCAAAGCGGCCTGCAAGATGTGCTAAGTAATATGCTCAGTGACATCATCGATGAAAAGATCAAGGGATGAACATGCTACAAGTGAGGCTTCTGTAAAGGTTGACCAGTCGGCCTTTTCAAACTTCTAACGAGGGGTACGTGTTAAAAGATCAGCAGGAGGATGGTTAAACTCTAAAATTAGTGGAAAGTGATCACTCCCATATGGATTTGGGATGACCTTCCTAAAAAGCAGGGGGTATAACGAAGGATGACAAAATGAAAGATCAATGAAAGTAGAACTACAAGTTGCTGAACTAAAATAAGTAGCTTCTTTTGTGTTGAGCAGACACAATCCTGTCGAAAGAAGAAACCGTTCAACGAGTGCCCCTCGAAAATCCCTTCCACAACTTTTCCACAAAGGATTGTGTGCATTGGAATCACCTAAAATAATGTGATATCCCGGGGAGATGTACACTGAGCAGACGGTAATCACGCGCTCCAACAGCGTGCGGACAACCACAGCCTCGAGAGAAGTTTGCAAAGCCACTTCAGTTGACAGGACCATGCGTTGGACAACCACTGCAACAGCACCGGAAGCCACAGACGCGTTTCACCTATTTTTGTCTGAACACTTTGAAGTGTTTAAGCACATTTGAGTGACTTTCTTCAAGATGTGTCTCCTGCAAACACAAGGCAGCAGGGCGATGTTCATTTAATAAAAAGGTGAGGTCGTCATAATTTAAAAAAGTCCGCGGCAGTTTCATTGTAAAAAAAAAAAAAAAAAAAAACAGACATGATTAACGTTAGGCAGTTAGATCTTTAGCCCGAAAGTCACAACCTTTGTGTCATGGTAGCTAGAGCAAAACTAAGCCAGTCACAGGAAGTAAATTTAAAAACAAAAAGATATGAAAATGGACATGAATGATGATTTAATGAGTCTGCAAGAAGGCAGCTCCGACCTGAACCTTTGGGGAAAGCAATTAAAAATAACGCCCCAGACGAGGGAGTGGCCAGTAGTCTTCTGGTTGGTCTACACGAAGCTGCCTCCTCTGACCTTCAAGGGCGTCGAGACTTCGGGCCGAGGCCAATGGCGATGGAGTCGCCGTTACTCCTTCTGTCTCGGCTGGTCCCTAGGAGTAGGTGGAGCAATGGGAATTGTTATAAACCAAGACTCCGGAGCCGACGAGACAATATGGAGACGTGTAGCGGTTTCAGAACACAGCAGTCTTATTCTTTATTTCTCACGCGGCTCCTTCTGTCGCGAGGACCCACTCCGTAAATAAGAAACATCTCGCGACATCGTCTAGTATATAACATTCCTTTCCCCTTTACTCTGAAAGCGCTGTGCCGGCTTCCGCACGCGAGTGGAGCGTCGTTGGGGTGCATTTTCACAGACTTCACTTGAGGTCTCCGGTGGTTGTTGTGGGCTGCAATCACCATGAAACTTCGACTTGGTTGATGGGTCTGGTGACGACCGTGGAGGAGCCGGCATGACCTCGTTGTTGTCTGGCAGCCGTTTACGTAGTTGGTCCGCATGGCGTGTTAGCACTTTGGACGGAGTTTCGACGGTTGCCATGCGTGCTCCCGTTGTCGCCGTGACTTTTCCAGGAATCCACTTGTTTCCTGTCCCGTAGTTTCTTGCGTACACCGGGTCCCCAGGTTGGATCGTCCAGTCTGTGTCTTGGGCAGATGCCTGTGGAGTGTGATGGGAAACATGTGTAAAGTCGCGAGCGAATTTGATATCCTAGCAGCAGTTCAGATGGTGACTTTCCCAAGCTTGATGGTGTCCGTCTATAATTAAAAAGAAGCCTTGCCAGGCTGGTTGTAATGTCGTCGTTTTGCATTTTTTTCAACCCATATTTTATAGTTCTTACCGCGCGTTCCGCCAGACCATTTGACTGTGGGTGAAATGGTGCGATCCTGATGTGCGTTATGTTGTTTTTCGACGTGAACTCCAAGAACTCGGCACTGGTGAAAGGTGTACCATTATCTGAGACCAAAGTGCGGGGTATCCCGAAGTGGATAAACACATTTCGCAAACACGACACAGTATTTGCGCTTGTGGCCTGTTTCATAGGAACGGCCTCGATCCACTTACTGTGTGCGTCGACCACTACCAAGATCATTTTTTCTCTAAAAGGGCCTACAAAATCAACATGTACTCTGGACCAGTTTTCGTGTGTTTCGGGCCAGTTAACTGGGGCCTTTGACGCTGGCATGGGCAACATTTTGACACAGTTGTCACGCGTCGCTGATGTCTGCTCTATTTCCTTGTCCAGTCCAGGCCACCAAAATTGAGATCTTGCTATCGCTTTCATAGCCGACGCTCCCTGATGACTCTCGTGAAGGAGTTGTAGGAGGCGCCCCCTAGCCTCCCTAGGCACAATGACGCGGTGGCCCCAGTATACCAGGTCATGTGCCACCGACAGTTCTAGTTTACTTACGTAAAACAGTTGAAGGTTCGAGTCTAGGCTCTTCTCACATTTGGGCCATCCATTTATGATGTAGTTCTTGACCTGCGCTAACACTGAGTCTGTAGCGGTCATTCGTTTCAACTCCCTGGTTGTCACGACACCCTCCTCTAACTGCTCCATAGCAAGCACATATTCGGGAAGCTCACCTTCAGCACCTGTTTCTGTTCCTGCTGTTGCTACTGCCGGTAGCGGTAGCCTGCTCAGGGCATCCGCATTCAGCATTTCTTGGCCAGGCTTGTATTGTAGCTTGTAGCGGTAGCTTCCCAAAAGCAGCGACCATCGTTGAATTCGCGCTGCAGCCATAGCGGGAGTCGGGCGGTCGGATCTCAGCAACCCCAGGAGCGGCTGATGATCCGTGACCAGGGTGAACTCATGTCCAAATAGGTAGTCTCTAAACTTCGTTACGCCGAAGACCAGAGCGAGAGCCTCTCGCTTTAATTGAGAATAATTCCTTTCGGCGGCTGATAGAGTTCTTGATCGAAACCCGATGGGTTTGTCTTCGCCACTTTCTCGGCGAAAAAGAACTGCTCCGATGCCGTACGGTGGGGCGTCGCACTCTAGTCGCAGTTCTTTCGCTGGGTCAAAGTGCTTTAGCACCTTTGCCGAGCTGAGAGCTTCTTTTGCTTTCTGGAACACCGCATCATGTGCTTCACCTCACGTCCAGCGAGCTCCCTTTTCCAGCAGTTTGTAGAGACTTGTCAACAAGGTTGACATATTGGGAACAAATCTGGTGTAAAACGTCAACATTCCCAAAAAAGACCGCAGCTGGCTTACGTTCTTAGGCCGTGGTGCTTGCACGATGGCTTCCACTTCCGTTTCTAGTGGATGGAGGCCCTGTCCGTCAATACGGTGCCCGAGGTACGTAAACTCCCGTTCTTTGAATCTGCACTTGTCTTTCCGGAGTTTCACGCCGTGATCCCTGAAACGTTGTAAAAGTGTTCTCAACTGTAAGACATTGCCATCAGCTCGTTCGGACAATATCACGTCGTCCAGGTATGCCTGCACGCCTTTTAGTCCTCGGAGCATGGTCTCCATCGTCCGCTGAAATATCGCCGGTGCCGATGATATTCCGAAAGGCAAGCGGTTGTAGCAGAAGAGCCCACGGTGTGTGTTGATGCGTCGATGCGTCGTCAAGGGCTACTTGGTTGTACGCATCGCGTAGATCCAAGGTGCTAAAGCAATCGCTGCCGTTCAGACATGCGAACAGATCCTCGATGCGTGGCAGGGGGCACTGCTCGACTTCACACGCAGGGTTTAGGGTTGCCTTGATGTCCCCGCAGATGCGCACCGAGCCGTCCTTCTTAAGCACCGAGACGATTGGTGTAGCCCATTCTGAGTGTGTGACCGGCGAAATAATTCCGACTTCCAACAATCGGTCAAGTTCTGCTGAAACCTTATCTTTCAGACCATAAGGAAGCGGTCTTGCCTTGCAAAACTTCGGTGTGGTACCTTCCTTTAGGTGCAGTCGAGCAGGTGGTCCCGTGATCAGCCCGATGCCCGGAGTAAACAGATCTTGAAGCTCGCAGAGAACCGCCTCCAAATCTTCCACGTTGACTGGTCTGCTACTCAGCGGCACGACATTGCCTGTAAGGCTTAACACAGTGGTGCCGGCCTTGTTCAGCTTGAAAATTAAATCACGTCCACATAAACATGAACCGGACCAGTTCAACACAGTCAAACTGCACTCTACTATACTCCGTTTCACCTGATGTTGTACCGCAGACAAGGCTAGAAGCGCGAGCTCATAGCGTTGGGAGCCACTCTTAACGCACGAGTTGCCTCGGTACGAGACTTGCATGTGTAGCTCACCCAGCACGGGTATTCTTCCTAGGTAGCAGGACAGTTTCACTTGCGAAGCTTGAAGCTTAGGCCAGCGTTCACGGTGCCTGAGTGTATACCTCCCGCGAGATGACACAGACGGGTGAATCCAGTGTCTACTTCCATCAGTAGACCGACTCCACCCCAAGAGAAATTGCGGCGCACTGCTGGAACCAGATCTACAGTTTTGGTCTTCAAGCTCCAGTATCTGCACGTCTTCGGTTTCCGTTTCCTCCGACGAACTCCCTGCTGCTTCTAGTGCTTTGGCTTGTACATGCGGCCTGGAATATGACCTCTGTTGCCCAGGATGTTTACAGTTCCGGGCACAGTGACCACATTTTCCGCAGTGGAAACATGTCGTTCCTTTGTACTGGCAGTGGTTACTTTCATGCTCTCGGCTT
Source organism: Ixodes persulcatus (assembly GCA_013358835.2). Classification (NCBI taxonomy): domain Eukaryota; kingdom Metazoa; phylum Arthropoda; class Arachnida; order Ixodida; family Ixodidae; genus Ixodes; species Ixodes persulcatus. The sequence goes on from JABSTQ010010110.1 coordinate 117,747, forward strand.
CCACAGTGTTTACAAACCCTTGCATGTTGTTGTTATGGGCGAAATTTTTCGGACCTCTTTCCTTGAACCTTCATCGTGAGGACTTCCGAGGGTTCATCCCGAGTCATTCTTTTAAGGTCCAATTCAGTAACTTCAGCCGCTACGGCTAGCGCTTCTGCATCTGCTAATGTCAGTTCCCTTTTTGACAGCAGTTGCTTCTAAGGTTCTTTGACCGCACGCCACAGACGATTCTGTCTCTCAGCATTCTGTCCAACATGGTCGAAAAATTGCAGTTATCCGCTATTCTGCGGATTTCGACTATGAATTCGTGAATCGACTCTCCCTCTTTTTGACAACGATTGCAAAAACCTAAAGCTCTCAGATATTTCGTTTGGCTTCAGATCGTAGTGCGCATATAGAGCTGCTACCACCTCAGCATACATTAGATCATTAGGTTTTCGTGGAGCCACTCTTCCACAGAGTACTCGAACTGTTTTGGCACCTAGTGCCGCCACGAGCAATGCTCGTCTCTTCGCGTCGTTTGTAACCTCATTTCCCTCGAAGTAAGCCTCTACCTTGATGAGGTACGTACTCCATTTGTCCTTGTCTTCGTCGAACTCTGGCAGCTGGTGATTCATCTTTGAAAAACCCGCAGACTGGTGAGTTCTTAGGATGGACGAAGGATCTCCCTCGCTGTGGGTGTCTTCATTGTCCAGGCTCGTCGCCACTGTTACAAACCAAGACTCCGGAGCCGACGAGACAATATGTAGACGTGTAGCAGTTTCAGAACACAGCAGTCTTTTTTTTATTTCTCACGCAGCTCCTTCAGTCGCGAGGACCCACTCCGTAAATAAGAAAGATCGCGCGACATCGACTAGTATATAACAGGAATGAACAAGATATCTTGGTTTCGTGATGTTAGTGTAGCGACTGAGGATGCAAGATGATGTCCCTGATGAGAGAGCATGCCTGCCTTGTGCAGTATAATTGTCACTTTGTTGGAACAATTGTTTCTTTACTCTTGTGCTTGCCCTTGGGGACCTGCCACTTCATGTCGTCTGGGTCAGACGCAGGAGTCGATGGTTTGGGACCCTCCTCCAATGGTTCTACCTCCTGGGTGGAGACTGTTCTTGCCGGTTTATGGAGGCTTTGGGCACGAGGTGGGAAACCCAGGCCCCGATCTCCACCAGCCGGAGGAGCAGAGGTACTGGGCAGGCGGTCGCCCAAGCCCACCTGTTCCTGCTCCTTGGATGCTGGAGAAGTGGCACAAGAATCTTTCCGCTCTTTGAATGAGGGTGCTCTCTCCGAAGAATTCGGTCAGGAGCGTAGTCCCCTCTCCTTGGAATAAAACCGCGAAGCACTGACAGGTGCGGACACGGCAGACCCATCTTGGGTAGGAAAAACAACCTGTGAACCATCTTCATGTGAGGGGACAGGCTGCTGCCCCATGGAAGGGGTAGGATTCTCGCTGGAGGATGTAGGCCTACCAGCATAGAGTGAACGCCTAGGAAGTTGAAGCTTCAGCTGGGGTGTTGGGGACTGCAATGGTTCTCTGGCACCCGGGAAGGACGTCTAGGTGGCCACTGCAACATTCAGTGGTGCAGGTCCCCGCTACATCACCTGTGCAGAGCCACCCTTGCGCAAAAACGCAATGCGGCGACGCGCTTCTGGGTATGAGAGGTTTTCTTTCACTTTAGGGGCACGAATTTCCTTCTCATCTTTCCACGTCTTACGCGATCTGGAGTAAGCGGGGTGGGGCTCTTTGCAATTTACACAGAGTGCGTCGTTGGAGCAAGAGTCGGCTGTGTGGTTGGTTTTGCCACACTTAGGACGTGTGGCTTTGCCGCGGCAGTTCTGTGAGCCTGTGTCCAAATCTTCGGCAGTTGGGGTTGGGAACGTAAGGACGAACTCTGCAGTAGAGGTATCCAGTTTCCACAGACTCGGGAAGTGTGGTGGACTCAAAAATAAGCACGATGTCCCTCGTCTTTAGCCCTTGGCCGTCACGACGCAAGGAGATGTGCCTTGCAGTTACAACCGCCTGGTCAAAAATGCCCCCCACTACTTCGCTCTCAGACGCGTCCAGAAGGTCGTCCTCCGAGATGACTCCTTGGATGGTGTTCAATGTCTTGTGTGGTGTCACTGTAACCTTGTAGTCCGATACACAGTTGAGTGCAAGGAGCACAAAACTTTGGTGGCTGGTCTCAATTTTTACAAGCAAATCGCCAGATGCCAGCTTTTTAGCCTTGAAATTCTTTCCAACCACACTCTCGAGGACGTTTCCAGCAAGAAATGGTGACATTTTCGAGAGTGATTTGTCGCTTTCAGAGTGGAGTACCAAGAGTTTCGGGAATCTAGGTGGAGTAGAACGTGTCTCGTGCGAGGTAGAAGCTTCGGTGCGACCCCTTTTCGGGGGCCGATCAAGGAAGGTTTTTTAGAGCGCAGCTCTTAGGCGACCGTTCCCGGCTAGAGCGGCGTCGCCGTCGGCGTCGCCGTCGGCGTCGGCGTCGCTGTCGGCGTAACCGCGCGTTGCATTATGGGACGTTTCCTATAATGACGTCACGAGGGTTACCATCGTGAGTGTTACGAGGGTTACTCTCACGAGGGTTACCCTCACGAGGATCACGAGGATTACCCTCACGACGGTCACGAGCGTTACCCTCACGAGGGTTAGTTACCCTTAAAAGGGTTACCCTCACGACGGGTTACTCTCACGAGGGTCACGACGGGTTACCGTGACGAGGGGCACGAGGATTATGAGAGTTACCCTCACGTCACTCCCCCCCCCTGAGGTCACGTGACCCCCCGAGGTCACGTGACCTCAGGGAGTCACTTGGCCCTCAGTACCCTTTCATCCTCCTCCTCAAGAGCTGCACTCTAATCCGGCGTTACAGGGAGTTGTAAACGGCTTTCATTTTTTTTTGTGCAGACCAATAGAGATATAGGAGAACATTCAGTCCCTGGGTGCACCGCCCACCACGGAGCCCAACAAGGGGGTAGGTAATGTGTCATAGCAAGAAAGGCTTGGCTGACCCAATTACTCTACCAGTGCTGCCCAGGCACTATACCCTAGTGTGGTTGCAGGGGCAGGTCCTGTTTCCACTCAAGGTGGCCCTTGCCACCTAAGGAGGTGAAAAGGAAGAAAGAGAGTGTAGGAGAAAAGTAAAAGGAGGTTGAAGGAAAAGTGAAAGAAGGAAGAAGAGGGTAGAAGAGGCGACTGACTGAATCATCTAGGTCCGGCCAAGCCAGGACACCCGTCTACGAGAAGCAGGGGCCGAAGCGGTTTATTGCCTCGCCCGGGGGGCCCCGAAGGGTCCAAACATACCCAGGGCTCAGCTGAACCACCAAGGTCCCCTTCCCCACGGACACGGGTTAAGCCACGCAGAGCCAGACGTGGGTGGGCGAACCCACATGGCTCGGGGTTCGTAGTGACGCCACTCACCAAGCACCTACTAAAGTAGGTGCCCCCTGCGTGCGGGTAAGGTGGCCCACGTGGCTGGGGTCCGTGTTGACGCTACTCACCAAGCACGTAGCGCCTAAGGTCCAGGTGCCCCCTGCGGGGCTCGGAGTCCGTGGAGACGCCACTCTTAAAACACCTGCTTTCACAGGTGCCCCCCCCCTCCCCCCCGCGGGGGACGATTAGACGAAAAGAAGCTAAATACCCAATTAATATTAGCATTTCCAAAAAATGAGGAGTGTTCTAATATCTTTTGAGCAGCAAGCCAGTCATTGTCGCACTGCTTTCAGTCGATTTTGGCCTTCGCCCATAGCCTCCTCTATACTGACAAAGCCTGGCAGATCGCCACGAGAGGGAGCCGCCGAAATGAAAAAAGCAGAGCGGCAGACAACGGATGAGAGGAGAGTCACGTGAATGGCGCCCCGCTGCGGCGAGACGCCGAAACACACTTCTCTCGAGCGAACAAGTGTGTTTCAGGACCGCGCCGCTGCGAAAGCTGTGAGCTGACGTTCAGGTTCCCTGAGAAATGGCTCTTTGATGCTCTGTGTTACCAGATCTTCGCGCTACGTTTGGACGTTTATTTCAGAGGAAGAGGAGCGGTCCCCTTCCGTTCTGAAATTATGCGAACTGTCGTTGCAATTACAATCGAGGAGGGTAATGTTAATAGACCGATCTCACGTACCCCTATTGAAACAAACCAGTAAGGAAATCTAACTGGTCAAGCTGGTAATTAAAGTGATCAAACTGGTCGATGTGGTAATTATACTGGTTTAACTGACAATCAGGCTGGTATTTAAGTTGATCAAACTGGTCAATGTGGTAATTAAACTGGTTAACTGGCAATCAAGCTGGTTTAAGCTGGGCAAGCTGGAAGTTGAGCTGGTCAGTCTGGTTTAACTAAAAACCAGCATGGTCTTACTAGAATATGGTTTTAGATTCAATCCGGTGTAGCTGGGAGCCAGTCTAGTCCTAACTGGTAAAACTGGTCTTCCATGGAGCCAGTGTGGTCAAACTGGGAGACAAGCTGGTCTTGCTGGGAGCGCACACGCCAAGGTCGGCTAGAGCTGGTTGAACTTGCCTTGCTGCGAGCGCGCGCGGTAATGTCGGCTTGGGCTGGGGCGAGGCCACTTCCTGTGCTTTGTCCTCTCGTTTTTTATTTGTGACCGGGCGCTTTAGGCGCGCGCAAGGCCCGTCCCACTCGTTCGACACCCAAAACGTCAGCTACCTCCTGTTTGCCCATTGAGCCTCTGTACCCGGCTCCCCCAAACTGACCTTTGTCCTCATCGTGTCATCTTCTGCTCAGAAGTCGACACAAAGCAACGATCTTCCCTCTCTGCTCGTCCAGAAGGAAGAGAGAGAGAATACTAGATCTATTTACTCTCGAACCGATGTTTCTACAAAAGGTAGATTTCGAAGGGACGGCAATCTGTGACATACGACACGTCCACGGGCCGCGCGACACTCCCTTTGCTTTCCCCAGACGGCAGTGGGCTTTCTACGGAGACTACTTGGACGGTGGTGCGAGCAAAGTGGGTTTTGAAGAAACAGTGAGCGGCAGTCCGTTGAGCGCGGGAAGAAGTCAGACGTCCCGACTGAGGAGTCATGTCATGTCTTCAAACGTGTGTGTGCTCGTGAATGACGGTGGTGCCGAGGAGTATCGCCAATAAGCTATCCAAGCCACACGGATTTCCTCGCCTCTGCTGACCACGCAAGAGGCCGCTTCGCCTCCATCACTGACGGTACCTAGCGGTACCCAGGTTCGCTTCTCTGATCTCTGTAGTATTTAATGACTTAAACAGCGCAATTAAAGCACGGAAGGAAGAGACAACAGGAAGGAAAGAGCGCTGACTCACAACTGAGGTTTTAAAAAATTAATCTCTCTCTAAGAGCCATTTTAACGGAATGAGTTAAAATGTAAATTGTCATTCCGTTAAAATGGCTCTTAGAGAGAGATTAATTTTGTAACTTAATTCCTCTCCCTTCCTTAATTTAATATTATTACCGCACTTGACACCTTTCTTCTCTTTCACTACCTCATCATTAAAACCTCAGTTGTGAGTCAGCGCTCTTTCCTTCCTGTTGTCTCTTCCTTCCGTGCCTTAATTGCGCTGTTTAAGTCATTATGTATATCCAACTCGCCCAGCAACTCATTTTGGTACTCTGTAGTATTTTTTCTTGCTATCGCCTGTTTTTAGCGTGTGTCTAGTATTTTTCGTGTCGAGAGAAGCAATCTTGTTTTAATAAATTTTTTTCGCATTGAAAACCAATGTTTGTGCGTCGGTTAGTACTGTGTCAGCGCCGAGGATGTGTAGCATCTGAGCTCATGTGAACAGGTTGCAAATTAGAAAATAATAAATTGGATGCCGATGTTGGCTTTTCTGAGAAGTTCGGCTCGTTTACCTTGTGTATTTATTTAAACTGGTGGGGACGTCCACCAGCATGACCAACAAGCCAAATAGGGCATGCTGGGGCAATAACCCAACTTGAAGCTGGGGCCGGATCAACCAACACGATCAGTATAACCAGATCAGCCAGCACGACCAGCATGACCAGCGTGCCAAACTCGGCATGCTTTACACGAGCTTACTGGCACTAGTGGGACTCAAGGATACTCGCACGCAACGCCACTGGCCAAGAAACTCCTTTGTTGCGTTGTAATTTCAAGGACAAAACCGATCATTTCCATTCGATCTTTCCTTTGCAAAATTTGATGACGTAACGTGGGGATCGCAGTACTCCCCAATGACGATATTTGAATGCGGTTCATAGATTGGACCCGAGAATTGCGTGGGCACTCGATTTGGGCTCGTTATAATTACTAGCTCGAGAAGCATTCGGGTAGAAGGCCCGTGTCCAATCGCTGCAACGACGACAATAGCCGAGCCATAACAATGTCTGGAACTCAGCGCGTGTCCTGTGCTTTGCCAACCCCAGCGCGTGGCTATGATCAACATTGGCGGCATATAATCGGCTCCAGTTCACGTGGCTGCTTGTTCTGGCTGCGAGTTGAGGGGGTGAACGCTGCTCGTTTTTCTTTAATTTTTTTCTGGGACTTCTATTGCGTGGGGTGAAACACGAACGCGTGTTTCATACCTCATTAATGTCAGGGATCCGTTCTAAGTGGTATTTGTGCAAAGTACAAAAATTGTTGCATTGCCCTTAAAGGGGTCATGAAACGATTTTCCTACTTTTTCCTCCTTAGCTTTAATCCTCAACTCAAATGCGAATTGTAAAATCACGTCGCCGTGACATTCTTCGGCTCCGGTGCGATGACTCCTAGCTTCCACCGTGCTTTTTATGCACACCATAGAACTTGTCATTCCCCAGTGACGATAAGTTCCGTCAGGGCACTCATTGGCCACGAACGCGAATTCAAATATTCGTCGTCGGATTGATTGTTGACGAGCGCATACGTCCGAGGGACGCAGTTTTCGTGTCCAATGCGTGAGCTGGGCTCGGCTGACGTCAGGTTGGCACCGCTGACGCGCTTTGGGAACCGCGGATGTATCATAGTGAAAAGACAGAGAGCTTTCGAAGGAAAGAAGATACAAAATAGTCCGCTATATTTTCAAATGTTCGCACCGAAAAGCTGGCTTTTCACTTTTTACGCTCTTTCTTTTGGCCAACTAAACGATATGCGATTAGTAAAGTCCCAGTTTAAAATTATTCATCTCAGCCCAAAATTCGTTTCATGGCCCCTTCAAGCTGTGTTTGTTTCAATAGGGACCAGCCAGCTTGACAATGCCACCGCTGTCGCAATGCATCGAGGAAACTTTAGTCTTTCAACACGATGCGGCAACCTCCCTGGAGCTTGGCGCATTTAGAGCACGAAACGTCACGAGCCCTCTCGTGCACCGCCATCTGCCTCCTGTTAACTTAAGTTTTGGCGGCGTCACTCATGCGCCAAGCTCTTAGTGAGATCGGTCTACTGTGTGGAGCTTTTGCAAGGCGCGCAATCGTTTATAGACGCTTTAAGGCTGAACTCCATGGGACGAATATGCTGCGAATAAGCCGACGAATTTTGCCCGCGGCTTTTGCTCTGCGCGTGGAATCAACACAGTGGCTGCTAAGTCGCGCGCAAAGCGAGCGTGCCGTCGGGCGGCGTTCGCCAGTTATTCGTCACATAATTCGCTCCATGGAGTTCAGCCTTTACACACGCGCCAGATTGAGCCGCCATAGCCGCCCTTCTCTTGTCTTACCGAGATGCCGAGCCACTGAAGCGGGCGTTGACGAGTCTCCACAACGGCCTATGCTGGGGGGAAGGACACAGTAACACTTCAAATGGCAATAACCTGTCCTGCTGTGGAAATGATAAAGTCAAGCGAACGGAATAAGAGGGAACAAAAACTGAAGGTCAGTTATGGCGGCGCCCATGCACAGCTGCTGTAAAGAGTTTACGCTGTCCAACCTTAAAGGGGTACAAAACGAAACACATTATTTATTTATTTATTTATTTATTAATACTGCTCACCTCGTGGAGGCGGTAGCAGGAGTGAAGCTGTACATATTGGAAAAAACAAGAAAAATTGCTGTTATACACAGTTCAAAATCTCGGCAGCGCCTTGCTGCAACACGGCACGGACAAGCAAAGTCACTGGCTCTTCCAATCCCATCGGAAAACACTCGCGAATTTAGAATGCACAATATACAATCAAGATGCAACTCACACGTACAAGATATATATATACAAAAGCTTTCCGAAATCAGTAAAATATGACCTATGATATCCGGAAACGACAATCGCATGCCCGTAGTTTAAGCGGATAGATATATTTTTCGTTTTAAGCGTCCGATTCTAGCGAGTGCTTTGAAATCGACCAGCGAGGCATGTGATACGCCATGGGATATCTGCGCAATCGTGACGTCAGGCTCAGCACAGCCAAAGGCTGGCGTGATTTTGAGCACCACCATGCGGTCACTTTTGCGCGTGACAATCTCACCTTTCGTAGTAGCGGAGGTCTGCACTGCTGCACGTTGCACAACAATCGTGACGTATTCATTCGGCCCGTGTTGTCCTCTCACAACACCTCCTCGATAACAAAGAGATTTCAACGTCGTGGGCTGCCGTCGCCGCTCCAGCGAAGAAGACAAAAACCTTTCTTCTCTCCCTTCTTGACGCGAGGAGAGGGAAGTCGGGTTTCCCGTCGGCCGCGCCGCGCGAAGAGAACGAAGAGGGCAGCCCTGGCGTCCCTTCAAGAATGGTGGGACGAAGGGAGAATATTCGTGTCGTCTGCTTCGAAACAGTTGTTTCCAAACATTCCTCGTGCTATGCGAAATCCCATAAGGCAGTGTCCAGTTGCTGCGCGTAATGTTAAAAGGTTTTCGAAATTTCCACCGCGCTTACCCACTCACTTCACGGATCACTGAGCACTGGTGGCGGTCCTCAGTGGCATCGACGACGCCAACGATGAGGGCTATGAGAATTGACCACGTCGCACCTCCGTCCTCAGGTACGTGACGGTACCATTCCAGCCGCATTGCGAGACCGTGCTACAGATATCGCTTTTGTTTCTTCGCACATTGTGCACAAAAAATACGACTTTTTGCTTTATAATTAAATATACGTGACTCTGCAGCAAATTAATGATTGGATAGTCCCCTGACACCCTAATAAATTGCCTGGGAACTTTTTGTTTCAGTGTCTCTGTGTGGGAGGGTGTCAGTGTCTCTTTAAACTGGCTATAGTCTCACAGTAATGAACGTATCGTGGGTTGCACAGTGTCGTGCTATTTATGTCTGTAAATAATAGGCCCGTATGCTAAAAACAACAGCACCGCGGACTCCAGAGTTACTCAATGTTTGAGTCACGTTATCTGGTAAACGTTGTAGGTCTGAAGACTCCCCAAGGAATACCAAGCAGTGGAAAAGACAGAGCGGAGTTCAAAACATTGGCGGAATGCTGGGTTCTTTACGATGATTTCGGATAGGCAGCATCGTAAAGAAATCAGAATTGTAGCAGTCATACAATGTTGCCACTTCAACGTTGTGTTGGATGCATTCGCATTACAGTGAGAGGCTACGAGGTCAAACGACGTCCGACTTTTGAAACATTCGCCTTAAAGTGAGGCAATCTCGTCTAGCCAATTTCGTGTTATGCGTAGTTTCAATATGTCGGGGAGGCTTATCGTATCCATCGAACATACAGGTGGCAGCAATCACACTGGAAAGTAGTAGAGAGACAGAAAGAGTCAGAAAAGGAAGGACAGAGAGGTTAAGCTAGGTTAAAGTTCTGGTTGGCTACATCTGTTTTGGGGAGGGGGTTGTGGGGAATTAAAGTAGAATGGAAAGGAATAGGACGACATAAAACAATAAACACGACTAAAAATAAATAAATAGTGACACGAAAGCACAAAGTATAAAACACATTACAAATAAAGTACGTGCGTCCTTTAGAGGCGGAAGTTCAGCCGCGTTTTCTTTAGGAAACGCAGAAAAGCTTTTGTGGCCCTCGCTGCATTCTGAGAGCTGTCCGAGGTGCCGAGCACTTTCATGACAGAAAACGGTGGGCTCTCTAGTTGCAAAAACGTACTCTTGAGGTCTTCTCTTTCTGCGTCGTATATTTGGCAGTCGCGCAATAGGTGAGCAAATGTTTCATCACATTCACACGTTGGACACTTCGATGTTCTGGCTTGCCCGATGCGGTGAAGGAAGGACTGTATAAGCGACACCGAGCCGGAGGCCATATATGACTGCCTCTTTCCTCCGGGGAAGATCACGTGGAAGTTGAAAGGTCCAAGGCGTAGAGGGGAGCATAAAGGCCTGTTCACACATGCAGCGGAGCGCTACACGCGTAGCGCTTACCTCGCGCTAAGCGCGTGCTGACGGGAGCGTTCACCAGCTTTGTATCGCACCGTCAAAACTGTTGCTCATGGCAGACGATAAGTAGCTGACGGCACGTGAGGAGCGCTACATCAGCGCTTCGCTGCATGTGAGAACCGACCTTAATGGTAGGAGACATCGTGCCACAGCCTTCTCCTTGCGCTGGCGGCGTGACAATGATAAGGCATCTAATGTCATTCTGACAATACGGAACTGTAATAGTTGCAACTAGAGAATGGGCTGACTTCGCACCTGCGTCTGCAGCCTCGTTTCTAGGTAAACGACAATGTCCTGGTATCCATTGAAACTGGGTAGTGTGTCCTAGATCTAAACACTGCATAAGAAGGGTCATTATTCCGAAAACCACTTGGTCATTTTGGCCGCGTCACAAAAATGCTGATATTGCTTGGAGGGCCGGCTTGGAGTCAAACAATATTGCCCAGAAGTGGGACGATTTTGTCAAGATGATTAGAAGTGGTTGATGAATTGCCACTAGCTCTGACAACGTAGATGAAGTTATGTGGCTTAGCTTGAATTCCACAGGTGTACAGTGACTTGGAATGACTAACGCAGCAAGTAGAACTATCAGAGGTACATGAGCCGTCGGTGTAGACATGTGTTCTTGAGAGATGGTTACCGTAATTATGAGACACAGTCCCCTGTAAGATCACGACCATCGGCATATTTGATTTTTCTTGATACCAAGAATATCAAGTTGGACATCTGGTTCCGGAAATCTCCACGGAGGCGTCGTGCAAATTGTGGCTTGTGTAAGATCTACAGGCAAGTATTGCCGTTACCTGGCACAGCGCCTTGGAGTAGTTTGAGTTTGGACGTGCAGATTCTATGGTGGCGAGAAAGTGATCGTCATGTTGAGTTAAGTGTCTCAAATGAAGCCTTAAAGTTTCCTGCATGAGCAGGGGTGCTATTCTGGTCGCAAACTGGTACCTTTCGAGTTGTGACGTATCGAGAAAGAAGGGGCGGAGCCTCAAACTAGAATGATTCTTGTTTGAGGCTCCGCCCCAACGTTCGGGTTCACGCACGCGGTCAGCTAGAATTTGACGATCCCCCTACGTCGCGATGACGTGTCCACCCAGTTGGGGCGAAGAAATCCCCGCATTTCCCCTGTTCTTTTTGTTACCTTCTTCCTTTCCTTCAGGAGTTAGAACGAGCGAATAACGGAAAAAAGGCTACCTTCCGGAAAATGGAAGGAAACAGAGAAAAATAACATTATCTTTTTATAAAATACGAAAGATTATTTCAATAATTATGACGTAAAGTAAATTTAGCTAAGATATCTCAGCTTGTTTTCTCGAAGTCTTTCGCTACGGTCTTTGAAAACAAACATGGCGAAAACCGCGGTAACGACCTTGTGGTGTTTGTGTCTCGTTTGCGTCGTTGCTTTCCCTGTTTCTGCACGATACGGATGGCATTACGAGAAGAAAATATTATGTGAAGGTACACTGCGACACCGATCATCTTCTGTGAAGCCGCCGTGAACATAAGCTGCAAATAAAATTTTCTGTTTGCCTGTGAAGGATACTCCAAATGGATACAGAGCTGACGACGACTCTGTCGTAATATATTACAAGTCATGAGATCCACACAGAATCCACCGGTTGTGAACATGCTGTGGAAGATGCAGGAACGTTTCTTCGGGCAGTTTTAATAATGCTTTGCTCCCTTTGCTTACTGCAGTGATTACGACAGTAGTCCCCATAAGCCATGCTCTTCTCTTTCGGCGCTGAAGAAATGGACGCAACCGCATGATCTCGGGCAGTCTTTTTTACTTATTTTTTTAATTTGAAGAAAAGCTCGTGCAAAAAAAACATGTCCCTACATATACTCTGTTTCATACTTAGCGTGCAACGCTGTCAAAGCTACCGGCGCGAGCGCGTGGCTTCATCTATGGTTTTGTTTGCGCGAGAACGCGTGCAAATGATCAACGAGATCAAGCTCCAAGCTCGCGCCAGTAGCTTTGACAGCGTTGCACGCTAAGTATGAAACAGAGTATAGGTACCTCGCTATCCCATTGGCTTCATTGCGCGTGACGATTCAACGCTCTTTGCCATGGGAACGTTCGTGAAAGTAGAAAGCCTCTGTTTGCCGCTAACAGTCGCTTTTCGCGTGCGGGTTGTGACGACAAAATGACGTAAGAACAAGAAGGCACGAGAGTATTTGCATTGTTTTAACTCGACAACCGTACCCTTGGCGTGATAAACTCGAAAGAACATGGCCGCGATGTTCGTCGGATCGACCGCGGCTGGGGTTGGACATGCGATCGGTAACTTGATCAACGCGCACACGAGTGCTTTCGTGCTGTTGGATGAGCCCATTCGGTGGCAGGACCGGATTGAAGAGCACGGTGAGCTGGCGTTCAACGTCTCCGGTATAACACTTGGCGAGATGCAGGACTTGACTTCTATTTGTGCCGGTGTTATGAAGCTTGAAAGTGGTGGTGTTGTTGTGGCTCGTAACGGCAGCCTTGCTGAGATTATTAAGACGATAATAGACCTTCATTCAGCGTTGCCATGCGTCAAGATTCAAAACCTCACCTTTTCACAAAGTGACCAACGCTTCTGCGAGCACGGAGGCAGTAGCAAACGGTCTGAGAAAGAATTGTGCCACCGCCACGACCGCCAGTGATCGCCCCAACGGCAAGAAAACATACGACAAGCTCATTGAGGTTTGTGTAGCTCTGACTGCTGATTCATCGGACGACAAAGGTGAATTATGTAAAACGCAATGTAAGTTTGCCAGCGTTTTGCAAATCTAACGCGTTTCGTTGAAAATTTAATTTGTGGAATTTGTTAACGCCTTGAAAGTTTGTCGGGGACTGCATTGTGAACGCAGCCTTCACGCAAGTGTTTTCTGAAGTGTGTGCTTTGCCTGCATGCATATAAAGACAGAAACGCATGCCTATATGGGGCATAAAATAAAAGAAATTTCGCTTGTCCTGATAATGTTGACTATCTATTGAGTGCTGTTGATCGTAGTGGCGTAGCCAGGAACTTTTGAGGGTGTGAGGGGGGAGGGAAGCAGAGGTGAATGAGATGTTCATGACCTGGGGTGCGGGGGGGGGGGGGGGGTGGATGTTGTCAAAATTTGTGTGCATATTCTAGGGTCCGCCGGATTTGGAGAGGGGAAGGGGGCGAAGCCCCATAAGCCCCCCCCCCCCCTCCACCCCCCTGTCTTCGCCACTGGTTGATACCATATGGGGAGCATCCTACATTCACAGGCTGCCATAAGCCTGTGCATAGCAACTATGCTCGTACCACAATGGCAAGATAGTTGCTGACATACTTCACGTTACGTAGCAGTTCTTTCTTTAGCATATGCTCACTTTTCCTTCACAAATCTGCTCTGCTTCCGCTTGTTGTTTATGCTTGATGGTGCTAAGTCAACAGTGCGTATTTGCTCTGCATCGCAGGCAAATTTAAACAAATCCATTTAACACTACTCTTTAATTTCAATGAGTTACTGTCACTTTTGAAACGACAATCTATTTAATTGGTATCATAACCTTTACATTAAACATAGGTGTGTTGAATGTAGGACAATGGTATCTTTATTGTTTTTCTTGGTCACGGAGGTGACAACCATCCACAAAATTGTACTGGCGAAATTTCTCGTCTACAGATAATGGCAGGGAACCGAACAGTGTTTCTTAGGACTGTCCGATGACTGACATGCAACTCCAGAAGCTTGGCGTAGAAAGGTAGAATATCTAATTGATACAATAAAATGCCATCAGCAGCCCACCCAGATTTTATTGCGTGAATGACAGTAGCTACAAACCGCAATAAACGGTCAACTGTAGACATAGGCACTAAGCGTGCACTAACTTCGAAGCGGTAGAAACCCTGAAGGTTTAACGTACTTACCACCATGTCGTTAATGGCAAAGTGGTGTTTGCGGCAAAGTGTAGGAGGCCTTCAGAACGGTGAGGGTCTCCTTCAGACTGATGATGACGGTAACGAAGGTTCAGTTAGATTCTAGGTTCCGTCAACGCACCCCACGACGTCGGTGTGCTTGTCGTGGTGGCGACGAAAGCCTTCTTTCGCACATGCCTCAGCTTCCTTGGTCCAGGGTTTTGTCGACCCAGCCGCCTCTTCCCAGCCGGTTGACAGCGACACTCGCGACGGCCGTCACGGCTCTGGTCACCATCGACTGGGCATTAGCTATGAGATCATCGGTGGTAACCGCGCCCTTGCAGCTTCCCGTTGCGCAAAATCTCAGTGCGATTCGATTGGTAGCTGCTGCTCGACGGTCATCATCACTCATCGTCTCCGTCTCTCGGCGCGCAGCTGGACACACTGCGATCGCACGGTGCTTTTCGACAAGCGGTACTGTCGTCAGAAACAGTCGTCGTGCATAGCGAAGGCAACCGGGTGCTCGCAGAAAACCCGTCATTGTACGCGTTGGTCGAGCCATCGTTGAGCAACAAGCATCGCCGCCATTTTCTACGCTCTAGAATCCTGCCCAAAGCTTTTTCCTCTTCATGCAATAGAAACAGAAGTTAAAAGCACGAGCACATCACCCCGAACAATGCTTGCGCGAGCGTTGGCTTGCACGGCGCAAGCGCGCCTGCTCGACAGGGACGTTGAAAACCCGGAACACGTTCTTGTAGCACTAGCTCGCACTCATAGTGAAACAGAGATTAGGGTGTGTCGAGTAGTACCGCAGTTAATCTAGTTACGTGACTTCCGCTATGTGCTACGTAGGTCGGACGTGGTCATACGTCACTTTGTCGTCACGGTCCGAAGTCGAAGAGCGGCACTTACGGCAAACGGTTGCTTTCGTGTTTCGCGAACGTTCCCATGGGAACCGCGTGGAATTATCACGCGCGCTGTGGCCAATAGGAAGTATTCACTGGCGGCCATAGTTGTGTGCACGACTGCTGAGCGCGTGCTGATGGCGAGCTTCCCCGGTTCTTTTGCAACGTGCATTCCACACCATCAAGATTGCCGGTCTTAGCAGCCTATTAATGTGGGCTCGTTCAGAGCATGCGCTCTAGACATCACCCACAAATATGGCGCCCAGTGAATACTCCTTATAGGAGCGCGCGGTTCGTAGGGGGGAGGAGTTTTCGAGAAACACGAACGTGCCCGTTTGTGACCAGAATAGCACCCCAGGTAACGTCATGTTCTCAAACTTCTGCGTTCTTTCCCAACCGCTATCACGTTCGCACGGCGTTTGAGCTTCCTGTGATGCATAGTTTACTTACCTGGGCCGAAAAAACACGGATCTCTTTTCCCAGAAACTAAATTGTGTCCCAAAAAAAAAAAAAAAACTTTTTTTTTTTTATTGCAAAAATAAACTTGCACCGCCGAACGCTGATTCTGCGCCAAAATGTGTCGCTCGAGGTCCGAACCAGATGCCAAAGTTTCAGCACTAACCGTTATCTTATTCAAAAGTTGTGTGATTTTCTTGAACTTTCAGTGGGAACATGGGGCGGCCCATCTTCGCCTGTCTTCGTTTGCTGGCGCATGCGCCATAGATCTCCATGTAATCGAGAGCTCGGTCTGCCGCCATTTTCCGAATAAAAATTCCAGAAAATCACTTTAACTTCTTTATAGTATAAGGGTTACTGCTAAAACTTTTGCATCTGGTTCGAACCTCTAGCGCTACATTTGGGAGGAGAATAAGCGTTCGGCGATGCATAGTTTATTTTTGCGGTAAAAAAACAAAAGAAAAAACTTTTAACTTTCTTTTTTGCTTTGGCAAGGGGGTGGAGCGAGACACCCTGTATTCGTATAACATTTCTAGGTCCTCTCTACACGTCTTCCGCGCCCAGCAGAGATACGCGAACGAATATCAGACGACAAGATAAAGCAAACATTTGTCTACATTAGAATTAATATTTATCGAAGAGATAAGTTTTTTTTTGTTTATAAATGCGAACTGAAACTTCATTATCATTCATTTATTTCACTAAAATAATTATTTATTGTGGTTATCCTCCTCGCCGCCAGCCACTCTCTGGGCAATTTTGCGTTCTCCACACTCCCTGGGGGCGAGTTTGCAAACCAGTATTCAGACGAAGAGCAGACCAATATTGGGTGCCTTCATGTGCGCTTTGCTTGGGGTGATGACATCTGGCCATTTTGTTTCGAACGGTTATTTTTATTTTTTGTTCTGAAGCGCGTGAAAGAGCGTGTCCCTGCACGCGCTCGTGGCGTTGACTGTGCTAAGGCGACATTTTGTTTCCTGCAATTTCTTTGTATTTTCCCTGTGAGCGCATGCTGTCGGCATCGGGTACTACAAACGATGGCATCACCCTAAACAGAAGGACATTGAGGCACTCTAACCAATATAGGACATAGGAAGTGCAAAACTGCCGCTTTTATTTCTATTTTTTTTCTAGCTTTCATTTGAGCACTAAAAATAGACAAATGTTTTTGCAAACTAACGTTCGCGTGCCCAGTTTCAGGTACGTATACGTTTGGAATTTGAATTTTGTGAGGCGTTCAAAATGTGCTGGTCCAAACGGCTGCACCGCCGCACCCTGAGCTTTCGATAATTCCGAACGTGGTTGGAACTTCGAATTCAGTCGGTAATCGGAGCTTATTCTACGTTATGTAACGTAGAATAAGCTATAATCTACGTCTATACTGGCTCGTATCTCGCGCCGCCCGTTGGCCGCTTCCGGCAGCGGCGGACAAAGGGCGAAGAAGATCTAGCTCGAGATCGGGCGGCGAAGAGCCCGTGGCCCGAGCCGACCTGGGCCCGTTTGCTCGAAGCTGGTTAACTAACCGCGGTTAACCGGATTTCCCTACGAGGGGGAATTTTAGGTCACGTGACCTGCAGAGTAGGGACGCCGGAGTCAAATAGTACCTAGCATCAGACAATATGGCTGCTACGGCTGCTCGTCACGCTTGGGAACATTTATTTTTACGAAGATGCGTCATCCTCGTGCCACGAAAGGGACATTTCAACACAGAGTCTACAGTCGGAGTCGACGGCAGCTCGCCCACCGCCGGACGGCGAGCGTGCTGTGGGAGCAGGGCTACGCTTGACTGGTCACGTCAAGTTCGAGTTCACGCATCGCCCTCTGAAGTGGACTTGTTTCAACGAATGCTACAGTCAGCGGGACCTTCAAAATATATTACATAGGTGAGTGCCGCGATGTTTCACGAGAAAGTTATGAGATCGTACCGCTATCAAAATGTCATGTCAGCAGATCTTCGTTGTAATCAACGTCCACCTTTCTTTTTTTTTCACTTTTAAAACCTACCTTGAGCCGCAATCGCATGGTAGTAAAACAAATCTCTCCGAAAAACTGCCTCTAATCGCGGAGTCTGGTTTATAGTAAAGTTCGCCGTGTATTGTATTTGCAGCGCATCCACAACACCGACGACCCCCTTGCAGCGGGAGACGGTTCAACGAAGGCAAGATGTAGACTAAAAACTTTCCTCGGAAGCAAATATCCGTTACCTCAATAGAAACTGCCGCACGGATGCCGGCACGGCATTCGATCGAACTTCGGCACTGTCGTCTCCGAACTTGTACAACTGCGAAATAAACAAAGCTTTTATCATGAAAGAAGTGTCCATGTTTTTCTCTTGCGCTTGTCTTTAGTCAATTTATTTTGTTTTGGGATAACTACAAGTCTTGTTAGGGTTATAAAGAGAGACATAATTACGTAGCAGACAATCACAACCAATCTGAAATCGAAAATGAGTCAGGCGACATCAAGCATCCGCATGAAATGGCAGAGGAATGGGACATTGGATGAACAATTACAACTAATTCGGGTAGTGGGGAAGCGAAAATATCAAATTATGGGGAAGTTCAGTGCTACGATCACGACCCAAACAGAAAGACAGGCATGGGCTGATTGCGCATCCCAGACCGATTACAGCAGTGTTGGAGGAACCTTTTAAAGAAGACCAGACGGCTGTACAGCTTATACAAGAAGCACGTACACCGCACAGGTAAGTTCATTGTGTTCTTAAGTTAAAAAAGATATTGCATTGCTTTAGTGATAATATATGGACAATCAAACCTAGAAACGTGTATGTGGACATTTGTATATTCGTGCACCTTTGCCCTCTGCTGGGAGTCGACTTGTCATCTTCTAAGAACAGCAGTAAAAGCAGTGTTACAGCATCAGAAGACCATTTATTGCAGTTTATGTACAAGTTCTGCACAGGCTGTCTGGAACTCGTAAAACAGTTCTAGTGGAAGACCCAAAACTTTGGACACAATATTAACACAATTTTAGAGAGCGCTATGGTCCAGGCCAACCGAGGCCGACAGGCCAAACTGTAAGAAAGTAAAAATTGCATGATTACATAGTCCACAGTTTCAGCAATGTTATGTCGCAGTTACTGAATGTTTAAAAGAATGCCTCGTGCAGTATTTGTTTATTTTGATTTTCCCATGAAAGTTCCATTTACATACTTGGTTGAACAGTGAACCCCACCTCCTTTGTTTTTGCTCATGACTCAAGTAGTAGACGAGACGAAATTACTATGCCTTAATTCATAGGTGCTGGGCCAAACCCCCATGTCTTGACGCCCCACATCGAAGCCGTCCTCGAGACGATCGGCGAGGACTCTTCCAACCTGTGCGGGTTTGGTTGCCACGATAGGTGACACTGAAGAGTAGGTGACTGGTTTCTAGACCCGATTGTGTGACGAGTAAATGGTGCTAAGGAACCGGTCATAGTAAAGCAGAACTGTCGCTCCAGGCGAGGCTCTAAAAGACAAGGACAAATGCTGATAACAAGATGGGCATGTTGCCATTTGAATAGCATTACTGCCGAGTACTTTTATATAAAGACCAGAGGCCAGATTCCCGAAACATTCTTGCGGCAAAAGAAGTTAGTAAATTTATCTTACGACAAAGTTACAAACTTTTGAGTATTCCCAAAGCAAAATGTTTGTAAGTTTTGCGCACGTTTCGACGAAATCCGTAACTTGCGCAAAACTTGCGAACATTTTGCTTCGGGAATACTCAAAAGTTTGTAACTTTGTCGTAAGATACATTTACAAGCTCTTTTGTCGTAAGAAAGTTTCGGGAATCTGGCTTCAGTTTTATTTCAACCACAAAAGCTCAAAGGCGGGTCGAAGTATAAGTCACGAAACCATCTTCCAGAGTACACTCCAAGATTTGACAAGACAAAGCGCTACCACATTTCTCATTGTTTTCAACAAGGCTGAAAGAGTTTTACCGAAGCTACAAATTTATGACATAGGACGGCATGCAATAAAAAATCAGGAGGTAAAGCTGTTTACCATAATCTAATAAAAATTAAATGCAACAAAGTGGCAATGGCTTTTTTTTTATGCTAACTGTAACAGGTGTTCAATATGTAAATTAAAATATCACACACAGTACAACCAGCCTGTTGCTAGTTTTACCAAATTAGGAAAATTGGCTCAAACACTACCTTCATTCCCGTTGTGAAGTTAACGACTCCCGTGATGGTAACCTGCGCGAGTAAAATCAATGCCTGTGAAACTATGTGCTGTAATGTTTGAAGTTGTCCTATCAAAGTGCACAGTGCAACAAGATTTGACTGAAAATGTGACCAGTAATTTTATGAACTGTTAATCACATAGCTACACAGCTGTGTTCGAACCTTTAGCAGTGAAAGTGTATGAACACATGCATGCAAATGCTCTTCACAACCAAATGCGCATTTTCCCACACCATGTATTGGGCAATTGTACAAGAAGTAACGACACTGTGCTCCGACCTCAAGCCTGCACGTCAGTATATAAACCAACTTAGCTAGCAAACTTTGTCTTCTGCACCAACACGTATGAATGAATTTTGGCACAGCATCGGCATCTTTATCAGGGTTACAAACTATGCACAGTGTGTTCTCTTTGCTCGTACTGACAAGAACAAAACCTGACCACTTTTTACACATGCATTTGTCGCAGCTCCAGGGGAATAGATCCACAGCCTAGTCTCTCTGGGAGTGGAAGTGCTGCACGAGAGTCTGCCACAGGAGGCGGTGCAGCGGGCTCCAATGAATGTGCCGTACAGCTGACGTTGGTGCCGGGAGGCTTCACAGCGGTTCCTGCAGGAGACAGAGAGGCAGCAGCAGCTGGAGGGAGCGAATCTCCTGCTGGAGAAGGAGTGCACAGAAAGGGTTAAGCAAGCTGCCACGGCAACAATCGCAGCAGCAACTGCTGCAGAGGAGTTCTACCATCAGTCAAAAAATTACTAGAGGACCAAAAAACTTTAAAAATCTTTAATTGGACTGGAAACACAGTGTGCAGAATTGCAAATCAAATTGTTAAAAAAACAATTAGAAGAGTAAACATTGACATATTATGCTGTTTTTAATTTTCAATTTGAATGTATTTGTTTACATATGACAAACCAACACAGCTGCTGAGAAATAAAATTCATTTTACTTGCAACTGTCAATAGATTTCTGGATTCAGATCTGCTATACTCCGTATCGTCCTACGATGGACTAAAGCCCAATGCTACGGGCCGCCGGGTCCAATCACGAGCTTGTTTGAAACCATGTGGTATATTTGCTATGGGCCCTAGTCCTTCGTCGGGTGAGATGAAATATAACTAAAGCATGTTCAGCGTATTAAAAATTTTATATATCAACATTGTATCACAAAGGATAAGTCGTAAAAGGTAATGTTTGACGACTTTACATCATTGGGGTACCTTGCCAGCACAATGCACTGGTACTCAACACCATGCGAAGCAGCATGTGCAATATATTGGTATACTTACGCTCAACCGATGAACTGGCTGATGATGGCGTACCGAGCCTCATTGCTTTCGTCACGACCCGCTGCCACGGGCTCGACGGGAACCTCTTCGGGGAGGACAGTCCTTGGCATGCTGCAGGGGTATGTCTTGGCCAGGTTGTGCAGGACACAGCAGGCGACAGTGATGTCGCAGCATCGATCTCGCTGCATCCTCAACTCAGCATGGAGGCAGTGGAACCTACGCTTGAGCTGGCCTATCGTCCTGCACAGTGTATAAATAGAGCAACATCTGTTATCCTTTTGAAGTGGTTTAACAAGAACATCTAATGAGGTCGGCATGTGATGTCTATCATCGCTCCAGACCATTGAAAACATGGTATTATGCCTAATATTTTATATTTTTGCTGGAATATTTTAACATAGTAATGATATGCAGACTTTGTTAAAGATACCAGTGATGTGATTGGTCCGAGTAATTTTTGCGCAGCTCTTGGAGCAGTCAAAAGTCAATTTTGGAGGAACAAAAAGAACTTCTGTAGCATAAGCACACATTAATTTTTATTCATACCAATGCAAACATTATGTCAAGCTTAATTTTTCGGCCTGTCCAACTAAAAGTCAATGTCTACATTGCCTTCTCACGTACATTCAAACCTTTGTTAGCATCAACTGCACAGCAGGAGTCCCTCAAACACAAAACTATAGCGTTTAGTTGCATGGAGAAGCACGATGACAAGGTGACAATAATGTGAGTGATGAAGGACAACACAAACTGCTTTGAATGGTTATTTTAGGTACTGAATGCCACTGAAATAGTACAATAACATTGATCACATAAACTGATCTTTCCTTCAAGTTCTAGAGGTTGTAATAAAATCTGCAATTTATAATTCAGATAAAAAGCAAAGCAATTGTCATTTGATTATCAACATAAATTACATTTTATCTGTAGAACTTCATAGCAAAAACGGCACATGAACAAAACTTAAAAACAATCCCGCCGAACTCATTCAGGTTCTTCCCGAGATTCCATCCACTGCTCCTGTCAATTTAGTTTTAATCCACTCACACCTATAGAAAATTGAGAGCTAAACAAATGAGTTGGCATAAATAAATAAACATACAAAAGAGCACATATAAATGTTCTTGCAATACCGAAGTACCCTCACTAAATCTTGAATTCGAAAAAGGTACCACTAGGATCTCACAATCTATCATATTTACGAGCCGAAGTTGTATTCAGGAATTGTGTTGCGCCTCGCTTTGGAGGAGTGCTTTCCGCTTAACACGGAGGTGCGCTGCGGCGAAGCAAGACATGCAAAATCGCGATGCCTACTCCGTGATGTTTGCTTCTGTGCAGTACACCAGAGCGCGGTGAAAAGCGCACTCAACGACACTAGCTAACCCTCCAGAATAAACAGACGACTAACATGAAAATTATTACGAAACTTCCAGATACTGCCTGTCATTCATACAAAATGTGATTGAATAGTATGGTATTTGAGACGATAATCAAAAGTTTTGAAAACCTGAAAACTTGCGTAAGCATATCATAACGGTCCGGCCGGGCAGCGAGGCCCGAGCTGTTATATTTTCAGTATTATTAAAGTGACATTAGGTTTTGGCACTATGTTGGAACAAATTCCTCACATTTTGGTTAAATGTAGCAGAACATAGCAGGGTAATCACTTTGGGGCAAATGGCGCAGCAATCCCAACACTGATATAATGAAAATGTTCTTCGCAAAAACCTGCAAGGAAAATGCAGTTTGAGATAAGCAGTATTTAAGAGTATATGTTTGAATATGCCTGTACTCAAACTGTCCAAAAACAAGACCTGCCTAAGCCAATGTGTAATATTTTTTTTTCACATCGCAAGCATTGCTTTTATTTTTTTCTAAGAATCGCTTTACATTTACGCATTTCTAACAACTGTTATTGTTTGAAATGTATGAACTTCTAGTAAAACCTTGTAGGTTATTAAACCCAGTCATACAGCACCAACATGAAGGATATGTTTCAGAGAAGTTCTAACTTCTATTCTGGAGTTCAAACAGAAAAGAGTGAATGAAATATAATAATTAATATGACATATAGAGTTAGCTGACAAATGGTTGAATTTTGTGAATTGACTTACTTCATTCCCACAAAGCTGGCTAACCTTAGAATAAACATTACAGGCTATGGCAGTAGGTTATAGCCAGTAGTATAAATAAGGTGGAGTAGAGATACGCCTTCCTTTCCTAGCTTCTGAGCAGCCGTAGCTTTCTATGCAAGAACACAAAAAATGGCAACAAATGTAAAGCGCAGGCACAACCATATGAAAAAGTTTAGGTGCCTCAAGGTGCCGAAACCCTGAAGCGTCGAACCAGGACGCATAGCCTGGCTTTACTGTTCCACGATGCTCCTCGTTGTGCTATGCGACGCAATGTAGGCGACCTCCGCTGCTGATGACGGAGAGAAGAAGGGCGTCATCAGCCATGGCTTGCCAGGTGTAGCCACTATCTCCAAGCAGTAGACCATCGTAAACGCCATCAGCCAGCTTGCCTGACACCGAGCCCTCGGTGAATATCCTAGAGTCGTGGGTGTTTCCAGGCACCAGAAGCACCCGCGACCGAAGGAAACCCACCGACCTCAAAGAAGGCCTGTTGCAAGGCATGACCCGCAGCTTCACCTGGCCACCTGTATTGTAGATGAATTTGAGTCAGTCTGTAGAACTATAACATTAACAGCGATGGTATTATTGTTGAGATCACATGCTTAGAAATAACACACCTATCATTCATCTTCATCAATAGCGAGCAATAAAAACCTTGTCCGCACAATGACAGTACTCAGTAGCCGCAAGACTAGCTCAGTAGCACCAAGTGCATAGTTGGGAGCGCAGAAACCAGGCTGTTTATAAATATCTACACTCATACTTTATTTGTAGTTTAGTTGCATTTGCACCTGCACCAATAATAGGTACTAAGGGAGTCATTTTGTACACTCTAGCTGGTTCGTGTAATTTTACTGCTCAGTTCACTGGTCTGCATGTCACGCTCATAACCAGAAAACAAATATCGAGTGCTGAAGCAACACTATTAATGTTCCTTTAGGGAGGTACCAGTATACGGGGGGATCGATACGCTGGCAGATATTCATGCTAGCAAGTCTACAGCTTAAGAAACAAAAATTGAAGGGTATTGCACAGGTGGTGCGCCGTAAATAAATTGCAGAATAGGTGTGCTGAGAAGACCACCTTCAACGAACTCAGATATTCACGCACCAAAATTTCGATACAAAGGGTTTCTGAAATAACGGTGATTGCTCATCGAGCGATCTAGGCCCAGGCTTCCTTCTCGGAAAACTGGCATGCACATGCGCCTAGTATGGGGACGCGCCAGGAGATGCTCCAAACCACTTACCCTATGAAGTCTCGGGCACGACGTGACAAGGCCAGAGTCAACCGCCTCACAGTCCGCGAAGCAGTGGAGACGTGCACGGGGATGTAGTCCCCTGCGGTGATGGGGAAGTTCTCCGTGGCGTAGAACTACAGGGCGACAATGACCTGCTGTTCTGCAGAGAGGGCGCGGCTGCGAGGCGTCGGCCGCTCCAAGTCCGGGGGCAGTGTGTCGGCGAGGAACACAATGCCCGCGCGACCGAATCGAAAGCGCTCCTGCAGTTCGTCCTCGTCGAACCCCTCCAAAGGGTTCCAGCGGTCACGGAACACACGCTGCCGTCCCATCATCATTCACAACAGCGTACTGGGCGAACACGCGCTCTCTTCGATGTCGGCGTCGCGTCACAGTCGACATTGCGTCCCTTATCTTCGCCAATCCGTCCGCAAATCAGTTGTCGGCGGGCGAGTCGGAGGGTCGGTTGGGCAAACGGCAGAGAAGACAAACAGTGAAAATCAGCTGATAACTAAAGCGCGGGAAACGTGCATTGCAAAATACGAGAACAAAACAACAAATCTATAAAGACCGTTGCCAGATCCGAAATCAACGCTCTAAACTTATGCTGTGTTTGGCGAAACAATAGATGCATCAAAATATTTATGATTTTTTAAAGTATATTTATATATTTTAATTATAAAAAGAAACACTGCGATAAGATGTCGGTTTTAGTTTTTTTAATAAAGGCAAAACTAGCGAAAAAGTTTTTAAAAGGCTATTTGTTTGCTTCGACCGGCAGGTGGCGGGAGCTACCGCAAAATAATGAAACACGGAGAAATTGTGCGTTGAGTTTTTGTCGAACGCGGCTAGGTACTCGGAGGTACCTAGGTAGGGAAACGCGGTTAACTTTTAACCGCGGTTAGAGTTAACCAGCTTCGAGCAAACGTGCCCTGGGGTGCTATTCTGGTCACAAACGGTCACGTTCGTGTTTCTCGAAAACTCCTCCCCCCTACGAACCGCGCGCTCCTATTGGCCACAGCGCGCGTGATAATTCCACGCGGTTCCCATGGGAACGTTCGCGAAACACGAAAGCAACCGTTTGCCGCAAGTGCCGCTCTTCGAGTTCGGACCGTGACGACAAAGTGACGTATGACCACGTCCGACCTACGTAGCACATAGCGGAAGTCACGTAACTAGATTAACTGCGGTACTGGTTGAAACCACAGTTTATCATATACAGTTTGCCCACTGTAGAATAAGCCTGTGGTAATCGGGAGACATGGTGTTGAGAGTATTTTTGCATGCAGCGCCCCTCACCACATATCGCTAACTAAACCACTTTTTATGCTTCTGTTTTGTTGTTTTGCTTTCAAAGATGGCGGCCCCCATGGTATTTTGGTTTCCGTTCCTCGCGTTCTCGCGTTGCATATTGCTTTAGTTTGAAGCGCCCGTCACAGGTGACAGGACACCATTTCCAGGCGATCACATTCAGAAAAGGAAGCATTTTTTTCACGTAGGGGACTGTTTATTGGATCTCTACATGGTATAATTCAATCAAAAAGAGTCACAAACATAGCACATAATACAGCCATAGAACAAAGTTTCCACGGAGGCCGGTCAATTTACAAACATAAAACAAAGCCGACGACACTTTTTTTTTTTTTGCGGAGTATTGGCATGTTATGACAGAAATATTGTGAATGGCAGCTTTTAGGGCAAGTGTGAAACGCGATGATCGAACATGATCGAACATTTTGACAGGTCACAAGGACATCAAGAGGCATGAAAAATAGAGGACATCAAATCATATTTGTACTGCACAAGTAAACAATACAAACTCAAAACTGCATGCGCACAGCATTATCTACAGCAATTAAGAAGTTCTACAGAATTGAAACCGTCTGACTGTTCTCCGTGTCATAAGTTCTGTTGCTTAAATAAAGCACAGGCTTTTTAGAGCGCTCGGAGCTCTTTTACTGATCAAGTAAATGGCGCATATGACGAGTCGTACAAGGTTTCTTAATAAAATTCTCTTTTTTAGTTTTGTGCGGACTAATACCATGAACAGAGCAGAACATGTGAGAGTTTAAACTGCAACATCCCCATGTGCTTTTTTTTTTTTTTTTTTTTTTAGCTGATGTGAACAATAATTTTTTTCCGAACACCGATTGACAAGGAGACGTGGTGCCTTTATTTTTTTTTTTTTTCTAACACGATTTGAACTCTGGTTTGTACCTACCAGAACGATCACATATGTTTGCACTAGTTGGGTGCCCTTATTTCAAGGGCACTACTTGAGAACACTAAAAATGAACGCGATCAGTAAATTCTAAATCGAAACTTGCGACGCCGGAGTACGCTCAGCGATTTCTTTAGTTTCGAGCCTCTCTCTACATATGCAAAGCCGCGGTTACTTTGTTGTTCATGATTCCGAATAGAAAGACGATTCGGCACTAGCTTCATTGATGCAAGGAGGAAAATCAGCACCTCACGAAACTGAATATACACACGTTTATAATTCACCACTATATGAGTCTGTGTAACGGCGAGTTCCTCAGCGATATTTGCCACGGAAACGTCAACTTTCAGAGAAGCGAAGTATAAAATATAACACAATGCTATTTGCAATAACAAAAATTTGAATATACAACTTACCAGCTTCTCAGCGGGTGCTTTATTATCAGCTTCGAATGCTTCGAATTTAAACGCCAAAAACGCAAGTGTACTCCGCAATCTCCGCAGCAGCCTGGCAGCACCCCGTCGCCCGGCGCCATGATGGCCTCGACTCCTCTCATTGGTCGTAACCCTGGGTAACCGTGTAACGGTTTTCTGTCAAGCATTCTTTTATTCCTTCCCGAAAAAAATTGGGTCTCTTATGTTTTTAAAAATTAGCATTACTGGTGTAATTCTTTTGTTTTATAACGATTACTTTTACACGGCAATCTGTAAAAAGAAATCAGAAACATAAAAAGTGTTTAGTTCGCGATATGTGGTGAGGGGCGCAGCCTAACACCCGATTACCGGAAGGGGCCTTGAGTGGGACCACTGTACGCTTATTCACTGTGGTTGAAACACCCTACTCTCTGTTTCACTATGAGTGCGAGCTAGTGCGAATATAGGAGCTACAAGAACGTGATCAAGGCTTTCAGCGTCCCTGTCGAGCAGGCGCGCTTGCGCAGTGCAAGCCAACGTTCGTGTAAGCATCGTTCGGTGTGATGTGCTCGTGCTTGTAACTTCTGTTTCTATTGCACGAAGAGGAAAAAGCTTTGGGCAGGATTCTAGAGCGTAGAAAATGGCGGCGATGCTTGTTGCTCGACGATTGCTCGACCAACGCGTACAATGACGGGTTTTCTGCAAGCACACGGTTGCCTTCGCTATGCATGACGACTGTTTCTGACGACAGTACCGCTTGTCGAAAAGCACCGTGCGATCGCAGAGTGACCAGCTGCGCGCCGAGAGACGGAGACGATGAGAGATGATGACCGTCGAGCAGCAGCTACTAATCGAATCGCACTGAGATGTTTTCGCAACGGGAAGCTACAAGGGCGCGGTCGCCACCGATGATTTCATAGCTAATGCCCAGTCGATGGTGATCAGAGCCGTGACGGCCGTCGCGAGTGTTGCTGTCAGCCGGCTGGGAAGAGGCGGCTGGGTCTACAAAACCCTGGACCGAGGAAGCTGAGGCATGTGCGAAAGAAGGCTTTCATCGCCACCACGACAAGCACACTGACGTCGTGAGGTGCGTTGACGGAACCTAGAATCTAACTGAACCTTCGTTACCATCATCGTCGGTCTGAAGGAGACAGTCACCGTTCTGAAGGCCTCCTACACTTTGCCGCAAAGACCACTTTTCCATTCACAACATGGCGGTAAGTACGTTAAAACTTCGCTTTGAAGTTAGTGCACGCTTAGTGCCTATGTCTACACTTGACCGTTTGTTGCGGTTTGTAGCTACTGTCATTCACGCAATAAAATCTGGGTGGGCTGCTGATGGCATTTTATTGTATGAATTAGATATTCTACCTTTCTACGCCAAGCTTCTGGAGTTGCATGTCAGTCATCGGACAGTCCTAAGAAACACTGGTCGATTCTCTGCCATTAACTGTAGAAGAGAAATTTAGCCAGTGCAATTTTGTGGATGGGTGTCACCTCCGTGACCAAGAAAAACAATAAATATACCATTGTTTTACATTCAACACACGTATCTTTAATGTAAAGCTTATGATATTATTTAAATAGATTGTCGTTTCAAAAGTGACAGTAACTCATTGAAATTAAAGAGTAGTGTTAACTGGATTTTTTAAATGTGCCTGTGATGCAGAGCAAATACGCACTGTTGACTTATCACTATCAAGCATAAACAACGAGCGGAAGCAGAGTAGATGTGTGAAGGAAAAGCGAGCATATGCTAAAGAAAGAACTGCTACGTAACGTGAAGAATGTCAGCAACTATCTTGCCATTGTGGTACGAGCTCAGTTGCTATGCACATGCTTATGGCAGCCTGGGAATATAGGGTGCTCCCCATATGGTATCAACCAGTGGCGAAGCCAGAGGGGGGGGGGGATGCTTATGGGACTTCGCCCTCCCCCCCCTCCCCAAATCCGGTGGGCCCTAGAATATACACACAAATTTCGACAACAACCCCCCCCCCCCCCCCCCCCCGCACCCCAGGTCATGAACATCTCAGTCACCTCAACTTTCCTCCCCCCTCACCCCCTCAAAAGTTCCTGGCTACGCCACTACGATCAACAGCACTCAATAGATAGTCAACACTATCAGGGTAAGCGAAATTTCTTTTATTTTATGCACCATATAGGCAGTGTTTCTGTCTTTATATGCATGCAGGCAAAGCACACACTTCAGAAAACACTTGTGTGAAGGCTGCGTTCACAATGCAGTCCTCGTCAAACTTTCAAGGCGTTAACAAATTCCGCAAATTAAATTTTCAACGAAACGAGTTAGTTTTGCAAAACGCTCGCAAACTTACATTGCGTTTTGCATAATTCACCTTTGTCGTCCGATAAATGAGCAGTCAGCGCTAAACAAACCTCAATGAGCTTGTCGTTTGTTTTCTTGCCGTTGGGGCGAACACTGGCGGTCGTGGCTGCGGCACAATTCTTTCTCAGACCGTTGGATGCTGCCTCCGTGCTCGCAGAATCGTTGGTCACTTTGTGACAAGGTGAGGTTTTGAATCTTGACGCATGGCAACGCTGAATGAAGGTCTATTACCGTCTTCATAATCTCAGCAAGGCTGTCGTTACGAGCCACAACAGCACCACCACTTTCAAGCTTCATAACACTGGCACAAATAGAAGCCAAGTCTTGCATCTCGCAAGAATTATACCGGAGACGTTGAACGCCAGCTCACCGTGCTCTTCAATCCGGTCCTGCCACCGAATGGGCTCATCCAACAGCACGAAAGCATTCGTGTGCGCGTTGATCAAGTTACCGATCGCATGTCAAGCCCCAGCCGCGGTCGATCCGACGAGCATCGCGGCCATGTTCTTTCGAGTTTATCACGCCAAGGGTACGGTTGTCGAGTTAAAACAATGCGAATACTCTCGTGCATTCTTGTTCTTACGTCATTTTGTCGTCATAACCCGAACTAGAAAAGCGACTGTTAGCGGCAAACAGAGGCTTTCTAGTTTCACGAACGATCCCATGGCAAAGAGCGTTGAATCGTCACGCGCAATGAAGCCAATGGGATAGCGTAGGGTGCCTCAATGTCCTTCTGTTTAGGGTGATCCCACCCTTTGTAGAACCCGATGCCAACAGCACGCGCTCACGGGGAAAATACAAAGAAATCGACGAAACCAAAATGTCGCCATAGCACAGTCAGCGCCACAAACGCGTGCAGGGACACGCTCTTTCACGCGCTTCTGAACAAAAAAGGAAAATAAAAGTGTGGGACAAAATGGCCGGATGACTCCACCCTAAGCAAAGCGCACATGAAGGCACCCTAGGATAGCGAATTACCTATGTAGGGACGTGTAAAGAAAACCGTTTTCCTTTTTTCTTGTTTTTTTCTGCACGAGCTTTTCTGCAAATAAAAAGTAAGCAAAAAGACTGCCCGAGATTATGCGATCGCGTCCATTTCCTCAGCGCCGAAAGCAAAGAGCATGGCTTATGGGGACTACCGTCGTAATCACTGCAGTGAGCAAAGGGAGCAAAGCATTATTAAAACTGCCCGAAGAAACTTTCCTGCATCATCCACAGCACGTTCACAACCGGTGCACTCTGCGTCAATCTTATGATTTGTCATATATTACCACAGAGTCGTCGTCAGCTCTGTATCCATTTGAAGTCTCCTTCACAGGCAAACAGGGAATTTCATTTGCAGCTTATGTTCACGGAGGCTTCACAAAGGATGATCAGTGTCGCAGCGTACCTTCGCATATTTTCTTCTCGTAATACGATCCGTATCGTGCAGAAACAGGGAAAGCAACGACGCAAAGACACAAACAGCACAAGGTCGTTACCGCGGTTTTCGCCATGTTCGTTTTGAAAGACCGTAGCGAAAGACTTCGAAAAAACAAGTTGAGATATCTTAGCTAAATTTACTTTACGTCATAATTACTGAAATAATCTTTCATATTTTATAAAATGATAATATTATTTTTCTCTGTTTCCTTCCATTTTCCGGAAGGTATCGTTTTCTCTGTTATTCGCTCTTTCTAACTCCCGGAGGAGAGAAAGAACATAACAAAAAGAACAGGGGGAAATGCGGGGATTTCTGCGCCCTAACTGCGTGGACACGTCATCGCGACGTAGGGGGATCGTCAAATTCCAGCTGAGCGCGTGCGTGAACCCGAACGTTGGGGCGGAGCTTCAAACAAGAATCATTCTAGTTTGAGGCTCCGCCCCTTCTTTCTCGATACGTCACAACTCGAAAGTACCCGTTTGCGACCAGAATAGCACCCCTGGAGCACCCGACATGCCTGCGCAGCTGCGAGCATGCAACTTGTTTCTTCCGCAAAAAGTCTGCGCCATCTATGAGGAAAGGGGTACAAATAAATAGCGGTTGAATCCCCCTTAACGCCGCCGAACTGTGCTATCGAGCGGTAGATCTCGAACGCTAAGTCTAAGCGGCGAAGCCCCGGGTGAGCCCCGGAGACGATTGAGAGACGTCCGTTCCAAACGAGGGAAGAAACTTTTAATAACAAACACCGCCAGCAACGCAGTGGCGCTGCGGGCTCGGAATGCTTAGAGTTCCTGTATAGGCTCCCTACGGGAGCCAGAGTTGCGCGTTCATGCATGGCATGTGGATTCAGCTCCTCACGTGACTGAATTCGGCGAATAGCAGCGCCGCGCGTTCGAGGCGCGCGGCGAGCTCAAAAGCCGGGGAACGTACACATCGCGACACTGTTAGCGCGAACACGACATCGGCGCATTTTCGCATTTTACTTCTAAATAACATTAGCGAGCACGAAATTTTATCGCTTACATTATAGAACTAAATGAGCTCTTTCCGTAGCAATTAAAACTTGGATGACATCCCTTGGTTTTTAAAGAGAAAAACTGGAAAAACCGGCGATCGCTTGTTCGCGCTAACAGTGTCGCGCTCTGTACACCGGGGCGCGTGCAACGTCTACTTTGCTGCACGACACTTGATACGGCTCCTCACGTGATCGGATCTCGGCGAATAGTGGCGAGGGCGGCACGCGGCTCGGGAACGCGCGTGCACAGAAGTTATACTTCGTTTCACCTTATGTGCGAGCGAAGGCAAAACTGGAAGCGCGAGCACGCAAGCTCCGTGCGTTCAGGCTTTGCTCGAGCGCGCGAGCTGGGGAGAAATGCAAAAAGCGCTGGTCTCGCGCTTCTAGCTTTGGCTTCGCTCGCAGGTAAAGTGAAACGAAGTATAGGTGCAAACGCTTGACGCCCGGAACGAATCACAGTTCGAGCTTGTCGACCTCTGACTTGAGGTGGCCCTGATGCAGTGGAGTGCGTCTCGGGAGTACCCGATACCACCGGGCTTGGCCGTGAAGGAAGTCCAACTGGTGAACTCTGAAGCTGTGCACCCTAAGAACAAATGGAGGAAAAAGGTAGCAACGGCGCGTCTCCCTCCCTTCTACTGAAGCGCCCCCAAGCGGACACGAGAAGAAGGGAGGAACGAGACGTTTTTCTCCTTCTCCAGGCAGACGGGAGAAAGCTTTCGCCCACCCGTCTCATCTTATTTCGGTTTCGTTCTTCGAGCACGTCGCGCACGTTGTTTATTAAATGTTGTTGAGTTTATTGAGCTTCAGCGACAGCGAAGGCCGCCTGTATTTCCGTCTTCTAGTCCAAACGTGCAGAACATTTCGGTTGCATTGACGTTTTTACCATTAATTTTGTCGAACGAGCAAACGAAGGTGCTAGAAACAGCGAAGTTCCGGAGCAGCGCCAGCAGCGCCTCGTACACTGGGTAAGATGGCCGTCTCCGGATTGCGGGACCCACGCGGAAATACAGTAGCGGAACCACGCGAAACTGTGTCGACGTTTTCGACGTTATGGAAATCTCAGGAACTGCGTCCAAGACAGGCAGGTCTTGCAGCCGTCTGCCTGGGTGCCTTCCGTGCTGAGTTCAGTTCTGTTTTCCGATGACGGAGTGCCAACAGGCAATCAACGTGGTTCTGTATTTCTGCGTGTCAGCAACATAGCAGCAACATCGTGATGGGAGTCTTGTGCGTCGTAAACAAAACGCTGGAATTATCGCCGATGTGACCGTGTGTTCGCGTATCAGTGGTGTAATAAGATGAGATGACGTAAACTGTCGGGCATTGATGCTGCTGGTCGGGCCGTGATCGGAGGGGGCAGGGCGTCGCAGATTGACATTCCGCTTTACATTACAGAGTTTAAGACCACTTGGTCTTAAACTCTTCGTACAGTGGCCAATGTGACTGTCGGTTGTCTCCTCCCCGAGAGCGATTGCGCTCTGGGGAAAAGACTGAACAGTACGAAATTATGACAGAAAGTACGTATATTTACAGTGTAGAATTTTAGCATTAAAAAGAATAGTAGTTAAAATCGAAAAAAAGCTACCCTTTATTTATTTTTTTTTTAAATATTGTTCGAGGCGGGGCTTAGGCCGCACGTCCGGGAGCTTCCTTGCTCGTGACGACGACCATTCCCCGAAGTGAAGAACCCAGGGGTCCAGTGGAGGTGGGAGAATTGGTAACGTAACGAACGGTTTAATTACATGGTAGCGATACAGTCGTCAAATCCAAGAGAACAAATGGAGCTCTCACGCCCCGCCTTATATAGGGGTCCGTTTTCTCCCTCTCCCTCCGCCAGGGCAGCAGGTGCGACAGCCACGTGCTTGGCAGCTGGGTCCGTCGCGACGTAGTCAGAAATGAGTCATAGCCAAGGTTCTCCGCAGTTAGGCCAGGCCTCTCTCCCCTTCCGGAGCGCACGAACCCACACGCACACACACACACGTCCCGTTGACGTCACGGACGCGTTGAGACACGTTTTGGGCAGCCTTCGACAGGTGGGCGTCAGTCCTGAACACGTCGGGACTCGTTTTGGGACTCGTCTCCGCAGCGTTGAAACTCGGAAGAAGGTTGCCGAAGGTTCCATTCTTAACAATATACTATACGGTTCTTGGAGAAACTGCCCTCCAAGTGGCGCGCTGGGATGAGCGCTAGACGTTTTCGAACTCGCCACGGCTTAGCTCCGTACATTTACCACCTGCCGCAAGTCGCGGCTTTGACTGCATTAAAGTTGATCGAAAAGCAATTTCTCTGAACGTGAAGCATCACTTCCAGCTGAGTGAATATCCGCTTTACAGAGATTAATTCAAGACGACATTCGCAGCCGCGAGCGAACTGCATAAATAAAAAAAACAAACACTACAATAGAAGTACTGGCTAAGACGTGCCGTGCGGGAAAACAAACTCATGGCTTGGAACTACATTAGGGCGGCTTGATTTATTGCCTTTCAAATAATTACGGCATGATCGAGCGTTTCCTTTTTATTAAGAAATTCATCCCCTGAGCCATTCAAAATATTGTCAGAGATATGACATTTATGAAAAAAAAATCAACATGCTGGGAATATTTTTTATTGCTTAGGCAGTCACCGAAAAATGCCGTACGTTCAAAACGACCAGTATAAAAGACGGAAACGCAGAGCTCGGGTGTAGTGATCGGGTTAGTGTGCCCTTGTTTTGATGTTTTCATGTGCCATGTATTTGTATGCGCTCAATGCATGTCCACCTGTATTATGCGTAATGTGTTTACATGTGCGTATAATAGAAGATCCCCAAGTGCAACAGAGCCGTGTATAGAGAGAGTTTGGTCAATGGAAGGCGCGGGCAGAGCCAGAGCGTGCAACAGACGCAGAAAGAGGGCTTGACAAGCTCTCTTGGCCAACCAGACGTCGAAAAGAACCCCCTAGCGGTGGCAGCGAGAAACAGTTCTGATCAAAGGTATATCTTCGTATATGGTTTTAATAAGCGCGTAAGAGTGAAGTGTAGTAACTCTTTGTGGTTGAAAATAGGGTTCACGTGATGTTTTGATCATGATCACACAGAAAGATGTAAGAAACGAATGCGCCGCTGAACTCCGTTTTGCTCGGACAAAGTGTGACCGCTCGGACGGCAGATTCTTGGCCCACTGCGCTTGGCGTAAGGATTATGTTGATCGTTCCGCTAGTCGCACTCTCCCACCATCATTTTGGATGAGCGTGATTGAAACATCACGTGTACCATATTTTCAGTCACCGAGAATTACTCTGATGCACTTATCAGGTTTGTTTCTCGCGACCACCGCCGGGGTAATTTTTCCGGCTCCTGGTTGGTCACATTCGAATTTCTGAAGACGCCCTGGAACACGCCCAGCCCGAAATTCGGCCAATGGCGCCTCCTCATTTGTCTCCTATACTTAATAACGAATGGCCAAACTCTCTTCATATACGGCTCTGAAGTGCAATGGCGGCGTGAGGAAAAACATTCGTTTTTTGTAGAACATGAATTTTACGGTACCTTGCGCCACCTAGCCTAGCTACTTGCAACTACTCTGCTTGATCCTGCCATCTGGTGGCAAGCAATTTAACCTTCTTTCACGCTACGCGATGAACAGCGGCTTCGAGTTTGTTCTTTTGAGAGCGGCTTTGGGTTTCACGGATTGGTTTGCCATTCCTCCGTGATGTGCGGTTGACGCCGGAATTGTGACTCGAGGAACAGCAAAGGTAGGACGTAAAGTGAGCAAAGTAACTGTGTATCGGTTGTCTCCGTTTAACATCGCAGTGCTGACGACGAGAAGACTGAGTAACTGCTTTTGAAACACAAGTTTCTGTACCTGCGAGGGGAATCTGGCTTCGGAAATAAACACAGTTCGCGGAAAGCTCGTGTTACGCTCTTATTTGCTGCTCCTCTCGTCCCGTACAAGAGACGTAGCCTCCTCGTTAAGCCTTATTGAGCTCGATTTGATCGATTCGGGGCCGCCATAATGAGATGCAGGCGACGGAGGAACCTTTCTTCCCTTGCTTCACAGACGAAAGTTTCTCCCTTTCTAAAGGAACATAGGTTACAAGACCGTTTCTCCCCTAAGGGAGGACTATCGATACCCTTTTTTCTGAGAGTGTGGAGTCCTCTGTCACTGTTCCTGTACACGAACTGGAAAATATAGTTCCGCAGCGTCTTCAGGTAGTTGAGACTAATGTGGCGGCATGAACAAGGGCTCTTTTGTTGCGTCTTTGTTCACTTGAGTTAGTCCGTACCCAGTATGACCTGGCAATCTCCGCGCGACGGTTTACAACCCCGTAACGTTTAAAATCATTAGAGAGTTTTAGGGAACCGGAACAAAATACGATCGATAAACAAAAACGATCGATACCTTGGATCGGGCGAGTCGACCGATCGT
Source organism: Ixodes persulcatus (assembly GCA_013358835.2). Taxonomy (NCBI): domain Eukaryota; kingdom Metazoa; phylum Arthropoda; class Arachnida; order Ixodida; family Ixodidae; genus Ixodes; species Ixodes persulcatus. Next base: position 153,911 of record JABSTQ010010110.1, read on the forward strand.
GTGCCTCTAAACGGCTTTGGGGGAACCGTATTTGTAGACGAGAGCAGACGATCGGTACAGGTCGCGCCCCCTGGCAACGGAAACCTGCATCGGCCTCGTTGAGAATGTAAATATTTGCGTTTGTTTGTACAAATCGCAGAAACTGAAGCAAATAAAAATCTCAACCTAAAAATACAGAGAACCTAAAACAATGTATACCTACTTATAGTTCGTCTCGTTTTTTTACTGGAATGAATGCGCTTCCGTAATACAAAACCTGGCCCTCCATGGCGTGTCGCCACTGGCGCTGCGAAGTTCTAAAATGTTCGTCTGCTAAAGAAGCAGACGAACATTTTTGACGATGACTTGGAGTTGGCTCTATTCGGAGAAAACAATTTACAAAACGTTCTTTTGTACGACTGTCTGCGCACTGAGAGAAGGCGCTTGTTGGCGGCAAGGCATGGGACGTTCAACTTAGCGTCGATGGACGAGGAGGACGTCGTACGGCTGTTCAGGTTAACAAAGGAGGATCTGCTTCATCTCCGATCGGCGCTGCGCATCCCGGAGACGTTGACAACAAACGGCTGAATCTGGGTTTCAGGGGCTCGTTTGCCAGCGTATTTTTTTTTTTTTTAGTTTACCCGATTCATATCCTCGGGAAATAAAATAGTTCCTCGATCGTACGTGGTAACTTGTTTTGTAAGTCATACGTTCTCAGTGGGCAAGCTTTGGTGTTTTACATCAACCAAATATGATGTTTACTTCAACCACGTCCTGATATGCTGAAAAGTTGCCGAGAGCAAACTCGATTTGACACACAAATAAGAACACGCTCGCGCGCGCTTATCATCAACATTCGAAGTCGTCTGCCAGCGATCCTGTGTCTTTCCCTCGAGGCCCACTGCAGGGTCGAGTATTAAGAAAGTCATGGACAAATAAAACTAGGAATATTAAATCACGAAGAAAATACAAAAATAGCAAGAACATACTCGCTTTCTCAAGTTAAGGCGGTCATTTTTCTTGTACAAAGTTACGAGGAGGTCAATCCGTTCCTTCGCTCCTCGCAACGAGAAGTTCTTTTTCGACGCCGCGTTCAAGCCTTTAAGGACGTCATTCCAAAGGGCCGGAGTAAAAAAAGGATTAGGGCCTAACACCTCCCGAAGTAGGAAGATATCATCTTCCGCTGAAACTCGCTTGCGAGGGCGAGGCGGAGGGACGGAGGTAGATACGGCGCTCATGTTGCTCTCTTACGGTAAAGATAGCAGACGATCACGGTCGGATGCCCGCGAACCGATCGTTGTGCCGTGTACGGTACTACCACGGAAAAAAAAAAGTAATAAAGGAAAACCTGTAACTTTACTGCTGTTATAGAATATATGTGATTAGCATTAGAACACAAATTTTTAATTCATACAAAATGTTTAAACTAAAAAGTATCCAGATCCTTGATCCAGAAGGCTGTTGCTCACTCTGTTGACACTACAGATAACCCTCAGTCATAAAGCAGCTGTAAAAACGGGTGATAAGAGCTCGAAATGCACATCCCAACGTTTGTATGAAAAAAAAAAAAAAAACTTAAAATATGAAAAAAACTTAAAATATAAAAAACTTGAAATATAGAAAAAACTTAAAAATATAAAAAACTTAAAATGTAAAAAACTTAAAATATAAAAAAACTTAAAATATAAAAAAGCTTAAAATATAAAAAAAACATAAAATATAAAAACTTAAAATATAAAAAAAAACTTAAAAATATAAAGAACTTAAAATATAAAAAACTTAAATATAAAAAAAACAGAATATAAAAAAACTTAAAATATAAAAAAAACTTAAAAATAAAAACAAATTAAAATATGAAAAAAAAATCGATGGGCCTGCGGATTCGAACTCTCCACTACCGCACCCCTACGAGCTCACGAAATGGACGCTCTAATCCACCGTGCCACTGAGCAGACGATTTTCGCTGATGCTAAACATTAATTTATTTCTATCGAGGATGTCTTGTTGCGTTTTGATCTGTATTTTCTTTTTTATTTGCTGATTCCAAGTTTATGCACTTGCAGTCACATATGGCGCTCCTGCTAGGTACTACCACGAGTTATTTTATTCATGTTTGAAGCCACGGCACGCTCTCTCCGCCAGCGAAATAGCCGTTTTGCTAACCAAGCGAGACCGTCCATGTCGGCCATTGGTCGTGCCGGTCGTGCCTTACGGTTCGAGCAGCGCATTACGGTAAGATCGCGGAAGACAAGCGCATGCGCACTTTGTACCGGAGAGCCCATCGTACCGTATCGGATGTGCAAAAACGGTTCCCTAAAACTCTCTATTATTCCACACCCGATCGCCTGGTCGAAGGTCTGGAAGTCGTCTGACGGCTTGTCGTCGGTCATAAATGAGCCGCTGCTGCTCCTTGCGTCGTAAATCGACATTTGTGACTTGTTCCTGAGTCACTTGTCCCGGCTGCAGCAGAGCTGGAGGCAGCGGTGTCCTCGTCCTCAAGCGTCGCCCCATCAGGATCTCTGCAGGGCTTGCTCCTGTAGGGCCTGGAGTACTGCGGTAGGCGAGCAGCGAGATATGAGGATCTTCCGCTTTTCGGAGCAGATTCTTCACACTTTGGAACATTTGTTAGGCCTCTCTGTTTTCCTGGGGGAACTTAGGACTGCTTGTGACATGGAAAAAGCCATACTAATTTGCAAAGTCTGAGAACAGCTTCGAAGCGTACTGTGGTCCGTTGTCGGAAGTGACCCTTTCCTGAATCCCACGCCGGGAAAAAAATGCTGTTTAAGCAATGGACCACAACTTCCGCGCTGAGCTTCAGTTCCGACTTCACTCTGTAGTCGTCGAAGTCCTGGATCAATTCAGGCCAGTCCGCTTCGTGTTGGGAGTAAAACGAGTTGGGTGGACCAACGGCGAACCCTAGAGATGCCGACGCGACGGGAGGGGAGCGCTCGTTGTCGGTCATCTTCGCGCGTCGACCACTTCTGACACCATGTGCGGTCGAGCGGTAGGTCTCGAACGCTAGGCCTAACCCAGGCAGCACTGGACGCAAAGATGACGTCAAAACAAGGTTCTAGACGTTGGGCGACATCAAAGTCCTTAACAAATTTTTTATCGACGGCATTTTAACGTCCATATGAGAGGTTTCGACAACGTCAAACACGCGACGTAGTGACAACGCCCTAAGCTTCACCTCGACGTCTTCAACACTAATCCACGTCTGCTCGACGTCTTTTATGAGAAGTTCTTTAAACGTCGTGCACGAGACGTCAAAAAATGTTCTGAGCAGCACCTTGACGTCTTTGACATTAACCGACGTCAGCTCTACATTTTCTCCGGGAAGTTATTTGAACGTCGTGCATGAGACGTCCCAACTATGTCCTGAGCAACACCTTGACGTCATCGACACTATTCGACGTCAGTTCTACGTTTATTTGGGAGGTTCTTCGATTGTTGAGTGCTAGACGTCCCAATAATGTCTGATCAACACCTTGACGTCATTGGAAATAATTGACGTCAGGTCTACGTTTTCTCTGGGAAGTTCTTTGAACGTGGAGCACGAGACGTCTCAACAATATCCTGAGAAACACCTTGACATCATCGGCAATATTCGACGTCATTTCTACGTGTTTTGTGGGACGTTCTTCTAATGTTGAGCGCGGGACGTCCGAACAATGTCTGAGCAACATCTTGACGTCATTGGCAATAATAGACGTCATTTCTATGTTTTCTCCGGGAAGTTCTTTGAACGTGGGGCACGAGACGTACCAACAATGTCCTGAGCAATACCTTGATCACCCTAAGCAAGCGCCTTATAGAGCCCAAGGTGCTGTCATATCACTTTTAAAATTTCTCGTCAATGTCAGCATTTTTGATACTGTGCATGCAATCCACATTTCAACCAGGCTGAGCTGCTGAAGACTCTTACAATATTATCATTCTCGTAAATGTTCTCTTAGCAGAAATTGCTTAAAAAGCCGAGAATTCACAACAAAAACCAGGATTTAGCTCGGAGTCAGCGGGGCTGTTTATAGCATTTTTAGCGTTTCTGACTTAATATCAGCGTCTTCGAAGCTGTTAGAGAATGATAATAATGTAAGAAACTTCTGCAGCTGGGTCAGATTGAAGGGTGGACAGCATGCACAGTATTGAAAACGTTGTCATTGACGAGAAATCTTAAAAGTGATATGACAGGTCCTTGGGCACTATAGGACGCTTGTTTAGGGTGACTCTGAATTATACCCAAAACTGTGTAACCATGGAAGTGGTCGAAATTACCGATCACAAGGAAGCTGAAGGAACACCGCTCCCATAATTCCTGGATTGCGTGCCGGGGCGCTTGGGGGATTTAGCCAATAGTCTATTCCGTCCGAATATATATGCTTTCGTGAACATACCTTCGAGCAACGAAGGTTGATTCCATTGTTTCACGCTGATCCAGGTTGAGACCGTTATCAATTGACATCCCATTCAGTCTAGACGTATGCTCGACGTTTTATGGTCATTAAATGGGACGTTATTTCAACGTCGACATGACGTTATTACAGACGTGCGCTCGACATTTTATGTCGTTAAATGGGACGTTAAGTTATCGTTAATATGACGTTCTCAATTGACATCCCGTTCAGTTTAGACGTATAGTCGACGTTTTTTGGTCGTTGAATGAGACATTGTGTCAACGTTGATATAACGTCATCACTTGACTTCCCCTCGAATTCAGACGTGCAGTTGACGTTCTAAGGTCGTTATGTGGGAAGTTATGTTGACGTAAAATCCACCCTTTTTTCCAGACATTAGCCTTTCCATATTACATCGAAGGGACCTGACGTTCAGACTTTCAATGTTGTTTCGACATGTGGTTCCTGACGTCATCACGTTCTTTCGACGTCTTTTCAACGTGTCTGTGCTGCCTAGGAAGCGCCGAAGCCCCGGGTGAGCCCCTGAGACGAGTGAGAGACGTCCGTTCCAAACGAAAGCTGAACGAAAGTAGAAGCTTTTAATAACAAAGACCGCCAGCAGCGCAGTTGCGCTGCGGGCTTGGAACGCTTGGGAACGCGCGTGCACAAAGAGCTTGGCACGCGCAGGCAAGGATGCGACAAACCAGTCGGCAGGGGTGGCAGAATAGTCGGGGAATCAGTAAACGCTGCGTCTTCCCTGGCACCGCGGCCCAGCCGGGCCGCAAAAACCGCTCCGCTGGAGCTCATGATTCCACGTCCGCACGCGCTGGTGTTCGAAATTGCAATCGCTCGGCCACCGATCCCCCATATTCCAGTTGTGAGAATCGCCTTCAAGTGCCTCTGTAAACACTAACTGAAGAAGACAAAGAAGACAAACCCGTGTGCGACGCTCTCTCTGGCTTGTCGTGTTCCGTTGCAACGATATCCTGACCAGTTCCACTGAGCGGAAAAGGTAACGAGACTTAAAACACTTATAAACAATATTACTAAGCTGAATATAGGTTGAGTAGCACCCCTTTCACTTTCGCTACGAAGCTTTGTACGAAAGTGCCCAGGTTGGCTTCTGAAAAATCGCTCTTGGCAGTGAATGAACTGCGCGGCAGGCTGGATTTAGCTGATGCTTTGGCAAAACATTTAGGTTGTGTTATGTTTATACAGCCTAGAACCTGGTCTGCCTGAACGGGTGACGACTCTCCCAGCTCTTTATGTGAAATCTAGCCAGTGCAGTACAACCGCTAGCCCGGGGTCTCTAACGTGCATCATTCAGTAGTGATACACGACCGCACGCCGGTACGGTGCTCATCCAGATCGAAACGGGCAGGAATGATGATTCAACCCAGGATACTGAATTGTGCAGGAAAAAAAAAGTAGTCTAAAGAAAATAACGCACCAAGAATAATTCGAGAAGGTATGCGGGTAGTAACTGACTAATAATAATAATAATAATAATAATAATAATAATAATAATAATAATAATAATAATAATAATAATAATAATACTAATAATAATAATAATAATAATAATAATAATAATAATAATAATAATAATAATAATAATAATAATAATAATAATCAATCAATCAATCTTTATTATACAGTGCCCAGGAACAACCCTGAGGTCTTGGTGCTGGTACACTAAAGGATAAAAAAAAAAAAAAAAAACATTATACACATCTCCGCAGGAAAGAAGATACATTTTTAAGCATAATACTAGGTAGTGCACGAGTAATTAGTAGAATATTATAACTTTCCTCCTATGGAGTATGTGGCTCAGTACACGACTGGTTAAGAAGCTATTTGTCGGAGAGAGAGGCGTATGTCCGGGTCAACAACATGAACTCTTCGTTATACAAGGCTCGCTCTGGCGTTCCTCAGGGATCTGTTTTAGGACCCCTTCTGTTCACAATTTTCGTAAATGACGTCTCTTTTGCTGTTTTAAATTCTTCATTCCTGCAATATGCTGACGATATAAAAATTTATCGAGAAATAGTTACTGAACTTGATTGTGCTAAGCTCCAGGAAGATGCATGTTCTTTCTACCGATGGTGCTCTGAAAACGACCTTTTCTTGAACCCGTCCAAAACCAAGGTCATGACGCTCTCTCGGAAAACTCACAATATCTCTTTTGCATATAATATTCAAGGAGAGACTTTGTCTCAAGTAAGTGTAATGAAAGATCTCGGAGTCATGGTTGATTCTGGGTTGCGTTTCTCTGATCATGTTGGTAGGGTGGTTAACTCGTCATTGCGAATGTTGGGCGTTGCCTCTCGCTTAACCAGGGAGTTTGAAAACCCGACTGCTTTTATCACGTTATACTGTTCGCTATCCAGGTCGCAGTTAGAATATGCCTCAGTTGTCTGGAATGGAATTTCTAAAAGTCACTCCTTGGTGATCGAACGTGTGCAAAGAAAGTTTGTTTCTATCTTTAAACATCGCTACATAAAGGAGGATGTTCACTGCTTAACGTATGAGTCTGTGTTAAAGCGTGTTGGTTTGCTTAGCTTGCACCGGCGTCGGGAGAACGCGGACTTACTATTTTTGTTGAAAACGCTGCATGGACTCATCAATTCCCCGAGCCTGTTATCGGAACTGTGCCTTAGGGTCAAACGTGTGCCTACTCGTCATAATAATATTAATAATATTAATAATAATAATAATAATAATAATAATAATAATAATAATAATAATAATAATAATAATAATAATTTCGGTTAACCGCGGTGCCGCGGAAACTGATGGAGCAGATTAGATGTTAGAGCAAGAAGTTTTCGTTGAAATGCATTGTGGGGAGACGCAAAGCTAAATGCCTTTGGCACGATGTTCAAAGCCTTCGAATAATACCGCTGGACACCGGCGGGTAAAAGGATTTACCCACTAATCATTTCAACCACTGCGCTGTGACTTCTCCGCGCGCTCTCATTTCCTCCCCTCTCTCAGTTCCTACCAGCAGAAACGCTCCAGAATTTTGAGAAATTGCATGTTCAAAAGACAGAGCACGCGCGTGTACACCCCGGTTGCTAGTCAGGCATGAGAGGCTGGAGAGCCTCTTACGGGCCTCCCTGAGTTTCTGGAACGCGAGCCTGTTTTTCGTTGACCCCGTAATTGTGACCTAACTCCCCTAAACAAACCGTTTCTAGGAGCGTTGCTACTGACGAATAGATAAACGAGCAACGTTCGAAACTCGGATGTGGAAATGGAACGCCTAATAACAATAGATGTAGTAAGCCTATATTTCACACATACCACGACGGAAGTTTATCGAGAATTGGATGTTTCCGAAATAATTGCGACGTCAATTTCCTGTTCTGGTGACCCCTCGAGATGCCTGCTGCAGGCAACGAACGCATGACCAAGCCACACGGAATGACTGAAGTAGGTTGTCTGCAGCAGTTTGAATCATTTGCATAACGACAATAATATGACCTTATATAGATTGGGAACATGACAGGTGTAAGGAAACCCATCAGGTTTTTAAAAACGAGTTCTACTCGCATTCGATACGGGATATACTGTCTGACAACAATCATCACAAGTATGAAGATAAAAAAAAAATTGGGTTGTGTGTATGTTTATACAGCCTAGAACTTGGTCTGCCTCAACGGGCGACGAGTCTCCCAGCTGTAGATGAGAAATTTAGCCAGAGTACAACCGCTAGCCTGGGGTTTTTAACGTGCATCACGCAGTCGTGATACACGACCGCACGCCGGTACGATGCTCATCCAGATCGAAACGGGCAGGGAGGGGTGGGGATTGAACCCAGAGTATGAAGATCTGCACAAAATACCGCGAGAGAAGCATCTGTTTGTACTTTGTTTCAGCTTAAGTCCAGACGCATCTGATCCTACACGCGCGAGCTCCGGGCTTTCAGCGCCCCTGCCAAGCACGCCAGCTCGTGCAGTACAAGTACTGTTCAGGGCCACATGCTCGCGCTTGTAATATCGGCTGCGTGTGGACTTAAGCTGAATCGAAGTATAGAACGTGATGTGAAAGCAGCATCGTGCCCTCTTTTTATTATGCAGTTGACTTGCAATGTAATAAAAGAGCAATTATAGTCACTCTAACATGATCGGTTCGAGACCCCAAACTTCGTTTTTTACGCTCGATATATCGGTGTGTATTTCGTACCTGCTTGTAGCCAACACACTGAGAAAAAATCCTGATGGTGCTTTCCTTTTAGTAAGACTTCAAATAGCGAAAGAGCTGGATAAATATATCTGGTCAGATATTTTTTACGGACAGTTCGCTTGATCAGACTGGCAACTTTTGTGCCCTGAAAATTCCTTGAAACATGTGCTGGTTTGCAGATCGACTACTCTAGACCACTTTATTTCGACGTTGACATACTTCACGTGTTCGTCGTACGTGATTCGGCTTCACAGTATTTTCACCCTTCTCAAATATTGCAGACACCTCCAGGGCAGGCGGACGCGCGCTCGCGCACCTCGAGCGTCGATCAAAGCTTAGCAAGGATACTCCTCGCCTCCAAAATCGCACAGAATGTTGACCCCGAGAATGCAATTTTCGTCACTCGTCACCTTCGTAATTAAAAGAGCCCATAAGGACGATGTCGAAGTTAAGTTTTAGGATTCCCCTTGCTGCGGCCCTTTTCGTAGGTTGACACAACGCACTGATTCAATAAGTAGTCATTTATTGCCTCTTATCGCCGGGCGCCACGACACAAAAAAAGCCCCCGCGCACACGCTGCGACTGCCTTTTATCAGCGGCGGAGCCCCACTCGCGTGGCCAAGTGCAGTTGGCCCTTTTATGTTGGCAATGGCCACGGACGAGTTGGCATGCTGGCAACCTGGTACAACGCTGTGGATACCTTGACATTGAAATAGACCAAGTAGGAAAATACAAATATCTGGGAGCCTGGCTCGATGAGGGAACGATATATTCAGAGGAGCACGAGGAGAATATAATTACAAAAGAGAAAATAAATTCATCTAATATGAAGCTCAAGCCACTATGAAACTATAATAGGTATGAAGTAGTCATAGATATATGGAAAGGAGTGATGGTACCAGGATTGTCTTTTGGCAATGCAGTACTGCGCATGAAATCAGGTTAAAACAGGATTGGAAATTCGACAAAGAAGCGTAGGCAAACTGGCGCTGTGAGCACATGGAAAGACACCGAATGAGGGTGCACAGGAGGACATGGGATGGTCGTCTTTTTAAAGCAGGGAGGCAATTAGGAAGTTGAAATTTGAACAAAGGATGACCGAAATAGATGATACCCGGTGGGCACGGAAGGTATTCAAGTATTTATACATAAAAAGATTAAATACAAAATGGACAAACCGAACCCGAAAGCTTAAATTTAAATACCTACCCTACTCTAAAAACAACATTTGGCGCCTATATGAAAGTAAACGGGTTCATACCGTTAACAGTTTAGTCATACCGGCCACCAGTTTGTCAAAGGGGTCGCCCGTATGGCTCAAAGGGGTCCCCCGTATGAGCCATTACGGTCACCTATTTGGGCAAACAGGTCACTTCTTTGGCAAACGGGTCAGTTGTCTGGGCAAATGGGTCAATCGTTTGGGCAAAGTTGTCGCTCGTTTGCTCAAACCGGTGACCATGTTACAGAGACGGGTGACCGGTGACCGGCAAGCTGTACCGGTTTAATCAAACGGCTCTCCGGAGCCCGTTTAATACTGAACGTACTGGTAGGGGGCATGGGCACGCGAGTTTCAGCTGTGGCAGCCTGTTTCGGGAAAGCCGGGAGCGCCGGTTCATCGATTTACAATCGTCCGCGTAATGCAAGTAATCATATTTATATTTTGATTGAGCTGATGTTCGCTTATACTGCAACAACAATAAACATTTTTTTTACGTAAACATGCGACGTTGCCGAGCCGATATTTTTGACAGAATTTTAAAACGTTGGCGTTCTTTGTTGCCTCAATTTACTTATTCAGCTCGAATCTCTCTCGCAGAGGACGCGACCGCGTAAAAGAATATACTTTTTGACTCCGTTTCGCCTCAATTTGAAGACTCAGCAAAGGTGACGCGCGAACACGTGGCTGTACGAACATCGAGCATTGCGAGAGCAGGCCCGCTGTTGCAGCAGTCAAATTACGAGCTCGACGCTGGGTGCTTTTTTCGCTCGGGCGCAAACCGAGGTGTGCAGTGTTGCCAGATGGTCACACAAAAAAACCGCCAAACGACTGGAAGGTGTAGCCCAAATATAGCCCAAAATAGCCAAGACTAAAAACAATGATTTTTAAGTCTTATATTGACAATTTCTCACACTCATACAATACACGTTACAATCTCTGTTCCAACCCTCAGATGCACCACCTTTTGTGTACATTATGTTACTTGTGAATTTTGCAAAAAAAGCTTCGGAAGGATGCAAATCCGCAGAAAACTGTTTTCAGAAGTACAAAACACACAAAGACAGCTTTACTGTGAAGCCCGGGAGATATGATCATACAGTAAAAGAACAAATATACAGAAGCAGAACAGTCACAACGCTGGGTGTTTCAAACCAGAACCCCAATATCTCAGGTCCTTACCAATATCCCACCCGTCTCTTTTTCTTTGTGAAGAATATTAGTGTCACCCATTCATGTTCATGCTATTTCTGATTGTGTTGTCCTTTCTTGGGGTGGGCAACGACTGGAAGGTAGCCAATTGTTTAGCGGTGAAACTGCGGACTTCTCATTTTTACAAACTTGGGTGCCTAAGGATTCGAATTTGGAGAGTTCAGTCTACGTCCGGGCAGAGCCATATGCGTCCGTGTTGAAGGCGCGCTACTAGGCCTGTGGCAATAGTACAATCTGTTTCGTTTGCTCCACTGCGCTGTAGGGAGACCGATTGAACTCTGCAAGCATTGCTTCACTGCGCATTGTGTAAACCCCGAAGTTTGTCGAAGTTTGAGGCCTTTCTCCTTCCTCTTTCTCCTCTCGACTAGCCAAAAGTGAAACAATTTTTTTTGGAAACTGATTAAAAGTTCGAAAATTAACTAGCCGAACCTCAAAGTTCGGCGTCAAACCTAAGGTTCGACAAAAGTTCGCCACATTCTTAGAAATAGCCCAAAATAGCCACATAGCCAACCACGAAATTTTGACGCCAACTAAAAAAAAAATGTAGCCCAATTTGGCTATATATAGCCCAATCTGGCAACACTGGAGGTGTGGTCCGGTGTCTTGCGCCTTGACCTCGCCCGCTTCCCCCTCTCTGGTCAGCTCTGTCACGTGACCCGCAGTAGCGCCCGAGGTTCACGCTGATAAGCATCGAGATCCGGAAGGGCGCGCCCAGCATCCGCTTTTTTCTTTGTCTGCTTGTTCTCAGTTGCAGTTTGAACTTCGCTCGTCCTACCTGCTTCGATCTGTCGTCTAACCCTGCGGTCTTATTAGGATGTCTCTCGACGACGTATTAAATGTGCACCAAAGCTATCAGTGTTCGAAAAGTCCTACGCGTATATCGGCAACAAGCGACTCTTCCAAGAAGTAAGGAATTCTTGCGGTTTGGTTGTGTTCTGCAAATGACAGCTTGTGCGCCGCATCGTGTTGAAACTTTGAGGAGCCTTCTTTCTCGTTTCAGTGTTTGTGTGGTTGTCCTGCTTTGACCGTGTCGACTTATATTTTGGATTACATCTTTCAAGTCGGCTATTATTATGGTAAGTGCACTACAACCTACTTGTTGGCAACGATTGACCGTTCTTCTACGCGTACTCTTCCAGATTATCTATAGAATTATGCAGCGTCTAATGTCTCGGCAGCCGGGAGAATAATTTCTCCCAAAGTCTGCCATATAGTCTGAAATTACCTCAGCAGTATAAAAGCTTAGAGTGAATCTTCACATTTCACAGAACGCTTGCACGTTTGTGCTTGTCTACGGAATAAGTTGTAATAAACTTCTGGCCGATTTGAAAACGATCTTTTGTGTGTTTTCCTGCCCATTTGCAAGCACCTGCGCGAGCACGATTTTTTTCACATGCTTCCTCCACGTTAGAAATAGGTCTATGAGTTTAGGGACGTCTTAAATAAGTTTAAGATAACCAACCTTCCGGACGATACCCATTTAGGGCTAGCGAATAAATTGCCTATCTGAATGGCGCGTTCATATGTGTGGTCACGTGCCTGGTCGAACAGGCACCCGTATCAAACGGGTACCCGTTATCGAACGGGTACCCGTATCAAACGGGTACCCGTATCCCATAATCACGTTTGATCCAAACGAATCGACAGGTTTTCCACTTATTTGATTCAAACGGGTCGATCAGTTTCCCACCCGTTTGAATTTAAAATGTTTTTTTTTTTTTTTCAGTAGGGCTACACACTGGTGATAGGGGTGAGCAGAATACTTGAGTGGAAAAGGGGGTGAAAGAGGCAGAGAGGAAAATGTGGGAGGGAAGAATTGAGAAGAAATCAGCTCTAACAGTGTTCAGGTCACGAAAGCAGGATATAAGAAAGAAAAATATGCTTGACAATTTACTGGGAAGTTCTTTGCTGTTCGATGCGAGAACGGGAGTTTTGAGGACGAGGAGTAGAGAGCTAAAATTTAGGAGAGAGACAAATTATGTGCTGCCTGCCATAATGAGAGTGAGGCACTTGAGCACTTGGTTCTAAAGTGCACGGGGCTTCGTCCTGCCCTCCCTAAAGGAATAACAAATTTGGCCGGGGCCCCGGGCTTTGCTGGCGACTATGGAAGGACAGAGGAGAAGAGGATTACAGTCACAAAGAACCGATTAGAAGATTGGTGGAAATTACGTAGGGAAAATTGAATGATGCACAACTAACTAGCACAGCTGGGGAGAGGCGGGACAGAGAAAAATTAGGACTCCCTCCCGCGTGGCTCCTGCCCAAAGTCTCAAACCTGTCCCCCAGTGGGTCCGGTGCAGGGTAACGCCGACAAGGTTTGACCAGAAGACAATTGGCGACTCCCTCGCCGGGGGGCCGAGGTGGGGCTGATGTTTTTAGTGTTTTTTCCCGATCCCCCAAAGATCATCCTGGTGATATACCACACAACCTGGTGATAGGAAAAACTGGCTTAGAAGGCCGGAAGTTGAGGAATAAAACGAGAAGAGACGGACAAACACAAACTTCCAACTGGCAACAACATTTATTGACACCGAGAGTTTGCTTATTCGCGACTCCAGCGAACTATAGAGGGCGCGCTGCTCAGGCAAAATGGCGGACGAAAGGAGGTCGTTGTCGTCGTTCAGCACGCGGACCACCACAAATTCCTGCACTGCAGCATAAAATCAGTGTTACATTTGAAAGCAAAGCGATTTTTCGACGGTAGAAACCTTCTTCTAGTCATTCCGCAGGAATGACACGGCGCAATCATAAAAGTAATTACTGGAAACGATGTTTGTTTCTATGCTGCCTTCGAGAACCAAGCAGCGATAGCAGACGACGTAGTCGAAACGACCTCCTTTCCTGAGCTTCTCGGCGCTGCCGCTACGCGGCGTCGATTTCGCTGGATGTCGCGAATATACAGGAAAAGAAAGGGGTAAAAAAAGGGTGGAAAGGAGGAGCACTATGCAGTCAAGGGTACGTCGCTGTCGGGTACGTGGGGGGAGAATGCTCCGAACTAAAAAATCTTATCTCTTTCCCCGAAAGGGCAATGGAGGGAGAACCGATGTTGTCCTTGGATCGACACATGGCGAAGGCTTCTAGTGTCTCTCGACCATACCTCGAGGTGTGACCCCCGATTCTTGTAGTAGAGGCAAGGACGGCCGAGCAGGAAGTACATTCCGATGCGTGTTTGGCGATTGGGTGGTGAATAACCTCTAAACCGTTGGAGACCCCTTTTTTTAACCTCGTTCGCATGCTTTCACAGGCGGTCGTTTAAGCAGCGCCCCGTTTGGCTGATGTATCGGGCACCACAGTAAACACACTTTTTGCGGCATGGAACGTATCAGGTTTTGTGGTTCCTTCTGGGGTTCGTGTCTGAAGCTGTGCACTTAAGAGGCATTATAGATTTTCAAAAGTCCTGTGGCATCTCACTCTCAGCGTTTCTTGAGTTGATTCGCCTGTATCTTCAGTCCACCCTAGTCGAACACGAGGGCAAAGTGTTCCTTCAGAAATCCGGTGTGTGCATAGGGTCGTGCCTAGCGGCCATCCTAAGCGAAATCCTTATGTTTCACGTTGACAACAAGGTTCAATCAAACCTTCAGCAGGAATTTCCCGAAGCCAGGGTTTATCGCTACGTATATGATTATCTTATCCTTCATTCCACTAATTAAGATACCGCAGCGATTGAAAGCGTTTTCCAGAAGAACTCCTTCGGGCTCACGTTCACAAAAGAGACCTCCTCATCTGAGGGATTACAGTTCCTTGATCTGAGATTGGTCCCCACCAGTGTCGGGATCTGCTGGTCCAATCAGCAGAGGTCTGCGAAGTCTGTTCTGCCGTTCAGCAGCTCGCACTCCAAAAACGTAAAAACTGGTATTGTCCGAAACCTTATTGCTGCTGCCAAATCCAAGTCCAAGTCGTTTCCGCAACTAGTCTGTCCAATCAGATAGGCCGCCTTCTCAAGGCAGGTTACCCAATCGACTTGATCGAGCCTACCATCAAAAAACCTGTCACAGGGCCTCAATCCAAAAAGCCGCCTCCAAGGTCCCGCTTCGCGTGCATCCCTTACATTCATAATATTTCGCATCGACTGAAATCAAAAGCGCAGGGCTTCAACAACAATGTGGTTTTCTCGCGTAAGTTTAAATTGGCATCTATTTGGAGAAAAGTCAACAGCCCCGCACCGGCGCCCCCTTGCCAAAAGAACCACAAAACCTGTTACTTTCCTTGCCGCAAAGGGTATGTTTACTCAATTCCTATGTCCTGTGGTGCCCGATACATCGGCCAAACGGGGCGCTGCTTAACCGACCGCTTGAGAGAGCACGCGAACGAGGTTAAAAAGGCGGTCTCCAACGGTTCAGAGGTTATTCACCACCCGATCGCCAAACACGCATCGGAATGTACTTCCTGCTCGGCCGTCCTTGCCTCTACTACAAGAGTCGGGGGTCACACCTCGAGGTATGGTCGGGAGAAACTAGAAGCCTTCGCCATGTGTCCATCCAAGGACAACATCGGTTCCCCCTTCATTGCCCTTTCGGGGAAAGAGATAAGGTTTCTTAGTTCAGAGCTTTCTCCCCCCACGTACCCGACAGCGAATTGACGGCATAGTGCTCCTCCTTTTCAACCCTTTTTTCTCCCCCTTCTTTTCCTGTATATAAGCAAACTCTTGCTGCCAATAAATGTTGTTTCCAGTTGGAAGTTTGTGTTTGTCCGTCCCTTCTCGTTTTCTTCCTCAAGTTTAATTATCCCTACCAACCCGCTCGTTCTGTTCTTAAGGGCGGGAGGAATCAAATGTTTGTCTTTCTTAGACTTAGGCTACGTGGCGCAAGCTACTGCCCGCTACAGAAGCTATAGCCAGTAACATCCATCCATCCATCCATCCATTCATTCATCCATCCATCCATCCATCCACCTAGGTGTCCCACACATTTCCCCCTTTGAAAATACAAAAAAGAAAAAGAACGGAATAGGGGACGTCTTGGGAAATTTTCGGGTGACCTTCCTTCTGGGTCAGCAAGGAACTTCGCAGATGTGCGAGTGTCGGTCCGACGTCAGTACTTCAGGACGGTACCGATGGGGCTGTGGTGGGACTGATGATGGGAGCAGCGTTGCCGCCCATAAGCAAAGATGGCAGCAATGGCATTAGTGTAATGAAATTGCAGAAATGAAAAGTTTTTCTGTGGTAATGAGGATTGTAATAAACAACTTTTTAGGTTGGTAATTTAGTAATGTAATAAATTACTTTCAGGCAGTTACTTCGAGAAAATTACTCACTACTTTTGAAATTACCTTTCTTCCATATAAAACAATTCGTTTCCAGACTTTTCTTTTTTGTTTTTTTGCATGGCGAAGTGTTGTGAAACAGATAATAAAGCAAATAAACGGGGGTCATCTGAGAGCACAGCCTCGTACGAGGAACACGCCAGATGCACAAAGGTGGGCTCGAGAGGCGAAGGAGATGGAGAAAAGCTTTCGTATGAAGACATCGCTACAAGATCATTTACGAACTCCAGACAAGATAGATCCATGGTGCCACGTGATCACGGTGGTACTATACTTCATTCACCCCTAAGCTGACAGTGCTGTGGGAGCTACGAGCTTACGGGAACCAATCCATCACCTTCCTTTCAACCCCTTACCCCTTCTCTGCGCGCAGGCAGAAACGAGAGCGTTGTTACGTGGCGAATTGTGGACGTCTGACTGCTGCAACAAGTGCGTAGCTTCTACCACACTGTCAGCTTAGGAGTGAATTGCTTATAGGCTACAATGCGAAGGGCACATCCCAAGTGAGGTCACACTTGACCACATTTTAAAACCTGAGAGGACAGCACGCAGATCCCCAGCCCTATTGCTCTTTCGACAAGCAAGGTAAGGCCGTCAGCTTGAACCATTGTGAACAACAAACGACCGATAGTTCATCCCAATTACCTTGTAAAGGCTCAGAATGTTTAGTGCGTATCCTTGGCCTTGTTAAGTAACTGTACTTCTTGTAGTCGGAAAAGACGGGAAGCGAGCAAAGCTGCTGCCGCTTTCGGTATGCCTGTCTGCCTTTTTTTGGGGAGCTCAGTCGGGAATAAGCAACAAGAAAATATCGCTACCCGTTTCTTGGAAAAGTACAGATTGTAGGAAGCTCACGCCCTTCATTTCCACAACTGTCGACGCTTCTGCCCAGCAAACACACAACCCCCTTGTATGACGACGCGCTGGAACTGGGGCTCTTCGGGCGTCTTGGAAAAAAAGTCCGAGAGAGGAATGAGGGGGTAGCCATCAACCAGTGCTCTTGGGAGAATAGGATTAGACTGCGTCCGAGTCGGAAGGGAAGCGTTCCACTTGACGACTTATTTTAAGACGAGCTCCCATGGCCCGACTCAAGCTTCTGACGCGGACTATAACCTCTTCAAAATCAGGAAGATGGAATCATATCTCCCTTTATTGAAGCATCTTCGCCGTCGAATGAAAAGCGAAACCGTTGAGTCACCTGCCTAAGTCACATCTAAAGAAGCTATTCATCACGTTTAACACTTCCGTCGACTGAGCCAGCGGAACGAATGTTGGGTATTGTTCAGTTTGAGGTGAATGAGGTTGTTACCGTGTAAACAGGAAAATCTAAGTTCTGGTACGAATTCTGTAAATAAGCCCGAATACCTGCCTCAAGGTATTGAAACGCAATGTCAAAGTAATTTTATCACTTTTGGAAAGAAATTGTAATGTAATGTCATTACTTTTAGTCCAGGGTAATTTGTCAAGAAGTAATTACATTTTCGAAGTCCTGCAAAAAGTAATTAAAAATGTCATTTTTTTTAAAATTAATTTTGCCATCTCTGCCGCTAAGTGTCTGGCACAGGGTTCCAGAAATTAAAAACAAAATGCGGCCATGGCGCTGCAGGAATGATTGGCCACGCCGAAAAACGACGCCTGCCCAACTGCAATGCGGGAGCACCATACTTTCTCTTTTCGCCCCCACAAAAACCAAAGAGGGCATATATTTAGGGCTTGTGCTCCTTCTTTCGTCGTCTTCACCGCCGTCGCAGGCTGTATCGTGGCAGAGACGGTGTGGAGTCTTCCGAGAGGTGGTCCGGATCGTTGCCAAAAGGACCCTACGGCACATCTACCTCCTCGGGTTCATAGAAAGCTTTTAGACCGGTGAAATGAATGGACCCGCAGTCTTCACCAGATACGGGATGCATAAAGCTCGTAAGACAGGTTGGAGAGGTTTTAGCTCATACGGCTGAGGCCCTCCCATGTCTTTGCTAAAAAGGCAGTAAAGACTCTAGCAGCACCCCTCAGTGGATTAGTTCGCCTCAGCACCAGATCTCCTACCTTGAACTCCAGATTTCACCTCCCATTGTTTTAGTGGTTGGCCTCTTGCCGTCTCGAGACGTCGATGCTTTCTCGAGCTTTCCGCAAGTGCCCCATGAAATGCTTCCGGAGATCTGAAAACTGCGTAGTGGTGCGCTACATGCTTGCTTGATCTGTGAAGGGGAAAGAAGAAAGGGGAAATGCGATTTCTTTCCCAAAGTTAAGTTGAGTTAGAGTAGTAAATCACGTGGACCGGTTGACTGTCGTGCGGGTAGTGAATGTTATTCCTGCCTGTTTTGCGTCCCAGTCTTTGTGTCTCTATGTATGCGCTACGAGCATCAGCTTCATGTAACGTTAAATCTTTATGTGATATTTGCCTATGACGGTACGGCGAAGTCCGTTCGTGCCATATCTCTATGGCCTCACAAGCGTCCAGGGACACCTTGCTAACAAAATAAGACGCCTTGTCTGTAATGAGAGTTTCGGCAAAAGCCAGATCGCGTGACCGTATCAAAAAGACAGTCCCACAGTTTTTTACAGTCCAACTTGCGCAAAGGAAACGTTTCGACCCACTTCTTGAAGTGGTCGGCGACTACAGGCCCATATTGATTGCCGCGTGGTCTACGGGAAAGGGACAGATAACGTCAGAGGCAACACACTCCCAGAGGTACTTGCTTTAGACCGACTGCATTAAATCTGGTGGTTGGGCACCTCGTGGTTTTGCCTTCTGGCCTACCGTGCACATACGTCCATACCTCATTATATTCTGCCTCATGCCTGGCCACGTTCCAATTTAAGACAACTTTTCAGAAGTTTTGCTCCCAATGCTGTGGGCTGCGAGTGCGGGATTATGCATATATTTTATGAATGACTCTCGCAGTTTACGAGGTATTACAGTCCTGAATGACTGACCACAGGACCCATCGTCCGCCTGGAGAATGTACCCCAGCAAGATGCCGTTGCTGCTCAACACATGTGAGTCCAAGTTTCTGAATCCCGGTGTCGGCTGTGCTTTCTTCTGCCAGCCGGTGTGTGATCTTCTGGCAAAGTCGATCAGGCAGCTGAGCCGCCCGGAGCTCCTCTTTAATTACAAGGGTTCCACTCCACGAATCCCGTGTAATGGCCGCCGCATTGGCCAGTGCCACCAAGTCGGGATCGGCCTGCATTTTCTGCGCGAGAAGTGGAGCACGAGACATCGCATCTGCAACGTGGTCAGACACTCCGCACATTTATTCAATACTGTACTTGTTGCGCTGCAGCGAAAGGACCCATCGAGCGAGTCGTTCTACAGGGTTGTGCCGCCCTTTGAGCCACAAGAGATCCATCTGGCCAATTTGAATGCAAAACGAAGCGCCGTCCAGGAACATGTCAAACTCGTTAAGCGCGAAATTTATCGCCGGACACACTTTTTCAGTCGCTGTATAGTTTCGCTTAGCTCCAGCGAGCGTGTGACTGGCGAAGGCCACAAGATGAAAGGCGCTGTCATGTTCCAATGAAAGAACTGCTCCTAGTCTGTCATCGCTTGCGTTGGTCTGCAGGATGAATGGACGATTCAAGTCGGGCAGATTCTGACACGCGTTTTCGATCACTGTTATTGAAAGACACGCGAGTGCTGTTTGTTCCCGTTGTTCTCTACACCACTTGATTTTTCACGAACAATTCGGTCAGAGATTCCCTTATCTCGGTACATTGCGGAATGACATCTCTATAAATCGCAATCAGCCCGAGATACCTCTGTATGCTTTTGACGTCGTGATCCTCATTCGAACGCAGTGTGCCACTATCTTCAACAAACCCAAATTGGTTGCCTCACGAATTACTGGTGAGGCAACCATGAGAGTTCGGGGCGCGGCCTCTGGGTGTGAGCGCTGCAGCGGACCCACCGGGTATGTCATGACCGACAGTGACTTCATCAGGCCTAGGGAGGGTAACCACGAGGGATCCTCAGGGCTTCTTATAACCATGAGAGGGCGGGGCGCGGCCTCTTGGTGTGACCGCTGCAGCTGACCCACCGGGTATGTCATGACCGACAGTGACTTGATTAGGCCTAGGGAGGGTAACCACGAGGGAACCTCTGGGCTTCTCATAACCATGAGAGGGCGGGGCACGGCCTCCTGGTGTGACCGCTGCAGCGGACCCACCGTGTATGTCATGACCGACAGTGACTTGATCAAGCCTAGGAAGGGTGACTACGGGGGAACCTCCGGGCTTCTCATAACCATGAGGAAGCGGGGCACGGCCTCCGGGTGTAACCACTGCAGCGAAGCCACCGGGTATGTCATGATCGACAGTGACTTGATCAGGCCTACCATGGGTAACCATGACGTACCCTTCGGACTTCTCATAACATTAGGAGGGTGGGGCACCGCCTACAGGGGTGACCGTCTGCAGCGGACACACCGGGTATGTTATGACCGACAGTGACTTGTTCAGGCCCACCATGGGTAACCACGAGGAACCCTCCGGGCTTCTCTTAACCGAGAGAGGGCGGTGCATGTCCTCCCGGGGTGACTGCTGGAGCGGACCCACCGGGTAGTCATGACCGATAGTGACTTGACCAAACCTACAGGGGGTAACCAGGAGGCTCCCTCCAGGCTCTTTATAACCGTGAGAGGGCAGGGCAACACCTCCAGTAGCGACCACTGTAGCGGACCCACCGGGTGTGTCAAGAACGACAGTGACTTGTTTAGTCCTACCGGGGGTAACCACGAGTGAGTCCCCAGGCTTCACATACCCGCGAAAATGCGGGGCCGCCAAAGACCTCCCGCCGTCCGCCTGTACGGCAGACGCGCTGAGCACCTCAGGGCCGAGACCGTAATCAGCGGGTCTCCAGAGATCCACCGCAAAAAGGCACGCATCGGGGATCTCATAATCGTGTGAATGCGAGAATCCGGGGACGCAGAGGGCCTCGGCGGTGCGGAAAGTGCCATCCTTCGGGCAACTTGAAGGTGACTGTGACGGATGGACCTTGAGGACCGTGGTTTCCGCATTGCCGGCGTATAGCTGAAATCTACCACCACCGGTTCTCGGAGTTTTCCTGCATCCAGGTTTGGGATTGTTCACCAGAGTTTTGTGGGTGTGTCCAGTTTGGCCGCCCCGGAAACAGCGGAGCCAGGTTTGATTTCCACCGTCTCCTGAGGATCTGTAAGGAGGAATCATCAGTTGCTGCATCTGGCCCGCATGTTTGCTGCGGCTTGTGAGACCGCTTCTCGCTAAGAGATTGTGCGTCTGTTCGATCGTGTCCGAGGCGTTCTCGAGATTCATAAGCGAGAGGACCAAGTCATCTTCGCACAGCTGTGTTTGTGGGCGTTTGATTGCGTTTGACTGCGTTGCGGATGCGGAAAACCTGTACATCCCTACTTGTTTTGTCGCATGCTAATCTATTCCTGGAATTGAATCGCACGCTTCATACGAAGGATAGATGGCCCGGTGACTCTCCTTTGTCTCCCGACGTCACGCAGTCAAACGCACTCAAAAGCTCTCGAACGCCACTGGGGGTGGAGGCCTTGAAGGGCTTGGGTAGCGGCATATTAGGCCGATTCCGTAGGACTCACTGTGGCCTTCGTACTCCTCTGGGTGCTCAGCTCAAGCGATGGTTGGTTCAAGGGCGGTGCGTCTTAGGTGAAGGAGGCCAGTAGAGAAGTTCAGTAAGCATCGGCTTGAATCGTCGATGCGGCATGTGCCGTCTCGTCCATATCCCTAAAACTACGCCCTTTGAGATGTGGGTGGAAGTTTGGACGTGTCTTGGGTGGATAGCCCGTGCTACTTTTTCTGCATCTGCGGCCACCACGTCGGCAAAGTCATACAGCCCTGGAAGGCCCTTACGAACTTTATAAGCGACCCCTTCGTGTCTTGTGTGCTGTCTCGGAGTTCGTCCTGCATCCGGAGTTTGGAATCCGGTGGCAGCAGTTCTGCTTTAAAATGGCGAAACAAAATCCGCCATACTCGAGAAACTTCCATGTCTCTTTCTCCTCAGCGCTGCTCTATCAGTCGTTGCCACCTCAAATAATGAGTGAACACGGTTTCGTCGTCAATTCCCGACGCAGCTGGTAGTCTTGCAGTTCTGAGACTCACATCGCCATTGACTTCTTATCTGCGTACCTTGAAAAACCGGAACGGTAAGCGAAATTAATAGGTAGTTTTTTGTTTTTGTGTTTGGGGGGGGGGGGGGGGGGGTATTTTATGAAGAACGAAACTATGAGGAATTTCTGGTAAAATGATTATAATTTATTCAACAAGTCGTTCGTTTCAATATGCACAATTGGACATACTTTACGCCAAGAAACACATGACGTGAAAGCACATGGCTCTCCGTCTCAACGTCAAGTTTGTGATAAAGATTAGTAATCATTATAACGCAATTAATGCAAAGAAATATACGAGCCAGATTTATTCGCCGAATGTTTTTTATACATGTATTACTATCTTCATTACAAATACCGTTTTACAATTTTTTTCACAAATATTATCGTAATATAATGAACCGTGAATTTGTGAGAGAATCATTCAAAATAATATAAAAAAATTCATCCAAATTCGCGATCAACAATCAGTTTAAAAGTTTCGAGCGTGCACTAGAAAGATGTTTGACAGTATTTTTATGTTGATGATTACACGTTTTCTGCGAGACAAAACTTTCAAATATGGCTTTCATGGCCGGTGTATTATCCAAATTTCAACGTGATTAAACATCCATGCGGCACAGATGGTTTGGGCGAATATGGTTGGATGAGAAAGAACGCCCGTCAGTCAGTTGCAAGCCATCACCTCCAGTTCTTTGCGCGGAAACCTCCTCGTTTCTTATCGTCGACAAAAAAACAAACAAAAAAACTAAGTAAAAAAACCCCTTCAGTGTGTATATCTTCAAGAAAATCGAGCCTCAGCTGATACCATGTGATAGATAACAAGTTTACTGCGCCTCTTTTGTGCGCACTGATCAGGACGTCCTACTCGGTGCCACGTTGTGGAATTCATTTTGCTGTGAAGACATAACTTGGCGAGCCCCGTGAATGGTAGTCATCATGGTTATCCAAGTGCATTGCAGAGAAGTAACATACGGGGAACGTTTAGATCAAGGAACATACGGCTCAAGAACTAACGCACCCTGTATAAAGTTTCTGACTCTGAGAAATGGCTGAAGCAACTATTTCTTGGCCGTTACCATGTTTGCGACCAAATACGGGGTATATATATACGGCTAAGCAGCCACTGACAAACCCAACAACGATATTCTTGCATTGCCTCAGATGTCTCAAACGCTTGAAGCGGGCGTAATATCACAATAAAATATAATTTCGAAAATAACATATGCTAACGTGTGAAGCTACAGATAACAAGTATCGATGGTCGGGAAAAAAGCGACCTTCCTCTCAAGCCGGGCTCCTCTTTTATGCTTTGTTTGCCTTTAGGGTAGTATGCGAAGATATTTTCCTTCAGGAATGAAAGCCCTACTGAAAAAAAAAAAACATTTGAAATTCAGACGGGTGGGAAACTGGTCGCCCGTTTGAATCAAATGGGTGCCAAACCTGTCGATCCGTTTGGATCAAACGTGATTATGGGATACCGGAACCCGTTTGATACGGGTGCCCGTTCGACCAGGCACGTGACTACACATTTGAATGCGCCACTCGGATAAACAATTCATTCGCTAGCCCTAAATGGGTATCGTCTGAAAGGTTGGTTATCTTAAACTTATTTAAGACGTCCCGAAACTTATAGACCTATTTCTAACATGGAGAAAACACGTGGACAAAATCGTGCTCGCGCAGGTGCTTGCAAATGGGCAGGAAAACACACAAAAGATCGTTTTCAATTCGGCCAGAAGTTTATTACAACTTATTCCATAGACAAGTACAAACGTGCAAGCGTTCTGTGAAATGTGAAGAGGCACTCTTATACTGCCGACGTAATTTCAGACTACATGGCAGACTTTGGGAAAAATTATTCTCCCGGCTGCCGCAAAATTAGACGCTGCATAATTCTATAGATAATCTGGAAGAGTACGCGTAAAAGAACGGTCAATCGTTGCCAACAAGCAGGTTGCGGTGCACTTACCACAATAATAGCGTACTTGAAAGATGTAATCCAAAATATTGTCACGAATGACGAGGTGAAACGAAGAGTAACTGGGAAAAACTGAAACGTTTAATGGGGCGAACCTGTGCCCAAAAACAAAAAGGATACAGAAGATAATAGCAGGGCGTCGCGGGCGTCGAAGTCGGCGAAAGAGCAGAGTCGAACGCGGGGGCGAAAACTGACTCGACAAGGTCGCGGGCGGCCTCTTATCTAGAGTGAGTCACTATCTCGAAGATTCCGCGGAGAAGGTTCGAGCGTAGCGCGCTCGGGGCGAGAATGAACAAGCACTTTCTAGAACAACAAAAAGCAGGAATAAATGATAGAAGTTACGTCCGGAACAAGAATAAACGAGAACTTTCTAGAGGTCCTTGACCGAGCGTTGCTTTCTCGGCCCTGCGCGCGGCATTATCCCCCCCTTTAAAAGTGCATCGTCCCGATGCAACACAAAACACAAAGCCACAACAAAAGGATAGCAGAATCGCGAGCCACAGTTCACAGTTTAACGAGAGTTCAAAGTTCTATCGCTCGTAATACGGCTTGAGCCGCACGACGTGGACTACTTCGGGTCGTGGTTGGCGTCGTCTTGATGGTCTAGTTCCGTCGGGAAGCACTTCGTAGTTTAAGTCCCCGAGACGGCGAAGAACCTTGTAGGGTCCAAAGTAGCGCTTGAGCAATTTCTCGCTGAGACCGCGACGACGGATCGGCGTCCAAACCCACACTCTGTCTCCGGGCTGGAAGTGGACGGCGCGGCGACGAAGATTGTACCGGCGAGCGTCGACACGCTGTTGATCGTGGATTCGAAGGCGGGCTAGTTGGCGTGCTTCTTCTGCTCTCTGGCTGACCACATGGGCATCGTCGCATCCGTCATCCACAGGCTCATGGGGCAGCATCGCGTCCAGCATGGTCGTCACTTTTCTTCCATGCACCAGCTCGAATGGTGTAAGCCCGGTTGTTTCATGAGCTGCGGTGTTGTAGGCGAACGTGATGTACGGTAATACCTCGTCCCACGTCTTGTGCTCTACGTCGACGTACATGGAGATCATGTCGGCGATCATCTTGTTGAGCCGCTCCGTTAGCCCGTTGGTCTGTGGATTGTACGCGGTGGTCCGACGATGGCTGGTGTGGCTTAGCCGAAGAACTTCTTGAGTCAGCTGTGCCATGAAGGATGACCCGCGATCTGTGATCAGCACTTCAGGTGCGCCGTGTCGAAGGAGAATAGATTCGACGAAAAACATGGCAACTTCTAGCGCTGTTCCCGATGGAAGGGCTTTCGTCTCGGCGTATCGTGTAAGATAATCGGTCGCGACGATAATCCACCGATTTCCTTGCGTCGATGTTGGGAACGGCCCAAGTAAATCCATTCCGACCTGCTGGAAGGGCGTAGTCGGGGCAGGTATCGGCTGCAGGAGTCCTGCTGGTTTCGTCGGAGGCCTCTTACGTCGTTGGCACTCATGGCACGACCGTGTGTACAGGTGGACTGTTTTCGGGAGTCTCGGCCAGTAGTACTTGTCACGAATCCGGGCGAGCGTCCTGCTGTAGCCAAGGTGTCCAGCCGTCGGGTCGTCATGGCATGCTTGAAAGATTTCTTCTCGTAGGCTGGCCGGAACAACCAGCAGCCACGCAGGGTTGCTCGTTCCGAAGTTCTTCTTGAAGAGCACGCCTCGCCGCAGAACGAAGCTTGACAAGTCTCGGGCCAAGACTCGCGGAACTGAACTTCCTTGACCTTCGAGGTGGTCGATCACGGCGCGAAGTTCGGGGTCGTCTCGTTGAAGTGCTCCCATGTCGGTGTCCGTAATTGCTCCGAGAAAACGGGCGTCATCGTCGTCGTCGGTGCTGTCGGGAGGAGATTCGACTGGGGCCCTAGACAAACAATCGGCGTCATTATGCTTGCGGCCAGACTTGTGCACAATGGTCACGTCGAATTCTTGCAGTCGAAGGCTCCAGCGAGCGAGGCGTCCTGACGGGTCCTTGAGGCTGGCGAGCCAACAGAGAGCGTGGTGGTCCGTGACAACGCGGAACGGGATCCCGTACAGGTACGGGCGGAACTTGGTTAACGCCCAAACGACAGCGAGACATTCCTTGTCGGTTGTTGAGTAATTTTTCTCTGCCTTGGACAGTGCCCGGCTTGCGTAAGCGATCACCCTCTCTGCTCCGTCTTGTCTTTGGACGAGCACCGCACCTAGCCCGGCGTTGCTAGCGTCTGTGTGGACTTCCGTTTCCGCTGATGGATCGAAGTGTCCGAGGATAGGGGGCGACTGGAGTCTTTCCTTCAGTTCGTTGAACGCTTGTTCTTGCTCCTCCCCCCACTGGAAGTTCACGTCGTCCTTTGTCAGATGCGTGAGCGGTGCAGAAATCTTGGCAAAATCGCGAACGAAACGTCTGTAGTATGCGCACAGCCCAAGAAATCTTCGTACGGCTTTCTTGTCTGATGGCTTCGGAAATTCGGCGACAGCGGATGTCTTTGCAGGGTCAGGACTTACACCTTGAGCACTCACGACATGGCCCAGGAACTTGAGCTCGCCGTAAGCGAACCGACATTTTGACGGCTTCAGTGTCAGTCCGGCATTCTGGATAGCCTGCAGCACGGTTCGCAAACGTCTCAGGTGCTCGTCGAAGTTGCTGGCGAATACCACGACGTCGTCGAGATAGACGAGACAACTTTGCCATTTCAAGTCAGAAAGAACAGTGTCCATTACGCGCTGGAACGTCGCCGGTGCTGTGCATAGTCCGAAGGGCATCACTTTAAATTCGTACAGCCCGTCCGGCGTGACGAAGGCAGTCTTTTCACGATCTCGTTCGTCGACCTCGATCTGCCAGTACCCACTCTTCAGGTCCATCGACGAAAAGTATCGGGAGTGGCGCAGCCGGTCCAGGGTGTCGTCGATGCGTGGCAGCGGGTAGACGTCCTTTTTTGTGACGGCGTTCAGTCGGCGATAGTCCACGCAGAACCGAAGAGTCCCGTCTTTCTTTTTCACCAGGACTACCGGTGAAGCCCACGGACTGCTTGAGGGCTGGACAATGTCGTCATCGAGCATTTCTTGGACCTGCTTCTGGATGACTTCTCTCTCTTTCACAGAGACACGGTACGGCGACCGATGAACAGGAAGCGCGTTGTCTTCAGTGACAATTCGGTGTTTCGCAACGGTCGTTTGGCGCACCTTCGACGACGTGGAGAAGCACTCATTGAACTTGGCGAGAAGGTCACTGAGTTGTCGTCGTTGTGGGGTGGGCAGGGTTGGGTCGATGTCAAACTGCGAAGGCGGCGTTGTTTTGGGTGGCCACGAAGAGAGGTCTTCTGATATTCCGGCGATTGCGGCTGAGTCCGGGAGTTCCTCGGCGTGACCCACGGCGGTGCCTTTCGTAAGGTGCTGGGCCTCCTGTCGGAAGTTCGTTACGAGTGCGACAGTGTGTCCGTCTTGGAGCTCCGCAACGCCTCTTGCGATTCCGATCCCTCTTCCTAGAAGCAACTGGAGGCTTCCTTCGAGCAAAACGTCGCCGCAGAAAGTCTCATCGACCCCGACGGGTACGAAAACACTTGACCGCGGAGGTAGGTTCACGTGGTTTGCGAGGACTCGTACCGCGGATGACGTCGCTTTGGGTTCCTCCGGTGGTGGAGCGGGTTTTCGTAGCGTCAGCCGGTTTGCTCCGAGGTCGATGACGGCGCCATACTCGCAGAGAAAGTCCATTCCGAGGATAACGTCCCTCGAACAGTCTTGCAGAACGACGAACTTGACAGGGCACGTCTCACCGTGGATCTCGACGCGAGCGGTGCATCTCCCGACTGGCGTGATGAGATGTCCTCCGGCGGTTCGTATTTGGGGTCCATCCCACGGCGTCATGACTTTTCGAAGGCGGCGGGAGAGCCTCCCACTCAAGACTGAGTAGTCTGCTCCGGTGTCCACGAGTGCCGATGCGTCGAGGCCGTCGATAACAACGTTTAGGTTGTTGGACACCGTTGCAGGGCGTCGGTTCGCTGGGGGGCGTCGGGAGAGTGGGAGTGCTCCGGCGTTCTTGGAGGCTCTTTGCTTTCCTCGTTTTCGGCAACGTCACCTCCAGGCGTTGCCGCACTTAGTTTTCCCGGCGACGCAGGGGAGACAGGCTTTCTCGGCGGGGTCGTGGCGCTGGGGACGCTGAACGTCGTGGCGATGGGGAGCGGGCTTCACGGCGGAGAGACGACACTGGGGAGGGCGAGCGTCGGAGGTACTCCTCGATGTCGCGAGGGCGTTCGCCGTACCTCGGGCGTGGGTCGTTCGGGTGGAACCCACGCAGGCCCATTTGCCGGTAGGGACAACGGCGGTAGATATGGTCGGCCTCCCCGCAGTGGTAGCAGATGGGTCGTCGATCCGCT
This sequence comes from Ixodes persulcatus, assembly GCA_013358835.2. NCBI lineage: Eukaryota > Metazoa > Arthropoda > Arachnida > Ixodida > Ixodidae > Ixodes > Ixodes persulcatus. Next base: position 182,598 of record JABSTQ010010110.1, read on the forward strand.
GTCCTCCACACGTCGGTTTTCCTTGGCGCCGGCTGTTCTCGGCGGTCGTACTGACGTACTTCGTCGTTGCGTCGGGGGTACGCCTGCGTTGGTGGATCTCGTCGTGGCGCCACCGGGTAATGTTGAGCAGTTGGCGGCGGTCGTCGGGCCACTGCGGCGTAGGTCAGCGTCGGCTCATCGGCTGCGGCCACGGTGACAGGGGCATCCGGAAGGAACGCTCGCTGAACCTCGTCCCGAACGACCTCGGCAATGGAGACTGAGGCCGGGCGCTCAGCAGTCGGCAGAAGCTTCTTAAGCTCCTCCCGGACGACCTCGCGAATGAGCTCTCGAATGCCCGGGAGGCCGTGGGCAAGGTCGCAAGGGGACTGCGGAACCGCGCTGACGCCGGGTAACCTCTGATAGTGGCTGGCTCGGGCCTGCAGAGCACGCTCGATGTTCGTCGCCTCCGTGACAAATCCTTGAACGGTTGTCGGTGGGTTGCGTACAAGTCCACCAAAGATGTCGTCCTTCACGCCACGCATCAAAATGCGCAGCTTCTTTCCCTCGGTGGCCTGAGGGTCGGCGCGGGAGCTCAGGCGAAGCACGTCCTCCACAAAGCTCGTGACGCTTTCATTGGGGCCCTGGGTCCTCGATTGCAGCAGGTCTTCGGCCCTCTCCCTTCGGTGTTGACTGGCGAATGTTCGCGTGAGTTCGTTCTTGCAAAGGTCCCACGAGGTCAACGAAGCTTCATGGTTTTCGAACCAGCGCCTTGCAGTCCCTTCAAGCGAGAAATAGAGGTTTTGCAGGCGCTGTTCGTCACTCCACCCGTTGTGGCGAGCCACGCGTTCGTACTGGTTGATCCAGTCTTCGACGTCCTCGTAGGTCTCGCCGAGGAAGGGAGCAGGTGTCCGCGGAGCGACGGGCAGGACGACGACGGGCGGGGTGGCCATGGTCGCGATCTTGCTCTTCCGTTTCTCGGGCAAGAGACCAAATTCGGGGGACTGACCTCTGGTACGACGGCTTCTTCGGGCTTCGGCGTCTTCGGCGAAGGGTAACCTTCCGGGGCTGAGCACGTCGCTTGGCCGGGATGTCTTCGGAGGGGTACGCTCAACGGGCATAGAATGTACTACCCCGCACCTCCACCAAAATGTCACGAATGACGAGGTGAAACGAAGAGTAACTGGGAAAAACTGAAACGTTTAATGGGGCGAACTTGTGCCCAAAAACAAAAAGGAAACAGAAGATAACAGCAGGGCGTCGCGGGCGTCGAAGTCGGCGAAAGAGCAGAGTCGAACGCTGGGGCGAAAACTGACTCGACAAGGTCGCGGGCGGCCTCTTATCTAGAGTGAGTCACTATCTCGAAGATTCCGCGGAGAAGGTTCGAGCGTAGCGCGCTCGGGGCGAGAATGAACAAGCACTTTCTAGAACAACAAAAAGCAGGAATAAATGATAGAAGTTACGTCCGGAACAAGAATAAACGAGAACTTTCTAGAGGTCCTTGACCGAGCGTTGCTTTCTCGGCCCTGCGCGCGGCAATATATGTCGAAACGGTCAAAGCAGGACAACCACACAAACAAAAAAACGAGGAAGAAGGCTCCTTGAAGTTTCAACACGATGCGGCGCACAAGCTGTAATTTGCGGAACACAACCAAACCGCAAGAATTCCTGACTTCTTTGAAGAGTCGCTTGTTGCCGATATACGCGTAGGACTTTTCGAACACTGATAGCTTTGGTGCACATCCAATACGTTGTCGCAAGACATCCTAATAAGACCGCAGGGTTAGACGACAGATCGAAGCAGGTAGGACGATCGAAGTTCAAATTGCAACTGAGACCCAGCAGTGGGTCCGGACATTTCGTCGAACGCCGTTTCATCGAACGCCGTTTCATCGAAGCCGTTTCATCGAACACCGTTTTATCGAATGCCGTTTCATCGAACGCCGTTTCATCGAAGCCGTTTCATCGAACGCCTTTTCATCGAACACCGTTACAACCTGCAATATTTTTGTAGTTTATTTTAATTATGATACACAACTTCATTTAATTCTCTGTTTTTTTGTTTTTATATCGGAGGGTGCAGAGACGAGATAAGTTCTATCGTGAACATATCCTGCTTCGAGAAAAAAGCCTCCATGAAACAATGACCCCTCTCCATGTCACATGAAACAATTAAAAGTGAGACAAAAACAGAAAGCACGACGTGCTTTCTGGGAAGCGGGTAGTGTTTTATTGTCTGACAGCGTGTATGTGTAAGCTTGGGTTATGTGAGGATCCGGAAGGGTTCAGTCTTCTTGGGTGACAGACACCACCCAGGGCTTCACTATTGTCTGGTGCCGGTTGGCCTTATTAAGAAAGCGCCCTGAAGATCATTCATGGGCAAATGGGTCGGTGATAAAGATGACAGTGAAGGGGAGGTGGTTCCAGTCCAGGCTTGTTTTGGGGGCAAAGGACAAGAGAGAGAGAAAAGTGTGTGGTGAACAGCTGCTTATCTTACCAGAAAGCATAATCAGTGGGCCAAAGTCACAAAACATAAAGGGCAACACAAACTGAAAGAGAAACCGATGTCTTCTTTGTGGGTCTAGGACTTTTCGGTGTAGGACGTTTCAGTGCGGACTTTACGGTGCACGGACTTTTCGGTGCACGGACTTTTCGGTATACGGACGTTTCGGTGCACCGACCTTTCGGTGTGGGACTTTTCGGTGCGGACATTTCGGCGCACAGACATTTCGGTGCATGGCCAATCAAAATCACGAGTCTTTTTTAGTTTTCTCTAAACCTAAGAACTCTTTTAGCTAGAAATCTCTTTTTCGCACTTTTTAATCTTTTAGACTTGGTCATCTATTTACGGCCACTTACAAATATGCCACCTAAGTTACTTTGTTAGGCGCAGTACCATCCTGCGTGAGGATTAGAGAGGTTGGACGTTATGGTTCGTTTGTCGGTGTCTCTTTTCCAACGTACGCACTAGTCGCCTCACATGTCTCGGGTAATTTTCAACAATCTCAATCTTCTTGCTGTTGGGCCCTTTCCTACACAGATTTAGCTCCGAGAACGCCTGTATCGACCCAACGCGAAAACACGATGGGTTCCGTCTAGTGCGTACGTTCGAAAAGAGACACCGCGGTAAATTAAACTTATCGTCCAACGTATCCAGTCCATCCGCAGGGTGGTGCTGCGGCTTACAAAGTCACTTAGGTCGTATATGAGTAAGTGCCCGTAAATGAATGACCAAGTCTACAAATTTACAAAGTGCGAAAACAAATCACTTCTACCTAAAGTAGTGCTTATTACTTAAAAAAAAAAAAAAATACTTTCCGATTTTGAATTACTGTGCACCGAAATGTCCGTGGACCGAAAAGTCCGTGCACCGAAATGTCCGCGCACCGAAAATTTCCACCCCGAAAAGTCCGTGCACCGAAATGTCCGTGCACCGAAATGTCCATGCAGCGAACAGCCCGTGAACCGAAAAGTCCGTGCACCGAAAAGACCGCACCGAAACGCCCTACACCGAAACGTCCTACACCGAAATGTCCGGATCCTCTTCTGGGTAATATACCACACACCATCCTGGATTTACAAGTTTCGTGTTCGTGGTAAAACTTTCAAAACAATTTCACAAGTCTTAACAAATACAAAGTAAAACCTCTATAAAGCACTGTTATGCCCCAAAACTCGGTACAGAGCAATTCGTTGAAACGGCCCTTAGCGATTCGATGAAACGGCGTTCGATGAAACGGCATTCGATGAAATGTCCATTCATTCGATGAAACGGCGTTCGATTAAACGGCGTCCGATGAAATGTCCGCTACCCAACAAGCAGACAAAGAAAAAGCGGCTGCTAGGCGCGCCCTTCCGGATCTCGACGCTTATCAGCGTGTAGCTCGCGCGCTGCTGCGGGTCACGTGACAGAGCTGACCAGAAAGGAGGAAGGGGGCAAGGTCAAGCCGCTGGGCACCGGGACGCACCCCATCATTCTATAAAAAAACAAACAAAAAAAAACTCGCGTTTTTTTTTTTTTGTTTAGTTAATGCTAGGGGAGAGGGTGCACCAACCGCTGTGCCGCTGGACACGCCCTTTCCTCCTCTCTTCCAATTGCATCAGAAAGTTGACTATGCCGCGTTTGCAGCCTCGGAAAGCAGGCGAATTTTTTTAGCACGCTTGAAACCTGGAAATGGCGCGCGCCGGCCTGAAGCTCGGCTTGCGCCCGAGCGAAAAAAAGCACCCAGCGCGAGCTCGTAATTTGACTGCTGCAACAGCGGGCCTGCTCTCGCAATGCTCGATGTTCGTACAGCCACGTGTTCGCGCGTTACCTTCGCTGTGTCTTGAATTGAGGCGAAACGGAGTCAAAAAGTATATTCTTTCACGCGGTCGCGTCCTCTGCGAGAGAGATTCGAGTTGAATAAGTAAATTGAGGCAACAAAGAACGCCAAAGTTTTAAAATTCTGTCAAACATATCGGCTCGGCAACGTCGCATGTTTACGTAAAAAAAAAATGTTTATTGTTGTTGCAGTATAAGCGAACATCAGCTCAATCAAAATATAAATATGATTACTTGCATTACGCGGACGATTGTAAATCGATGAACCGGCGCTCCCGGCTTTCCCGAAACAGGCTGCCACAGCTGAAACTCGCGTGCCCATGCCCCCTACCAGTACGTTCAGTATTAAACGGGCTCCGGAGAGCCGTTTGATTAAACCGGTACAGCTTGGTGGTCACCGGTCACCCGTTTGTGCAACATGGTCACCGGTTTGAGCAAATGTACGACAACTTTGTCCAAACGAGTGACCCATTTGCCCAGACAACTGACCCGTTTGCCAAAGAAGTGACCTGTTTGCCCAGATAGGTGACCGTTATGGCTCATACGGGGGACCCCTTTGAGCCATACGGGCGACCCCTTTGACAAACTGGTGGCCGGTATGGCTAACCTGTTAACGGTATGAACCCGTTTTCTTTCATATAGGCACCAAATGGTTTTTTTGAGTAGGGAGGCGGTGGTGAGTTGCATGTGGGTAAAAATTAGTAATGACACTATAGTTGATTGCAAGCTAAGAAAAAACCGGAAATGCCTCTCAGAGGAAAATGTATTCCTACGCCGTGAAACGCCAGCCACTCGTTTTCATGACGTTACGATTCCGTGGACCAATCGCGATCCTTTTGAAAAAAAAAAAAAAAAAAAAGCTCAACATGGCTGCTGGCCTTAGCAACCGACTCTTGTTTCTCGTGACAATTATTCTGCTTTTTTGCACCGTGTTTTACGTGCCCGAGGTTACGCCACGAAATCTTAATGGTATCGGCTTGCGTTTGCAGCAGTTTTTGCGCGACAACGTGAGAATCCAGCGACGCTATCGCCAACGAAAATTTCGAAGCGGGCGCGAGGCTTAGCACTGCTGAGAGGTGAGAAGCTACGCCGGACGTCGTCTTCTTCGTTGGATTTCTGTCGCTTCTGCCCCACGTTGCTACTCAACATAGTACCGGCACCGCTGCTTCAATTCGCTGTGGTTTCCGCGGGGTGAGCTGAGATTGCCGTGCACCTCAGTGGGATCCATGACGGAAGACAAAGAGAGCGGGGCGTAGGGTGCCTACATGTCTGTCTGTCTCAGGTTGAAGACATCCATTGTTGCACTGAATGTTCAGCGCCTGACGCTCTCGCGCACTCGTTGCGTGACCTGGGCGCTAAAATGGCGTCTATGCATTAGCCAAAGCTACGCGCTCGAGCTGATTGACACCGGATTGCGCGTACTTCAAAATGCATAAAAAAACGATTGGGCGTAAAAATGGCTGAGATGTCACCACTCAAGCAAAAGCGCGCGTGTGTATGAAGGCACTCTAGCGGGGCGCGGTGGTGGTGTCGATAACTTGGGAGGGTGCCGATTTGTCAAAACCCGAAAAGTATAATTATTCTTGTTTTCTATTCATCAAACAAAATAAAGGCACACATTTCGTGCACAAAGCCCACAAAACTAAGTAAATCACTAAATATTTAGTATTTGCTGGAACTATAAGTGCTTTGTTATTTATAATTTTGGCGAGAGAAAGGTTGGTTTCGTTTTCGCCGCTTTCCCTCAATCGAAGGCGCTGGAAGACGGTATGTTAGACAGTATCTTGGACAGAAAATGAATTGGGAAGACGGTACATTGGACATGACTTTCTTTCTTTACTAAACAGCTATTTCGTTGGCAAAAACGTATTCTAACTTATTTAAACGTCCTGAATGAATTAAATAAATATTGTAGTAGTTTAAGACAGGTTTACTGGAGGAAGAAAAAGCAACGTTGCTAGCGAACTACTTTCTCGACTATAGTCAAATGAATGTTTTGCCATGATCTAATATGTACTAAGCCGCCGAATTTAGAATATAAAACTTCGGAGCCGGTAGGTTTGTTGTGGCAAAGGGCGGGAGGCGCTGGGATTGCCGAGCTGGCAAGAAGTGTTTCAAATGGGCACCGTAAATTCACCAAGTTTTTTTGGCGATTATTGAACAGATAGCTTTCAAATTTATCATCATCGTGCGGCGGAACGTTAGAGGAACCCTCCGGGGGTTCCTCTAACGTTCCGTTACCCCCGGACACCAAAGTTCCGGGTGAGCGGGCTGTTTTTCGCCAATTTCCACTGTTTTTTCCGGCGAAGCGGGGCGGGCGCCCAGCTAAGCCTAATGCTCCATCGAGGAACAAGGCAACGGCGGCCGCCGCCGCCACGTCGAAGAGATGGATACCTACAATCCGAGCGAAGACGACACGAGATGTCGCTAGACTGCCGGGAAGAGAGTCGTCGAGATGGAAGGTGAGACAATCTCACCGGAGGAATATCATGGTCAGCCTTGCAATTGGACTGAGGTCCACTTCAAGGAAAGGAAAAGGAAGGAGGCGTCAAGGCCTGTTCACACACATGCGTCCGTAGCGACCGGAACGACTGGAACAACCGAAACGACCGTTGCAAGGGTCTCCAACCGTCAGTTGCCATAGCGACGGAGGGACGCCCGCACGTGTTGTTCACGACGCAAGGAGTTGGAGCGAGCCCAACTTTCCCCGCTGCGTTGGAAACAACCGCAACGACAGACCAATCACAGGTCGAGGAGAACTGGTCGCGCGCGTTGCATGCTGGTCGCGGTCCGGCTCCATCCGTCTGCAAACATGGCGTCGGCGGTGATCGTCGACGTGGACGGCGTGGTGAAAGCTAATCGTTCCGCGTAAAAGAGCTACCCTTGACTGTGAATTTTCGTCGTGTGTCGCTATGATAACCCAGCACGTACTAGAAGGGAAGATTCACCTACTCGTGCGGCGATGTCGTGGCGGCACTCTCCAGACAGCAGAAACGCCCGTGCAGTCGTGTTTGTTTACTTCGACTACGCTGGTGCTTTCTAAGCATTTGTGTCCTCGAACATCACCCGGATTTCTGACTTGGCGCATTTCATGCGTGTGCTCAAGATTACTGGCGCGTACCGTATAAAAGATGCGAATTTTCACGCGTTTTCATCACCGGAGAAAAGTGATTAGTGTTCCTGAACGCTCGCAGCGTCTATTTGATCACAAAATCATATGTTTACGTTGCTATATCGCTGCTAAGATTACATCGTCTATTATAATCGTAGAAAAGGCGTGTGGCGAGATTTGTACTATTGGCAAAGTCGTGTATTAGAGTCTTGATCGTCCAAGACGGCGTACTCCAGCTTTTTCTTTTCTTTTTTTTTTTTTCATCGACTGTACCCTGCAAGCCTATCATGAAATAAAAATAATGAAGCTTTAGGCTATAGAAAACTGTCTGCATATATTCTGTTACGGCATTGAGTTGCAGTGCGTCCCTATTTTAGAGGCCCCGCTGAAACAGCTAACGGCGGCGTAGAAGCGGTCGCCGTGCTGACGACCCGCTGCGCTTGTTGCACTGGTTGCAGGTGTATGTACGCGCGGTGCAGAGCGGTCGTTCCAGTCGCTCCGGTTGCAACGGACGCAGTCGCATGCAACCGACGTGTGTGAACGAGCCTTCAGGCCTAACCACCGGCCTCCCGCCAAAACGAAACTTTGGCGGGAAGATGGGGAAGGATGGCCAGAAGCGCGGCAGAAGCAAACAACCGAAGCTCCCGACGGCTCCCACAAGACGACGTCAAAGTCGTTTTTCGCCTCTGAGATGGACTTAACGTCACAGGGGACTTCTGAGACGTTAAGTCCACGTCTCACTCGGCCGGGTATTGATTGCACACAAAAGCAGACAGCGTCCCCAATAGACATTTTTCTAAATTACCCAAGCATCTAGGAGAACGCTGTAAGTGTAATTCTACGGTCCGCGCGCGCTGGCCTTCCTCTTATAAAAGATTCGAAGTAGATAATCATAATAATACTTTGACGAACGCGCATGCAAGGCAAAATATGTTTTAGACTTTTTGCTTTAGAACAATTACTACTGCAGACGCCAGCACGTGTAACGCGTGTAACTACACTCGTAGCATGCATCTCGGTGCTTGGGAAATTGGTGTGCTATGAATACCCGGCCGATTGAGTCAAGGCAATCCACTTTCCAAAGACGTGGCCACGCCGACAATTATCGCGTTCATTTAGGCTTAGGAATGGCCAGAATTGAAAGACTATATCAAAATTGCGGCGAGGTCATTGCTCATGCCTTGCGATTTAAGTGAGGTAAGGCGAAGCAAAAGCCTCCTACGCCACTCGTTACTGACTAACGCGCCCGATATTGAAGCTACAACGACATATTAGTTCCAAAGCAAGCGGAGCTTACTCAGCGGGGCACCGCTGAGTAAGCCCCGCATCCCTACCGAGCCAGTCAAATGATTTCAAAATCCCTCTTCTAGGTACTGCGGCCAACTTTAGCCGCGGTTAGCGCTTCGAGCAAACGGGCCCTGGGAGGACCTCGGAAGCGATCACTACGTGATACAAACGTAAATTAAGGCAGGACCTGGAAAGCCAAAAGGCAGGAAATGCAAAGTCACGGAATGGGACAAATTCAGGACACAACTCAATGAATACGAGACGGAAGAAATCAAAGACATAGGGGAATGGATGGAGGGACTCATGGCTGGTGCCGAACGAGCCACCAAGGTAATTCTGGAAGGAGCAAACGTCGAGGCAGTGGACAGAAGACTCCTTCACTTATGGGAGGCTAAGTCTAGCATGCAAAAAAGACTGCGAACCCAGAAGGGAAACCGCAATCTCCGAAGGAGAATCGCTACGCTGAGCAGGGAGATTGAAACCCACGCGGACAAGGTCACAAACCAGCAGTGGCAAGACACGTGCGATGGTTTTGACAGCCAACCCAACGTACCGAGGACATGGATTATCATTTGACACCTACTCGATCCCGAAGGTAGCTAGACGGCCCAAAGGAACAAGATGAGTGAAATCATAAGGCGACACGAAGGAAGCGCAGACGACCTCGTCGAAGAAATCCGTCGGAGGTACATTGGGGACAGCCCGCCAAGGATACCCACAAGGTACAGCGGTGCGAATAACGCCACGCTGGACGCGCCCATTACAGAAGTAGAAGTTCTTGAGACCCTGAGGGAACTCAAAACCAAATCGGCTCCCGGGCCGGACGGCGTCACCAATAAGATGCTACGACATTTGGACGAAAAAGCTGTCACAGGCATCACACGCTACATGAACGCATGTTGAAAAAAGGGCTCTCTTCCCCGGCAATGGAAGACTGCTAAAGTAGTCATGATTCCGAAGCCGGGAAAGAAACCACAGCTAGACGCCCTTCGCCCAATCTCGCTTACGTCCTGCGTCGGAAAACTAATGGAGCACGTCATCTTAAAAAAGGCTACACAAATACATGGAAGACGGAGAGCTTTTTTCTCATACCGTGATCGGGTTCAGGCCACACCTGTCCACTCAAGACGTGACGCTTCGTCTGAAATACCAGATCGTGGAGGGAGAGAAGAGCCTGGACACTCGTGCAGTACTCGGGAGAGAACACCTGGACACCCGTGCAGTATTCGGCCTTGACTTAACCAAGGCCTTCGATTCCATCAAACACGAGGTGGTACTCGACAACCTGGAGAAGCTGGGGGTGGGCAAACGCACGTACCATTATGTACAAGACTTCCTGAATGAAAGGACAGCCAAGATCACCATAGGAGGCGTAGAGTCGGACGACATACGGCTCGGAGGAAGAGGTACGCCACAGGGGTCGGTCCTCTCGCCGTACCTATTCAACGTAGCCATGATTGAACTGCCGGAGAAACTCGAGAACTTAGAAGGCCTTTACCACAGCATATATGCCGACGAAATCACCCTCTGGATGACGGGGGGCAGCGACGGACACATTCAAGACACCTTACAAGAGGCGATCCGCACGGTGGAGGAATAGGTCACCCCACGGGGATTGGCGTGCTCCCCACAGAAGTCGGAACTCCTACTAATCAGACCAGTTTGGCTGAGGAAGTTACCATTCAACATCGAGCTCCACTCAGAAAAGCTTCGAATACCGGTAGTTCAAAGCATAGGAGTACAAGGCCTACGCATTCAAGCGGACGGCCGCATGAAAAAACGATAAACATACTGAAGGCAGGAACCTACCAAATCTCCAGACTCATCGCCAGAATCGCTGGCAGGAGCTAAAGGATGAGGGAGAAGAATCTCGTACGCCTAGTCCGCGAGTTTGTCATGAGCCGGCAGGCATACGTTATCCCCTTCCTAAAGCTCGGGGTCGCGGAGAAAACCAAAGTGGAATGCCTCACCAGAAAAGTTTACAAGAGAGCCCTGAGGCTGCCAGACTCGACGTCAAACGAGAAACTGGCAGCACTCGGGCTACACAACACCATAGACCAACTCATTGAAGCTAAAAGAACGTCCCAACAAGAGAGACATACGAAGAGCGCAACGGGTCGTCACATTCTCAGGAACCTCGTCCTTCGCTACGAGGCGCAGAGAGGACAGAAGGTGGACGTCCCCTTACACATCAGAGAAAAGCTCAACATCCCACTCTTACCGAGGCACATGCATCCCGTCCATCACGCGGAGAGAAGAACGGCTAGGGCTGAAGCCCTGAAGAAGCAGCTAAAGACAGAAGAAAGAGTCATCTTCGTGGACGCGGCGGGATACAACAAGAAGCTGAAAGCCATGACGGCAGTCGCGGTGGATCGGGAGGGACTTATCATCGCGAGCTGTAGCGTCAGGACGACGGAATCAGAGGTAGTAGAGGAGGTAGCCGTAGCGCTTGCGCTTAACATACCCAACACTCGTATAGTAGTGAGCGACTCGCTGACAGCGATCCGCAACTTCGCGAGAGGCAGAGTATCGCCGGAGACGCTACGCGTACTAAGAGGCTTCGATAAAACAACGAAAACAAAACTCGTCTGGACACCAGCACACTCGTCCCTTCCCGGCAATGAGGAGGCACACGACGCGGCCCGAGGGCTTACTAACCGGGCCGAAGTACCGTCGGACCCCTCCACCCCATCATTGTCGGGAAGAGACAGGCTGGTGACTTTCAGAGACATCCTAGACCATTACGCTAGCGCAAGGATGCGATACCCTCCCGCGCATCCCTCGCTAAACAAACAACAATCCACGACGTGGAGAAAGCTTCAGACAAACACCTTCCCGAATCCGGCTATACTCAGATGATGGTATCCGGACAGATATAAGGAAGCAGGTAAACTATGCGTCCAAAGGGCTAACTTGAATCACATAATATGTAAATGCGCTAGGATAGATCGTGGAGCAAATGCAAACAAAATACTGGGGCAGTTAGTTGACTTAGGGAGCTGGGAGACCACCCTGCTCAGCACAGACCCCGAAGTGCAAGAACAAGTCGTCCGTCTGGCCGAAGACGCCGCCGGGGTCCAAGGGATCCTGGCCGTCGTCTGAGGGGGAGATGGAAGGGGGCTCCTTAGCGGGTTCCTGACCGGCTCCCACTCCATCTCTGGGCGCAAATAAAGTTGATCTGACTGACTGACTGACTCGAGGCAAAGCACAAGCCGTCTCCAATATTTGTTTTTGTTCTTATTTTTAATATGGCGACGCCCGGTGGTTGTGCTGAGGTCATTGTGAGGAATGAGAACTATTGGGAGGTCAGCCACGACTCAAAAGAGTTGTCTTTTTCGGCATCTTGGAAACCCCTTGGACTTCGAGGGAACAACAATAGAACGATAAAAAAGTTTGCGTTATTCCTCACGTTGTTCACCAAATTCTGCAACACGTCGAACTCCCCTTTACCTATTAAAGAGATTGCAGTGGCTTAGCTGGCTATGCCCGGATATACGTAGCGTGAGCTTAGGCTCAGCTGGTTATTCTTAGCTTTCCTGGTTGTCTAGAATTAGCTTGATTATCATGCTTACTGCTGCTTCAATGACACACACACGGTAAACGCATTATGTGATACTTCGGGATCTGATGAGTTAAGCTTCTCCGCACTTCTGCGCCGCTGAGCAGCAATTTCGCTCTCCTTCTCCATGGCTATACCACACTGGCAAACGGTCCGCTATATGTATACCCCCACTGATACATCTCCGCATGCGCACAAAATGAGAGGCGCTATCAAGTGGCTCCGGTGCAGCGTCAGACTTGGCTACTGCGCAACGGAGGCGCACAGCTGGGCACGCGGAGGCTGTGCAGCCGCCTCGGTGGCTCCGAGTCGAGAGCGCTGGCCTACGGATCCCCATGTGGCGGGTTCGAATCCAGGCCGAGGTGCCCGCAATCTGACGGAGGCTTATTGCGGAGGAGGCGCCGTGTGACCGAGCTTCCGGTTGCACGTCAAAAGATCCCCAGGTGGTCCAAATTAATCCTCAGTCCTCCGCTGGGGCGTGTCAGATGCCCGTCGTTGGTTTGGCACGTAAAACCCCCAAATGTGACTTTTTTGCGCCAGCTGTGCGCCGTGGGACGTCACTGTTCCTCCCGCATGCGCAGCACTGCTCTCCAGGAGCCACGCGATGCTGCTCAACCTCGGCCAGTGTAGCTCACGCTACAAAAAAAGTTTCAGGCAGACCAACTAGAGCGTTGCTCAAAAGGGATACTCGAATTGAATATTCAGTCGTCGTCTAGACGGAACGAAAGGATAAATGCCGAGCGGAGATCTGAATGAGCAAGTGATTGGCCGGTTAGCATGCTCGCTCATTCATGATTTCCGCTATCATTGAGAGGCAAAGGGTAACTTTGCATAGAAACGTCATTAAAAAAAAAAAAAAAGCTCTCATGGCGTTGGAATTAGGCGGACGAGAAACGGACTCTCGGAGTGCAAAAAATATCACAAGTGAACGACCATCACAGCTTACAGCATGCTGCGCCTTCTGTGTTATTTAACTTTATTCCTACGAATAAAAGAAATTCATATGTTTTAAGGAGGAAAATATTCAACCTAAAAATATTGTCTGGACCTACTTAACGTATTTGCTACATGCGTCGGCCACAGTACAAGTTCACCGACGCCACTGCGAATTCCGAATAAATTCAAAACTTTTGTCTGGCATAATTACACATATTCAAGATGTGCGTATTGATTTTTCACCTACAATACTTTACTTTAAATGTTTTCAACATTATGCATTAAAAGACGCAAAAAATCACATTATGTAAGTAAAACTTATTGCCAGTTTATTGAATAAAAAGCAACATCTTCAAGCAAAGTAAAGATGGTCCCGGGGGTCATCTTGAATTTGCTGGAAATTCCCAACATCATTCAAACATCGATATCTCAAACGAATTGCCGTATTTTTTTAAAAAGAAGAGCGCGATCAACCGAGGACTCTGACGTCACGGTCGTCCTGGAACAGTTGAGTACGTCAGGAAGCGGCCTTGCTTCTCTCCTCCTCGCTTCGGTCCACCAGCTCGAGGAGATGAAGTGAAGATGAGAGGGAATGAGAATCGAGGCGCGGCATGTCGTCAGCCTTGTCGGCCGTATTCAATCGCACTTATTTTCTAATAATACAGCCAACCGTTAGACATAACGCTGTATGAGTGATGTTTTGGGTTTTGGAGCGTCCCGCCTATCGCTCCAGCCTTCTTTTGTGAGATCCAAATTTCGGTTCAGCGTCTTCTTAACGTCTTATAAACATAGCATTAAATAACTCAGGAGAAACGTTCCCTCCTATCGTTTCTCTGGGGTCTCAATTCAGAGGTGTTTCTACTGTTTTCAGATCGTTCAGCTGAAGAGCACTCCATGGACCCCCCCTTTGGTTTTCCCTGGAACGGGGGCTGTCCGGTCCTGGGTGAAGACTCGCGTCGACACCCCTGGGGAATATCCCAGGGCCTTCCCAACGGCCCCTGGCAGGGACCACATCCTTTTCATCCCATGAACTTCGCGAGCACACCACCGTTTGCATTCCAAAACTGGTGCAGCTTTCCTCGCAACCCGCTATTCAGGCACCCAACCACCCCGCAGCAAGAAACGCCTTGGTGCTTCGGAGCACCTCATGTCGGGCTGCCGGTCGAGCGGGACGCGTGGCAGCAACCGAAACCGGTGATGCAGCCTTCGCAACTGCGACCGTGGCACCAACGTGAGCATGTGTCCACGGAGGCTCCGGCAGTGATCTCAATCCAGTTGCCAGGTCTTGACGCAGTAAATCCCTCTCAGCCTTCTTCAGTTCAGCCAACCTCAAATGAAGCGTCACAACAAAGTCCGACGCATCTCTTCTCGAAGGCTTCAACACGGCCATTACTTGTTATGAACAATACGCCAACAGAAGCATTGAGCTTGGCGTCGTCATCAACAGTGACACGGTCTTCGAATCAGACAACGCGAAATCGGTCTCCTCATGCAGTACACGCTCCGGAATCTCCAAAGAAACTACTGGCCCCAAAACCACCTGGGCATAAACGCAAGATTACACCCGATTCGGGCGAACTCCAATCTGCTGTAGGGTTCTCGGAACCCGGAAGCTCTCCGATGGTTCCAGTGCACCAAGTTACATCTGAGACAGAAGTTTCAAGTTTGCGATTTAAGTACAGTGTTATGCATCGACGAGAAGGCAAGACAAATGCCACGAAAAAAAAGATTCTGTCATTCCTAAAAACAGCTGAAATCAACATTGGTTCAAGCTGCACGCCAATGACGCGTCGAGTCAGCACATTCTCCGCTGACTGCAATACCTGGAAAGAAATTGACACAAATACCGCGGTGTCACAAAATAACCTCTCTCAGAAAACCTACTCGGAATTTCCTTCCGCAGAGCAAGCTGAATGTGTCGTGTCTATCTTGCCCACCTTACCCGAACCTGCTGTTCCTCAAAGCTCCCCAACAAATCTGAAACCTCGGCAATGTGAAAGCCCTTCTAACTCAGGTGCAGCGCACAGAAGCCAAGACACTAATACACCGTCTGCTGCAGTTATTGAATCAGTACATACATCGGTATCTCCACGCGCGGCAAGAAGTTGCGAGGATCCGCTTCCGGATTCCTGCAACGCCAGCACGTGCAGCTGGAACACGCACACAAACTCTGTGTCTGCGCCAAGAAGCATCGAGCCCGTGCCAACGCTTTCCAGAATTGACGTCAGCTCTATGGTTAGTAAGTGGTTGGACACTTCCGTTCAGGAAACAGCTAGAATTACCAGTAATGGCCCCAGGAGTGAAATCGTGCCATCGATTAATTTCGACGAACCTGACTTCGCGCACGATGAGGGCGATGATGTCGTCTTTCTGCAAAACATTCCTTTCGGAAGTCTAAAAAACGAGTTGGCTCCGTCCCACGTTAAGCATGACAATTCAGCGAATGTTCAACGAGTCAGTTATCCTGATCTGTCTGTTGAAGCAATCCTACTCGAGCTAAATACGTATACCGCTTGCTGTATCCTGGATATCTGCGAAGACTCGAATGCCAAAAAGGACGTTCTGAAATTGTACGTTGACAGCAAAGTCTCCAGCTCTAAACGAGAATATGAAGAACAGATCAGGAGAATCGTGTCATCTGCAGTTGAAAGAAAGCGCGGTCTGTGGAAGGGCCTCACTGGTATTCTAAGGAAGTTGAACAAGATAAAGTGGTCCCTTCCGTTGGCGGCCTCTGGATCCCCCCCGCTTGGTCTTCACATCGAACAGATACAGGACGCGCTCTTGCGAGATGTCGCAGAGTTTAAATTTCCATAACATATAATGAAGAACCGCAATATAAAGCAAGTGAGAGTCGGCCGGGTGTGCCCAGGTCACTGCAGATCAGTACATAGTATAATTTCACACAAGTGTGTATTTGGCACATGAGAGTAATCAATGTACAGCAAGCATCTTATTTGATATGCAACTTCTTGATGGGACATTGCAAACAAACAGTTTGTTTCTGTTAGCCTCGTGTTCAAATTAAAATGTTCCCTTCGTATGATAACATTTGGGATATTTATTAATTTAAGAAAAAAAAGTACTCTTGTGTTCATAGGCGTAGACAACGGAGGGGGGGGGGGCATCGGGGCTCGCGCCCCCCCCCCCCCTGGTAAGATCCGGGGGGGGGGCAAAGCCCCCCCCCCCCCGCGCGGGCCATGATCCTCACCAAGACGCTGTTTACGTGCCATGTAACGAGCTTCTAGTAGTGGCATGTAAACGAAATAATGCCCACGTTGCCTTTATTGACAAAATACATGGGGAATGGAATCCCAGCGTGCTTTCGTTAGCTTCAATCTCCAGTTTTGGCGAGAAGGTAACGCGGCATCGATCACTTTTACTTCCGCTTGGTCTTCTTCCACAGCAACCTGCCATTTTGCGATGTCCCACCAGAAAAAAAAAAGACAAATAAAACAACCGGAAGTTTATATAGAGGGCGCCTACTCCATCCGGAGCTGTTCCAAAAGTCCGTTTAGTAGCAACCCCGCCGGAGTTACCCGAACCGGAGCCGTGGAGTCATAACTTAACGTGCCCAATGAAGCGATAGATGATTCAGTCGTCCGCGAAGAGCCGCATGCGTGAGAAAATATTAGTTTGCAAGTCGTTAATAAAATTTAGAAAAAGTAATGGACAGAGCACTGCGGTTACAATGATAGCTGAAGAAGATATACATACGCTGTAAAATGTACCCCCTAAAATAAACTACTCATAATGGCCGGTGTAAAAAAAATTGTGCGGAAAAGCACCCCCCCCCCCCCCCGGAGAATTTGTCAGCCTACCCCCCCCCCACCTCCCCCCCCCCCCCCCGGGAAAATGGAAAGTCTACGCCGCTGCTTGTGTTTCATGTTAACGGATCTCTCTTAAGCGAAGTTTCGCCCAAGAAGAGAATATGTTCAAAATTTCTTCGAGGCATAGATTTCTTTTTAAAGCGATTGATTGATTGAACATGTTTTATTAATGAAAAAAAAACGAGTAAAGCGCGTACGACTTTCTCTAATCAATTGTCCACTGACATCGGAGAGAGAAGGGGTGGGGGAATGGGGTGTGGATAGGTAGGGGGTACCAGAAATGTCTCTAATCAGATGGAGTCCTGGATATTTGCTTTCGCGACAAAGTCAAGAAGCGAGTCCAATATTACTTTGCGGTGCTGCGGTGCGCCCCTCGGGTGTATCCAGTCCCCAAGGCATCCCGGGCGCAGCTTAGGTTGCAGTTTTCGAATTGCTTCTTCCCGCGTCCGGCTGAGCTCCGCACAGTCCCATAAGAGATGGGCACTTGTGGCTTCCTGTCCAGTTGCGCATCGTCTCCAAGATCCGTCGTCGGCGTGTTCTCTTTCTGCATCTGTCTTTAGCGCAAATCTCTCGAACTTAGCCCGGACTGCTGGGGAGACGGCTGTTCCGGTTCGGAGTCTCCGAAGACGCACTGTAGCCCACCGACCGTACCCGTTTGGCAGTGGGTCATCGTCTTCAGGTAGCTTATTGCACAGGACCCTTCGTCGCTCGAGGCGGCCAAGGGTTGCCTCCTCGTTCCAGTCAGGCTCCTCTTCGTCATCAGAGTCCACTTGAATAAGTACGGGCGGAGGGTTGTCGAGAATCGCACTTTGGTCTGTTGCGGGGGGGGGGGGGGGGGGGGGTAGGGAGAAGGAATGAGCTCCCGCGCGGCCTCGTGTGCTCTCTCGTTCCCCTCGATCCCGGCGTGGCCCGGGACCGAGGAGATGGTGATTTTAACTCCTCTGGATTTGAGGGTCTTTGCTCTAGCTTTTATTTTTTTTTACCGTTTTGCTGGAGGAGTCTCGCTTCCGGCAAGTGGCTAGGGCCTCTTTCGAGTCCGTGTACACGCGTGAGTGCTTGGACCCCTCTGGAGTCAGGGACTCGTCTTCCACGGGGAATAATATCGCTCTTAGCTCTGCTTCTTTGGTTGAGTGTTTCTTGTGAAAGGCAAAGTTTGCCTTAGATTCTGTATTAAGACAAAACCATGCAATGGCTGTGCCTCCTCCGTCTTCTCAGATAGCTGTGTCGGTGTAGACGTGTAGTGTTTCGGAGCCGGGACGGGCGTCCTGTACGGATTCCGCGTGTTTTTTGGCTGCGTTGTTCCTTCTGCCCTTCTGGTCTTTGTCTACGTTCTGCTTCATGGGGCGAAGGTCCACCACTGCCTCGTCCTCCCACGGGGGTGGAGGAGGAAAGATCGTGGGGCGGCCCATTAGCTGGTACCCAAGCAGCTGGAGGATGGCCCTTCCGGGTCTGGTTCGCTCGAGTCTGGACTTGGGCGATGCGATGGGTTTCGGCCCTATCTTCTAGAGTATTGATCCTGGAGTGTTTGTGGAGCTCCTCTATTGGGGAAAATCTGGGGAGGCCGGCGACCAACCTCATTGCCTCTCTGTTCAGCACCTCTAGTTTGCGCTTTTGTGCTCCTCTGACACATAGGTAGTTTATACAGTACATTGCCTTGGACGTGAGGAGGGCATGTACTAACATGCGGAGGGTGCTTTCGTTTGCCCCCCACGATTTGGAGGTAGCCCTTCTGATGAGTCCCAGGGTCTGTCTCCACGTTTTGGTGACTTGTGTAAGCCAGGTGCTCGCTCCGCCGTCCTCGTCGATGGGGAGTCCTAAAACACGGATGCTGCGTTGACATTGAATGGGACGGCCGTCGAGGCATAGGTTGAAGAGATTCTTCACGTCCTTTTTCCTGTTACTTGCGTCCGCCACCACAACGTAGGTCGTCTTTTCGGGAGAGGGAGCCATTCCGACTTCTCTCAGATAATCCGCCACGGTGTTTATGGCCTCCTGTAGGGCTTGTTCCTGGGCGCCTGGTGGGCCGCCTGAAGTCCAGAGCGTAATATCATCGGCGTATATGGTGAAGCCGATACCCTCAATTTCAGCCAACCTCGTTGGAAGGCCTGCCATTGCGAGGTTGAATAGCATCGGTGATAGGACGGCCCCTTGCGGGACTCCTATGCCGTTCGTCATTGTTGGGCCCAAGGTAGAGACCACTTTGACTCTATATCGTCCATCGAGGAACGAGCGAATGAATGCGATGACTCTGCCGCTGAGACCGCTCTTACGTGCTTTTTTCGATAATCGAGTGGTGCGCCACCGAATCAAATGCTTTCTTAACGTCGACTGTGACGACCACCTTCGGATCTAGTTTGGGCTTCTTTTCTAGGACGTCCTGATGCAACAGAAGAAGGCTGTCCTGGGTGGAGAGGTGGGGTCTGAAACCCGTCTGGCGTGGGTCCAGGACGTTATTTGCCTCTACGTACCACTGGATACGGCCCAAGACGAGCTGCTCCATTAACTTGCACAGGCTTGACGTGAGAGATATAGGTCCCATGATGGCGAGCTCCGTGGGGGGCTTTCTGGGCTTTGGTATTTGCAAAACCAAGGACTCCTTCCACTTCTTCGGGACCCGGCCAGTCTCCCAGATATTGTTTATCCAGTCGAGGAGCTCATGTTTCTGGTCTTCGGGTAGGTTTCGAAGTGCCGTATTTGAGATCCCATCTGGCCCAGGGGTTCCTCCAGCCTTGGCCTCATGCATGGCCGAGAGAAACTCCCCGAGCGTGAAGGGGGAATCCATGGGCGAGCGTACGGAAACTGTACCGCCCTCCGGTCTTTCAGTCTCGATGTCCGCTCCCGGTGCTCCGCTGTTGGTGCCGGTTGGTTGTGGGAAGAAGTGCGCTCCCGCTAAGATGGCTAGCTCTTCTTCCGTAAGGCCCATTCGGATTGCCAAGTTCTGTCCTGCCGTGCGTGTCTTGCCACGATTTTGCATTCCCCGGAAGGTGCTCCAAAGTCGAGCAAGTCCGTTCTTGACTCCAAAGGAGGTGCAGTGTTTTCTCCACCTTCGTCGGCATAGCTCGAGGGTGTACCTCTTCGCTTTCGCCGTGGCGCAGTTTAGTTTGACTCGTAGCGGCAATGTCTTACCGTTGTTGCGGTACCGCTGCAGGGCTTGTAATCTTGACGCCCAGAGGTTTAATAGGTGTAAGTCGGGGGTCGGCGTGCCCACCTTGATTTCCCGGGTTTTTGTTGCGAGGCCAAAAGCTGCTTGTATCCGTATTGTGAGGCTGGGCTGTTCGTGCTCCCGCTGATCCTTTTCCAGTGCTTCCCGAAACAAGTCCAAATTAATCATATAAGCGAGATGTTGAATATATTGCTTAGGTGTATAAAAGTGTGGTAACCTGGGCGAATCGGCGATGCATTGCTAACGAAAAACAGCTAAAAAATGACGAAGGGAAGGTAGAAGGACAGACCGGGCAAGCGCTAACGTCCTGTTTACTTCTTCTTCATTTTTTTCTTCTTTATTGCGCTTTTGTTTGTTAGTTTTGCTTTGGTAAGAGAAGAGACTCCGGTATAGATGCACGGTTTCAAGGCGTTTGCTCAGTGTAAAAATTACCTGCACACCTCCACGCTTAATAAAAGAGCATGGCAAAAAAAAAATCGTCAAAACCAAACATAAAAGAACAATGAAAGCTGAAAGCCATAAAATTGTATTAAACATTTTAAATCAATAAAAAAAGGCGCGGCACGCTTGTTTCCGTTGTCTGCTCCCTGATGTTATTGGTACTAATGTAAATCAAATTCAAGATAACTGGCCAGGAAAATAGCCCGATCAATAATTATTCTGCATGTAAAAATAAAAGCATTCAGCACAAAAAAAAACGAAGGCATGAGACATGAGTGCAAGGTTCGTCTGATATATTATGGCGACGCTGGTTCACTCTATACATAATACATTTACCCAGCGTAGCACGACTGCTTGCCTGGATTCCTTCGCTTCTGTCACGGAGCATAGTCATTTTCAGCCGCAGTCCGACAAAATGTACTGGTACTGTCTTTTTTATCTTCTCTCTCTCTCTCTCTCTTAAGTGTTGACTACACTGCAATCTGGCAAATCCCCCCCCTCCCCTTTTGTGTAATGCCCAGTAATAGACCTTGATGGTATTATGAATGAATAAATGAATGAATATTCGTTCAAGTCGAAACGGGCAGGAGTGAGGATTGCAGCGCTCAATAGTATTGCACGCACCCATGCATGCAATGCAGCGGTGTGTCTTCCTTTTTTGTTCGTCCCTGTGTGTGTGTCCTTCAAACGTCCAGCTGGCACTTTAACATGCAATGTTCGACAGAGTAAATTCGCGCCTCAAGTGGTCCGTGCTTCGGTGCAATAACACACTCGGACGCAGATACCCCTAGTTTCCTCCAATTAGAAATCTCAGAGTTGACATGCTCTTAATCAGAGGTTATGCAGTGAAATTAAATACTTTTTCAGCGCAAGACATTGCAAACGTACCACGGTAGTCGGGCAGTTTGAAGCAAGAACACGTAGGACACATACACCCTCCCACCGTGGGCCCGAAATATCACACGGGACGCTGCGCTCTTGAATATGATCATCTACATATTGTCAGAAGCAAACAGACGCTTGTTGATGTGTATAATACTGGATGCCACACTCATGCAATTCGCGGTGAGAAGCTCCCTATGAACGCTTCTGTTTTCCTCACTATGGGTACCCACGCGGTTATGTTTTACTTTTATAGTGTATATAAGCTTGACATTGCACGTGCTTGCAGCTTTGTCATGTGAAATAATTCCACGGATCGGTAATACCCAAACTTCTCGCCGCGAATACATTCAAAGTTCCGAGTGCCCACGAGCTCGTGCACCTTGGGAGACGAGTAGGCTATGGCCGCACACACAGCACCCCTATTCGTGTTTCTCTTACTTATCTACTGATACCAGCGTAAAGACGCACTGCAGTGGCGAAGTTTTTTTTTTTTGTTTTGTAGCGTTAGCTACACTGGCCGAGGTTGAGCAGTTTCGCGTGGCCCTCATAATGAGCCGTGCTCATTATGCGGAGCGCGCGGCGGCGGCGGCGGAGCTCCGCATAATGAGCAAGGCGCACGGCGCCGCGCGCGCCGCATAATGAGCACGGCTCGCATAATGAGCATGGCTCATTATGAGAGCCACGCGAAGCCGCCGCCGCGCCCGCCTCGCCCGCCTCGCCGGTCTGCGCATTCCAGAGGAGTGACGTCATAGTCGCTGCAGACGCACTGGCGCCGCCGCGTGCCCAGCTGTGCGCCTCCGTTGCGCAGTAGCCAAGTCTGACGCTGCACCGGAGCAGCTTGACAGCACCTCTCATTTTGTGCGCATAAGCTCACGCTACGTATATGCTGGCATAGCCGAGCTAAGCCACCGCAATTGTTTTTATCGAGTAGGATCTGTGGCCGAGTGCGCTAGCGCCCACCGCAGCTCGATATACATGGAGCGAAAGCTCGCACTGCAAAGCCTAAGAATCTTGGTTTTGGTAGGGGGCGCTCACCGGCGGCCATTGCTGAGTGCATGGCTGCTCAGCAAGTGCAGACGTCGAGCTTACACAGTGCTTTTGCAATGTGCAACCACGCCATCAAGATCGCTCGTCTAGAGAACCGGTAAGTGTGAGCTCGTTCTGAGCATGCCTACCGAGACACCTAGAGACCAATGATGATGGTGATGATGATGATTCTGCGGCTTTTCCTTTTGCAGAAATTTTGTTCCCTAGCCGAAAATATGTAAAAAAATATGCAATATCATAGGAAAAAAGAAGCGCCATCTAGTATATTTATGAGCAATTATCAAGTTGCCGTTATACTGAGAGATCCCCGTACCGATAGTTTCACCCGAGAGATATTGGTCGCGACAAGGTGAGAGTCGTAGATCTAAATGTGGTCACGTACGGCCAGTTCAGTCCGAATAATTCGCATAGCGTTTTCAATCAATGCTGTTCACTTACGTAGGCTGGGTTTACATGAGTATGATCGTAGCCTATCGAATCGAGCAGGAACCAATCACACGCACCCTGTATTCATACTTATTCCTCTTCTAACCATATACTGCAATCAAAATATTTAAATCTCGATTCTATGCGCTACGGTCGAATCCCTATAAACGCAGTCATGGACAGCCCAGTTCATTTCTTCGGTGACGATGTTTGCAGCCTCGTTGCCAACACTTCCTTTCCCAGAATGACATGGCCATTTTTCTTCTCTTCGTTTCACTGAATCTAATTAGTAAACCATAAAATCTACAAATATATTGTACTGATATAAAAGAGAGTCGAAAGCAGATGTGCCTCGTTCACAGGTAGATGACGGCACAAACACTTCCAATATGGCGGTTCCGAGTGGCACGATGATGGTAGTTTGCTGGAATTTTGCATATCGCCTATCCCCAAACCTGCACGTCTCAATCTGGATGAGCGTGATACCGGTGTACGGTTGTGAATTACTGCTGCTTGATTCACGTTAAAGACCGCAGGCTAGCTGTCATACTGCGCTGGCTAAATTTATAATTTACAGTGAATAACAGTGTCACAAAACTCTGGTAACCTAAACTAATGCTCTCTAAGGAACTAACGACCTTACTAAACAAATGTTTAGTAAGGTCGTTAGCTCTGACACCGAAACCAAGGCTGAGGAAGTCGCACTTTTGAATCATGACGATCGGCAGTTGCGTTTGATTTGTTACTAACCACCAAGATGACGGCGCCCACGACAATATCCGGGTTAAAGAGTGTCGTTACTCTAAACGTAGCTCATTTGGTTTAGCTCACAGTATAAACCAAGTGCGGTGGGGGATCGTTCGCCGAGTGTGTTGTGGCACCGCAGACAAGAGCACGTAGAGAAATGCACGAGTGCGAGCTCCGTTCAAAGAACGGAGCTCACGCTGCAGAACCTGTAGGGACTAAATCCCCTCGATGTGTTTGCGTTGGTCTTTCACGTAATCTCAAAGGTGCCATTGCACAAGGCCTGTGCCTCGAGCGGCGCACTTTGAGGCAAATGGCGTCGCAGCCCTAAAATGATCGGCCCTTGAAAGCGAATGGCGGTGGAGCACCCGCTCGTACGTGGCACGTGTCTTGCGCGTTTCAACAACAATGGTTTGCGGTACTGGTAAACGGCGCCTTTCTCAAGGGGTCTTTAGCAGGGATCACGGTTTCTATCGCCCATCTGCATCCTACCGTCGTGCGATCGTGTATCACAAATACTGCGTAATGCACGTTAAAGGGATACTGAACCAAGGAATTTAGTGCTATAATAAGTGGCGCACGTTCTTTCCACGAGCCAGCAGTCGCCGGTGTGCGCGAGCACACGCAACAAAAATGACGTCAGAGACCTCTATTCGCAGTTAAGATGACAGAGAAATGTATGGGCTCCGGGAAAAGGAGAATAAAGACAAGTTTTTCATCTACACAGTGGTGTCTGGTGTAAAAGGTAAGCGATTAATTGGTCTAACAAGCCCGTAGCTTTCACTTGTAGAGATGAAAAACCGGTCTTTATTTTCTTTGGCCCGAAGCACATGTTTTTCACTGTCCTCTTAAGCGCGAATGGAGGTCTTTGACGTCATTTTCGTTGCGTGTGCTCGCGCACACCGGCGGCTGCTGGCTCGTGGAAAGAACGTGCGCCACTTATTACGGGCACTAAATTCTTTGGTTCAGTATCCCTTTTTAGGACCCCGAGCTAACAGTTGAACTGCTCTTTTTATGATGTTCAACGGGTAACAATGTCGCCCTACGAAACTCCTGCTCTCTAAAAAGCTAGCGACTAATTTTGAATACGTCGTTACATTGCATTTTTAATGTGTGTTCGCGTGTTTGCGTTTTGTTTTGTCTACATGTTTGATTATGCGGCTCTTACTAATTAAACAGACTATAGTTGTCGGACTTCTGGAAAAATATTATATAACCAATAAAATGGCACGTGAACGCAAAAGACAAAAAACACGCGCACACACACACATAGGCGCACTTAATAAAAATAATTGAAATAATAGAATTGATTATAGTTGTGTTTTAAAAGGTCTGAACGCACCAAAAGCTATAAAAGCATGCTCCATGCTTTGGATGGTGCGCTTGTTCACTGAAACTGTAGTTCAGGCAGCATGCTCGCACTTGTATGTTCCGCTTTGCTCGCACAATAAAACCAAATACTTCACTGGTAATGTATTTAGGGAAGCAAAACATACCTTCTGCATTTGTTCAATGCCTTCAGTTTTCGCGTGGTTACGCGCCTGTTTATTATTATAGTTTTTGTTTCCCATTGCGATTCACTTTTTGCTCTTTTGTGTGCTACATGCAATAGAGACCAAGGTAACCCAGGAGCATTCTATTTCGCGGATTGTAAAAAAATACTTCTGAAACTTGCCACGTGTGCCACAATCAATGCAAAATATTCTAAACTTCACATGTGACCGCTTGCCTGAGTAAACAATGTTGTTTATCAAGAACAATTATGATTGTATGAAATCATGTGGGAAAAACTCGTTTTAAGCACGCGACCGTTGGCATGCAGTGAATACTCAAAATCGCCGCCGATATGACTGGTAGCTGTCAGCAGGTGGAGTTTTTTTTTATCAACCCAGAGTTAGAATGTTTCCTTCTTCAGAAGAAAACTTACACAAAATCTTAGGGTAATAAAGTACTATGAACATTCAAACATAACGGCCTGAGCAGTATATGTGTACAAGCTTTAGCTTTTGATGCACCCTTAAATTTCGATATGCTCAACGCTAGTGTGAAAAGTAAGGCTGTTTCAGTCTTAATCAGCGTAACATGTGCGTGCTTACACTATATTTTATACAACGTCAAACTCTACCCATTTGCACCTTCCTCATTTTTGCACACCACTCCTTGCGCGCATAAATCACCAAATTGAGACTGGTACATTGCTTAAGCTATGTGCAAAAGCTATCCACAAACCCAAAATCTTTGCCTGGACAGTCATTGCATTTATTACTGAACTCGTATTGAGATTAATGCTGATCATTTATTGCTGCGAGTTAATTTTTAACCTCGGCATTTTTTTATTATTATGACTCCCACACCACTCCTACTTTGGGTTTACCAAACTCAACATCTAAACCAGAGAATCATTTTTTTTTGTGGTTCCAGTCTCGATGTTTCCTCAAAATAAACACCCCGGTACCCAAATGAGACACCTGACCGCCCGAAAAATAGTTCATTTGTTTGGATTTTCTAGGTATTTAATTCCTCAAGCTAGAGTTTTGTAAACCCAAGTCTATCACGTCATCACATTTTCCTGGAAATCCTAAAAAAAGCCAAAAACATGCTCGACAAAAGGGCCGGCCCGTCATATAAATCTAATGACATTGAAATATGTGTAATTGGCCTCCGAAATCTTCTATAATGGGGCACAGGCAATTTTATATTTTTCAACGCGTCGGTTGTTTTGTTGTGCATGTATCTCGCCATTTAGCTCAGGACGATTTTCGCGTCTTTTTTCTGCCCACATTTGCTGGAGACGCGAGTTCGGAGCGTGGGAACGCACTAGAACTGGCGCAGCCGTGCGCGTTTCAAAGAACGCTCATGCAAAGAAAAACAAGAAAAGGACCAGGGATGTCAAATTCAGGATATAGAAAAATACCCCACTATATCGAAGTGCCGCCACACACGATTTCTCGCGTTGATGTACAGGCCTGGAAGGTGATATCACCGCCATCTTTTGGTTCAGAATCACACTAATCAAGGTGATAAAACTGCTGACTGGGCGAGTTGGTAGTTCATGTCGAATAACGTAAAATTCCATACAATTAAAAATTGTATGGAACCTTTGGAAATCACTTATGAACTCCCGGTTGCAGGTTCATTAAGATTCCTCGACCTTAGACTAGAAGTGTTAGCTGGGCATGTATGCTGGTTGTATGAGCCTAGAGGGAATAAACCGCTCCTTCCATTCCACTCAGCGCACTCCAAACTAGTGAAGAGAGGCATCGTGAGGATGTGTCTAAAGAATTCAATCACCAAATCGTGCACACACACAACTGAAAAGAGCTTCAAGGGGCAAGTCGCAAGGTTAAAGTCCGCAGAATACCCAGATTCCTTATTGACGTCGGTCGCTGAAAGGCTCCTTAAAGAGATCAAGCAAGGTGATGGCGTGAATCAAAACCCCAGGGACAAGCCAAGAAGACCGGTAGTAATTCCATACATGCACAAGTTCTCACATAGCCTTAAGAGGGCAGCGAATAGAGTTAATGTAGATGTAGTCTTTTCGGCCCCAAAAAAACTCTACAGCCTTTGTAAAAAAGTTAATTCTACTTCACATACCACTGTAAGTTGCACCAAAAAGCACCGAACCAACTTTGTTCCCTGAGTAGAAGGAGTTATTTATTCCTTCCCACTTTCCTGTGGGCGAGTGTACATAGGACAGACTGGTAGGTGTCTGAATGACCGCCTTCGGGAGCATGCCAACAACGTCGTCAACGCCAACTCTGGACATTTGGGCGTGCACTGTAGGGACTGTGGGTGTTCGGCTCGTTTGAGCAACTGTACTGTGCTGGGAAGAAGTCGAAATCAGCTCACCAGGGAAATTATCGAGGCAGCAAGCATCGAAGGACACAATGACAAGTGTGTCAGCAGACCATCTTTAACTCTCTCACAAAGGGAGCTGGAGTATTTAACCAAACGTTCTCCTAGGCACCAGCAGTGATAATTCTTTATTATTCTTTGCTTTTGAATTTTTAATATTTATTTTTAAATAATTTCTAAATTTTTTATTATTTTTTCTTTTTTCTTTTTCTTTTATTTTATTTTTATTTTTATTTTTACTTTTATTTTTATTTTTAGTTTTTTAGTTTTTTTTAGTTTTGTAATCTGCATTTGAGGTCGTCATCTCTTTCTTAGGACATAGAGAAAGAGGAGGTGGGTCTAGTTGCATAGAAGAAGAAGAAAATACAAATCCAAGAGTTGTGAGTCAGCGCTGAGTGAGTGTGCATTTTTTGGTGTGTGTGAGTTTGCGAGTGTTTCTCTTGTTGTGCGCTGTTACGTTATTCGACTAATCAAGGGTGGGGTTGCACCTTAAAGTCTGGTTCAGACAACATCGTTTTCAAACGTTATGTGACGTTACGAAAGCTTACGCACAAGTCACCGGGACAAATGCGCTTCATAATAAGCGCTGCTACCTGTTCAAGGAGATAGCGTGGCACGTGACATTAGAAACATGAATGTTTCGGTGACATATACGTAACTTAATAAAAGGTAAGAGAACGGTGCTGTGTGATGCGGCCTTGAAGGGACAATGAAAGCGATTTTAAATAATTTTTTTAAATGGTGTTTTTAGGCTTCTTGGTAACCTGGCATACTGCCCAATTTTTTATAGACATTTGTGACGCGTATTTCTGTACCTACGAAAGAACTGAAGAAACCGAAACTGAACTATCTGCGTTTCTCGTTTTTGGGCCTCGGAAAACGGAGGTGACGTAGGGATTGACGTCACATGTGAACTGTCGATACCGGTAGCATTTAGGGCGTCGAGACTCTGGTTACCGCGGTGGGTTATAGCAGCGCGGTGGCGCGGTCGTTTCGTCCGACCAACATGGACGGAAATGCCGCTCTCGCGAGCGAATTCGGGCACCCGTTCAGTGACCTGACACCAACAGAACAAGATATGCTCCTAAGGACACGGAACTCTGGAATTCCTCTTTACGAGGACGCCCCAAAATTGCCGCCGATCCAGAGTAATTCATCGCCGCCCAGCTCGCGTGCTCCGCGCCGTG
Organism: Ixodes persulcatus; assembly: GCA_013358835.2. Lineage (NCBI taxonomy): Eukaryota > Metazoa > Arthropoda > Arachnida > Ixodida > Ixodidae > Ixodes > Ixodes persulcatus. Next base: position 211,364 of record JABSTQ010010110.1, read on the forward strand.
TTCTTTATTTTATATATTTTGTTTGCCCATAGTTGCTCGTTGCCCGTTTCGCGTGCAGTGTAGCAAAGAGAAAAATAATTATGGTGTTTTATTTACGGTTTAGTTATCATTTTCGGTTCGATTTATAGTTTTCATGGTTATTCAAGTGGAATTAGAACAGCGTTCATAAAAACCACGAACCAAAGCGTGACCGAGGGCACGTTTCTCGTTTCGACCAATCGCTGACGCGTCTTTTGTGACGTCACGCTTCCAGGCCCCGCAGGGTCACGTGACCTCCACTTCAGCTGGTTTCTCCCGCAACGCTCGGGGCGTCGCCTCGATCGATCCCGGTACGATTATTACCGCGACTGTTTAATTGATTCGCGCGGCACACAATCGCCGGTTTCGGCTGAAATTTGGGCAACGTGGCCTGAGACGTGCCGGGAACCCAGTTCAATCGCTAAAAAAATATCCGAAATTGCCTTCATTGTCCCTTTAAGGGTGAACGGAGTGTGTGTATTGTTCGAACATGACGTCACATCGAAGAGCTGGTAGTTGTTTCTACCCATTACTTGCTCGTAGTGCAACTTCTGTGGTGTGCAAATAACTGCAATAAAATTACATTTTCGGGTATTTGGCTACACATCATGAAAATCAAAATGCCCAAGGGACAAAGACTAGAGGTACAACAAGACAGGGGAAGCGCTCGTCCCCTCTTGTTCTACCTCTTGCCCTTGTCCTTGGAATTTTTAAGGCCCCTTCACACTCTTGTGACCGAGTAAGACCGAGAGAGACCAGACCGGTTTTTAAGCCTCGTGCAATCTCTTAGGACCAGCTCCGCTGCAGCGCATCTGGTCCTAAGAAGTCGCAAACGGCTTAAAAACCGGTCTGGTCTCTCTCGGTCTTACTTGGTCACAAGAGTGTGAACGGCGCTTTAGAGTTTTATGATATGCAATGAACAATGCAAAAAAGAATCACATCTACACGAAAAAAAAAAACCTAGCGTGTCAGACGAAGTCCAGTTAGTCCAATTACAGTAGTTCAAGTATTCATTTTAGGAAAAGTTTTTAAAGACTTCGTAATATTTGAAATATTGTTATCTACTCTATTACTATTATCAGATATTATCTTACGCGGTCGGGCGTTGGTCTAGAACAATTGAGACATGTACCGAAATGTGTGTAGTGCATTACTCGTGGCAGACGAACAAGCAAGTTTCTTCTCAGCGAATGGTAAGCTTCAAGTGTCAAGCACAGCACGTGGCTACCGACGTTGTCGACGTTTCGAACACTTACCGCTTTCGACAAAAGTGCTGGCACCTGGGCTAACTTTGTGGAAAGATTCGAAGTCTTCCTCGAGTCCAGCGCCATCATGAAAAGTAACTGAAAACAATCCACTATTCAGTCGGTGGGTGGCGAAACGTATCCGCATCTGCGGAGTCATGGTCGATGCGTACTCTAAGTGGTTGGAAGTTTACACGATGCCTGCCACGACGTCCAAACGCGTCATTGACGTTCTACGCCCTTTTTTCCCTATTTTTGCCCTACCAAAAATACGTTTATCTGAAAACGCGCCAAATCTTGCTTCAAGTAAAATAAACAAGTTTTTGAAAAAAATAAATAAAACCGGCATCAGGCATCACATGAGTGCACCATACCATCCTGCAACTAACCGGCAAGCAGAACAGATGGTGTGCGAAACGAAAAAGACCCTCTTGAAGCTTACGGAAGAAGCAGTTTAGTGAAGAACCGCCAGGTTCTTGTTCCAGGAGTACACGACGGTCTCATCTTCCACGAGAAAAACACCCACCGAAGCAATGTTCGGCGAACGAAGAGCTACACTCCTCGATCTCGTGATACTATGGCCTACGAACGAAGATCGAGAGATTCCCAGATCGGGAGTAATGGCAGTTTTGTTCGGTCGGACAACTCGTCTACGTGAGTAATTTGAGCGGAAGTCGGGCCTTCCATGTAAAACTTAAGTAAATAGAAAAAGCTCTATGTTGGTTGACCAGAAGGTGTCATCCCTCTGAATGCGTTAGATATCAATGCCCTTGAGTGTAGATATAACGAAATCACAAAACTCTCTTTGTGTATTGTGTAACTGCCCTTGTATTTTCTAGTGGAAGCTATGGTGGTGATTTGGACCTTCCACACCAGGCTCTTTTTTCTTATTTTTCGCCTCATGCTCCTTTGCGGTTTCAGTAGGCTTCAAGAATCTTTTGCAACGGGGACACTTTACGTCAACGAGGCCATTTGTTCCAAGTAGTCAATCAGGGAATGCTGCTAAAAATCCGTCCCTCATTTACGAATAAGCCGCACTTCTGCACAGTGCAGTTTTTCTGTTCAACGTACAGTTGTAGAGGAGCATCCTCAGTGATTCTACCATATTCTGTTGTGGGTGAGGAAAGGTCTTTGGGTAAACGATACTTGAAACAAGTCTGGCACTGTACGTTGTGGTAGGACACCCACTAATGTCGTCGTCCTTAGAGAGTCTAATCATTTAATCATTACTTCGTCACCTCATATTACTCTTCATCAATAATAAGTACAATAGGCTAACGCCATATTACAATACAAGGATTGAAAAATTGAGTCGTTCAAGGGACAGTGCAATGATATTCGTTTTGAGCGTTTTTCACTTTGTATGAGCTTACTGGCACTAGTGGGACCCAAGTACACTCGCCCGCAACGCCACTGACCAAGAAACCTCTTTGTTGCGGTGTAATTTCAAGGAGAAAAGCGAGCGTTTTCTTTCAATCTCTCCTTCGCAAATTTTGATGACGTACCCTGGTGGTAGCAGCATCCTCCAGGGACGATATTTGAATGCGGCTCATAGATTGGACCCGAGCATTTGCCTGAGCACTTGATTTGGGCTCGTGAAGCATTCGGGTAGTGGCTCGTGTCCAATCACTGCGATGACGACAATAGCCGAGGCATACAATGTCTGGAACTCATCGCGTGTCCTGTGGCTTGCCAACCCCAGCGCGTGGCTACGATTAACATTGGCGGCATATAATCGGCTCCAGATCAGGTGGCCGCTTGTTCTGGCTGCGAGTTGAGGAGGTTAACACTGCTCGTTTTTCTTTAATTTTTTCTGCGACTGATACTGCGCGTGGTGAAAAACGATCACGTGTTGCATAGTTCATTGGCGCCAGGGATTCGTCCTGAGCGGTATTTGCGCAAAGTATAAAAATTGTTGCATTGCCCCTTTCAGTCCTTCAATATGTTTATTATTTATATAATGTTATTACGTTACATTACCTCGAGACGATCGACGTCCATCGTCGATCTTCAAATACTTATACCTGTATATAAATTAGACGCACAAAGGGAGGGGGGGGGGGGGGATCGGTGACCGAGTGCATGATCTATAGACCTTTCCAATGTTTACAAAATCACAGTCCAGCGTGCGATCTTCACAGCCCAGCACGTGCGTGTTCGTCGCTTTGGAAAGCGAGCAAAGCGCGCGCCATACTGACGAACAGACTTGTACACGTTACTGAAAAATAGTAAGGAATTACAGTTACAATTACTCAAGGCTAAATTGTAACTTATTACAATTACAATTACTCTCCCATAAAAGTAAGTGACCGTTACCCCAAAAAGTAATCCGTTACTTTTGTGGTGTTACTTTCAACAATATGGTCTACAATTAAGAAACAAAGGGAAGAGGGTTATTCAAGCTCTTATGGTTGCAACCTGTTCCATTTATAATACCCTTGAGTATTTTGAGCAACAGCTGACTCTCCAAAGTCTCGTCAGACATTTTGCACTATTTCTTACTGAAGATGTCGACTGTTACGCTGAACACCCTTTGAACTGAGGCACTGTATGGGAGTGGCATATTATTCCTCACGAATGCTTTATGCTCTGCATTGAGCTTCTTCAGCGAAGGAATGGAAGTACTATTCACTTCGAAGATAGAGCAAAGCTTCGTCGTAGCAGCCGTTGCCTGATATTCGAGAGTTTTAGTAGATCGTTCCGATACCTCCATACCCCCGATAACGTTATGATGAATGCGCATGTGCGGCGGCGGAGTATCGGGTATCGTTATCGGAGTCATCGGGCCAATCTACTGAAATTCTCCATTGTCGAAATCGCGAAGCTGTAGAAGTCACCGTACATCTGGCCAAAACGAGAATAAGAATTAATTTATGTCCATCTTAGTATACCGGCATATACTGCCAGAGAATAGCAAAACATAGTTGTAACAGTAAGGTATTATCGATATTCTGCTTCCTTTGGTTCTGAACAGGTCGAGCCTCGGTTGAGACGTTGGTGAATAAAAAAAGGGCTTCCAGTATATAAATATAAGTAATCGGAAGAAAAAAAGGACATTCATAACAACAATTAATTAGAACGTCGGTTAAAACGAGGAAATGTAAACGCACGTTTGCCGTGTGTACCTTTCTTGATGCCGTTCAAAAACGCACAGAGCACGAACTGACTGCAGTTTACTCCGATGTTCTCCAGATAGACGTCTGCTGATGCAACGGGCAGCGATGGGCAGAGAACTAAGTAAGCCGCGCTATGGCCCCACTCCCTAGTTTCACTCTCTCCTCAAGCCCAGAATATCAAGTCTACGTCAGCCACCATTATGTTTTGTTTGCAAAAATATCTGCTTGAGATAAGATGCGTCCCGCTGGGGTAAAAACAGAGAGAAGAAAAAAGGAAGACCATTACCATTTTCGAAGTGCTCGCAAAAGGCTGACTCAAAAAAATGGTGACTGAGATGCAGATAACGTGGCTGGAATTCAAAAATAAAGTGGGCCAACCCTAGAAGTTGGACTACAAAAGAGTAAGTAGCTCTTAAAACAGGGTCAAATAAGGTGAAAGAAGCAGAAAAAAATACAAAGAGAAGATGATAAGGGTGCAACAACAAACGAGGATGCTTGTGGCAATAACACCCTCACGTATTATCACATCCCTTTTAGTAGATTTTAGGGCAGTCGGAGCGTTGTCTCGTGTTGTGACATTATGAAAATAAGGACATTGTTAATTCTTGTCTGTGCACTTACCGCCTCGAGCTTCTCGAAGAGGCACACAATCACTTGGTGTCCGCCTCGCCCCGTCTTCAATCGCAAAGAAAAACAAATGGACTAAAAAAAGCGGATATTACTTGCTCCCCCCCCCCCTTTTTTTTCCCTTATATTTGTAGAAATGTTCATTTCGATTTTTTGACATTGTTGTTAGGGTCTAAAAAAAAAAAAAAATAGATTCAGGGGCTTAGTGTTGCAAAAAAAAACAAAAAAAAACAAAACAAAACAAAACAAAAAGGCTTTGCGGAAATGAAGAGTGCCAAGCCTCCCTTTGCGGTGTCACTGCGCTTGACTTTACCAATATAAAAACAACCCTTTCTTTAAAAAGGAGGGGGGGGGAGAGACATGAAAAAAATGTAACGGATTACAAGGAATCCGTTACGTAAAAATGTAACGGAATTACTTTAAAATTACTCTAGAAAATATGTAATTATTCCGTTACTAAATTACTGATAAATGTAAGGGATTACAAGTAATTTCGTTACTTGTAACGGATTACGTACAAGTCTGCTGACGAACACCCAAAATGGCACCGGCCACACGCTCTCGGCGAGATGTTTTGGTGGCGCCCTCCTATGGTTCCCCCTTGTGACGTCATTACCTTGCAAACAACAAGTTCGATGGTGTTTGTTATTAGCATGGTGGAAGCTTGAAATCATTGCGCTCTCAAAGGAACACTGCCAACACCGTCAAAATTAAAGTTCTTTCATTCCTCTTATTCCGTCGATGATAAATCCCCTTTCCTACGTCATAGTCACCGTTCGGCCAATCGTGGAAGGCCGACCGCAGCGACGCTTTTGGTCGCGCACGGGGCTAATAGACCTTTCCAAAAAAGGACACTTGGCAGGTTCCATTTTCAGTGTTCGTGCGTATGGCGCGTGATTTGCTCGCTTTCCGAAGCGACGAACGTGCGCGTTCTGGACTGTGATTTAACACGTGTGGACTGTGATTTTTGTAAACAGTGGAAACGTCTATACTTCGTTTCACTTTATGTTGTACCGCACCGAAGGCTAGAAGCGCGAGCTCTTAGCGTTGGCAGCCGCTCTTAAGTCACGAGAGCTTGTGGCGCCGAGATGTGCCCCAGAGCAAGGAGCTCGCGCTTATGGACTTTCCTGCGGTACATCATCGGAGCACGTCGACCGAAAGCTCGCGCTGCAGAGCCCACCCCGCCCCTGCCCGTTTCGATCTGGAAGAGCATCGTACCGGCGTGCGGTCGTGTATCACTACTGCGTGGTGCACGTTAAAGACCCCAGGTTTGCGGTTGTACCGCACTGGCTAAATCGCTCATCTATAGCTGAGACACCAGACGCCCACTAGGGCAGACTAACTTCCGGCTGTATAAACATACACACAACAATTTGCAATTAGACGCACAATCACAAAGAACACAGCGTGCCGCCTCATTTCTTTGGATCGTCTTTTTTTAAACCAGCGCAAGCTCGCGCGTTCTCTTTTGAGACGGTTAGAACGGTCGCACATAAAGCCCGCGTTTTTCTTACTCGGCCGCTTCCTCCTCTCATTATGTGTAGTTGGTTATAACTAAATAAGCTATAATAATGGTGTATTATTCATATTTGGTTTCAGTTTCAGTCAGGGGAAAAGAGGTTCGCGGGAACTAGAGCCTATAAATGAGCTGCGCTTAGAGTATGGCACTCTCTTCCCCGACAGTGTTGTGGGCGCCGCCATTTTGGTGCTTGTGCAAAGCAGGCGCAACTTCCGATCGTCATGATTCAAAAGTGCGACTTCCTCAGCATTAGATTCGGTGTTAGGAAGCTCATTTATTATTGCTTTGCTTTGTCGCAAACTGTTTAAAGTGGAGGACGGAAAAGCGCTTCTTGTGATTTCAGATAAAGCTTCAAATACCTGGCAACCCTTATTTTAGGCCAAAATATGGCCAAGTGTCGCTACTCTGAAGCGTAGCTTATTAGAGCGCAGCTCTTAGGGCTCATTCACACTGGAAGCGAATCCGCGTTCGCAAAGCGGTTGCAAACGCGGTTGTATAAAGATCCAGTACAATTGCACGCGCACTTGATATCATCGAGGGCGCGTGCATTTGTACTGTATCCTTATACAACCGCGTTCGCAACCGCTTTGCGAACGCGGATCCGCTTCCAGTGTGAATGAGCCCTAAGGCTGAACTCCATGGGCCGAATATGCTGCGAATAACCGACGAATTTTGGCCGGCGGCTTTTGCTCTGCGCGTGGAATCAACACAGTGGCTGCTACGTCGCGCGCAAAACGAGCGTGCCGTCGGGCGGCGTTCGCCTGTTATTCGTGACATAATTCGTTCCATGGAGTTCAGTCTTTAGGCGCCCGTTTCCGGCTTGAGCGGCGTCGGCGTAACCGCAAGGTCACGTGACCCCCCCCCCCCCCCCAAGGTAACGTGACCCCCCTGCGGTCACGTGAGCCCCGACCCAACCCCCCAGGTCACGTGACCGCCCCCCCCCGCGCCTTGCCCCCCTCCTCAAGAGCTGCGCTCTAATAGACCAATCTCACCAGCCAGTTTGACCACGCCACCGCTGCCGCAATGCATCGAGGGAGCTTTAGTTTTTCTGCACGAGCGATAACCTCGTTGGAGCTCTGCGCGTGTGGAGCATGAGGCGGCACGAGCCGTCTTGTGCACTGCTGCCTGCCTCCTGCGAACCAAAGTTATGGCGGCGTCACGCATGCTCCGAACGTTTGGTGAGATCGGTCTATTCGGCGTTACAGGGAGTTGTAAACGGCTTTCATTTTTTTAATGACACTATTCATGCCCTTGTTCAAGAAGCTTGTAATATTTGGAGGGGCCATGACGTAAGCCCCGTGGATCCCACAAGCCTCTACCTTTTGACACCTGCCTCTTCCTCATTGTTCCCGCTAGTGTCGGTAAATTAGCTACGCTTCAGAGTAACGACACTTGGCCATATTGTGGCTTAAAATCATGGTTGCCAGTTATCGGAAGCTTTATCTAAAATCACAGGAAACGCTTTTCCGTCCTCCAGAAATGTTTAAACAACCCGCGACAGGGCATAGCAATATTGCATCAGCTTCCTAGCACCGCATCTAATGCTGAGGAAGTCGCACTTTTGGATCATGACGATCGGCAGTTGCGTTTGCTCTGCACAAGACCCAAAATGGCGGCGCCCAAAACAATTTTGGGGAACGGAGTGCCGATACTTTAAGCGCAGCTAATTTAGTGACTCTAAGCATGAAGTGAACTCGGGTGTATTCTTTTCCTCTTCGTCTTTATTGTTTATTGATTTCAATCATATCGAATAATGAACACATTATATCACGCTAAACTTGTGTAATTATTTGTCTTAGATTTATTAACCTGACCCAGTACTTAACCATTCATTTATCCATGGTAAATCTTCCTATATATTTTCTAAATCTGAAGGTAAAAAGATACGGAGATTGATGATGATACAGACGCCAACGCCGCCCTCGAAAATTTTTGAACATTAGAAATCAGCAGTTTTGTCTGCCATCCGCCAGGTACCGCAACAAAACACCCAAACAGTTTTTGATTGTTTTTAAAATTAGCTAAGCTCTAAACCTATTAAGAAACCAAAGAAAGATCATTGTGAAAATCTAATACATCGCAATGTATATCTATTCCAAACAATAAATGTTATTAGATGCCAATAAATTTGTTTGATGTCCAAAAAAGATATGCGTCAAAAACAGGTAAGTTTGAAGGGCTCCTGGAGCGTTATGACTTTGAAAATGAAAAAAAAAGCCACCGTCCACCTCGTGGGCAACCATTGTAGTTCTAAATGTTATAAAAGATTTTATCATAGTTTAATTATTTCCTCAGCGGCATTTAAAGCACCATGACTCGAAGCAAAAAAAAGTGCTACGTTTGATATAGAATATCTAAACAAAAAACAAAAAAAAAAATTTACACAACATTAAATTTTTTTTCCATATTACCAATTATAAGCACTACATCTGTAGCTAATTTCATTGCCCTAGCGCTTGTCATTAAAAACATTTGTGCTGAAAAATGTCAATTTTAGGGCAATATTTCGAGAGATGAAAAACACAAAGTAGTGCAAATACCAAAAAGGTATATCGTTACATTCTGCTTTGACATCATCTTAACAAAACTGCTCTATTGGAACCGTGTTTTTTTTTAATGGATCGTTTATAAAATATAAACCAGCGGAGCAAGTGAGGGTCCGCGCCATCATATTCGCAACGCTACAAATGCGCACGAACGGTATAAACCAATACATACATAATATCAAATGAAAGAGGAATGCATTGCCTATCGAATGACATCAATTCCAAAAAACTGTATTTAAAAGGAGATGAGTAATGACCTGCCAAAAAGTACCTAAACTGCCACATCAGTGGGACCGTGGCCTTAAGTGCCCGATTTGACGGGACAAGCGCCCAAGTCTAGCTTAACTAATTTTTCAGTGCAAGTGGGGTGGGCGCTCCACCGAGAATTTACGGTAATTCATTAACATTGCCACGCGGGACTGAGAGGGAGCGCGTCCGGGGCCAAACGGTTGCAAGGGTTGTCCGTGGAGCACCAAGCGGCCGTGCACCGAGTGGCCGTGCCCACGGGAAGCGGCGACGAGCGTCAGATAAGCGAAACTGAAACCGGGCAAACCGGCAAATGCGCGCCACACGTTGAGCGGAAACTAAAAGGGACAACGTCTAGCCGCGGCTCATGGCGGAGTTTCACAATTGGAAAGTGTTTTTTTACTAACATAGTTGTTGCAGAGGATGAAACCTCGGATCATCCTCGGCTGCGTCGCGGGCAGCGCCTTCCTCGGATGTAAAGATTCCAGCCAAGGTTACAAGAAGCACTCGGTTGGGAAACTGCCATACAGACTGCACCGAAAAAGTGGCACCGATCCGTACTCGAAAACCGAGCTAATGGCGATCACAGTGCCGCCATTTCTCACGCAGCGGCCACTCGAGGAACTGCACGTAACTTCTATTTTGGCTTTAATCGGCAATTTTGGCGCAGATACGGTGGAAGGGGTTTCAGGGGTGTCACCCCCGTCTCCCAAGCGGATGCGCCGCGTATTACTACCAAAGTTAAGATGGACCTAGGTCGGGATGCGCTACCTGAAATCAGCGCTGAGACATGGTTGTATAAAAACAATATTAAATGTGCTGCAAAACCTTGCATACTAAAGATTTTGGAAAACATCACGCGCCCATTATTTTGTACTAAACTCCAATAAAAGTTAGTATAAAAAAGAGCTTTTTCCGTTGGCTTTTACGCAAAACCATGCTTTCTAAAACCTCAAGGTGACCACAGTAAAGACACATGATAAAGAGCGGCGCTGTTGTCGTATTTAGCTCGGTTTCAACGGGGAGTTTCCCAACTGAGGGTTCTGGTGACGTTGACTGCAACCGATATGGCCGACCCGAACCTCCAGCGGTCTGTGCTGGAAAACTCACGTCAATGTCGCTCAGTTCTTCTTCTTTTGTTTTTCTCACTAGCGCTCGCAGAAGCTGCTTCCGATTAGCGTTTCTTGCGCTCGCTACAGTTGGTACTCAGGCGAGGAAAGTAAAAAACAAAAAGCCCCGTAATTCATTGAGAAAACAAACTCCGAGGAAGGGGACAGCAATCCCCCTTCTTCATAATCTCCTGAACAGTACCGACGCGACTGCTCAAGCAAAGAAGCTCTACCCGCCGGAAAAAAGAAGCCGCCAAGCAGCCGCTTGCAGACTTTCTCTGCTTGTCGTCTGCTTCAAGAAGGTGAAAACGCCGCCATCCTATGCGCCGGCTTTTCCGCAATGTTTCTCCTCCTGTCACGTGATTTCCCGCCGCGCTGTTGGTAGCCAGCGCGGGAGCTGCCGCAATTTCTGCCGCTCTGCCACGGCGAAAAAATTGCGGTGGCTGAGCTCGGCTATTAGCCCCGTGCGCGACCGAAAGCGTCGCTGTGGTCGGCCTTCCACGATTGGCCGAACGCTGACTATGACGTCGGAAAGGGGATTTATCATCGATGGAAATAAGAGGAATGAAAGAACTTTAATTTTGACGGTGTTGGCAGTGTTCCTTTGAGAGCGCAATGATTTCAAGCTTCCACCATGCTAATAACAAACACCATCGAACTTGTTGTTTGCAAGGTAATGACGTCACAAGGGGGAACCACAGGAGGGCGCCACCAAAACATCTCGCCGCTAATATATGCCAGGATGTACGTAGCGTGAACTTAGGCGCACAAAATGATTGGCGCTATCAATCGGCTCCGGTTCCGGTGGAGCGTCAGACTTGGCTACTGCTCAACGGAGGCGAACAGCTGGGCACGCGGCGGCGCCAGTGCGTCTGCCGCAGCTATAACGTCACTCCTCTGGAATGCGCAGACCGGAGAGGCGCGCGCGGTGGCGGCGGCTCCGGCGCGCCAGCTGCGCGCCGTGTGACGTCACTGCTCCTCGCGCTTGCGCAGCACGGCTCTTTGACAGCCAGGTGAAACTGCTCAACCTCGCCCAGTGTAGGCCGCTCCGCCGCTGTGACTGGCGAGAGCACCGCGATGGCAGAAATCGCGCCACTCTAGGGCCAAAATAGCTGCATGTGAAACCCGCTTCAGAGCAGCCAAGAAAGACGAAGACGCCGACGATGGGGACCGAGTCGCACCAGGCACCAGCTGGCCCTTTCGTTGTTTACATTCCTTTTGCGCCTCGGACACCGGCACCGTTTCATGGCGAGCTTCACAAGGACGTTGAAGACTGGCTCAACCAGAACGACCGAGTGGCGCGACACAACTGGACACCAGAACAGCGCCTGCGGAACCTCTATATTGCATTAGAGGGCACCGCTAAGCGTTGGTTCGTACACCACGAACCAACGTTAACGTCGTGGGATGTCTGCAGAAGCGAGTTACTGCTGACGCTCACCACTCAACACCGACGGGAGACGGCAGATGTCCTTCTTCAAATGCGAGCCCAGGGCCCAAAAGAAACCGTCACGAGGTTCGTTTAAGACGTCTTGTGGCTGAGCAGCCGTGTCGACCCACAAGCCGCGGACGACCAGAAGTTGCGGGTCCTCATGCGCGGGGTGAGATACGATATCTTTGGAGACCTCGTCCGCAACCCGCCGACCACCGTCTAAGCCTTCGTCACGGGGATAACAAACATCCAGCGCGCCCTCCAAGCGCGCGCTTCCCACTACCAGAGACATTCAGGCGTTGCTGCATCTAGCCTGTTTAGTGGCGAAACCGCCACTGTTACCCAGGACATCCGCGAAATTATACGGGACGTCGTCCGGGAAGAACTTAGAAGGTTGCCGCCAGCCGCTTGCCGTCCAGCGACCCTCTACATCGCCGAGGTTGTGCGCGAGGAAGTCCAACAGGAAGTCCAACCTGAAGTTTCCATAAACATGACAACAACGGAGAAACCGAAGTTGAGCTATGCCGCCATGGCCTGACGACCGCCACAAGCTAACGGCGAAGCCACGGCGCCACCTCGACGAGACACCCCGTCGCCGCAGTATACCCGACGCCCCATAGGACATCTCTAGTAAGTCCGCCCGGAACGACCCCCGTCAAGGAAGTCCGACGTGTGAAGGACGGCCTATCGACGCCCGTTTGGCGTCACTTCGGGGAAGCCGACCATATCTACCACCGTTTCCCTACCGGCAAAGAAGGCAGCGCCGCTTCCACCAGAACGACACACGCCCACGCTACGGTGAGCGACCTCGGAAGATCGATGATTACCTCCGACGACCTCAGTCTCGCACGCCTGCACCTGGACGCGCGTCACGGTCGCCGTAACCACGACGTACAGCTTCGCCGACGCACCAACCCCGTCGAAAGAGCCTGTCGCCCCTTGTCGCGCCGGTAAAACTAAGCGCGGCAACACCTGGAGGTAGAGTTGCCGTAGACGGACGACATAAAAATCTCCCAAAACGCCGGAGACCTCTCACTAGACCGACGCCATTCATCGAAGCGAGCAACGGTGCCCAACAGCCTTAACGTGACCAGTGGCAGCCGCGACGCGTCGGCACTCGTGGACGCCGGAGCAGACTACTCCGTCTTGAGTAGGAGGCCTTCAGGTCGTCTTCGCCAACTGACAACGGCGTGGGAAGGCCCTCATATACGTACCGCCGGTGGGAACCTCATCACACCAGTCGGAGGATGCACTGCTCGCTTCGACATCCACGGTGAGACGTGCTCTGTGAGGTTCGTCGTTCTGCAAGACTGCGCGAGGGGCGTTGTCCGCGGAATGAACTTTCTCTGCGAGTATGGCGCCGCCATCAACCTCTGAGCAAACCGGCTGACGCTACCAAAACCTGTTCCACCACCGGATTAGCCCAAAGCGACGCCATCTGCGGTCCGAGTCCTCGCAAACCTCGTTAACTTGCCGCCGTGGTCAAGTGTTTTCGTACCCTTCGGGATCAATGGAGCTTCCTGCGGGGAAGGACTGCTCGAGGGAAGCCTCCAGTTGCTTCTAAAAAACAGGAATCCGTGTCGTGCGAGCATAACAGAACTTCGAGACAGGCGCGCCACAGTCCTGGTTGCAAACTTCCGAGAACTGTAGCATCTTACAAGAAATATCGTCGTGGGCCACATCGACGAACTCCAGAACTCAGCCGCAGTCGCTGCACTTTCGGAAGAGCCGATTTCATCGCAGCGCGAGAGAAAGCCGCCCCACAACTTGACATTGGCCCGAAGCTTCATGCTACTGAAAAAGCATGAAGCTTCAGCTTGAGCTTCTCAGCGAATTCAGCGAGGGCTTCTCCACGTCCTGAGGGATTCGAAAAACGGCAGTAGCGAAGCACCGCAATGTCACCGACGACAACGCCCTCACTGTTAAACAATCGCCGCACCGAGTCTCTTTGAAAGAGAGACAGGTCATTCAGCACGAAGTTCAGGAAATGCTAGACGGCGGCATCATTCAACCCTCAAAAAGTCCGTGGGATTCCGCAGTCATTCTTGTAAAAAAGGGCGGAACCTTGAAGTTCTGTGTGGACTATCGTCGACTGAACGCTGCGACTAAGAAGGACGTATATCTGCTCCCCCGCTTAGATGATACGTTACACCGGCTGCGCCACATCCGACATTTTTCGTTGATGGTCCTGAGGAGGGGATACTGGCAGATTGAAGTCGACGAACGCGACCGCAAGCAAACTGCCTTCGTCACTCCCAACGGACTGTAGGAGTTCAAAGTGTGGCCGTTCGTACTTTGTACAGCACCAGCCACCTTCCAACGTGTCATGGACACCGTGCTAGCCGGTCTGAAATGCTAGAGCTGCCTCGTTTACCAAGACGATGTCGTAGCATTTTCGCTGGATTTCGACGAACACCTAAGACAACTTCGAGCAGTGCTGCAGGCCATCAAGACCGCCGGCCTATCACTCATGCCTACAAAGTGTCGGTTCGCCTATGGTGAAATAAAGTTCCTTCGCCACGTCGTGAGCAACGAGGGTGCTTGCCCTGAACCCGAGGAGACGCTCGATGTAGCCGCATTTACGCTGCGATATGACGAGAAGGCCGTAAGATTTCTCGGACTTTATGCCTACTACAGGCGGTTCGTTCGGGACTTCACCAAGTTGTCCGCACCGTTGACGCCCCTAACGAAGGACGCCGTAAAGTTTGAGTGGAAAGAACACCAGCGGTCGTTCGATGAGTTCAAACGAAGACTCCACACGCCCTTGACTCTCGGCCACTTCCACCAGTTCGCTGAAAGAGATCCACACGGACACCAGTAACACCGGACTTTGCGCGGTGCTGGTCCATAGGCCGGAGGGCGCACAGCGAGTCATCATCTACGCAAATCAGACGCTGTCTAACGCGGAGGGGAACTACTCAACGACTCAAAAAATGAAAGCCGTTTACAACTCCCTGTAACGCCGAATTCGAGCGCAGCTCTTGGGGAGGGGGGAAGGCGCGGGGAAGGGGGGGGGGGGGGGGGGGTCGCGTGACCTCGGGGCGGTCACGTGACCTTGCGGTATCGCCGACGCCGACGCCGCTCAAGCCGGAAACGGGCGCCTAAAGGCTGAACTCCATAGAACGAATTATGTGACGAATAACTGGCGAACGCCGCCCGACGGTACGCTCGCTTTGCGCGCGAGGTAGCAGACACTGTGTTGATTCCACGCGCAGAGCAAAAGCCGCCGGGCAAAATTCGTCGGTTATTCGCAGCATATTCGTCCCATGGAGTTCAGCCTTAAAGGGGCTATGCAACAATTTTTTTACTTTGGGCAAATACCGCTTAGAACGGATCCCTGACGTTAATAACCTATGAAACACGCGTTCGTTTTTCACCCCACGCAATAGAAGTCCCAGAAAAAAATTAAAGAAAAACGAGCAGCGTTCACGCCCTCAACTCGCAGCCAGAACAAGCGGCCACGTGATCTGGAGCCGATTATATGCCGCCAATGTTGATCATAGCCACGCGCTGGGGTTGGAAAAGCACAGGACACGCGCTGAGTTCCAGACATTGTTATGGCTCGGCTATTGTCGTCGTTGCAGCGATTGGACACGGGCCACTACCCGAATGCTTCTCGAGCTATCAATTATCACGAGCCCAAATCGAGTGCCCACGCAATGCTTGGGTCCAATCTATGAATCGCATTCAAATATCGTCATATGGGTGTACTGCGATCTCCACGTTACGTCATCGAATTTTGCAAAGAAGAGATTGAATGAAAATGATCGCTTTTGTCCTTGAAATTACACCACAACAAAGGAGTTTCTTGGCCAGTGGCATTGCATGCGAGTATCTTTGAGTCCCACTAGTGCCAGTAAGCTCGTGTAAAGTGAAAAACATTCCAATTGAATATCGTTGCACAGCTCCTTTAAGAGCTGCGCACTAAAAGGAGTGCCTTCCTGTCTTCTGGCAATAACAAAGTTCCGCAAGTATTTCTATGGAAATCCTTTCCGCGTGGTCACAGACCAACGCTCGCTCTGCTGGCTTGCGAATCTAAAGGTCCCCTCTGGATGCCTTGCCCGATGCAGCCTACGACTGCAGGAGTTTGACATGACAGTGGTGTACAAGTCCGGCCGGAAGCACAGTGCCGCTGATTGCCTGTCAAGAGCCCCCTTCGAGGCCGGTGCTTCCTGCACAGAAGACGACGACGATGAGTGTTTTTCTGCGCTATGCAAAACCAGCGACATGGCAGCACTCCAACGAAACTACCCTGAACTCCGAGCACTCATCCAGAACCTAATGGGGCAAGGAAGCACGCTTCCCCGTGCTTTTTTACGAATTCTGCCTGCCTTCGCCATTCGACACGGGGTGCTGTACAAAAACTACTTCAGCGACAACAACACAGCGTGGCTGTTGGTTATCCCTTCCAGGCTTCGAGGAAAAGTCTTTCAAGGATGCCATGACTACTCGACGGCGGGGAACCTGGGGTACAGCAGGACACTTGCCAGAATTCATAAAATAATTTTCTGGCCCAATCTTCCGAAGACAGTTCATCTCTACACCCGATCGCGCCGCGAATGCCAAGGACGCGAGAAACCGCCCACGAAGCCGTCGGGACTTCTTAAGCCGATTCCGCCGCCAACTTCCCTGTTTCAACACATCGGAATAGACCTGATTAGACCGCTTCCACCTTCGACGCAAGTGAACCGGTGGATAATCGTCGCCAGGGATTATCTTACACAATACGCCGAAACCAAAGCCCTTCCGTCGGGAACTGCTGTTGAAGTCGCCAGGTTTCTCATCTAGTCCATCGTCCTTTGGCACGGATCTCCCCAGGTTTTAGTTAAAGATTGCGGGTCGTTTATAGCGCAGCGGACGCAAGAAATTCTTCGTCTCATTCACACCAACCATCCCCGCACCACTGCGTATCACCCGCACACCAATGAACTGACTGGAGCGCCTCAACAAGACCATCACCGACATGACTTCTATGTGCGTTGACGTAGAGCACAAGACGTGGGACAAGCGTTGCCGAACGTGACCTTTGCACAAACACGGCTTTCAATGAAACCACCGAAGTTGCACCAATCGAGCAGGTGAACTGCCGAAAGGTCAGAACGATGCTTGACGCAATGCTTCCTCACGACCCAGCAGACGACTGAGCAGAGTGCAGGAGGCTCGGCGGCTTGCCATACTACGACTTCAGGACCAACGACGTGTTGACGCTCGCCGGTGCAACCTTCGTCACCGCTACGTTTACTTCCAGCCCGGAGACAGGCTATGGGTGTGGATACCGATTCGCCGCCGCGGTCTCAGTGAAAAACTTCTAAAACGTTACTTCGGACCCTTCAAGGCACTTCGCCAAATCGGATATTTGAACTACGAAGTGATGTGCGGCGGAACAAAGGCATCATCACACCGCCCTTTACGACCGGGACTCGTTCACGTCGTGCACCTCAAGCCGTACTACGCTGGATAGGACTGTAAACTATGATTCCGTACTACGCTCGATAGGACTGTGTTTTACCATCTCCCGCAGTTTCCCATTTGTTTTGTTTGGTTTTGTCCGTTTCGTTTCCGTGCATCGAGACGATGCTCTTATTAAGAAGGGGAGTAATGCCATGCGCGACAGAGAGAAAGCGCCTCCGTGGCCGAAGGGTTATCGTGCTTCGATCCCACGCAAAGAGTCACGGTTCGACAGCGGAAGTCTCTTCCTGACAGTGGAAGTATCTTTTTTGTTATTTCTGTAAATGTCGCCTTTTATCAAATTCGAAAACCACGTTGCTTACTCCAGGTTAGAATGTTCTACGTGCCGAACCTCCTGTGCCGATATTTCCAGAAGCACTCGCGTGTACGAAAGGGGCTCCGCGTGGCGTGCCGGGGTCAGTTTCACCCAAGCGCTCGATCTTGGTGTTTCGCCCGCACATTCTGTGTGTGATATCTGAAAATGTTGGGCAAAATACAGGATAATTCATAGCAAACCGTTTGGTCCTACTCATTAATTTGTTTACAGTGCAACCACAGAATTGGTTGTACTGTAGAGTGCGACTTGTACGCATTTCTCATAAAAAAAATAATATTAAGTCGAAATGAGCGTATGATTTGCTTTCCTCTTTGTTTTGGCCATTTGCAGGTGAACTTAATATATTGGTTTTTATGTCTGTAAAATTCCCAGGACATTTCCCGCAGGGCTGGCTGGCATGACCTTGTTGGGCTTGCAGCTTGCAACCCATTGACAGATGGAGAACTGGACAAAAAAAAAAAAAAGTCATGGTCTCCTTGCATTTCCTCTAAATTTGAGAAGTGGAAACTGCCGCTGAAGTGAATGCCAAGGCAGGTGGGTCATCACCGGGAGCCCCTAGTACAGATAAGCACAAGAAAACATTGATTAACAGGTGAATTAGTAAGAAAAACAAAACAAAAATAGATTAACAGATGCTTTACTATAAACAATGCGAATGCCATAGACATGGAGCCAGAGATGAAAACACCGCAGCATTGTAAAGTGTTTGTCACTTCTCTTCCCCTGTCCCTCGCGCTGTATCTTTTTAATAATGGTATATTAACTAGTCCAATCATCAACCCTAGTCAACAAAAGTATGCTCCTATTCAGTTCTATGCATTAATGGGGTCCTTGAATTTGAATCACGAACACTGCTCAGGCTTGTACCTTGATGTGTAACTAATACAGAAATAAAAAAAAAAAATCTTCAACTTGAAACTCTAACCAAGCTTTATTAAAAGCAAAATTCCCGACGTTTTGGGACCAACTCGGTCCCTTGATCACGGGTGACTGTTTTGGTCCCGCGGAACGGTTTGCCCACGAATCCGAACACCCCCGGATGCTCTTTGGATTATCCCTCTTAACCCCGAATCGTAGCTACTGGGAAGGGTCCCCGTCGACCGGTTTACGTTTCCACGTGTGCATCGAATATGCCACGACTCTAACAGAAGGCGCCACCGCCAGTTTCTCTCCATTCCGAGGATGGAGCTGTTGTCGAGGTCAGTGGAGTGGTTTGTCTTCTCGGCGAGTTCAGCCAGCGCGCTTCCCTCCACATTCTCCTTCACGATGTCATAGCGGTGGCGCCGCAGGCGCTCTGGATAGTTCTTCGTTTCCCCAGTGTACGACGCGGGGCAGTCACCGCAGGGAATTTTGTAAACCAGTCCCTGTGCTCTCTCCCTCGGGTGGCGATCCTTAGGTAGGGGGAGAAGGCCGCCGATGGTCGAGACTGGCTTGTGTGAGACCGCTACGCCGTACTGTCGTAGCACTCGGGCGAGAACCTCGCTTGTGCCTTTGATGTAGGGTACACACACGCGGGTGGGAGGAGGCGCGGCATCTTGGGTTGAAGGGGTGCGTCGAAGTTTCTTGATTGTGCTGTTTACAAATCTAGCTGGGTAGCCATTCTTCCGCAGGTCTTGTTTGATTGTTTCAATCTCTTTTCGGCGGGTCTCCTCTGAGGAGCAGACCGTAATCGCCCGTCTGACGAGTGCCGAAGCCACGGAAGACTTATGTGTCCTAGAGTGGCTTGATGAAAAGTCCAGGTATCGGCCTGGACTTTTCGCTAAATCTAGCGGGGATAATTTTCCGCTAAATTTAGCGGGGAAAAGTTTCTGCTAGATTTAGCGGGGATAATTTTCCGCTAAATTTAGCGGGGAAAAGTTTCCGCTAGATTTAGCGGGGATAATTTTCCTCTAAATTTAGTGGGGAAAATTTTCCGCTAAATTTAGAGGGGGAAAATTTTCCGCTAAATTTAGCGGGGAAAATTTTCCGCTAGATTTAGCGGGGATAATTTTCCTCTAAATTTAGCGGGGGAAAAGTTTCCGCTAAATTTAGCGGGGAAAAGTTTCCGCTAGACTTAGCGGGGAAAAGTTTCCGCTAGATTTAGCGGGGATAATTTTCCGCTAGATTTAGCGGGGATAATTTTCCGCTAAATTTAGCGGGGAAAAGTTTCCGCTAGATTTAGCGGGGATAATTTTCCTCTAAATTTAGTGGGGAAAATTTTCCGCTAAATTTAGCGGGGGAAAATTTTCCGCTAAATTTAGCTGGGAAAAGTTTCCGCTAGATTTAGCGGGGATAATTTTCCGCTAGATTTAGCGGGGATAATTTTCCGCTAAATTTAGCGGGGAAAAGTTTCCGCTAAATTTAGCGGGGGAAAATTTCCGCTAAATTTTAGCGGGGAAAATTTTCCGCTAAATTTAGCGGGGAAAAAGTTTCCGCTAGATTAGCGGGGGATAATTTTCCGCTAAATGTAGCGGGGAAAATTGCCGCTAGAGTTGGCGGTGAAAATTTTCCGCTAGATTAGCGGGGATATTTTCCGCTAAGATTTAGCGGGGAAAATTTCCGCTAAATTTAGCGGGGGAAGGGAAAAGTTTCCGCTAGATTTAGCGGGGATAATTTTCCGCTAATTTAGCGGGGAAAATTTGCCGCTAGATTTGGCGGTGAAAATTTTCCGCTAGATTTAGCGGGGATAATTTTCCGCTAAATTTAGCGGGGAAAATTTTCCGCTAAATTTAGCGGGGAAAAGTTTCCGCTAGATTTAGCAGGGGAAAATTTCCGCTAAATTTAGCGGGGAAAATTTTCCGCTAGATTTAGCGGGGAAAATTTTCCGCTAGACTTAGCGGGGAAACGTTTCCGCTAGATTTAGCGGGGATAATTTTCCGCTAGATTTAGCGGGGATAATTTTCCCCTAAATTTAGCGGGGAAAAGTTTCCGCTAGATTTAGCGGGGATAATTTTCCTCTAAATTTAGTGGGGAAAATTTTCCGCTAAATTTAGCGGGGGAAAGTTTTCCGCTAAATTTAGCGGGGAAAAGTTTCCGCTAGATTTAGCGGGGATAATTTTCCGCTAAATTTAGCGGGGAAAATTTTCCGCTAGATTTAGCGGTGAAAATTTTCCGCTAGATTTAGCGGGGATAATTTTCCGCTAAATTTAGCGGGGAAAATTTTCCGCTAAATTTAGCGGAGAAAATTTTCCGCTAGATTTAGCGGGGATAATTTTCCGCTAAATTTAGCGGGGGAAAATTTTTCGCTAAATTTAGCGGGGAAACGTTTCCGCTAGATTTAGCGGGGATGATTTTCCGCTGAATTTAGCGGGGAAAATTTTCCGCTAGATTTAGCGGGGAAACTTTTCCGCTAGATTTAGCGGGGATAATTTTCCGCTAAATTAAGCGGAGAACATTTTCCGCTAAATTTAGCGGGGGAAAATTTTCCGCTAAATTTAGAAGGGAAAAGTTTCCGCTAGATTTAGCGGGGATAATTTTCCGCTAAATTTAGCGGGGAAAATTTTCCGCTAAGTTTAGCGGGGGAAAATTTTCCGCTAAATTTAGCTGGGAAAAGTTTCCGCTAGATTTAGCGGGGATAATTTTCCGCTAAATTTAGCGGGGAAAATTTTCCTCTAAATTTAGCGGGGAAAAGTTTTTGCTAGATTTAGCGGGGATAATTTTCCGCTAAATTTAGCGGGGAAAATTTTCCGCTAGATTTAGCGGTGAAAATTTTCCGCTAAATTTAGCGGGGAAATTTACCCATCATGCATCATGCACCGACGCCGTCGGCGACGGCGACGGCGACTGCGACGCCGACGCCGCTCTAGCCGGAAACGGGCGCCTAAAGGCTGAACTCCATGGGACGAATTATGTGACGAATAACTGGCGAACGCCGCCCGACGGCACGCTCGCTTTGCGCGCGACGTAGCAGTCACTGTGTTGATTCCACGCGCAGAGCAAAAGCCGCCGGGCGGCGTTCGCCAGTTATTCGTCACATAATTCGTCCCATGGAGTTCAGCCTTAAGAGCTGCGCTCTAAAAACAACTAGCATCTGTTTGTCACGAACCGCTCTCAGTGTTCTCAACCTCGAGCTTCCTAGGCTCGTTTCGCACGCCTTTTCACGCCGTTTGTATTTCATTTGTTTACCTACGAGCCTGTTGGTATGACGTGCCTCACAGTGTATTTTGTGATGTGTAGTATACTTAAAGGGGCGAAGCAACAATCTCTTTACTTGCTGTAACAACCGCTCAAAATTATTCGTTTGCATTCATAATTCATGAAGCAAAGCTTAGTTGTTTTTGTGCACAGAGAAGCTGTGCAGGAAAAAAAGTTAAGAAAAATGAGCAGCATTCTCCCACAACTTGCAGCCATGACACGTGGCCACCTCATCTGGAGTGAGTATAGGCCTCCAATGTTTATCATAGCCACTCGTTGGGTGGGTAAAGCACAAGGTATGCGCTGAATACCAAACATTGTTAAGGTTTGGCTATTCCCGTCTTCGCAGCGATTGAGCCCGATTAACTACCCGAGTGCTTGTCCAGGCATTGATCATCAAGAGCTGAAGTCGAGTGTTTAGGTAGTGCTCCTGTCCACTGTGAGAGCTGCATTTAAATATTGTCACTCTGATGATCGCAAAGGTTTATGACGTAATCCTGGGGATTGCATCGTTGACAATGCCAAAAATGCTATTGCCACAACTTTTGCATCTAGTTGTATGGAGAGACTGCGAGAACACTGTTTTTATCCTTGAAATCACGTTGCGAAGAAAACGTTTCCTGGTCAGTGGCATTGCATGCGATTGGACTTGGGTCCCACTAATGGAAGTAAACTTGTGGAGAGTTAAAAACGTCCCATACCCAATATTGTTGCGGAGCGCCTTAAGGAGCACTCTCTCCTTAACAATCAGCTGTGCCCCATTCTGAGGCAAATTTTCCAGCAAAACTTTTATCTCAGGTCAAAACGTAAAGCATGTAAAATATGTTATAAGAAAAGCAAAGAAAGCGCAATGAATGAAGTTCGTGCTTTCACTTTTGTTGAGTGCCAACTAATGTCAAGTGAGATTATAATTTTGGGAACTATTTTGACAAGAGGTATCACCAACTGTTGCTCCAAGCCATGTGGCTTGGGGCTTCCAAGCCTAGCACATTTAGGAAAATGTTTAAGTTTTTCTTGATCATCATTATTTTCTTGAACCACAACATTATTTAGCGCACCACAGTGTAGCTGAAGAAGTGACATTGCCACAAACGTATTGTTATTAATTGTGCAATGACAGTGCAGCCAACTACTGCCAATTATAGAGTTCTGGTTTTGAGTGAAGCAAATTTAACTATGAACAGTTTAAAGTAATGAAATACAGAAGAGTGTCATTTATGTTTTCTATAGCAGCCTCCTGTGCATAGGGGGGTTGGTGCGAATCTTTTTTGTAAGTTTGCAAAACAAGTCATGGATCAAAGCTTTAGACTTCTGGTCTGGAGTACAATTTATTTGTTGCCCAAAAGCCTCGCATGCAGTAAAAAAGTAGTTTATATGAGTCAATAAGGCTGCAGGTATAGGTTAAATATATTTTATTCAAAGGAAACTTTATTTAATGGCTGCAGCTGAAGCAAGTTGCAGCGATTTTGTGCACTTTAAATGTTTTTGCTCGGAGGCCATAGTTCTAAAATTTCAGAGCATCATAAACAGCTATATGAGGTTGGTAAAACAACATTCCCTTTTGTTGTAAGTCGCCCCTTGCAATCATATTCCAAGGTTAGGAGCACATGCTTTTTCTTGCAGCCATATTCAAATTCAAATTCAAAGTTTATTGATTTCTCTTCACACAAGAAGAGAGGAAGGAGGGAAAAAAGCAGACCAAAACCTCTTGACAGATCACCCACCTCCCCCAGCAGCAACAGCAACGAAACGTATTCATAGCAATAAAAAAAAACAAATAACAACATTTCGCGCTCATAATTTTTCTATTAAAAGTTACCTTGGGGAGACAAACAGATAACGTATGAATTTATTATACACATTCTCAAGTTTGAGACCCAATGATACCATATTATTCAATAATTTGGGGAACTGGAAATAAGAGTCTGGTTCCCGTAGTTTGCCCTGGAACGCGGGAGAGTCCAGGCAGCGGCATGACGGATGGCACACGAAGCACTCTTTGGTTGAAAAGATATGAGGGTATCTTTAATCGCAGCAACTGTTTTGGTTCCTTTCTTTAGTTGGCAGAGATAACTGATCCGGAATGGTCACATGACAATATGAATTGATCAAAGTTAAAGCCTGTTGTGTTTGCCTCCACCTTATGTGTGAATCGTTGTAATACATTTTGCAGGCATTGTGATGAGGCTTGGGCCATGCGGAACTGGAGGCAGCCAAGCCATCAAAGATAGCACTTTGACTAATTCCAAAACTTCAAACTGTGATGCAAGAGGTCCGGGCAAAAGAACGACTGACTGAATCAATAGCTAAGCCTTTCCAACACTGAACCGTTGTCCTGGCAGAATGGGCTAGCTGTTACATTCAAAGCAAATTATTTGATGTCTAAATTATGCATTTCCCTACTTGATTAGGCAGGATACACCAGGACACACTGAAATGAGATCATACCAAGTCACAACAAACCGGGCACGTCAGACCGGGTCACGCCAGGACACAACAGCACGCCAGGATCCGTGTCTGAATATCGGCTCTGCTGCGAACGCCAAAAACATCAGAATCCGGTCACGCCAGGACACACCAGAACGCGGTCACGGCGGGACATATCAGAACTCGGTCACGCCGGGACACGTCAGAACTCGGTCACGCTGGGGCCTGTCAGAACTAAGTCACACCAGGACACATCAAAACCCGGTCACTCCAGGGCAAACCAGAACCCGGTCACGTCAGGACAGATCGGAACCCGGTCATGCCAACACGTCGGAACTTGGTCACGCGAGGACAGATCAGAATCCGGTCACGCCAACACGACAAAACACGGGCAAGCAGGGACAGATCAGAACCCGGTCAGGCCAACACGTCAGAACCCGGTCACACCAGGATACGCGTCTTAATTTCCGCTCTTATGCAAACATGAAAAAGAAACGCACCAAACCAGGTCTGAGTGAAAATTTTGAGAGAGTAACCAGGTTAGAGTAAACTAGCGCGTTTTGTATCAATGTGTTCAACTTGTCAGGGGCCGGGAAAATTTAATGGGGCCTTCATCGTGAATGAATCTTTAAAAGGGTACCGAACCGAAATGTTTTAACATATCTCTTTGTTTAAATAGGGTATATGTTGTGCCCGTAGCCCAGAAACACTAGCCTAGAATAGTTTTTTTCGGGTGAAGGCAGAGAAGTCAAGAAAAATAATTTGAAAACGAAAAAAAAACGATTTCAAAGCTGCGTCTGGTGGCGGTCTGTGAAACTTCGTTGAAATTCCGTCCCGTCGTGAGTTCCTAGGAAGCAGCGCCAGTACGCTGCAATACGGCTCTCTCGAGGAGTTACTTAGTCCTGAATGTGATTAGTGGAGAACGTTAACGCGTTTACTATACTTAGTTTACGCATGAGCCGAGACTGCAGCCAAAGCTCCAAGCATGAGCTGGCCCGCGCTCCTGGCTTTGAGACATACATTTTTAGTACGAGTGCTTGTTCTGCAGAAAAACGCTTCAAATCAGCGACCCCAAGCTCTCGTGGTTGTGGCATTGGCTGCAGTACGAACCCCCTAGTGCTTCCGCAACGTGCACTCCACGTCATCAAGATCGCCGTCCGTTCGAAACGTTAGGTAGGAGCTGTATTTGAGGATGCGGGAACCTCTGACAGGTCAACCATACGCTATTGCTGGGTACGGACAGTTATGTCTACTTACAGGTTCCCTGGAGTTACTACTTCTGCAATGTGAAACTTACAAGGTGTACCGAACGCTCGTTGCACATACAATACTGGCGTGGCCACAAAGGACGTTACGGGCAAGCTAAGTAGAGGCCATAGGGCGTACAGTCCTGGGATATTACGACTAGTGTCACTGAATACTCTCCCAATGTACCGTATTCCTTTTCTCTGAATGCTTTGCCGACATGAGTGCCACTCTAGTCGTTTATGTTTTGATCTCTTGCGGCATCACTGGGAGGCAGCAGTCCGTATGCCGTCACTATCCTTATATTTTTTTTCTTATCGCCGCCATAAGCCACCATATTGGGTCCAGCTAGCTTCTGCAGCAATAGTGCTAGAATACGGGGCAGTGTTGGGACCGGAGCGGCTCGCGTGAGGCGTGTGGTGTTTGTCGCAATAGGTGTCGACACCGGCGTATAGGCAGTATAGGGTCATTATGGAGGTGGTTGTGCGCGGGCACCGCGCACATGCGTCCGTGCGGCGGCACGTGCGAACTACAACGACTTTCTGCTGCACTGTCGACTGCAGCGCCGCGATTGCTGTCTACACGCGCAGCCTCACAAGCTCCCATTGCCGAGCCGCGTACAGTCCTCGGATATTACGGCCGCATTCCCCTTCTCTTAATGCTTTGACGACAACAGTCGTACCTTAGCCGCGTATGTTTTGATTCCCTGGGGCCTCACTGGACGGCAGCAGTCACGTATGCCGTCACTATCATTATCATTTTTCCTAATCGCCGCCATGAGCCGCCATAATGGGTCCAGCCAGCTTCTGCTGCAACGCTCCGGGTCGCTTCTCAGCCACTTAGCGTTGAGGCGCATGTATTTTCATGAAATATCACATCTCAACCTTCCGTATTTTGCGACTCCCACATGCCTGAGTGTTGTGCCTTCGAGTGCCGAAACAGGTCAGAGAACGGAAAAATACTCTTCAGCTTCCCCTCAGGCAAGGTCGCTAATGTGAAGTGGAGGAGTGTTTGGCTTGTCATTATAAAACGAAAGAATTTCAAGCCCACCGCAGGAAGCAAGCTTTGTGAGGTGAGAGAATTTCACTGGTCTTCTCCGTGTACTACTCGTCGCCTCACAGCCGATAAGGCTGGTTCGACTGAGCTTGGTTCGGCACGAAGGACCCCTATTGAAAAAGGCCAATATGAACTCGGCTTATTGGAAATATTGTATTCCAATGAAGTTGATGGAAACCAATAAAAACGTATTGTTATCCGATTAACCCAATACGCACGATGGGAATTCATATCGGAGCACAATATCCGAATATATTATGCGGTTATTGGTATACAACACGATATCGGAGCACAATATTCCGATAGAACTTGAAATTATTGGTATACAACACGGTATTGGAGCACAATACCCCCATATAATGCGCGGTTATTGGAATAGAATACAACATCGCGTGCATATTGGTGACCAACATGGACATACTGTACGGCCGCACGATACATGAATATCGGTCGTCGATCACGGGCCGAAAGGAAAATATGATATCGCATGCATATATCCCAGAACGAATACAAAGTTAGCAACATGAATTGCGTCGGCATATACTGCGGACTAAAAGGAAACGTAGCACGATATTGAGCGTTCGTAAGGCAACATGTGGATATCGGTATGCCCACATATACGACATCGCGTGAATGATATCCTAAGACAGCACGAGTTACCATACGGCAATACGAGAGGGAACGATATTGGAGGTAGATACACACAGAACACAAACGTTCTGCGTTGCGAACACATTAACATTGATCGAAAGCGCAAGTACGTACGGCTGTTGGTAGGGTACACAGTACACACAGACTCGCGCGATTGAAATGCTAGAAACCACCAAACCGTTCATAACAACTAGCTGGAACACCCGCGACCTACCTTTCAAAGAGAAAGCCCAATAACGACGTGCTTATTGGAGTGATCGTTTTTCAACAAATGTTTATTGCAGTTGTTATAAACAAAAGTTAGGTTACCGGTGTTGGGACCCAAATCGAACGCGATACGTGACAATGTCGGTTCGCGCGATAAAATAATGAGGATGAACAGGTTTGACAGGTCACGTGCATACAAAATTCACGACAACATGCGAGCACATTTCACCCACCACTCTTCGTCGCCTGCTTCGCGAGATTCACACCGTAAAAAAACGACGTGAAAAATACGTGCATTTGCGCCATCAAACGAAACGTTACAGCCTCGTTTTTTGAGAAGATAAGAACCCGCGCGCGCGCCAGCTCGAGTTTCAGAGGCAGTTCGACGAAGGGAGTGAGCCGAGTCAGCTGAGCCAGCCGGGAGGCCGAGCGAGCCAGCGAGCCCAGCTGAGCATGCGCACTACGCAGCGACCGCGACCGCGCCAACCGCGCGACCCGACGAGACCGACTCAACCGACGGATGACAGTTCGACGCGCTCCTCGCTCGTGAGCTCCAAGGGAAACCAACGCACTTTCAATCGCTTCGGAAGGTACGTATACACGACTTTATTACTTGCAGCATTGAGTGCTTTGGTATACACGGATCAAAGTAAACACCGAAGGTCAGAAAGGAGACATGAAGTTTTGAAATCGCAGCTTATTTGAACGCATGTGTCCCCGGTTGAAAGCCTCTAGCTGAGTTCTGTTGCAGGCGTCATTTCGACTGCGCGTACTCCGACCTAACGTCAGTCAGCGTTCACGCTCGGCTAGCTTCGCTATCTTGTTATCTCATGTGCGAAGTAGACGTAGAAACCAGCGCCGCGTCTCTTTCGGATATTCAGCCTCCAGCCCCCTTGCTTCGAGCGTGCTTGCTGCCGCAAACCGTTCGACGCATTGGATTCGCGGGCTCGTTTGAAGAGGCGTTAGCTCACGAGTCGCCGAAGTGTTACGGGAGCTTCTCTTTACGAAAGTCGCGATCGACGCTCTGCTCTGAGCCCGTACTTTTTTCTTCCCGGGTAGACTATGAGCACTATGAGTGCCGACCACTGATCTGTGGTGCCGACTGGCGCCGAACGAAGTTGGGAGACGCTAGCCAGTGAGTCAGATTTTCGTGACGCCGCCCAACTGCCCTGCTATCGGCTGCTCAAAGCGAATAGTGTCAAAAAAAAAAAAAACACGCGTTTTTTTTGTTTTTTTTTTAATCTTTCCGTCCGCCATGTTTCACCACAGTCAACACAAAGTAAATCGCGGCTGTACTATCGCGGACAATATGAGCTGAAACAACGCTCCGGCCTGTGCACGGTACTACCTGCGCCGCCTGTCGCATCGCTCCCTAAACACGGCGCACCCTGAGGCCGAGATAAATTCTCACTTGCGCTCACTGCGCCGCTGCTCTCTTCCGGCCGTCTGCTAACGAAAATATTGGCCGACGGGACGACCATCACGATGCGTGTGCCGTGTAGCCCAATGTTCCCGTTTTCAGCTAACATGCATTTCAGTGCATTTCAAGAAAGCGCCAAAGTGGAAAATGTGTTGTCACACTCGTATCTCCTCGAGGAGCGCTGCCTGACGAAGCTGCCTTGGCCCCCAAAAGGAGCCGATCTGAATATCATCGAAAACATTTGGAGGCGCATCAAGGCCATGTCACGGCGTCCCCTCCACCGCGCGAATTGTGGAAAGCAATGAGGTGAATGGAAGTGGCTT
Source organism: Ixodes persulcatus (assembly GCA_013358835.2). Lineage (NCBI taxonomy): Eukaryota > Metazoa > Arthropoda > Arachnida > Ixodida > Ixodidae > Ixodes > Ixodes persulcatus. Next base: position 240,448 of record JABSTQ010010110.1, read on the forward strand.
CGGGCTGAGCCAGACTTCGTTGCCGCGCTCTATGATTTCTTACCCAACAGGATGGGAGTCGTGGTCGCGGGTCAGGGGAGAATGACGCGGTATTAAATTATTTTGCAAGTTTTACCTCGCCTCAGGACCCCCTGAAGCGGACTTCTGCCGATTGGAACAAAGCTTGATACTACGGTTGCGACACACTGTTTGACGCCGTTAACCACGCATACTTTTGTGTGGTGCCTCCTTGATCCCGATCTTCTTGTATAGTGCAGTTGAACTTCCACGCCGACTATTAATCTTTCGTGTCTGACTTTGTCCTCTGCAAATATTCCTTCGATGAACTTTCAAGCTCCTTCTCCTGGCAAATATATGACTGTTTGTCCCACTTTATTAATACTAGGAATTTGTAAACAAAAAACCAAAAAAACTGGTGTCTTGTCAGCAACTTGTTTTGTTTGAAACAAACACGTGGGCCCAGTAATAAAGAAATAATACTTTTGACCCCTTTCATACCCTCAATCAAGGTTACAAAACCTTCTCAGTAACATGTATACGCTTACCATTTTTTTTAAACATCTGTGATCAATGAAAAAGAAAAAAAGTAAATACCTTGGAGCCGGACTAAATCCGGCATACAGATTTTGGCCTATATTTTACGATGTCCTACTTTGTGCATGCACCTATAATCAAACAAAAACAACCTGCAACGTCTTTTGATGTGACTTTCAAAAACGATAATCGCAGATGAAACTGAAGACACTTCAATATTTTTTCTTCACCAGTCAGCGTTTTCTTCTACGGGATTCTGCGCGATAGAGTAAAGTAAATCAATTCCAAAAGAGGAACGACAAGTGTAATATTTTGTTCCCCCCGCCACCCTACGACACACATGCCCGCTGTCGCACCCGCTGTCTCGCTTGCAGACGGCCGGAAGAGCGCAGTGGCGCAGCGAGCGCAAGTGAGAATTTATCTCGTACTCAGGGTGCGCCATGTGTGCGGAGCGATGCAACAGGCGGTGCAGGTAGTACCGTTCGCCGGCCGGAGCGCTGTTTCAGCTCATATTGTCCGCGATAGTGCGTCGCTTGACTCCCGATCACTGTCCCTAGATTGTAGATTGTCTCACTTCAGCGGAACCTCTTTGGTATGATCTTATTCAGATATCGTTACATCTTGCTTTTTCATCTTGGCTGCACACTTCTAGACGACCTTCTACACATTGCACTCCTTGTCAACATGTCGATGGTGCTCGAGACAAATTGGAAGTTACTGTTTGCTCACTCCTTGGTGCACATATTTCATGTTCAACATCAGGTATCTGAAGGAGGCAGCATGAAACCCTGGGTTTGTTCAGAGGTACCTCAACATACTGTATTAGAGCGCCGTTTCGTGTGTTGTAGTTTCGTACAAAACCAAATTGCACTTTGTTTGTACTATACCCTATAACTGTTCACTACAATTAAAGTTGCAATGAAGCATTGGCCACGAGAGGTGACTCCGCCAACGTGGCCGAAAAATTCCTCGCATAATTATCTCCAGGGGTCATTTTGAATGTTGACAAATTTTCTTGTGAATAATGAGTGTTATTCACATGTATTTCTTCTACTTTTCGTACAGGTACTTCAGTTACATAAACCCCAGCAAAGGCAGCAAGACAGTCTCATGGGGTCACACCAAGGATAACGGCATTCCTGCTCAAGCCCCGAGTTTTGTCATCGAACTTCATTGAACATAATGGTACATTCCCTTTCCTTAACTTTTCCCTCTGAAATGTGTTTTTTTTTTTTTTTTTTTTTTGTAAAAAGGTTAGTTTGACGTTTAAACACCCAAACGTTCCTAAATGGTTTCTGTACCAGACAATGGGGTGTCTAGGCCCGCTTCAGACGGGGCAACTTTTCCAGCAATTTCGTAGTTGCTGGCGGGTTGTTCCCTAGCTTTTCCTAGATCGATACGAATTGCCGAGATCGGGTCCGGGGGGGGGGCTCGAAGTGGACGAGCAACTCACACAACTCGGAGACGTTTGAAATGGCAGCAGCCAATCAGGAATGTGATATTTGCACACGACACCCCTGTGGTGGTGATGATGACAACTGAAAACTTAGTTCTGGTTTGAAATGGATAGTTTTTGGAAATAACCTGTTTCAAAAAGATGAGTTAGTATTCTTAGCACAATTTAAAGATATAAAAACATGTTGTTGTTTTTTGGATAGAACTGTGCATCTAAATAGTGCAAGAAAAATAAAATTTCATGATGATGATGGCAAGTCGTAGCAATTCGGTTTCTGCGTGTGAACGCGGGCGGCCCGTGTTGCTGGTGTTGCGACTTCAAGTTGCTGGGTGAAATTGCCCCGTCTGAAGGGGGCCTTGTTGCTTGGTGAAATTGCCCCGTCTGAAGCGGGCTAAGAAGGCCCGCTTCAGACGGGGCAAGTTCACCCAGCAACTTGACGTCACAACACCAGCAACACGGGCCGCCCACGTTCACACGCAGCAACCGAATTGTTACGACTTGCGATCATCATCATGAAATTTTATTTTTCTTGCACTATTTAGATGCACAGTTATATCGAAAAAAACATGTCTTATATCTTTAAATTGTGCTGAGAATACTAACTCATCTTTTTGAAATAGGTTATTTCCAAAAACGATCCATTTCAAACCAGACTAAGTCTTTAGCTGCCATCATCACCACCACGGGGGTGTCACGTGAAAATATTGCGTCCCTGATTGGCTGCTGCCGCTTCACACTTCTCCTAGTTGTTCAAGTTGCTCGTCCGTTTCGAGTCAAACCCGATCTCAGCAATTCGTGCTGATCTGGGAAAACCCGCCAGCAACCTCAAAATTGCTAGAATAGTTATCCCGTCTGACGCAGGCCTTAGAGAACTGAAATCAAGGGCAGTGGAGCTCTAGGTTCAAGCCCACGTGGAGACATCTTTTTTTTTCTTTTTTTAGTACTAGTGATATATATATATATAATATATATATATATATATATATATATATACTTCTTTTTAGAGTTATAATGTATAGACGCATCATTTACACACTAATTCACATTCAGAAGTGCTTTTATTCACACTCTGTGGCTCTCTAGTGCTTGTAATAGCTTCTTGGTGAGCTATTGCAAGCTCTGCAAAGGGAGGGGCATCTTCCCACCCTTTGCAGGCTGTAAAGCTGTGGCTTGCACAGCTCTAGCAGGTCGCACCTCGCTCACTGGCTCATCACGAAGCACAAGTGCTGCATGAGTCGCACCACACCGCAAGGCCATATACGGTCGGGTCACAGCACTTGGGACCATTCGTCACGGCACTGAAGCAGGGGTACAACTTTGAAATGCTGATCTTCATCACATTTGAAACACATTTTTTATTACTTTTGTGTCGAGTTGTCAGCATTTTAAGGGTGACGAAACAAGCAGCAGCGAGAGCAAAAAAAAAAAAACAAAAAACAATGAAAGCCGCTCTTACTGAGAATCTAATACGAGCACTCTACTCCGTTTCACCTTATGTTGTACCGCAGCGGAGGCTAGCGGAGTGCGAGCTCATAGCGTGGGTAGCTGCCCTTAATGCACGAGAGCTTGTGCCGCCGAGATCTGCCCCAGAGCAAGGAGCTCGTGCTTGTGGCCTTTTCTGCGGTACATGTCATAAGGTGAAACAGAGTATAGGAAGCCTCGGAGTATAATTAAAACGCTTCTAAAGGTGAATTAGCGTATAAATTATGTGCTAGTGCCTCAAAAATCGAAAAAAAAAAACAATTTAAATATAATTAATAGGTGTAAAAATATACACCAGGAGCACTTAAACCAGAACTACACAGTCTGTAAGTTTTAAATTTGACACCTTAAACCACTCGGCCACCACCCAATTTTATTTCCAGGTCGTTTATCGAGGTATATGAATTTCGTTTGCAGCTGTCGGCTGCAAGAGAGATTGCCTTATTTTCATTTACTTTACTATTCCCACCAAATATGACAAGTGACCAAGAATAGAACCTCATTTGTCGGCCGAGGCACTGTGCTCGCATGACAGCAAGCTAGCCTGTCTTGCTGGGCTCATATTTTGTTTCATCACCCGTTTAGGATTCTGTTGTCGCTCACCAAAAGAAAAGAAAAAAAAAACTGTGATTAAGTGTGACTTGTTCTGGTGTGCAGGTACCCTTAGCAGTAAACTCTGCTAAAGGAGGCAAAATATATACTGTAAAACCCTCAATGTTCGCGAGCCTTTGATTTTCGCGAATATCGCAAATTAAAAAAATTCGTGAAATTTAAGGGCACGCGAAAATTTCGGTCCTTAAGAGTTTCAATGCAGGCGTATGGAACTCGCGAAATTTAATGGCCACGATTATGTCCTCTGTGACCGATTCGCGAAATATAGGGGCAGCGAAAATAAAGGGTTTTACAGTATTATACTTTTTTTAGCAAATATGCATTGTTTTAGCAAAATGAGCTACACTATTTGACTAAGGTTAAACGGAACGAGCCTCTCCATCTGGGTCTGTTTTCATCTCTCGCAGACACTATTTCCTGCTTTTTGGGGTTTGTATCAGACTTTTGTGTCTCTGTCCGGCCAAATCATCTGTGTTAGACTAAGACTGGGTTCTTTAGGATAGTGCAGGTATTCTTCGCAGCAAATGGCTGCCAATCAGGAAAACGAGTTTGTTCTCGGCCACCAAGAGCAAGTATTTTCAAGGTGAGGTATTGCCCGCCTATATGAGTTTCGTGTTCCATTCCTCTTGGATGCCATTTCCTATGTGTAGTATTCTAGCATTAGTATTTTGTTGTCTCTCTTCTGCAAAAACACCCAAGTTTGACTAAGACCGGGTTCTTTCTTATACATGCAGGTCTTGGAGGCAAGCACCAGCCAATCAAGGCCTGAAGTTTGCTCTTTGCCGCTCATGGCGAGTGTTTTCAAGGTGAGTGATTGATGCATATCTGATTTGTGTGTTTCATTCCTCACAGACTTTCTATTTCCTATCTCTATAGTGGTCTTGTGTCCGGCTTTTGTGTCTCTGTCCGGCCAAAGCATCTTTATTAGACTAAGACTGGGTTCTTTCGGATATCTGCAGCAATTCTCGGCAGTAATTCGCTGCTAATCAGAAACACGAGTCGGTTCTCGGCCACCAAGACCAAGTATTTTCAAGGTGAGCTATTGCCCGCCTATATGAGTTTTTTGTTCCATTCCTCTTGGATGCCATTTCCTATGTGTAGTATTCTAGCATTAGTATTTCGTTGTCTCTCTTCTGCAAAAACACCCAAGTTTGACTAAGACCGGGTTCTTTCTTATACATGCAGGTCTTGGAGGCAAGCACCAGCCAATCAAGGCCTGAAGTTTGCTCTTTGCCGCTCATGGCGAGTGTTTTCAAGGTGAGTGATTGATGCATATCTGATTTGTGTGTTTCATTCCTCACAGACATTCTATTTCCTCTCTCTATAGTGGTCTCGTGTCTGGCTTTTGTGTCTCTGTCCGGCCAAAGCATCTTTATTAGACTAAGACTGGGTTCTTTCGGATATCTGCAGCAATTCTCGGCAGTAATTGGCTGCTAATCAGAAACACGAGTCGGTTCTCGGCCACCAAGACCAAGTATTTTCAAGGTGAGCTATTGCCCGCCTATATGAGTTTTTTGTTCCATTCCTCTTGGATGCCATTTCCTATGTGTAGTAAGCAGGGGTACAACTTTGAAATGCTGATCTTCATCACATTTGAAACACATTTTTTATTACTTTTGTGTCGAGTTGTCAGCATTTTAAGGGTGACGAAACAAGCAGCAGCGAGAGCAAAAAAAAAAAAAAAAAAAAAACATTGAAAGCCGCTTTTACTGAGAATCTAATACGAGCACTCTACTCCGTTTCACCTTATGTTGTACCGCAGCGGAGGCTAGCGGAGTGCGAGCTCATAGCGTGGGTAGCTGCCCTTAATGCACGAGAGCTTGTGCCGCCGAGATCTGCCCCAGAGCAAGGAGCTCGTGCTTGTGGCCTTTTCTGCGGTACATGTAATAAGGTGAAACAGAGTATAGAAAGCCTCGGAGTATAATTAAAACGCTTCTAAAGGTGAATTAGCGTATAAATTATGTGCTAGTGCCTCAAAAATCGAAAAAAAAACAATTTAAATATATTAATAGGTGTAAAAATATACACCAGGAGCACTTAAACCAGAACTACACAGTCTGTAAGTTTTAAATTTGACACCTTAAACCACTCGGCCACCACCCAATTTTATTTCCAGGTCGTTTATCGAGGTATATGAATTTCGTTTGCAGCTGTTTGCTGCAAGAGAGATTGCCTTATTTTCATTTACTTTACTATTCCCACCAAATATGACAAGTGACCAAGAATAGAACCTCATTTGTCGGCCGAGGCTCTGTGCTCGCATGACAGCAAGCTAGCCTGTCTTGCTGGGCTCATATTTTGTTTCATCACCCGTTTAGGATTCTGTTGTCGCTCACCAAAAGAAAAAGAAAAAAAAAACTGTGATTAAGTGTGACTTGTTCTGGTGTGCAGGTACCCTTAGCAGTAAACTCTGCTAAAGGAGGCAAAATATATACTGTAAAACTCTCAATGTTCGCGAGCCCTTGATTTTCGCGAATATCGCAAATTAAAAAATTCGTGAAATTTAAGGGCACGCGAAAATTTCGGTCCTTAAGAGTTTCAATGCAGGCGTATGGAACTCGCGAAATTTAATGGCGGCGATTATGTCCTCTGTGACCGATTCGCGAAATATAGGGGCAGCGAAAATAAAGGGTTTTACAGTATTATACTTTTTTTTAGCAAATATGCATTGTTTTAGCAAAATGAGCTACACTATTTGACTAAGGTTAAAACGGAACGAGCCTCTCCATCTGGGTCTGTTTTCATCTCTCGCAGACACTATTTCCTGCTTTTTGGGGTTTGTATCAGACTTTTGTGTCTCTGTCCGGAAAAATCATCTGTGTTAGACTAAGACTGGGTTCTTTAGGATATGTGCAGGTATTCTTCGCAGCAAATGGCTGCCAATCAGGAAAACGAGTTTGTTCTCGGCCACCAAGAGCAAGTATTTTCAAGGTGAGGTATTGCCCGCCTATATGAGTTTCGTGTTCCATTCCTCTTGGATGCCATTTCCTATGTGTAGTATTCTTGCATTAGTATTTTGTTGTCTCTCTTCTGCAAAAACACCCAAGTTTGGCTAAGACCGGGTTCTTTCTTATACATGCAGGTCTTGGAGGCAAGCACCAGCCAATCAAGGCCTGAAGTTTGCTCTTTGCCGCTCATGGCGAGTGTTTTCAAGGTGAGTGATTGATGCATATCTGAGTTGTGTGTTTCATTCCTCACAGACATTCTATTTCCTCTCTCTATAGTGGTCTTGTGTCTGGCTTTTGTGTCTCTGTCTGGCCAAAGCATCTTTATTAGACTAAGACTGGGTTCTTTCGGATATCTGCAGCAATTCTCGGCAGCAATTGGCTGCTAATCAGAAACACGAGTCGGTTCTCGGCCACCAAGACCAAGTATTTTCAAGGTGAGCTATTGCCCGCCTATATGAGTTTCAGCATTCGTCAAGGAGCGCAAAATCAAAGCCCGGGGGTTGGCCATTGCAAATATGTTGACTCGGAAGCGCATAGGAAGGAAGCTTTACAAAAGTATTCACCTGCCTCAACAAGTGAAACCGAAACTAAAAACGTAGGTTCCATTTAAAAAAAAAAACAAAAAAACAACATTGTCAGCCCGAGTTAACTCGGGGGCAGCACGGAGCAAACAAGCCACGGTACGAGTATGCTCGGTTCAGGCTTTGGTAAGGGTGGTCGATGACTCGGTGTCTTCTAAAAAAATATTTTTTTCTAAAAGTGTGGTGGTCGAATATTCGGGGATGGGCATTGAGTCGTGATGTTAAGGTAAAAATTTCATCCACATCCCCGGATTCATGTGCCTTGTCCCCCTAGCGAGGGGGACAAGGCCTTCAAAATTTTATGTTCGGAAAAGGGGTGCGTCAGTATTGACGTCTTATTTTACATCAGGCCTCTCAATTTAAAACGCACTATAAATGATGTGCCTGAGATTCGTTTAGGTGTACTTCCTCTCAGCAAGTATATGGATTATGTCTCAAAAGGTCTAATCTGATGTTGACCGCACCTCGGGTCTCCACCGACGATTCATCAGAACGAGACCCAACCGGGACACTAGGGAGGAGCGGCTTAAAGGGACAATGAAGACGATTTTATTTAATTTTTTCTAACTGTGTTTTTATGCTTCTTGGGAACATAGCATGCTGCTCAATTTGTTGTAGACATTTGTGGCGCGTATTTCTGTGCCTACGAAAGAAGTAAAGAAACCGAAACTGAACAATCTCCATTCTCGTTTCTGGGTCCCCGAAAACGGAGGTGACGTAGGGAGTGACGTCAAGTGTGAATTGTCGGTATCGGTATTATTTAGGAGATCGAGACTCTGGTTACCGTGGTCGGTTATAGCAGCGCGGTGGCGCGGTCGTTTCGCCGAATCTGTCAACATGGACGGCAATGCCGCTCTCGTGAGCGAGTTCGAGCTTCCGTTCAGTGACCGAACACCAAGGGAACGGGAGTACGTGTGTGGCGGCCTCTGCAATCACTCGACGGAGACCGCCCAGCCGGCAACGAGCGGCCCGCATGCCGAAGGACGGACGCGGGTAACTTTAACGCGGGGGAGATGCCGAGGGGAAAGCGGCAGCGATCCGGTCGTTCCGGGATCCGGTTCCTCCGCGGATGTCCTCTTTTCGTCGTCAAAGAACACGAACAGCAACTCACACGTGAAAACTAGCGTCGCCCGAACGAATACTGGTCTTCAGTCGACCGTTAAAACAGCCATCTACAGCTACCATTTTGCAGAATCCTTCGAGTACCATGTTCTTTTTTTATTTTATTTTGTTTGCCCATAGTTGCTTGATGCCCGTTTCGCGACCAGCGTAGCAAAGAAAAAAACAATTATGCTGCTTTATTTACGGTTTGGTAATCATTTCCGGTCCGATTTATACGTTTCATGGTTATTCAAGCGGAAATTAGAACAGTATTCCTAAAAATCGCGAACCAAAACGTGACCGAGGGCACGTTTCTCGTTTCGACCAGTCGCTAACGCGTCTCTTGTGACGTCTCGCTTCTTGGCCCCGCATCGGTCACGTGAGCTCCGCTTCTCCTGGCTTCTCCCGCAACTCTCGGGGCGTCGCCCCAGTCAATCCCGGTACGATTATTACCGCGACTGTTTAATCGATTTGCGCGGCACAAAAGCGCCGGTTTCGGCTGAAATTTGGGCAACGTGGCCTGAGACGTGCCTGGAACCCAGTTCAATCGTCAAAAAGATGTCCGAAATTGCCTTCATTGTCCATTTAAGCAAGGGAGGCTACATATACGTCAGCTTCTTGCTGACAAGAAGTTAAAATAGATAGATGGTGGGTGTTTCATTTGCTATGCCTTTTGGCATGCACATTTTGTTTGTTATGTTTCAAGATTTCTGCAGAGTTCAATTCCAACTATTGTAAAATGCCGAGCATGCGCCCAGATCGCAGAAGCGCCTACCCCCTGTTTTCGGAACGACCCATCCACCTGCTTTCAGCCATGCTCAAAATATAAAAGAACACATCAACTGCCCAGGTGCAGTGTCGTCCTTGCCACAATAGTGATGGTCGCGGAGTTGACGGATCCGTGCCTGGCACAAGTCATGGCATGGCCTTTGGGAACCAGGGAATCGAGATTAGAGAAGAAGCACAGAAATTGGAGACAAGCGGCGAAGGTGAGCAGAGTTAACGGAAAACAAGGATGAAGGGGGTTCCGTGGCATGAGGCATCTATGTCCCGTTCATGTAATTTTGAGTGTGCTGAAGGCGGCTACTCAAAAAAATTGGTACTTGTATGTAACTAATAGCAAATCTCTCTTGCAGTTTCCACGGCCCACAAGCAAGCAGGCGCCAGTTCGTTCTCGTTCAAAGGTGAGGATTCCAGATTTTCTAGTTTGCTCTGAAGCAGCAATACTGAAGACAGACAAGCGGTACGGCATATTTAATTGACGGAGCTCAGAACAACTGGGAACGCTTTCACTGAAGCTTGGTTTGCTGCAATACACACGTGTATTGCAGCAAAACAAGCTTCAGTGAAAGCTGAAGCTTTGCTGGAGGCGACAAAACATGTGCCCAGTTTTGTCACAAGAGGCATATTATTTACTTGAATACCAGCTGAACGAATGAGGAAAAGCGACGGAGAGGAGAAAGCCAAAGAATCACACTGCTGGACGTTTCCTCATTCGTTCAGCTGGTATTCAAGTAAGCATGTCAAACCAACCGGCTCAGCTCTAGGCAGGCATATTATGTCACGCACATGTAATTTTGAATTTATCCGGCTTAGTGTGCTGTAGGTGGCTGGTCAAAGAAATTGGTACTTGGACGCAATTAATCGCAAATCCTTCTGGCAGTTTCCACGACCTAAGAGCCAGCAGGTGCCAGTTTGTTGTTCCTCAAAAGTGAGAATTCCAGATTCCCAAAGCAGGAATACTGAAGCCAGACGACCGGTACAGCATTTTTAATTGACGGAGCTCAGAACGACTGGGGGCTTCTGCATTGAAGCTTATTTCTCTGTAATACACACGGGCGGCATTGACGTGTTCCCAGTTACGTCGCAAGAGGATATCTATGTCCCGCGCATGTAATTTTGAATCTTTCCGACTTAGTGTAGTTTACGTAAAGTAACTGCTACTTGGACGCAACTAATCGCAAATCTCTCTTCCAGTTTCCAGGGCCTGCAAGCAAGCAAGCACCAGTTTGTTTTTCCTCAAAGGTGAGCATTCCGGATACTCTAGTTTGGTGCGAAGCAGGAATAGTGAAGCCAGACGAGCGGATACGTATATTTAATTGACAGAGCTCAGAATGACCCGTGGCATTGGCATTGAAGCTTATTTTTCCGCAATCAACACAGACACAATTTTGAATCTATCCGGCTTAGTGAAGGATTGCTTCTTGTCGCGAACTAATCACAAATTTTTATCTTGCAGTTTCTATGTGGCTGCTGCTAGCAGGTGCTGTTTTCATTAAAAGGTGAGGATTTCACATTCTGTTTTCAAACATGAAGTTTTTGAATGAGGGTCCTAAACAATTAACTTTCTTTTGCAGTAAATGCCAGATCCTCCAGTTCAGGAATATGTTAAATATATTTGGTATGGATAAGCCCCGTGTTTTGCTTCTTTATTCATAATTTGACAACAACAACATTTTTTATTTCATCACTCAGAAATACACACAAGGAGAAACTGTGTTGCAAAAAAATGTCGTGCTGAACGTGATATTCCAACACGTATATAGTTTTATTGGTAGCCGATAGAATATATTGGATTCCAATATCTATAATACGCTAAGTACACTGGAATCGTAAACCCTTATTGGATCCCCATACAACACATGGGGATCTAATAAGGGTTTATACGGTATGGGATTCCAATATTTTTAGCGTATTATGGATATTGGAATCCCATAACCAACCCTTATCGTAATACAATACAATAAATGTTATGTTTTCCAATACACTATTCATATCGTATTGTAATACAATAAAATGATATTGTTTACCAATATCCATAATACGCTGTTCATATTGGGGTTTTCCAATAGGGATGCTTGGAAGAACGGCTGTTTCTGAACAAGAAATATATTGCATGTAGTGATAAAGTGCAGGCGAGCTGGTAATTGATCGATTTATCATTCCCCATCTCGGTGTTTACAAGACATTGCGTGAGCTTTTTATTCAAATTGCTTCGCTTCGTACGAAGCGTTAAAAAAAAAATGTAAGGAGTAGTTTTGCATGCAAAATTTGAAGTACGAATGTCCGGTTGACTCATAACGCAATTTAAGCAAAGTCTTATGTGAATGGGCACAGAGGAGGTTGACATTTAGTTTTTTTATATTTTATTACATTGATGTTTTTTTTTATTTGTGGTACAAAAACACAAATGAAGCCTTGACACAGCGGTCTCATACCCCTTTCAGACGGGCTAATTTTGTGCACTTCAACCAAGTGCACTTCGCCTTTAATGTCATTTCTGTAGTGTGCCACACGGCTTCTTCCTGAGGAACACACTTGGCTTCGAGTGAGTTTGATGAACTCACTTCACTCGATCGAGTGCGTGGCATCGATAACAGTGTTTTAAGAGTAAAACATAACAACGCAGAAACCAAAAACGTCGCGTAAATTGTATTCTATAAATAATAGGAAATTCGTGAAAGAGAGGACAGAAGTAAGTGGCATTGCAAAATAAATAGTGGGGTGGACTTGGAGTTTAGGCTGATCTGTACTAAGATTAGCGCCGCGGTGAATTGATAAAATACGACGACAAGAGAAGCAGAGAAGGATAGAGCATACCTTTGTTAGCAGAGAAGGATAGAGCATACCTTTGTTTCAGCATGTAACTATTCCAGACAACATTATAATTATGATCTAATTAGGCAGTGTCAAGGCCTCCTCGTAGACTTCTGTAAGACGAAGCGGAACACCAAAGTTAAATATGCTTCTTTCTGTACCTTGGCTTCCGATGATCGATCAGAATCATTCAATTGGCGTAAAAATCGTTCATTAATGTAACGTTGTTTTAGAGCGCAGCCCCTAGGCGTCCGTTTCCGGGTTCAGCGGCGTCGGCGTAACCGCGCGTTTCATTATGGGATGTTCCCAAAATGACGTCACACGTGACGTCATGTCTGTCGTCACGTGTGACGTCACGAGTGTAAAAGTTTCCCAATAAATATGGCGGGAAAATATTTCATTAAGTTTGGCGGGAAAGTTTTCGCTAAATTTAGCGTAAAAAATTTACCCTTGTGGCGTCACGTGACGTTACACGTAAAATTGCACGTAACGTGTAATGTGACGTCATACGTCAGTTTTGTCGGAAAAGTTTGCCCGCTAAAGTTAGCGGCATATTTAGCGAAAATGCTCTCCTAAATGGGAGGGGAGCAGGAGAGGAAGATGGGAGGGTATGGAGGGGAAGCAGCTGCATACCCTCTCTTTCGTAACCTCCCCTCCTCCTCCTCAAGAGCTGCGCTCCAATTCGGCATTACAGAGAATTGTAAACGTCAAACTTTTGAACGTATCTTTATAAATGAGTATCGGTGGCCGAGTGGGCTAGCGCACACCAGATCGGAGTACATGGAGAGAAAGCTCGCGCTGCAGAACCTAGTGATCCTTCGTTCCATCCCCAGCCCCGCCCGAAGAACACAGTTCCGATGAAGTGAGTTCGGGGAGCACATTACGCTTGCTCCGGTAGAATCTCGATAGCAGTGTTCAAGGAGTAAAAATAATAGACAAAACTAAAGCTGCGTAAAATTATTATTTTGATAGGAGTAATATTAAATGCGCACTTGTTTTCTGTTGGCAAGAAAGTAGTGCGTTGTAGAAAAACAAGTGGATAATCTAGTTTCCAGCCTTCACCCCTTCGCGACGGCCAGAGACGGCCAGGAGGCACCTGCAAGACTCCACCAGGAATCTGAAGGGGGCAGGAGAGACACGAAAGGCTTGCTTGAAATGGAACTCGCCGAAATGGGGCAAGGTGTCTTCGAACCACCTGTGGTTCCTCTGGAAAGTCCACCGTTCTCGACCGATCACGGGCAGGCTTTCGGTCATGAGAGTCGCTATGGTGAAGGCATTGGCCTGCAGCTGCTGATGGATGTCAGTCGAAATTCTTGCCTGTGCGTCGGCATCCAGCTCCAGCTGCCTCTTATCTAAAAGGCGTTGTGCTTTCACGGATAAAAGTGCCCCCACCACGCGCTTCCACTGTCCCACATCGCGGATATCGCTCTCCAGCTCGTCCTCCACACACTCCATGAAGTTACGTTGTGGCGAGTCGCGAGTGACCGAGTGGGCTCGCGCACACCAGCTCGAAGTACGCGGAACGAAAGCTCGCGCTGCAGAACCCAGGAATTCTGGGTTCAATCTCCACCCCTTCCTGTCTCGATCTTGATATCTAGATTTTGGATTTGCCTGGCTTGCAATGGCTGACCATAGTCATCAAATTGAATTTAAATTTGGATTAAATGTCGTGAATTAGCGGAACGATGTGTGGTAACGTGTTTTAATAAGAAGACAAAGTTATTTATGAAAATATGCGTAAGCACGTTAATATTTTGAGTGCCAATTATCTTACCAATCGTCATTGCCATCACATTGAAGTGACACTACGTTTTCCCGTTTAGCACCAACACACTTGGAGTGTGTTTCGACGGGTTTAAGTTTACTCTCTTGAAGTGCATTAAACTAGCCCGTCTGACAGGGGTATTAGATAGGTATTCCGCTTGATGTCCCGAGTGAATGAGACACGCCTTGCTCCTCAGGTAGAATGAATGATGGCACAAACATCCTTGGTATCTGAGGTTTAGATAGTCATTGATTTCACAACAAGCCATTCTCTCACCGAAACGTCAGGTCTAGGTAGCGTTGGCGGCCAACTGCCTTGAGATTCGTCATGGGAAAATCATTGCTAAACTTTGCTGCAAGCTTAATCTGGCCGGAAAAAGCAATTCCCCATTAGAAAACCCCAATATGAACATCGTATTATGAATATTGGTAAACAATACATTTTTATTGTACTACACTACAATATGTATATTGTATTGGAAAACGTTACATTTATTGTATCGAATTACAGTAAGGGGCTCCAATATCCATAATACGCTAAAAACTTTGGAATCCCATGCCGTATAAACCCTTACTGAATCCACATGTGTCGTATGGGGATCCAATAAGGGTTTACGATTCTAGTGTATTTAGCGTATCATGAATATTGGAATCCAATATATTATATCGCCTACCAATAAAACTATATACCAGTTTTAATATCACGTTCAGCACAATATTTCTTTGCAACAGAAAGTCTCCGCGTGTGTATTGCCGAGTGATGAAAAAGAATGTTGCTGTTGTCAAATTATGAATAAAGAAGAAAAACACTGGGCTTATTCATACCAAATATATTTAACTTATTCCTTAACTGGAGAATCCGGCATTTACTGCAAAAGAAAGTTAATTGTTTAGAACCCTCATTCAAAAACTTGATGTTTAAAAACATAATGTGAAATCCTCACCTATTAATGAAAACAGCACCTGCTAGCTGCAGCCATATAGAAACTGCATGATAAAATTTGTGATTAGTTCGTTGCTAGTAGCAATTCCTCACTAAGCAGGAATGATTCAAAGTTACATCCGCGTTTATTGCGGAAAAAGAAGCTTCAATGCAACTGCCCAGAGTCGGTCTGAGCTCGGTCAATAGAATATACGCATCCGGTCCTCTGGCTTCAGTATTCCTGCTTCGAACCAAACTAGAGTATCTGGAATGCTCACCTTTGAAGAAAAACGAACTGGTGCCTGCTGGCTTGTATGCCGTGGAAACTGGAAGTGAGATTTGCGGTTAGTTGCGTCAAAGTAGCAATTACTTTGAGCAGCCACGTAAAGTACACAAAGTCGGAAAGATTCAAAATGACATGCGCGGGACATAGATATCCTTTCGTGACGTTACTGGGCACACATCAATGTCGCCTGCGTGTATTACAGAAAAATAAGTTTTAATGTAGGAGCCCCTAGTCGTTCTGAGCTCCGTCAATAAAAAATGCTGTACCGGTCGTCTGACTTCAGTATTCCTGCTTCGGACGAAACTAGTGAATCTGCAATTCTCAGCTTTAAGGAAATACAAACTGGCACCTGCTGGCTCTTAGGCCGTGGAAACTGCCAGAAAGATTTGCGATTAGTCGCGTCCAAGTAGCAATTGTTTTAGTAGCTACCGATCGCACACTAAGCCGGATAAATTCAAAATACATGCACGTGACATTATATGCCTTTTGCAACAATACTGGACACACGTCAACAAATGTGTTGTCCACGTGTATTGCAGCAAAACAAAGCTTCAATGAAGGCGTCCCCAGTCGTTCTGAGCTCCGTCAATTAAATATCCCCTACAGATTGTCTGGCTTCAGTATTGCTGCTTCAGAGCAAATTAGAAAATCTAAAATCCTCACCTTTGAATGAGAACGATCTGGCGCCTTCTGGCTTGTGGGCCGTCGAAACTGCAAGAGAGATTTGCGATTAGTTACGTCCAAGTAACAATTTTTTGGAGTAGCCGCCTACAGCACATTTAAAATTACATGCACGGGACACAGATGCCTCATGCAACAGAACCCCATTCATTCTTGTTTTCTGTTAACTCTGCTCACCTTCGCCGCTTGCCTCCAATTTTTGTGCTGCTTCTTTAATCTCGATGCCCTGGTTCCCAAAGGCCACGCCATGGCTTGCGCCAGGCACGGATCTGTCAGCTCCGCGACCGGCATTACAGCGGCAAGGACGCCGCGGCACCTGGGCGCTTGATGTGTTCTTTTAATATCTTGAGCATGGCTCAAAACAGGTGGATGGGTGTCTGATATGCCCTTTGCTTATTTGCGGATCGTTCCGAAAACGGGGTAAGCGCTTCTGCGATCTGGGAGCATGCTCGGTATTTTACAATAGTTGAAATTGAACTCTGCAGGAATTTTGAAACATAAGAAGCAGAATGTGCATGCCAAAAGGCATAGCAAATGAAACACCCACCATCTATCTATTTTCGGTTCTTGTCCGCAAGAAGCTGTCGTATATGTAGCCTCTCTCGATTAAGCCGCTTCTCCCTAGTGTCCCGGTTGGGTCTCGTCCTGATGAATCGTCATTAGAAACCTGAGGTGGGGTCAACATCAGATTAAAACTTTTTGAGACATAGTCCATATATTTGCTGAGAGGAAGTACACCCAAACGAATCTCAGGCATGTCGTTTCTTGTGCGTTTTAAATTGAGAGGCCTGATGTAAAATGAGACGTCAATTCTGACATACCCCTGTTACGAACCTAACATTTTGAAGGCCTTGTCCCCCTCGCTAGGTGGACAAGGCACATGAATCCCAGCACGTGGATGAAATTTTTGCGGTAACATCCCGACTCAATGCCCATCCCGCATATTCGGTCACCACACTTTTAGAAAAAAAACATTTTTTCAGAAAACACCGGGTCATTGACCACCCCTACAAAAGCCTGAACCCAAACATACTTGTTCCGTGGCTTGTTTGCTCCGTGCTACCCCCGAGTTAACTCGGGCTGACAATGTTTTTTTTCAAATGGAACCAACGTTTTTAGTTTTGGTTTCACTTGTTGAGGCAGATGGATACTTTTGTAACGCTTCCTCCCTAAGCACTTCCGAGTCAACATTTTTGCAATGGCAAACCCCCGGGCTTTGGTTTTGCGCTCCTTGAAGAATGCTGAAACTCATATAGGCAGGCAATAGCTCACCTTGAAAATACTTCCTTTCGGTGGCCGAGAACAAACTCGTGTTCCCGATTGGCAGCCATTTGCTGCGACGAATACCTGCACATCTCCTAAAGAACCCAGTCTTAGTCTAACACAGATGCTTTGGACGTACAAAGACACAAAAGTCTAATACAAACCACAAAAAAGCAAGAAATAGTGTCAGGGAGAGATGAAAACAGACCCAAGTGGAGATGCTCGTTCTCTGTTTCACCTTAGTAAAATAGTGTAGCCCATTTTGCTAAAACAATGCATATCTGCTAAAAAGTATAATATATATTTTGCCTCATTTAGCAGAGTTTACTGCCAAGGATACCTGCACACCAGAACAAGTCAGACTTAGTCACAGTTTTTTGTTACCTTTTGATGAGCGACAACAGAATCCTACACGAGTGATGAAACAAAATATAAGCCCAGCAACCCAGGCTAGCTCGCCTTGATGCATGCAGAGTGCCTCGGCCGACGAATGAGGTTCTATTCTTGGTCACTTGTCATATTTGGTGGGAATAGTAAAGTAAATTAAAATAAGGCAATCTTTCTTGCAGCCGACAGCTGCAAACGAAATTCATATACCTCGATAAACGACCAGGAAATAAATTTTGCTGGTGGCCGAGTGGTTTAAGGTGTCAAATTTCAAACTTACTGACTGTGTAGTTCTGGTTTAAGTACTCCTGGTGTATATTTTTACACTTATTAATTATATTTAATTGTTATTTTTCAAAGTTTGGGGCACTAGGACATAATTTATACACTTATTCACCTTTAGAAGCGTTTTAATTATACTCCGCGGCTTCCTAGTGCTCGTAATAAATTCTCAGTAAGAGTGGCTTTCAATTTTTTTCTTGCTCTCGCTGCTGCTTGCTTTCTCACCCTTAAAATGCTGACAACTCGACACAAAAGTAAAAAAAAAAATTGTGTTTCAAATGTGATGAAGATCAACATTTCCAAGTTATACCCCTGCTTCATGCCCCGACCATGCCACCATACCATAGCTGAGTGCAGTGACGAATGGCCCCAGGTGCTGCGACCCGACCGCATATGGCCTTACGGTGTGGTGCGACTCATGCAGCACCTATGCTTCGTGATGGAGCCAGTGAGCGAGGTGCGACCTGCTAGAGCTGTGCAAGCCACAGCTTTACAGCCTGCAAAGAGTGAAAATGCCCCTCCCTTTGCAGAGCTTGTAAAAGCTCACCAAGAAGATATTGCAAGCACTTGGGAGTCACAGAGTGTGAATAAAAGCGCTTCTGAATGTGAATTAGTGTGTAAATTATGCGTCTATACGCTAAAACGTAAAAAAAGTAATATGTATATATATATACATGTACTAAAAAGTCGGAAAAAAAAAGAAGACAAAAAAACGTCTTTAGGTGGGCTTGATCCCAGAGCTCCGCTGCCCTTGTTTTCAGTGCCCTAAGGGCCGCCTCAGACGGGGCAACTTTTCCAGCAATTTCGAGGTTGCTGGCGGGTTCCTCCCTAGGTTTCGCTAGATCAACACAAGTTGCCGAGATCGGGTTCGGCTCGAAACGGACGAGCAACTCGAACAACTCCGAGAAGTTTGAAGCGGCAGCAGCCAATCATAGACGCTATATTTTCACGGGACACCCCTGTGGTGGTGATGATGACAGCTAAACCCTATTGAAAAAGGCCATTATGAACTCGGCTTATTGGAAATATTGTATTCCAATAAAGTTGATGGAAATCAATAAAAACTTATTGTTATGTGATTAACCCAATACGCACGACGGGAATTCATATCGGAGCACGATATCCCGATATAGTATGCGGTTGTTGGTATACAACAGGATATTAGAGCACAACATCTCGATATAACTTGCGGTTATTGCTATACAACACGATATCTGTGCACAATATCCCGTTAGGACTTGCGGTTATTGGTATACAACACGATATTGGAGCACAATACCCCGATATAATGCGGGGTTATTGGAATAGAGTACGACATCGCGTGCATAATGGTGACCGACATGAACATACTGTACGGCCACATGATATATAAATATCGGTCGGCGATCACGGTCCCAAAGGAGAATACAATATGCTATCGCGTGCATATATCTCAGACCGGATACCAAGTTACCAACATGAATTACGTCGGCATATACCGCGCACTAAGAGGAAACGTAACACGATATTGAGCGTTCGTGAAGCAACATGTGCTGTGAATCAAGCGATGACGTGACAGTCTAAAAAAAGCTGTGAATCAAACTGAAAAAATCAAGCTGAAAAAATCTGTGAATCAAGCGATGATGTGACAGTCTAGAAAAATAGCTAGGCAGGATTGTGTTGATATCTCTGTGCTTGTCGCGAACTTTCGCAGTCTTCTGCCTTAACAAGATATTTTTGCGTCAACTGTGCACGATTCAGGTGCTCAGTTTGTGCTAGGAACTGAAACGTGGTTAAAGCCGGAGATTAGCGATGGCAAGGTTCTTCTTAGTCAATCATTTCATTATTTCGTAACGACTGCACACGTTCCCGCGGTGGCGGCGTACTTATTGCTAAGAGTAAAGCCATGAATGCATCACTTATTTCTGTAGATTGTGACTTTGAAGTTTTGTGGGTACTCTTAGATCATCCTTCTTTTCCAGTTATCGTTGGCGCCTGTTGTCGCCCTCCTGGTCGTGACAATACTTTCGTTGATAAACTGTACGTTTGTATGGAGCACGTTTTTTCATTTCCCGGTAGTACCATTATTTTTGGCGGGGATTTTAATTATGGTCTTACCTCCTGTGCGGTTGGTGAAGAAGTTTCAAATTTTATTAACCTGATGCATAGCTTCCGTCTCGCTCAAATTGTAAACGAACCCACACGATTAAATTCTGTTTTGGACCTTGTTTTCACATCGAGTGTGGATGATGTGTGGTCAGTTCGTATTCTTGACAGTATCAGCGATCATAACACGGTTTTAGTTGAAATGTTTCTGTCATTTGTAACTAGAAAGATAAGTCCTGAACTCATCAATGTATACAGCAAGGTGAACGAATGTGCAGTGAACGAGGCTTTTGAGCAGTTTGCTTCAGAATACGAACACCATTTTTATGAAAGATCTGTGGAGTCAAACTGGAAATTACTAAAAGACGAGTTTAAGCAGTTGAAGTCTCGATTTGTTCCTCAAATTGTGTTAACGACGAATTCTGATCAACCCTGGTTTACGAATGCACTCAGAAAATTAAATAATAAAAAAGCGGCTCTTTGCCAAAGCTAAAAAAACCAACCTTGTATCTGATATGTCAAAGTACTTGAACTGTTTTAAGGAATTAAAAAATAGCATAAAAATGCGAATAACAAATATTTCAAGCAAGACCTGCTAAATTTATTGTTAACCAACCCTGGGAAATTTTGGAAAAAACATGTCGAAAGAAAGATGACTCTCTCCCTAAGCTGAGCAACGATCTCAACAAAGTATTAACAAACCTTGAATCAGCTGCCGTCTTTCACAACTATTTTTCGTCCGTGTTCACCGTAGAAGATTTACCAGTACCCTGTGATGCGATCTGTAGACTACTTAACATTTCTTGCGAACCTATTGTCTTTGACCGAAATGGTATCCTGAATGCAATCGAAAAACTCTCCCGTAGCTCAGCCCCTGGCGACGACAATATTTGCCCTAAACTTCTAAAAATAACAAAGCACATATCATCACAGGTAGCACCGAGTTCTGGCCCAAAACTTGGCTTTTGTTTGGGAGTTTAGGGCATTGAAAAGCCCGAAGAAGCCAAAGTAGAGCCAAACCTGACCTTCATTGGCAACAGTCTGGGTATTTTGGCCCTAATTCGCCAAACAAGTGCCAAACTTAGGCTTCACTGCCTGGTAGTTCGGCTGTCATCTGGCATCTTTGGGCCTAAATCGCCTAACAAATGCCAGAGTTAGGCTTACTGCCCGGTAGGTCGGCAGATATTTGGCATTTTTGGGCCAAAATCGCCAAACTAATGCCAAAGTTAGGCTTCACTTTTTGATAGTTCGGCTGTCATCTGGCACCTTCGGGCCAGAATCGCCACAGATGTGCCAGAGTTAGGCTTACTACCTTGTAGTTCGGTTGACATCTGGCATCTTTGGGCCCAAGTCGCCAAACAAGTGCCAAAGTTAGGCTTCGCTTCCCGGATAGTTCGGCTGTCATCTGGCAGCTACGGGCCAAAGTCGCCAAACAAGTGCCAAAGTTAGGCTTCGCTTCCCGATAGTTCGGCTGTCTTCTGGCAGCTACGGGCCAAAGTCGCCAAACAAGTGCCAAAGTTAGGCTTCGCTTCCTGATAGTTCGGCTGTCATCTGGCAGCTACGCGCCAAAGTTGCCAAACAAGTGCCAGAACTAGGCTTACTGCCTTAGAGTTCGGCTGATGAGGTATTTGATGTACGCGGTTGGTCTTCATCTTAATTAAATAGAAATCAAGTTTAATTCGGCTGGCCACTTTATCTTATTTTGGGTGTCTCTTGATTTCTCCAGTCCAAAGTTTGGCTAAACGTTTTGACGCGGCTGGACCAGGCTTTGCAAACGCAAATTGTGCCGGATGTTGTACTCGCGCGTAGGTACACACGCCAATATCGGGGCGCGCCGCGAGACTGGTTTGACATTAAGGCGCATTCACACCGGCGATGCGATCTAGTCGCGCGATAACTTTCATCGCAAAAGCGACCATCGCGGGCAAGAAGCGACGCGATTCGAGCAGTCGCTTGCTGACCCGACTTTTTGTGATGCGATCTAGTCACGAGATGCTGAGCCAATCAACGGCGTTCGGAGCGGAAGTTTTTGAGAAGCGACTCACCAACGAAGGCGTTGGACTCGCTCATCGCGCACGCCAGAGTGACCATCTAATTTCTTTTTTTTTTTTTTGCGATGTGATTTAGTCGCATCGCGTGACTGCTCTCATCCTCGGTGTGAATGCGCCATTACAGAAAGTGCTGCCATCGAGCTAGCACTGCGCGAGACTGATGTGCGCACGTCTCCTCAACAGATATCATTATTAGGCGGCGCATTGCAAAAGCGAGCGTGGCTCTGTGCGTGTCTTGCATTGTGATTGAGCACTGTCAAATCCTAGCGAAAACAAAGAGCGGAAACGACCGGGGCTTCGTGGCGCCGCTCCCGCATCACACTTGGGGAATTAAAATGAAATACCGGAACTTGTACTATTTTAGCGTGTTGGTACTTCTTAAACATTTAGAAAGTGGTGACACATAAGGGACGATACAGACAGGACAATTTTTCAACTTCAACAACATTTATTTTCGGCTTCAAGCTCAAAGCCCGCCCGCTCCGTCGGAGTACGGGAAGGGGAAAACTTGGGGGAAGGAGAGGAAGCGGAGGAAGTGTACGCGATCCCCCTGTCCTGCGGGGCCAGGTACTACAGGCAAACGGGGCGATGCCTCAACTACCGACTCCGAAAACATCAAATGGACGCCGAAAGAGCTCCTTCGGATTCTCAGCACCCGATCGTCATTCACGGGAGAAAATGTCCCGGCTGCGCTCCTAATTTCGCCGGCACGACAGCCATGGGAGGCCACTGCGAGCAAATAGGAAGAAAAATAATTGAGGCCTATCGGGTGGCGACAAGCCCGCAAAACATAAGCACCCCTTCCATTTCGCTCTCAAAAAATGAGATTATCTTTCTGAGGCCCACAATGGAAGCCGAACGCTGACAGACTAGGCAAGGCGACAAGGTCACCGGCAGAAGTGGCCTTTCCTTTCAATCCCTTCCATTTCATTCCAGAGAAGGGCTGGGATTCCCCCGACCCTTATTTCCCTACTGTTGAACAGGTCGGGATACACACTCTCTCCTGTAGCTTTGGCTGTACAGCAGGTTTTTTTTTTCTTTTTTTTTTTATAAGTTGTCCTCGTTTTTTTTTTTGTTTTTGTTGCTCTAAAGCGTCGAAATTGGAGGGGGAGCTTAGCTGCGTTGTTGATGCCCCTTTGACCTCGCCTTTTGCAAATCCTCCCCACCTGCTTTTGTGTCTTCGTGTGGCTGTCAGCGAGCGCGACAGCCGCTTTAAGCACATCAAAAGAGTGGAGCGTAACGCGTGACTTCTCTGCGTAGGACGCGTAGGACAAAAACGTTTGGACGAAATTTTTTTCACGTGACTCTCTCTATCACGCTGATGGGATCTCTGGGGTCGTTGTTTTCGCCGTTTGCCTAGTTATTCGCGACTCCAGCAAAACGGACGCCACCAAGCGGGAAAACCGGGAACCGGCCGGACCAGGTCGCTCCGCGCCCCTCCGCGTCTCTGGTGGCTTTCGCGGACACATGTTGTCGGCGCAGTGGCGAACAATGTAATTTGACGAAGGTCCGCAAATTTCCTAAGTTTGCCTGAGTGTTAATTAGTGTGGTGAAGCCTCAGTAGATTGTTTCCTTCCATCGCGTGTTTGAAAGCCCGTTTACTCC
The DNA here is from genome assembly GCA_013358835.2 of Ixodes persulcatus. Lineage (NCBI taxonomy): Eukaryota > Metazoa > Arthropoda > Arachnida > Ixodida > Ixodidae > Ixodes > Ixodes persulcatus. The sequence continues at coordinate 264,085 of JABSTQ010010110.1, forward strand.
ACAACACACGGTCGCGTGCTATCGATTTTTTGGATGGGGAGGAATCACGGAAAAACATTTTGATTTCTTGTCCGTCTTGAATCACATTCAAAGTGACGACTACTTAGTAACTGATGAGTGGTTTCTTTATAAGGATGTAGAACAGTGGACTGAGGACGACAGACGAGGTGTTTCACGGGATCAATGTTGCAGTCAAGTGAATGGGAAGGTTCGATAGCTGCTTTTCTTGAGTTTGGTTGTGTTCGATTAGCTTCAAGTTATAGCCACCCACGCCGGTCGGTGCGTTGGCTATTCATCTTGGCTGCTTTTCGCCGAAAAAGCCTCTAGACAGCACTGAAGAAGTTGGGCTGATTTCACAATTACTTGATTCAGGAAAACCTGCTCGCTGCATATAATTAATGAGGGAAATTATCTGCTTTCAAATGGTGGGGGACGCGTCTCGCAAAGTTAGAAGCTGTCACGCCATTATGATCTATCGCGCCTCCAATATTTATATTATACCCCCGTCGAAGCCAGCAGCAATATACGTCTACATGGCTCAGGTTGACCGGCCACAAAAAATACTCCTTTTCTCTGTTCAGGATTCGAAGTCAAGTTCAGTGCAGAGAGGTTCTGCGTGAATCTCCGATGAAGACTCTCTTCAGTTTGTCCGCATTCGTCTCCGTGCTACCGGCTAGAACCATTTGGCTAAGTTTAAGTAGTATCTCTCTGTCTCTCAAATATACTTTTATTCAGCAGTTCACCCAATAGCTAGTCAACTAAGCTCATATTTCAACCCGAAGAATATACTAATATCGCTTTAGTGGGACATAGTACGTAATATAATACATAACCCGCTCGTCAAAATTACTTCTCGATTGCTACTAAAACCTGAATTGAAATACGAGTATCAGCTGCTTAGTGGGGCGCCAGCGGGTTAACATGCTCCTTGGCTCAAGAAGCGCTTGCTTAATTTTCGTAATTTTCCTGCAGCCTGTGTTGTTGACCAAGCAGACGACTGGAGCTGTTTCTTAAACGCGGATACGCACAAAAACTCGATTTCGCGGACAGATAAGTTGCATGGTCGAGGCATGCGAGTTAGCTGAAAATTACTCTCGGTGGAACAATTCTGTAGTCATCGCCGCTTTTCCTAGATTATCAAAACTGATTAGAGTCTATTACCGTCTCTCCGAAGCCCATACTTTCGGTTTTGAACGAAATCTCCGAAACGAAAGTTTGACGTGAAAAGAACAAAAAACACCGGGAGAACAAAACTATGCTCTGCAAGTTTATGTGCACCGGCTACACTTAACCGTCTCAGTTCAAATACCTATAAAATTGGACATTAAACAAAAGAAAATCTATTAAATTGAATGCGCCACCTGTTCAGGCGCGGCCCGGCCGAGCTGACGCGACCTGGACCCAGCCGCCATGTTTGTTTGGTGGTGGCGCCCCCTATAGGTCGCTGGAGTCGCGAATAGAAATAGGCGGGCCACGTAGGTCCGGTTTTCGAAATGCGCTCTTCAGTGTTCTGTTGCTTTCGTGCGTTGCAGACGTGGCCGTGTTTTTTCGTCGTAAACGGCCGGAATACGTCCATGCTAATTTTTCGGTAACAGCCATTTTTTTCACCGGAGTTCGTGGAATTCTTGTGATGTGTTTGTTAGACACGCTTCGACAAAAACTGCTCTTCGCCGACGACGAGACGTCAGTTGAATGTGTGCAACCTTCTTTCTCGAGTGTGCTTGTGAGGTGCCTGATTTGGATTATGCATCGATCGAGGATTACATGATATCGCTCTTTTATTAGTAAGTACACTGGAAGCATGCTTCTGATAGTAGTACTGCTTTCCTCTCAATCTCCGCGGTTTTTTGTGTGACGAGTTTTGCTTGGCATGAGGACAATGTTGATTCTATCTTATAATTTGCTTTTCGTTTTACAGAGAAGTGTGACCTTTGTAAATATATCGAAAATACACTGTGTGTAATGATAGCGGTTTATTAAACTTTTGTGAGCGATCGAAACAAATTTGTTTGTCCGTATATGTGATTGGATATGCAACAAATCATATGAAACGTACACATACTTGCACGACGTTCGGCCAATACGGAGCAGACGCATCGTAGAGTATTCGCACAATATTGCGCGAACTCTAGGCCGGGGCAAAACGGTTGTACGGCAATACCCGCCGGATATCAAACGGTGGTGCAAAACTGGACATTTGCGTGATATTGGAACCGACGTTCGGCCGGTACTGGCACGATACTGCAAAGTATTGCAGACCTGCTTGGGAACGGAGGTGATGACATCTGACCATCGTGTTTTCAACGCTGATTTAATTTAATTCTCTTCTGGGGCGCGTGAAAGAACACTTCTGTGTCACACCAGAGATATTCCAAACTTGGGCAGGCCTCTCGGCTTTTTTTGTCACATTTTCACTTATTTGGCACTTCAGTGGTTAGCCAGGGAAGAGCCAAACTTCGGCATACCCCGAATCGCCAAATTATGATTTACTGCGGCAGTTATGGCTCAAGTCTGGCACTTACTTTGGCAGAACTGTGGCGGACCAGAGAAAAGCCAAACTTGGCATGTCCGAAATACCCAAATTAGGCGTTGTTTTGGCAGTTACGGCTCAACTCTGGAACTTACTTTGGCACAACTGTGGCGGACCAGAGAAAAGCCAAACTCGGCGTGGCCGAAATACCCGAATTAGGCGTTGCTTTGGCAGTTAGGGTTCAAGTCTGCCACTTACTTTGGCAGAACTGTGGCGGACCAGAGAAAGGCCAAACTTGGCATGTCTGAAATACCCAAATTAGGCGTTGTTTTGGCAGTTACGGCTCAACTCTGGCACTTACTTTCGCACAACTGTGGCGGACCAGAGAAAAGCCAAACTCGGCGTGGGCGAAATACCCGAATTAGGCGTTGCTTTGGCAGTTAGGGTTCAAGTCTGGCACTTACTTTGGCAGAACTGTGGCGGACCAGAGAAAGGCCAAACTTGGCATGTCCGAAATACCCAAATTAGGCGTTGCTTTGGCAGTTATGGCTTAAGTCTGGCACTTACTTTGGCACAACTGTGGCGGACCCGCAAGAAACCAAACTTGGTGTGGCCGAAATACCCAAATTAGGCGTTGCTCTGGCAGTTATGGTTCAAGTCTGGCACTTACTTTGGCAGAACTGTGGCGGACCAGAGAAAGGCCAAACTTGGCATGTCCGAAATACCCAAATTCGGCGTTGCTTTTGCAGTTATGGCTCAAGTATGGCACTTACTTTGGCAGAACTGCCAGGCGGACCAGAGAAAAGCCAAACTTGGCATGTCCGAAATACCCAAATTAGGCGTTGTTTTGGCAGTTACGGCTCAACTCTGGCACTTACTTTGGCACAACTGTGGCGGACCAGAGAAAGGCCAAACTTGGCATGTCCGAAATACCCAAATTAGGCGTTGCTTTGGCAGTTATGGCTCAAGTCTGGCACTTACTTTGGCACAACTGTGGCGGACCAGAGAAAAACCAAACTCGGCGTGGCCGAAATACCCGAATTAGGCGTTGCTTTGGCAGTTAGGGTTCAAGTCTGGCACTTACTTTGGCAGAACTGTGGCGGACCAGAGAAAGGCCAAACTTGGCATGTCCGAAATACCCAAATTCGGCGTTGCTTTGGCAGTTATGGCTCAAGTATGGCACCAACTTTGGCGCTCCTCTGGCGTACCAGAGAAGAGCCAAACTTTGGCATGCCTTAGAATCGCCCAACTAAGGCTATAGTTAGGCACCGTACTTTGGCACTGATGATTGCCATGGTGCAAAAACCTAACTGCGCCAAAGTTGGGGCCTCATGTTTGCCAGACCTTTGCCCAAGTTGGGCATTCCTCTGGCGTGCTACCTGCGATCTTACCTTTTCTGTAGACTATTTCAACAATCATTTGACTCGGCTACCCTCCCGGAGGACTGGAGATTCTGGAGAGCTCTACCTATTTTTAAATCCGGAAACAAGCAGGACTACTCGAATTATAGGCCTATATCGCTGTCAAGTGTGTCATGCAAAATTTTTGAACATGTCATCTACTCCCACATCATAAACCATTTTTCTGAAAATAAATTAATATGTAACAACCAACATGGTTTCAGGTCGGGATATTCATGCGAAACCCAGCTTTTTGAGTTTTCCTTTAAACCCACTGATGCCATCTTCATCGATTTTTCTAAAGCATTTGATGCGGTTCCTCACCAGCGACTTCTATACAAACGTTCTGAACTTAAAATCCATCCATCTATTATACTCTGGATAGCTGAATTCTTAACTAACCGTAAGCAAGCTGTTCACCTTGGGCATGCCAGATCACCAAGCCTGCCTGTACTGTCGGGCGTCCCCTAGGGCAGCTTTCCCGGTCCGCTTTTATTTCTTATATATATTAACGATCTTCCTCACCAGATAACATCATCTATTAGGCTCTTCGCGGATAATGGCATAATTTACCGTCGCATCACTAACCTTGAAGATTCAATACTACTACAGCAGGATCTAAATGTTCTGTCTCATTGGTGTAACACGTGGCAGATGAAGCTCAATATAACCAAGAGCAAACTTTTAACATTCACTGGTCAGCGATCTCCTATTGTACGTAACTACACCTTACTAACACTGCATGTCGAAAAAGTACCAACTTACAAATATTTAGGCTTAACATTTTCTGAAGACCTAACTTGGAATACTCATATTGACAATATAGTGACTAGTGCATGCAGACCCCTAGGATACATAAAACGTAACCTATACCCCACTCCCCATTGTGTTAAACTAACTGCCTATAAGACTTTCGTCCAATCAAAATTGGACTACGCCAACTTTATTTGGTAGCCTCCTCAATCATATCTTATTACTAAACTCGAATCGGTGCAAAACAAGGCATCACGTTTTATAACACATGACTACTCACGAACGTCAAGCGTAACTGCACTAAAATTCAACCTCGACCTGAGCCCTCTATCTCAAAGAACTCAACTTGCTCGTCTTGTCCTTTTTCAGAGAACTTCCCATTCCTCTTCTGATTTTCGAAACACCAACTGTCACCCACCACCTCACATCTCCTTGCGTCACGACCACAGCCTAGAAATTAAACCTCTATTGGCCAGAACTAATAAATTCCAAAATTCCCCACTTTCTCGCGCTACTACTAACTGGAATTCCCTTCCTGAAACCATAGTACGTAAATCTAACCCTAAGACATTCCGTGAACTCTGCAAGGCACACCTGAAAAGTGTTGATCGTTAACATCTTATGTTTTGATATCTGTCCTATTAGTTTGTAGTTTTTTTTGCGTTTTCCTATTATTTACCTTATCGTCACTCTTCTGCTATCTGTATATGTCATTTGGTCCGCCCTCGTGTAATACATTTCATCTGAAATGCCTTTGAGGTATAATAAACTGAACTGAACTGAAAATGTGGATATCGGTATGCCCACATATACGACATCGCTTGAATGATATCGTAAAACAGCACGAGTTACCACACGGCGATACTCGAGAGAAAGATATTGGATTTGGATACACACGGAACACAAACGTTCTGCGTTGCAAACACATTAACATTGATCGACAGTGCAAGTATGTACAGCTGTTGGTACGGCACACAGTACACACAGCCTCGCGCGCTTGAAATGCTAAACAGCCGCCAAACCATTCACAATGACTAGCTGGAACACCCGCGACCTACCTTTTAATGAGAAAGGCCAATAGCGACGTGCTTATTGGAGTGGTTGTTTTCCAACAAATGTTTATTGCAGTTGTTGTAATGCAACAAAAGTTGATCGCAAACGATAAACCCAACGTACCGGGATACAATTCAATGTTGCAGCACAGCATCGCAATACAACAAGAAACTATCGGCGTTGGGACACAACATCGAATACGATATCAATACGAAGTTACTGACGGTGGGATATACAACATCGAACACGATATACAATTCGAGGTTACCGGTGTTGGCACCCAAATCGAACGCGATACGCGACAATGTCGGTTCGCACGATAACATAATGAGGGTGAATAGGTTTGACAGGTCACGTGCATCTAGTTGCTTCTTACGCGCACATTTATCGATATTCACCCACCTTTCTGGGTAATCCTACGTCGTACACAAAATCTACGAAAACATGCGAGCACATTTCACCCACCACTCTTCGTCGCCTGTTTCGCGAGATTCAAACTCTGTATAAAAAAACTTCAGTACAGTAGATTGTTGGGCTAGTTGGTTTTGGAACTCGGAATACATTTTAGCGCTCAAAAACAAGGATAAAAAGACGAGAATCAGACACCCCAGTGCGCTACTAACAACTGATTTTATTACACGAAACGACACTTATACACCATCCGAGTTTCTGATATCGCCCCATCATTAGCCAACCAGAGGCCAGGTGACAGTTACGACAAACGGTTGCTTTCGTGTTTCCAGAACGTTTCCTTGGTAACCGCGTGGATTTATCACGCGCGCTGTGGCTAATGGAAGCGCGCGGTATTCAAAGGGGAAAAGGTTTCTCTTTCGCGTTTTTGACCAGTATAGCGCCCCACGCTTAAGGATGGCCCGAATGAGAAGACGATCTAAAAGACAGGGCGGAATCATCACTCTTACTTTGTGACTTCAGCCAGGTAAGGCAAGGCGAAATCCTGCTGCATTATTCATGGCCGATGTACGTGCCTAATAGTGCGGCGACCATGATGAATTTATTCCGAAGCCAGCGATGTAGGTGGCCGCCATGTTTGCCTGAGGAGCTTTAGGGGCAGCGCTAACTCAAAAAGCAGTTCGGGTTTAGCGCACGCGCAGAGGTAAGCGCCTATTTTTAGGGGCCTCCGAGCGTAGGGGCTCCCTATTCTAAAACTCTCGATTGGCGGCATATAATCGGCCCCGGATTACGTGGCCACTTATGCTGTCTGCGAGTCAAGGGGAAGAACACTGCTCGTGTTTTTTCATTTGTTTTGCGACTACCACTGCGCGAGGAGAAACACTAAAGCGTGTTTTATAGGTTAACAATATTAGGGGTTAATTCTAAATGGTAATCACGCAAAGTACGAAAATCGTTAAACCGCCCTTTAAAAGCATTATATTTCTTTCGTTTTCCAAGCCTCAAATTGGGAAAACAAGTTAAAAGAAAAAGGACGGATGTTTTCGCTTTTTTTTTATTGTTAGAGAGACATTGACAAATGCATAGCCCAAGCAAGTTCCCAGGGGCAAACTAACGGCTTTTATTCAGTTGCAATGTGGAAACGCACAAAGGCGGTTGAGGCTTTGTCGGTGCAGCAGCGGCACCGGGGTGGTGCATGGTCTGCGAAAAGTCGGGACCGACGAACGCTTGCTCGAGACTAGTTTGGGTCGGAAAGGAGATACGACCTGCCGCCAAATCAGTGACTCCTGTACAAACACGTTCTGCATTCAAATAACCGGACTCCTACCCTTGTGTATCTCGCCATACCCACACGACGACAAAGATGCCACCTCAACGGACGACAGACCGTATGTCTTGCGTCCCCACTTCCTTTATATGCCCATTTATTTTATATTGAAGGCAATATAATAAATGCTGGATTGCTGCAAACTCTACACCATCCTCAGAAACCACACAGAGGGCTTTTTGTATAATGTTTTTATTTTCGGCCTTCGCCAACTGGCCGCGAAATATGCTAATAAATAAGTGGCACTGCGTGTGAATGCTTGGGTAGAGAAGTCTTCCAGTTGTTTTACTCTCCGCTCACAAACAGGCGTTTTTGTACTGCAGGTTCTATTGAGTGACAGGTGCATGTAAGGTCAAAAATGGGCAATTAAAACTTCTAGATAAGATACCAAACCTATAATCAGCTCAAGCAGTTCGGAAGCATGTATAAGAAACCTCCGAGACGTGCCAGAAATTTTACACGCTAAACGAAGCACTCGCGGGAGCTGGACTGCTAAGCGGGCTCGTGTCTTTGGTAAAGTCGGCAGGCGTGGACGTGGTCGTTTGCAAAGACGCTCTCGGGCCGAACAGAGTCCTCACGAACTGTTCGAAGTTTTTTGAGCCATCGAGCAGCTGCTGTTGAAAGGGCTGCTGTTGCTGGGTCCTCGAGCTGAGCTCGCTGATGAAGTCTCGGAAGTTGTTGATGCCGCTGGCCTGACCCGAATGAGCGCGTCGCCGGGGGACGCAGAGACTGGGCAAGAGTTCCGATAGAAGATCTGTACACGTTCTCCGCGTTTCTCGAGTAATCTGCCTGGGGCGCCGATGTGGGCTGGAGCAGTCCGACCAGGTTCAGGAGATCTTGGGCCCCGACACGGCCGACGGTCGACAGCGAGGACAGGGCAGCGACGAGGAGGAGGTGCACGGCGTGCATGACGGGACGACGCTGCACTACTAGGTAAGGCGTCGTTGCACTGGCAGAACACAGCCTTTTATATCGGTCCGTCGTGCGACGAAACAGGTGTGGAAACATCTCTCGTAAGTCGAGCCTTGACCGCAATTGTCGGATTCGTTCTTGCGTTCCAGTGGACAGAGACGGGGTGGAGCAGGTTGACCGCGCAGGAAAACGATTTCTTTAGCAATGTGGGACGTACTGCGCGGCTTCTGTTTTTTGGACACTGTCTGGGCGGACCGTCATTATATTATTTGACTTTTGCTCCGGAAGGAATGCATCAATGATCACTAATTTTTAAACACTTTATGGACGTAAACCATAACATTCGTCACGGTTGAAGACGGGCTAATCCTCGTCGTGGAACTACCCCTCTCCCCACCTTTCCCTCGTATAGTAAAACACACAGACTTAAACATATCAAAATTTGAATGGACTAAACGAACTTCGTTGGGTAAATATCTATAAAAAATACCTTTCCGTATCAAAGGGTACATACGAATATAACGGCAGTATATAGCGGCACAATCGCACATCACATCGGGAGGGTGGCGGACTGCGCGTTGTAAACGCACCGCAGCTGGGAGCACGTGGAGCCAAAGCTTCCGCTGGGATACCGGGTTCAATCTCCACCACCCCTTCGTGTTTTACTCTGGATGAGCATCGTACGTGCGTGCGGTCGTGCATCGCTACCGCGTGATGCATTGGAGGGCTCCAGGCCAGAATGTTAAGAAAAATGGTGCGTAAAGAGGCACCCTCTCGTTTATCCCTGCGAACCTACACTAGCACAAAACCCAATATAACTTTTCGCTATCTGGATTATGGAACAAAAAATATAACTGAATTTATTACAGGAAGTTTGAAATCCAGATTGCGAACAAAGGAATCATATCTGAAATCCTGAAATCCAAAAACAATCCAATAAGATTTCCAGTTCCATAACCCAAAGAGCAAACAAATTATGGGTTTTGGGGTAGAGTAGCGCCCTCTATTGAGAATTGGTCAGCCGAACTGTTCTTCGCTCGGACAATCCGTTGCTCCCACTGGTGTAATTTTCCTATTTACTATTTAATTCATTATTCAACTAAGGCTGCCGCAATTAAGCTTTAGATGAAGCATCCCTCAAGTTGGTATTGTTGAAAAAGGACTTGATAAAGCATATTGGTCCTGCCGTTGAAAGGTTTTTCTGAGATCACTGCTGTTGCCTACGCTGAATTTCTAAGAAATTCGTTAGCATTTAGCGGAGGGGTTTAGACTCCGCGAAGGGCAGGAATCCTTACCTCGCAACCGCTTACATACTCCTATCCTGGTAGAGTCAGTCTGCTCTACCGGACGTCGGCGGTTTCCGATGCAGCCACCACAACTTCCCTCGATCGCCGCCGACGATACGCATACTGTTGTTTTCGAAGAGCCAATCTGTCCTTCCAGGTGACGAAGGTTTCGCGCAAACGGCGGTATCGCTGCGCCTCGGTTTTTTGTTGTCGTTTACGTTTTGCATACTGGGGAAACGAGACTTTGTGCGTCCGCACCGATGCCGTATATGCCATGAAAGCCTCGAAGAACAGGCAGATATTATTGGCTAAAATTTCGAGTTTGTCTCCAGCTCAAGGAACTCCACACCTACATTCCTTCGACGCAAAGCACACGTGAGAAAAAAAAAAGTATGTCAATTGTTTCAGTGGTTATCAAGGCCCATATAATGACACATTGCAAAAACTTCAAATAGTGTTTCATTCTCCTAAGCAGACTGCCCTCGGTCCAGATAGAAATTATTACATTATGCTTTATCATCTTCATCCTTCCACTGTTGAACTCATTTTGTGCCTTTTCAATATATTTTGGCCCGAAAGCCACTTTCCAACTTGGAAGGTGGCCTTTGTAGTTTTTTCGCTGAAACCGGGGAAGGACCCTTCTAGTGACTCTAGTTATAGGCTTATTGCATTGACTAGGTGTCTATAAAAAAACTATACAAAAATAATTAACAGAAAGCTTAAGCATTATCTTTAAACTCACAAAACACTAGACTGGTGGGCCACCTGGTTCGCTTTGTGAAAGCCGTGACAGGCATTTCTGAAGAAGCACTGTCTTTTTGCATTTTTTTCTTGCGATTTTGAATCCTGCAAGATCTGATTGACACCGGTATTTCTGGGAGCATGTTCGGTGCCATTAAAAGCTATCTAGAGTCACGCTCGTTTTGTGTGAAAAATAGAAAATGGAGTTTCCCAGGGTGGTGTACTTAGTGTCCCCTCTTTTTATCATTAAAATAAATACCATTGCCCGAGCTATATTTTATTCAGGTCAATCATCTATATATGTTGATGAGCAGGGGTGACAACTTCGTGAAAAAGTAAAATACCACACTGGGTCGAAGCGACACGACACCCGATTTATTGGGCTCATGAACAGGTCTGGAAGGCGATCCCATCGCCATCTGTCAATTCAAAATCACACTAACCAAGGGTCGGGTTTCAGCTTAAGGTGTACTAACTTATCATTCCGACCAGTGCTCAGCATTCTTACATCCCCGGTGTTTCTCGTGTCCTGCTCTCGCTCAGTTTCTCGGCCCATTGAGTTCCTTCTCAGGAGCATGCACCTCACAATTCATCCTGTGACAAACGGCGAAATGCGTCGGTGTCGCAGCCAGCTCGCCTTTTGGCGTCTGACAAGCGCTACGCTCGCAGGCGGTGACCCCAAGACACCCACGTCTTCCGCTTGGCACCGCACTCTCCTCCAGCGTCAGCGCGTTTTCCGGTTGGGGAGGCTCTGAGATTTACTGACGATGACGTAATGTGCAGTCCCGTTTTCTATGTGATATTGCGTGGGTGGATACTGCTGAACCCTTTTAATCGGGCGGCGATTTTTGCCCCAAGCCCGTGCTTTTATTTCAACAATTACCTCCGATTAAGTGTGGAATTAATTAAGAATCACGGGAAATTTTCTATAGTTATGCCATGGAAACTGTGGCCATCTAGCGGACACCACACGAGACTCCCACAAATACCGTGTCTAAAACACTGTGGCGGCGTAGATCTGTGGTAACGCGCCTGCTTCCCACGCAGCGGGCCCAGGATCGAATCATAAAGAGCATAAACCGATACCTTTTTAAGCATCTGGCATATATCGCGACGTACACCCCACGCCATATTGCGCTAACTCCAACTACAGCATCAACTACTACAACTAAAATGAATACGAACGTCGTTTCCAGTGGTGGGAAGAGCCCATAACGGCTATCGCTCTCAAAAAGCGTTGGATTGGGTGTACCTTTTCTTGCCGGAAAGTAACATTGCGCTTAAAAGCTTAGCAGATTGGCATGATGGAGGCACCCTATGCGGTATTAGAGCCTGTTCGTCAAGCTGGGAAATCTCAAACTGGGAAATCTCAAAAAGCCGCTCCCGTACAGTCGCGGACGCTATGAAAAAGACCAGGAGGGCGAGTGTATCCGAACAGCTCCAGTGTTATCGAACGGAAAAAGCTGAGTGATCATCTACGCTAATGTGTGCACAAACGGCATTTCAGCGGTTGTTTGATTTTTGTCGTTACTGTCCACTTCGTCGGCGAAAGATTGATAACTCGATGCAAATTTCGGCGCTGTATCTGAATCAAATGTGCGGCCTTTTATTACAAAAAGCGAGACATGAGAGTGTTTAATATGGCTCATAGGTACAAACGCATAATTGTGCGTTTGTGTTAGCATATCGTGATTCACGCTGCACGTGCGTGTCGTCTCCATGCGCCAATTTATGACGGTAGTTTGGGCTCCACGCACGCGCAGTGTACGCTAACACAAACGCACAGGGCTTGCATTAGCTCAAGCACCCAATCCTAAAAACTCATTATCGACAAATAAAGCTGCTCGGAAGAATTAAAACGACCACCTATTGTCTTTTCTTACGCGACTTTATTATCAAACGCCCGAAATCTGATCGCTCAATTTGCCTACCCGGAGATGTCAGCTTCTTCTTATTTCTCCTTTCTCGAAAGTTCTGATATATCGGCGCTAAAATAAGTATTAGCACAACGATAGTCTAATAAGCGAGGCGTGACTACAAGACTAAAACAACCCTTGAAACCTTAAAAATAGTTGCGCTTTCGGATTATATAGAAAGTTGCAGGCCTTCTAGGCCACACATTCACCTGCCCTTTTAATTTTCCCGCAAGCGGATCTGCTTATTTTAAAATGTTAAAATTAAGAAGTACAATGGACTATTTAATTTAAAGTGATATTTCTTACCGAAAAACCCAGTATAAATTTACGTTATCTAGATTATGGAACTGGAAATTTAACTGGGTTCTCTCTGGATTTCAGGTTTTCAGAAATTATTTTTTTGTCAGCAATCTAGATTTCAGATTTCCAGAAAGATTTCCAGTCAGCTTGCCAGTTCCATATCTGGGTAGTGAAAAGTTATAGTGTTTTTTTTTCGGTAGGGTTTGCACACCTGTTATTTGTTTCTGTGTTTCTAAATGGAACATGCTTTAAATTTCGTCGGTAAGCTATAGTTCTAAAGTGAGTAATAATATATCTAACTTAAAGCGCCCCTGAAAAGAAAAAAAAAGTTTTTTTTTAAACAGTCTGGTTGGGACACGCGTGTCGAAAAATGAATTTTACGCGAAAAAAAAATAATTTTTAGAGCAATATTGACGGCGGGAGATTTATTTGAAGTTTTGCGCGCCAATTCCATGGTCATTCAGCTCGGCTTCTCATTGGTAACGATGGTCATTCAATTCAGCTTCTCATTGGCCAATAGAATGAGTGACAGCTTAGATGTTGGTTATAAAATCTTCGTGATCTCTTGAAATCGCCTTTTGAATTACATTTTTTTTTGTTTAAAAAACAATCCATCGAATGAACGTCGTAATTGTTTACAAACGTTTTACAAAATCGTAACTTCCGTCCGGATAAAACAACAAACAAAAGCTTCGCCATTTTTTTTTCAATCATGGTCGCCGTCTTGCAACGTGTCTCGCGTCCTCGGGTGGTTTTATAGTTTTATCGCGTTTATATGTGAAGACCTCCTGAAGAGGGCTTGTTGCTTGTGTTAGTTAGTCATGGCCGATTCACACGACGGACTGATTGATCACGTGACGACATGTCCGCGGTTCGTCTGTCTCCCAAGCGCATCCACACAAGGGAGACGACGAGCAGACGCCAGCGAGGACGGACCGAACCTGGTCTCCACAACACAGTGCCGCGAAACTCCAACATCGCACCGTTGGACCGTTGTCCAAGAGAGAAATCGACGCTCGCTACCGCGATAATGAATCGTACGCCGCTGTTACGTACAGATCGAGACAAAACACCGTGATAGGCTTCGCGCGAAGCGCCACTAGCATTACTAACCCAAAGCATGAGAGTGACACAGGCATGGTCCTGCGCGAGAAGGGTTTCGCGTGGAAGCGACGAAGTTCTGGGCTCGCGAAGGGGCGTTTGGAGATGCCTTCACGCACTCCGCGCTCGTGCACAACACTCAAGTTCACCACACCCACAAGAGAGGTCTAGCTCGGTGAAATCCTGATTGGACGTGCAAGAATTATCGCGGCGTGCTAGACGAGTTTTGACGGAAGCTTCCTGACGCGGACCCGGAGGAGTACCGGAACCTGCGTCGCATCAGCCAGACAAAGTTTCTGCAGTTCCTTTCACACGTGGAACGAAGAAACGCCTGACAAAATAAACCAGCGAACGCACAAAACACAACGATGCGCCACTTTTGTTTTCATCGCCCAGAAACAAAAACAAAACAAGAAAACAATAAACCGTTGCCAGACTAAACGCTTTTCAAGTCAATCTCGCCCAAAATCCGCGAGTGAAAAAAGCGCTGGACTCTATCAGTCCGCGCGTCCGCGGACGAGGCGCGGATCGCAGGAATCGGTGACGAACCAGTCACTTGGTACACGGTCTGCGGACGAAAATCGCGATTCGGTCCGTCGTGTGAATCGGCTGTACGACGCGGTACGACGTGCGACCGGCAGACACAGGAAATAGCCATGGCTCTCGTACGGGGCGCAGCCAAGCAGCCAAGCCGATCCACTACGAAGAGGCGGGAAGATTTCCAGTCAGCTTGCCAGTTCCATATCTGGGTAGTGAAAAGTTATAGTGTTTTTTTTCGGTAGGGTTTGCACACCTGTTATTTGTTTCTGTGTTTCTAAATGGAACATGCTTTAAATTTCGTCGGTAAGCTATAGCTCTAAAGTGAGTAATAATATATCTAGCTTAAATAAACCATTTTTAAATAAATAAAAATATGTGCTAATGAAAAATATATTGATCAACATGTCACGTGAATGTATTCATAAACAAAATCAAAACGCGTTTTGGTTGCATTACAAATCAATGATTATGCTTAGGTAGAGGTGTGTTTTAAAATATCAAAACTAACATTTTTTTGTTTTTATCCTGCGTGTTAGGTCAACATTAGCTATGCTACGTTTTTGTACAAAAAAAAATGAAGATTAATCGGCCATTCAATTGCAATAAGGATGAAGTGCGTGGCCCACGCATTTCGAATCCCGGCAGAGGTGCCCGCAATCTGACGGAGGCTTATTGCGGAAAAGGCTCCGTGTCATCGATTTTTCGGTTGCACTAAAAATAACCTCCTGTGATCAAAATTAATCATTAGTTCTCCGCTGGGGCGTGCCAAATGCCTTTCGTTGGTTTGGTCCGTAAAACTCCCAAATTGGTCATTGTTTCGTGGCTCACCCATAGACACGGCGTTTGTACGGCAAGAATCTTGAGCAGAGCCATCGCCGGTGTCATCGTTGCGCAGGTGTGACCGTTGCCCTACTGGTTCTTGTTTCTTTAGAGATTTGTCAACTTGGCACACACTGATGATGCATCCTGCATGAAAGGCGCAACGTCTAAATACGTCGTTAATTTTGTTAACTCAAGTCGCAGTAGTTAGTTTTTATAAATATAGCAAGTTACACTTTGTAGCAAGAAGTTAAAAGTCAGTTCGAAGAGGATGAAAATCAAACCTGATTTTGGACGTCACTGCATGCTTATTAGTTTCGGTGGGAATCAGTTTGTCAAACTACGTTGCATCACGGATCGTTGTGCCAACAGCGCAATCTTTATTCGATAAATCGTGTTATAAAAACGAGCCACCGATTATTTTATCGACACTACTTGCGGCATGTCGTGGATAGCTACTTTTTGCAATGTTTTCCCATGAACGCAAAGTGGACTGTTGCAAACTTAGGTGCTATGTTAGATTACGCGTGGTTAGGTTACGTAAGACTAGATTAGATAAGTGTAAAGTGCCTGCGATACCATTGGTATCGTGCGTTGAGATAAGTCCTCTGGTGAGAGAACAAGTGCACGAGCTTTCGTTTGCGCTCTATATCCGCAAGCTCGAGGTAGCGCACAGGCACAGCCCCCCTACTGCCAGTGAAAGGTACATAATACTCGTCCCAACTTCGATGTTTACCCAATAACGGTCGGCTAGCCGTCTGCTCCTAGACATTGTGTTCTCCGTTGTAAGTATTATCTGGTGTCATCTTGATCTTGCCCTTGCGTCGTCTTGGCGTCATTTCGAACGAGGATTGTTGCACTTGCTGGTCCCGTTGATGACCAGGAACACTAACCGACCGCGCAGCCGGTGGAGTCGACCGCGTAAAACGACGCGTTATGAGATACACGTGCCGCCGGCTTCAGTCAGTTTCTGTCTCTAACAGCCAGAGTCGTTTTCTCAACTTTGCGTGAACCCACCTTGGTGTTCCCTCGAAATTTAGAATGAGCGCCGGCTGTACTTGAAAAGCCCGGGGAAGCCGGAGGTGTTAACAGCTCGCCCGTTGTGGTTAGTTTCCAGAAAGAGGGTCAGCCGGCTGATGTTGGTTATATCCCTTTCGATGTAACCAACATCCCTTTATGTCCTTTTGGAAGATAACAAAAGGATGGTATATTCTCAGTTGACCTGAAAACTCTCGCGTGCTGCGTATATGAAAATCTTGCAACTCTCAACCACATCAGCCCTGTCTCCTCTTTTGACAAACTTTTGCTTCAGCTTGATCATACACTTAGCTTGTCCATTTGTCAAAGAATAGTGTGCAGAGCTAATCACTGCCTCAATACCATTCTTCTCGTGGTGGGCATAGTGGCATTACCATGATGCATGATTCCTATAATGGCGCACTTTTGAAACAA
Organism: Ixodes persulcatus; assembly: GCA_013358835.2. Lineage (NCBI taxonomy): Eukaryota > Metazoa > Arthropoda > Arachnida > Ixodida > Ixodidae > Ixodes > Ixodes persulcatus. Next base: position 280,566 of record JABSTQ010010110.1, read on the forward strand.
TCCGAAACTTTTAAATACTTAGAAGTCACAATTTCTAACGACCTAAACTGGAAGGTACATATAAAAAATGTCTGTAGTGCGGCTTTGCGAAAACTTGGGTTTTTAAGACGGGCACTCAAAAATACAACGCCCGAAGTTAAAGTATTTGCGTATAAGACTCTAGTTCGATCATCTCTTGAATACGCGTACGTGATCTCGGATCCATATGTCAAATATCAAATAGAACAACTTGAGCGTATCCAGCGGCGTGCAGTAAGATTTGTTTGTTCAGAGTATCGCCGCAGAAAATCGGTAACAGGACTATTAAAAAAGCAGGGCTGCCAACATTGGGTCAGCGGAGAAAAATTGGAAGGTTAAAATTTTTTTTATCAACTTTACAATGGGCATTATAACATCAGTTCGAGTGACTATATACAGCTTCCTGGTAGAAGGTCACCGAGAGATAATAACCAGTTTGGAGTCAAGCCGTATTTCCCACATCTCGATGTTTTTAAGTACTCTTTTCTTGTAAAAACAATTGAGGAGTGGAGTAGCTTGGATGGCGACCTCTTTGTTGGGATTGACAATTCCGATAAGTTTGAAAGTGTTTTATTTTATTTGTATGCGAAGACATAGTAGTATTCTTTGGTGGTGCTGACTTTCGGTGGTGTTGTTCAACCGAAATTGTACTTAAATGATTGTATTGTAATGATTGTTCTTGATCTTCGGTTCTTTATTTCTGTTGTTTTATTGGTGTACACACCCGAAACAGCCCGAAAGGGGTTTCAGTATTGTAAATAAATAAATAAATAAATGATAACACTCCTAAACCACTTCGTCTTTCTTGAGCAGAAGTTGCTTGTGCTGCTGCAACAGAACTTCGGTGTCACCGAGCAAAACCAAGCAGCTCGCCAGCATTGTTCCAACCAATAAGTACGAAATGGCTAGTGCGGTTGATTTGTATAGTTTATTTCTTTTGTTGTACGACTTCAACAGAATTCTGGACTACCCGCAAACGACTACGACAGTGACAGGAGCTACTCCAGCGCCACTCTTCAGACTATAGAACTGGGTGTAGTCTGGGCTTCGCCGTGGGCACGATGGCATCGCAAAGATGTCAAATCAAAAAAAAGTTTCTCTTCAATTCACAAGTGGAAACTTATTCTTCTTCTTTTCTGCGTAGTAACAATACTTGTCTCTTGCTGCCGCGCCCAAGGAGTCACTCTCCGGACCACTTACGCTGGGAAATATGGTGGACAAATTTGACACCACCTCTGCTGACGTTAAAAAACGTAACTCAGACAAGGAGAAGCTAAATACTGACTTGATAAAATAGAAACACATACTAAAAGCTTTGAACGGTTACAATTTGTCGTGAACAAAATCTATGAGCCAACAAAAACCTAGTCTATTTTTGCATCACTCATGCATAAGACGGTCGGCGTAGGAAAATGAAGTAGAAGCAATAATCCACTGATCTTCGGTTGACCTGAGCTACTTAACAAGGACAACGGCAAACTCGAAGAACGAGTGCAAATAGAGGTTCGCCGAGACAAACTCGATATAAGTACGACTGGAGTTCAGCGCACTCATCGCTTCAGTAAATTAGAAAAGAAAAAAAAAAAAAAAAACTCGTGGAACAGTTTTTCGTTTAATTGATTTAAGAGATCAAATACACTATTTACACACTGCAATCTAATGATGAAATGCACGGCTCTTTAACAATATTTTTATTGTTCATTTTATATTTTGTAAAAATGGTAGGGAAAGAGGAACATTTTTTTCAAATGATGCTTGAGTACTTGACGAGTGTGACGAGATAAGTGAAGACTACTGCAAGCAGGTTTATAATATTATAAATCAACTATTTGAAAGCGAAAATTTGATTATGCTCAATGCCGATAAAGTTACGCTCGTGCATGGCGTGGTTACCATGACGGGCAAAGTGTTCACCTGGGCCCGTTAGCTCGAAGCCGGTTAACTTTAACCGCGGTTAAGAGTTCACCGCCCTTCTCTACTAGGTACCTACAAGTACCTAGCCAAGTTGATGAGGGCTGGATGAGCGATGGCTCCGTGTTTTATTAAGGGGTGGTAGCTGGTGTCACCTACTGGTTGTAGCGAATATAAGTGGCTTCCGTGAAAAAGTTCCCGACAAGGGGGGACCCAAAAATGCGCGCTACCGGGTTTTCGCGACGCAGTGCGGCATACATTTGAGCTTAAGAAACATATTTTGTTGCTTGTGGTGCAGATATTGGGTAAGGTAAAACTAAATTAACTCTTGTCAGGAAACTTTCTAAGTACTTGGCTGTCTGAATTTAAGACAAGGCTCTTTGGAAATTTCCTTCCAAGATTGAACTAGGACGACGAAGTTCACTCCTAGAAACAGTAAGGAAGAAGTGAGCAGTGAAAGGCGGGCGGTACACCGGCAGCATGGTTGGCCAGCATGTAAGAACAGTATATAACACCATCATAAATTGAAAAACCTGTTTATTCGGCTTCAGTAAAAATTACCCAAGCATCGAGGAGAACGCTGGAAGTACAGGGTGTCACAAAAGAAAATTTACACGCTAAAATGGCTCGCAAAAATCGAAAACTTGACGGATCTTGTAGCAACTTTCCTCAAAAATGTCTTTAACTGGTCACATTGTTGTGCTAAAATTTCAAGTCGGAACTCCGAGTACAAAGAAAATAAGAAAATGATAACTGATTTTTTCAACGGCGGAGCGGAAGCTGTCGGGGAGACACCGAACAACGGCCATGTTTCTTTGCCTTATCCAGAGATGGCGCTACGGATTCACTGGAAGCTAACTGAACGAAAAAGCGCGCTTTTATCCAAGTTTTTGGTTGCGTGGGATATTTGCAAAAATAAAGTTGTTTGGGTTTTTAGTTAAGTGTCACTGTGCAGAAAGTGTCACGCCATAAATGCGAATAAACAAAACCGCCAATGTCTGCTGCAGAAATGACGTACCTTCGTCTCCTACGGTTCTTGTTTCGTGCATCGTCTGCTTTCGCAGTTTGACGTTCGTGCTCTTGCCTCAGTGCGTTTGCTTCATTTGTTATCGCTGTTTCTTTTTTATTTATTTTGTTCAACGCCTCACCATGCGGCAACTGAGCTCGAAGGAGAGGTTTCAGGTGGTTCTATGGTACACAACAAGTGGAAACTTCAAGCAAGTCCGAACAAAGTGCCGGGCCGCCTTCAACAGAAGACCACCCTCTCGGCCAACCATCATCAAGTGGGTGACGAGGTTTGCCCAAGACGGGAACATGAGAAACAAGGCTCCGAACCGTGTTGAAACGTCGCCACAACGAAGAGAGCAGCAAGCCGTTCTCGACGCTTTCGACGCGCAGCCCCACCTCTTGATCAGGCGTGCTGCTCGTCAGCTCTACCTAAGCCGGGGCTTCGTGTGGCGGGTGCTTCGCCGGCGAATGTACCCGTTTAAAGCGCAGCTCCTGCACGAACTGAAGCCGGAGGATTGAGCACGGCGAGTGCAGTTTTGTAAGGACGAGCTGGCGCGGATTCGGGCCAACCCCAGCCACCTGCAATTCCTCGTGTTTACAGACGAGTCAGTCTTTCATCTCGACGGCCGCGTCAACAAGCAGAACTGCAGGTTGTGGTCTGCCACGAACCCGCACTGGTCGACCGAACATGCAGTTCAGTCGCCAAAAGTCGTCGTGTGGTGCGGCATTTGGCGAGAAGGTGTCGTCGGCCCGTTCTTTTTCGATTCGACGGTGACCGGTGACACGTACCTCAAGATGCTGGAGGAACAGATTTTGCCGGAGCTCGAAACTGCACATATGCAACGCGAAGTTTGCATCTTCCAGCAGGATTTGCCCCTCCCCACTATGCGAGCAACGTGAGAGCCTGGCTCAACAACAAGTTTCTTGGGAGATGGATGGGCCGCGCCTCTCCGACCATGGCTTGGCCTCCTCGGTCTCCAGACCTGACCCCTTGCGATTTTTTTGTCTGGGGGTACGTAAAGGCCCAGGTGTACGCCCGGCGATCGAGGACCATCCCGGAGCTGAGAGAACACATCATCAACGCGTTCGAGACGATCAGTGACGACATGCGGGAGGCCGTCTTCCAGGACTACGAGAGGAGGCTTGAAAAATGCATCGAAGTTCGCGGCGGGCACGTCGAGCTGGGAGTCTAACCGTTTTTGTTTTGTTCTTCTTCCGAGTGTATCTGCGTGTGAATGAGACTTTTGACCGCAACTGCGAAGACCGCAGTTCAGATTTCAACGGATCTTTTCAGAGCCACCAAATCGCTGCTTTATCGGGCGCTCTCCTGACTGTCTCTCGTGTCTCATTCAAACGTCAAACTGCAAAAGCAGACGATGCACGAAACAAGGACCGTAGGAGACGAAGGTACGTCATTTCTGGAGCAGACATTGGCGGTTTTATTTATTCGTATTTATGGCGTGACACTTTCTGCACAGTGACACTTAAAGGGACCATGAAATGACCTTTTTTACTTTTGCCAGGTAACTTTTACATTAAACCTTCAACGTTCACTGAATGCCGAACAGGCACCCGTTTTCGTCTCAGTTTATTAACTTCTACACAAAAAATTAATGAAATATCGACTTTTTCTTTCTCTCCAACTGACCGCAAAACAAGCTGCGGCGTAATTTTGACGGTCGTGACGTACCCTGTTTCCGGAACCGGAAGTTCTCTCGGCCGTAGAATGGGAGCGTCAGCGGCGGCGAGTTGGGGGTGCGCCGGTAGGTTTTACTGCGCTGATGGCGCTGATGTCACCGACGTATTTTCTGAATCGGCACCCCTCATCGCCGCGATCACAAGAGTTGGTCGTGGCCGCGATAGCCATGGACACATCGCAGCTGAGCGAAATTCAATGAGATATGTTGCGCTACAGCGACAGCATGGGACTAGTCCCGTACGCCGGTATGCCTGCGGGGAAGTGCGGCGAGTCTTCCGGTGAAGACTCCAGAAGTCAACCCAACTGTCATTGTTGGTAAAAGGCGGCCCGTGTCAGTCGTTTGCAAAGCGACGTAGATAGAGACAAATGTCCGCGGCGTTTTTCGCGGCCTAGGAGATGCAGGAGCAAGCCGACGTTAAAAAAAGATAGTTTGAACTACGACAGTATCAGCAAGAGCCACGTAAATACCTGTTCACACTCGGAGCGGACGCGCGCGTTTGATGGAAGTGCTGTATTCGCGCTGTTGGTAAGCGCTTCGGGTCCGATCTTTTACGATTGCAACTCGATACTGACGTGACACTCGGCAAAGGAAGGTTGGACCGGCATTGCACGTAGCTCCCACGAACTGTTATAGCTCGACAGTGACGTGCAGTCATGTCAGAATAAAAATGGCATACTAATAACAAAGTGTACATACCGTGTTACGAAGGTAATCCATACGGCGTTTATTTGAGCTCTATATCACACAAAACAAGAAGATAGAATCGACGAGAGTCCCTTTTCGACGACAGTGTTCGTCAACACTGCCTCGGAAAACAAGGGGAAGAGATTGACCTCACCTCTTAACCTAAAATTGAGGTCAGCGATCAAACTATAATACGGGAAGGGTCCACAAGGGTCGCGCGGGCATATTCCATTCAGCACGCCAACCGGTCGTGGGCAGACGGTCTTGGCCAAGGACCGTTGAAGCAACGCAGCACCGAGTCCTGAGTGGAGTGCCTGCTAGGCCTACCTGCCGAGCTCGGTGGATTCGTAGCCGTTGTAGATTCTCTCGGGTATTTCTGGATCCAGCGTTCTTGTTCGTCGTGGTCTGTTTCAAGTACTTTTTTCTTCCTCCTTGAAGTCGGGACGCGCGAGAAGAACACGTAGAAAAATAAACGTTCGTTCGTCGTCGCGACTACACCGTGGTCTCGGCCAACGACGCGTCGGCCCTTTTGCGCAGGCGCAGTAGGGTCTTTTTCTTGCTTTGTTTACCACACGATAGATGGCGCTTGGCTCTCATCATTATCAAATTTGGCAATTTTCGTCACATCTCTAATTATGCTACAAAATGTGGATCTGAATATTATTTAACAAAACTTTTAGGAAACATTCACCGGCTATTTATTGTTTACGATCGCGGTGCTGGTGAGGTAGGCTCTTACCCAATAGGCGACGTGGATTCGGCTGACGCGCTCCGTTTCCGCGGATGCATCGTAGTGAAAAGGCAGAGAGCTTTCGAAGGAAAGAAGGTGCAAAAGAGTCCAGTTTTCTTTTAAAAGTTCTATAGCGAAGAATTTTTTTTGGCTCCCTATTTTTGTGTTTTTATGTTGCTTTTCACACCTCTTACCACGATCGGTGGATGAAATTCGATTTCAGAATCGTTTCATGGTCCCTTTAACTGAAAACCCAAACAACTTTATTTTTGCAAATATCCCACGCAACCAAAAACTTGGATAAAAGCGCGCTTTTTCGTTCAGTTAGCTTCCAGTGAATCCGTAGCGCCATCTCTGGATAAGGCAAAGAAACATGGCCGTCGTTCGGTGTCTCCCCGACAGCTGCCGCTCCGCCGTTGAAAAAATCAGTTATCATTTTCTTGTTTTCTTTGTACTCGGAGTTCCAACTTGAAATTTTAGCACAACAATGTGACCAGTTAAAGACATTTTTGAGGAAAGTTGCTACAAGATCCGTCAAGTTTTCGATTTTTGCGAGCCATTTTAGCGTGTAAATTTTCTTTTGTGACACCCTGTATAATTCTACGATCCGCGCGCGCTGGCCTTCTCCTTATAAAAGATCCGAAGTAAATAATCATAATAAGGCTTTGACGAACGCGCGTGCAAGGCAAAATGTGTTTTAAGCTTTTTGCTTAGAACAATTACTACTGCAGACGCCAGCACGTGCAGCGCGTGTACCTACACTCGTAGCATGCACCTTGGTGCTTGGGAAATTTAGCAAAACGACTATTGAGACGCTGTCTGCTTCCGCGTGCTATCAGTACCCGGCCGATTGAGTCAAGGCAATCCACTTTCCGAAGACGTTGCCATGCCGACAATTATCGCGTTCATTTAGCCTTAGGAATGGCCAGAATTGAAAGACAATCTAAAAATGCGGCGATGTCACTGCTCATGCTTTGCGATTCAAGTGAGGTAAGGCAAAGCGAAAGCCTCCTGAACCATTTATTGCTGATTAACGCACCCGATATTGCACCTACAACGACATATTAGTTCCAAAGCGAGCGGCGCTCACTCACCGGGGCGACGCCGTGTTTCCCCGCCGTCCTTACTTTGCCGGTCACGTGACCTAAAATTTCTTCTCGTAGGGAAATCCCGTTAACTTCTAACCGCGGTTAGAGTTTACCGGCTTCGAGCAAACGGGCCCTGGGATGAGGCAAGAAACGATAATGTTCTTATATCTCAGGATACTCGGGCTTCGAATGCGTGTCGGAACCCTACTTATGCCAATCGCGATTATGAATTTTGATTACGTAACCGGAACATAAGAATTGACGTTAAAAAAACTGATCAAATCGAAGCTACATTTTTAAGTACTAAACGGTAATATGGTTATGAATGAACGTATTTAATAGCAAAATCATGCCCCCCCGTCCTTAATTTTTCGCAAAGATAGGGCTTGGCATGGCGGTGGTGTGGCCTACCCTGCGCGGAAAGGAATTTTATGTTCCCTGTTGCCTGATCTCCAGGGAAGTTAATGTTTATGGTCTATAATAGGCAACAAGTGCTGATACTTTGCTGCGGCCTACACGCCCTCGAATGCTTCCCCCAAGTATTTTTTTTTAAAACATGAACGACTACTCGCTTAATATGAGCAGTAAAATTGTAATCGCAGTTGAGTCAACCTCCTAGATGGGATAAGGAAGTAGATGCTCTTACGAAACTATGAACTATGCTTTTATTAGTATCTGACTCAAATTCTTACCGATAGTACCGCATTCAAAACTCGATTAAAATAATCTTTGCTTAATCTTGTTTCTTTTAGCGATCACTTTATGAGACAGAACTAGTGTTGATGTGTTAAATGCAGTATCAGATCACGAAATGATATTATACATCTTCAGAACAAGATTCTTCATTTCTGTACCACGCAGGGGTTTACAATTTTTGACTTCAACAAAGTAGGCAAAGTTTGCATACTGGATTGTTTTAACGTACATTTTGATACCTTGCCGTCGCTCGCCATGAGCAGAATCACCAATATCGACGCCTTATAGAACGAGTTTAAAGCTGTCATTAACACCTGTATATCAGAGTTTATCTTTCAGAAGACATAAAAATAGTCAGAAGAAATCCTTGAATATCTCCAGAATGAATTCACGTAAACGCAAAATCCACACTCGATCCTATCTTAAACACTTTACTCAAGATACTGTATTTCAAACAATTTTGGTAGTATTTTGGTATCTTGCAAATACATTTTGTCTAAAGAATTTTCTACTCGATATGAATTACATTCCTCAGTATTTTGTACTCAGGTTCTGAAATAAAATTTTCAACTTTCGAAAATATTTGTCGCCGGAACAATATACGAAACTAGGGATCGTCAGACTCCAGGGCAAAGCTGAACTGATTGCTGAATTGGAGGCCACCGACCAAGCACTGGACAGAAAACAAGGCACGAGCGAAACGCCGTCTCTAAATGCCAAAAAAAATAAAAAAAGACTAATTGATGTCCCCAAGTACGCCCGTCTTTATGTGTCCTCCTGTCTCTTTTGTTTAAGGTTGTGTTTGTTTTTAATGTCACGTTTCGCTCGGAGCTAGCAGAGTGCTGGTAATGGTATCTGGATTTCACACCTTTTGTCTGAAGCTAGGGTGGTTCCGTCAGCAAATCGGTGTGACGCCGACGCTCGGCACTGTGAGAGGAAACGAATTCCGCAAATTGCCGGTTCAGGGGCTTCTGTATGAAAATGCGCGAGTAGGCTTTCGAGTGAGCGCGAACACTTCCTAGGCCAAAAACAAAAAAAAACTAGATTCCTCTGGCTTTATTAAGCTGTAGTGATCTATATTGGGCTTCGCCAAAGCCCCTTTTTTGCCCATTGTGGCTTAACTTTGGCTCCTACGCTTGTTAAAAAGCATTTCTTTGATATCTTTTCGAATGCGCGCATCGCTCTATTCTAAGAATCTTCCAACCCAGTTTTCCGCCACGCAGAGCCATAGATTGAAAGCGGTTTCGTGAGCACTCTCTCGTGTTACTTGTGTTTCTCTCTTGACCTTCCTAAACTTTTTTTTTACTGTTTAAAGGTACAGGCTCTCGACCTCGTCCTTGACGAGACAAAATGGTCGCTCTTGGTTGTTGATCAACGGCAGAGGCTGTTGTCCTTCAGCCGGTGTTTCTCCTGAGCGTGCCCCTTTGTCGTTCACTCGCGTACTCATTATCAACTCTGGCTGCCTTATGAATGTCTTGTTCGGCTGTTTGGGATATGCAGCGCCGAACTAACTGTCAAGTTCGCCGAATCGCGTCAGGGCATATTGCGAACTCATTGCGGAATGCATCATGAACCGAGCCTGCCACCAAACTGAAGCACGCCTGTTGCCATGCCTACAATACGTCAGTCCCCCTTGCTCCTAAGATCTACGGTACCCATTATGTTGCATATACGGAATTACTCCAAAGTAAACTTCGATTGCAGCAGCCGATTCGCGTCGAAAGTCATAAACCCCACAGCATAATGTGATTTTCAGCGAAATCATCACAAGTGGAGCACCCCCTTTGACATTTTTGTTCTCACATTACCAGCTTACAACCTACTTGCCGAGTATATTCGACTAATTCAATTAGATTTTAAAGTATTTGTACCCTACTCAAGATAGTGCGTAGTAAAAGTATCTTAACTACTACATTAAATACATTTTAAAATAGGTATTTCCTATTTTATCTTAAATACGTTTTTTACTATTTAGACACCATTGAAATAAACATGCCGCGCAAAACTGGAAGAAAAATAAAACTCATGATTTAGGGTGGTTTTATTTGATTGTGAAGAAACTTGTCAAAGAGGGCATAAAAATTTGTTTAAAAAAGTATGTTACAGCTCTATTATAATATAACGAAACAGTTTTAGAGAAACAAAAATTCGATGTGCCAGAATGTGAAATGTATTAAAAACTCAATTTGATTTTCTCATACATTTCGACGTCATTTTAAGATGTTGACTTTACTAAAAATCCTAGTATATTTTAACGTTGCAGTGAATGTAAGCGATTGTTTTAAACCCTAATATTGTTTTTTTTTTGCCTTGAAAGTTATTTCCGTTTAACATAGTGAACTTGCTACCTGGAACATTTTCGCCACCATTTGAATTGCTCCAGTAAGCGAAACGTTAAATATAATGACAATAAACGGATATTTGTGCATAGCTATGATAATAGGCTATCTGGTGATATAAATGTTGTCCTGGTATTGTTTATGAAAAAAAAAATATATATAACTCCTAACTTTTTGCAAATCAAAAAGTTTGAGATATTTCAAATCGATTTTTCGAAAAATAAAGTTTTTTATTTTATTTTATCTCTTTTACTTGATAACCCGTAATGCCTAACACTACTGTTTATAGGTTTTGTGTATATTATCGGGGTGTATTTGTATTTTGAGGGCAACCTCTTAAATAAGCCGATTTTAGGTCTGTCATTCAATTCTTTTTTTAACAATGCTGGATTCACCGCTACTTTACCAAGATTTTGTTTGCTGTTATATATGCTTATATCAACTCTGCTGTTATATATGCTTATACCAACTCTGGTGTTATTTATGCTTATATCAACTCTGCTGGTATATATGCTTATATCAACTCCGGGAATATTCGAGAAAAGTTACGGAGATATAAATTAAACCATTCAAGTTAAGAGTAATGGCACGAGCAGTCCGAAAGCGGTTGAAGCGGACCATCTTGTTTGAAGCCCCGGCGCGGGAGTGTTCTCACTGGACTATACTCTGTTTCATACTTAGCGTGCAACGCTGTCAAAGCTACTCGCGCGAGCGCGTGGCTTCATCTATGCTTTTGTTTGCGCGAGAACGCGTGCAAATGATCAACGAAATCAAGCCCCACGCTCGCGCCAGTAGCTTTGACAGCGTTGCACGCTAAGTATGAAACAGAGTATAGAAAATGATTAAGTAAACTTGCATATAAATCTTTTAATATATACGAGTGGTTCTCAAGTATTAATTTTTTGAAGACCCCTTGTGAATTGGTGGAGATGATGGAGGATCCCGTTCGTGGTGAGGGAAGGAAAAGGTGTCGGTTAATTATGATGATAATTTAAGAAATGTATATAGCTAAAGACCACGTGAAGTATACTTCTCTCGTTGACATACACACGAGAAAGCTCACCCGAGAATGAAAACGTTGCTTCTCAATTTGAAAAAAAATACAGCTTTTATTACCGGGTTTGTTTGATGAGGAGGGCTTCGCGGACCTCTAGAATTCCTTCGCGTACCCTAAATGGTCCGCAGACTCCCTTTTGAGAACCACTGTTTTATACGATTGCCCGGTTCCTGAGATAAATAAAACCCTTTAATATTCTTGCAAGAGTCGTTATAGGTGAAAAAAATAATTATAATACATATTTTATTGCATTTTGATCTTACCTTAAAATTTCATGGCTATCACATTAAAAAAAGTGTTTATTCTTACACCCCTTTTTAAATATAATACACCCCAATACTTCAGTTTGACGTATAGAGCGCGACACTGTTAGCTCGGACAATCGATCGCCGGTTTTTTCAGTTTTTCTTTTTGAAACCAAGGGATGTCATTTACGTTATTATTGCTAGGGAAGGAGCTAATTTAGTTCTATATTGTAAGCGATAAAATTTCGTGCTCGCTTATACTATTCAAAAGTAACATGCGAAAATGCGCCGATGTTGTGTTCGTGCTGACAGTGTCGCGATGTGTACAGCGCATTGACGTCGAACCAACAGTACCAACTTCTACGAGAGGCTTGATAGCCGAGTTGTACAACTTATTAAAATAGCTAATGTACGTGTGACTGACTACAAAAAAAGAAATCGGGTTTTTTTGACACTAATGCTAAACCTCAGTGTTTTTTTCTGTAGTGTTTGATACAGACTTTAGCTGTTTCATATGTTATATCGCACCATCCTCAAGCTTCTCGTAAAACGTGAGGATGACAGTTAGACGCCAGGGCGCTGTACGTCGAACTGAACTTTTGGGGTGTATTAATGTGACAATCGGTGCAATGGCTACACCCTTCTTTATAGGATAAAGAAAACTTCTGACTAAGTCTGTGCTGTGAAACAATAACATGAGTGAATGTGATAGGTATCACGAAGAGCTTACGATACGCCATTAGAGCGGAAACCAACATTACGCCAAGAGACTGGTCTATCTTATTGTAAGTTGTTTGCAGAGTTGAACAAATCAGAATGAAAATATATGTCGTTCTAAACTGTTCTAAAATGCAAGACAAGCACAGAGATACACTCACTTTTTCAATGCGCTCTCTAATAACGGTATCTGTTGAGGAGATGTGGGATCATCAGTCTCGCACACCGCTTGCCCAATGGCAGCGGTTGCGGTAACGTCAAACCAGACTCACGGCGCGTCCTGATATTGGCGTGTGTACTTCAGCGCGTGTGAAACAATTCGGCGCAAGTGCGTCTGGAAATTTAGCATTGCCTGGTCCAACCGCGGGAAAACTCTCAGCCCACATTTGGCCTGGAGAAATAAAAAGACACCCAAATAAATCATACGTTGCGAGCAGAATAAACTTTGATTTACATTTAATTAGGTTGCAGACCACCCGCGTACCACCGATACCCCATCAGCCGAACTCCCAGGTGGTAAGCCTAACTCCGGCACTTGTTTGGTGACTTTGGCCCATAGCTGCCAGATGATAGTCGAACTATCAGGAAGCAAAACCTAACCTTGGCACTTGTGTCGCGATTTGGGCCCAAAGATGCCAGATGTCAGCCTAACAGCGATGCCTAACTCTGGCACTCGTATGGCGATTTTTGCCCAAAGAGAAGAGATAACAGCCGAACTACCAGCAAGTGAAGCCTAAATCTGGCACTTGTTTGGCAAATTAGGACCAAAATATACTTGCTCTTGCCAAAGAAGGTCAAAATTGGGTCTACTTTGGCTTCTTCGGGCTTTTCAAAGCCTAAATCTTCTATGCATTTGCCAAATTTTGGCCCAGAGCTCTGTGCTACCTGGGTTGGCATTTTAGTGCCCACAAGTTAGGGCAGTTTTATGGGAACAAATGCTCGCCGGGCATTGTGCAGTTTTCACCCTTTAAGCCAAAGGATCCCTTTGGCTTCAAGAGCTGAAATTGACTAAAAGTGGTGTCAGCGAGTACTTTTTGTTTGCAACTCGCTTGGGGCAACGAAAGCTAATTGTATTTGGGAAAGCTCAAGGATCCGCTTTCAAACTGAACTATAACAAAACAGTTTTAAATGACAAGTGCTATGTATACGACCATGACCTAGGACAGGTGACAAATGGTCCCCCTCCCCCCCTCCCCCCCCTTCCCCCCCCTCCCCCCACCAAACATGCGTCCTGCAGCACTGTACGCCGCGATTCAGCTGGCTCCACTGCGGAAAGTGCATCTATCCCTGTTTAGCAGCTGCAGAGAGGAAGTGGTTGTGAACATAACTTACCAAACTCATCTGCTCTTTGGACAAATATAAGAAGTCGATTAAAAATACCGTGACGATTTATGCTCTGTCACCGACACCTGTAATATTAACATTTTTGTACTAACCGAGACGTGGCTCTCGACAAAAGTAAGAGGTTCAGAGTTGATCCTTGAACTAAATCATTTCATAACGTTTCCTCTTGTCAGGAAGTAACGAAACGGTAGTGGCGTCTTCATTGGAGTTAGAAATAGCATACCATCGTTTTTTGTGAATATTAACAGTTCTCCTGAAATACTTTGGGTATGTATTACCGTTAAACATCAAAAGCTACAGGGATGCTGTTATCGGCCACCTTTTTATTCTGCCGACTTTTCCGAAAAATCAAATGATGCACTAAATTTAATTTCAACGCACTTCCCAAATACACCTATGCTATTGATGAGTGCTTTTAATTAGCCTGAAGCTGTTTAAAGCTCGAGTGGAGCCTTGTATGATTCATGGTCAGCTGACTGTGGCAAGTGTTTAGGGGTGCTTTACTATTTTCATTTGATTCATGTAGTTCACAAGCTAACAAGGATAACGGCTACTGCATCTAACATTTTAGACCTAATCCTAAACAACGCGCCCAACTTGATCGGTTCAGTCAATTATCTACTAGGTATTAGCGACCATTTATTATTGCTCCTTGCCGTGTGTGTCCGTTGTGTCAAAAATGAAAAGAAAGTTCTTCGAGATAACAGCAAAGCCGATTTCGATGCCATTAATGTTGAATTGTGAAATTTCTTAGATGCATATTTCGAGATATTCTGGGAGCGCTGTGCCGAGACCAATTAGACACTTTTTAAAGAGAATGTGATTTAACTTACTGGAAAATACATACCACTAAAAATCATAATCTCAAATTCAAATTTTTCGTGGTTTAACAAAGCGCTCCTCAGGTTGCCCAACAAAACGAAACGCTTATTTAAAACCGCGAGGCTTACATCGTGTCCCTTGCGATGACGGAAGTATTTACTTGTGTTGGATATAGCATGTCGGAGTTCACGCGCGTAAGAAAAAGACGTCGAGGTTGTTCATGCGCGGGGAGGCTCTCGTGGGCTTGTGCATGGCTAGGCATGGCGGACTGGTTGGTGTTCTTTTTGTACATACGTTGCAGACCTTAGTGTAAGATAAACCCTTTTGTCCTGCTAGTCCACAGCGACTATGTCTCTTTCATTCTGCGCCCGCAGAATAAAACAACTTGCTGATCAGTGTTACAACAAGGCTCTTCAAAATGCCAAGCTAAATTGTTTTAGTCACTCTCTTCCAGTCATATTAAGAAATAACCCACGTCGATTTTGGAACATGACATCTCTTCGTGGTATACCCTCTATTATCTTGTTGAAAACACCAAACGAAAATTTGGTTGATGAGTCACTATGTGGCGCAATGTTTCAGGAAGTGTTTAAGTTATTTTCTAACACTTCTAACAATGTCACTACAGCCTATCATTGAGGCGTTTTTCTGTTGATGGTCGTCATTAGTCCTGATAGAGTTTTAAAAATCCCGAATGGTCTGAAGCGGGCTTCGATAACCGGAACCGATGAAATTGAGTAACAACTCCACAAGGTCACAAGTCAGTACTTTTCCTAGCTGTATCTCGCACATATCTCTCAGCAATCAATTAACACTTAATATGTACCTAGCGACTGGAAAACTGGTAAAGTAATTGCCTCGCACAATTCTGGTAGCAAGCATTCTCACATTATTAATAGGCCTTTTTCACTAACCAACCTTCCGCGTAAAGTTTTTGAACTTGTAATTTATACACATTCTCGTATTCTCGTCAACTTTCTGGAAACACATTTGTTCTTTTCACCAGTCCAACATGCCTTTAGGAAATATTTTTCTTGTGAAGCACAACTCCTATCTATCATGAACGATTTTCATTCCGCTCGTGATCAGAGATCTCGGGTGGATTGTATCTTTTTAAATTTTTCAAAAGCTTCAACAAGCTCTCACATAAACTTCTATTGCTGAATTTAAGTAAACTTAACATCAACTCTAACCTGTTTAAATAAATTGTTTCATTTTTAACCAATCGCTTCCAATTTGTAACGCGTAATGGCGCTCAATCCTCTCTTGCATCAGTCTCTTCCTCATTTTGCTTTGTATTAATGACTTGCAGACTTGTGGTTCTCCTTCAATCAAACTCTCCAGCGATGACTGAGCTGTTTGCCGTGTTATATCCAGGCTAAACGATTCACAAAACTCTGACATGATTTAGATTAGATTTTTTAGTGGTGTGAACTCTTGTTAATGCTGCGTAATCTTACGAATTGCAAACCAATGTGCATAACACATAAAGCTACATTATTTGCTACTTATAACTAGAGTTCCATTGTTTTCGGATAAATTCGATAAACTCCGAAAAACACTTACCGGTAAAATGTTTGCCAATTTGGACTTCTCCAATAAACTCGGAATGTCTATCTGCCAATGCCACCCCTCCCCCCTCCCGCAAAATAAAGAAATAATTAAGATACTTTTTTTAAACAATATGATAAGCACAGAGTCCATGGTCCTGGCAAAATGCCACCATAATTATCTTTCAAATCTCGGACCGTTGTCAAAAGGGGTCTTACCGCTTGTCTCGTCAAGGTTGATTCAGGGCAACAGGTCATTGTACATTCGGGTCACGATAAAATCCACTCTTTTGGTTTCCAGTTTGGATCATGCGATTTGTGATTTAGAGAAAAGAGAGGGTATTTTTCGGTAACAGTGAAAGCTTTGAACCCTAGAGACAGTATATTATTGAAAAGAGGGGAGTTGAAACTTCTCTGTTACATCCTTAACCACTCCACCTCGCACGGCTGCGAGCTAGATAGATGGAATATGATGGGATCACTACGAGTCTCGTAGCGACTAACTCCGGGAGTTTACTGGTTTTAAGGTATCTGAGAAAACACGATTCCGCTTAAAGACAAGGACAGAGGAATAACAGACACCACAGAGCGCTAACTTTCAACTGGTTTAATTCAAGAGCCTCAGTGTAGGTACACACTGCGTCACCGCACCACACCTCAACCAATCCGTGGCCCCGCCACTGACCGCAAGTACACTAACTCTTTTTCCGCCAAGTCAATTGAAGTCACGCTGAGGCTCTTGAATTAAATCAGTTTAAAGTTAGCGCTCTGCGGTGTCTGTTTTTCCTCTGTCCTTGTCTTAAAGCGCAATCATGTTTTCTCACGTGTAATACCAATTCGCTTAACAATCAGCACTTGTTAATTTAAGGTATCGACGTTTATCGAAGCAACACTTGTGTGCGACGTTGTCGCGGGACAAATTAATAATCCAAAAGGCAATGGTACCAATGCCAAATTCAACTGAAGAAATTTAAATGGATTCAAGCGCGTTTTATTTTTTCTTTGGCATACGTTTACATTCGGTTATTATGCAATATTTTTATTTTTAATAGAAAACACTGCGAAATTAAACTCCGAATTTCGGAGAATCGGGAATCAAACAAATATAAACTCCGATAATCTCCGAATCTTCGGCAAAATATAAACTCCGAAATAACACCCTCCGAATTCGAGGAAAAATAAAATCCGAAAACACGGAACCCTACTTATAACCTTTATCACACACCCTTACAGCTTTTAGATTCATACAAATATCTGGGAGTGATAATAAGCGCCAATCTTTCCTGACAGTTGCATGTTACTTACGTAAGTAAAATGCTAATCAGATGCTTAGCTATCTCAAACCTAACGTCTACCTAGCTCTCTCATCATTAAAGCGTTTTCTCTATAAAACGCTTGTGCGATTTAAACACGAGTATGCGGCCTCCATCTGGGATTTGTATACTAAATATCTCACTGACTAACTTGAGGCAGTTCTGAACATGTCCTCACGTATTAGACTAGCCAATTTTAATCCCCAGCAAGTGTCGCCTCAAAAAAGAAAAGCTTACTCCTTCCAACTCCCGCACATTGTCGCAAAACTCTATAGCATTTGTATTTGCATAAGATATACCGTCATATTCCCCAACTCACTACGCAGCTAATAATCCCAACGTTGTTTCCGCACGCATCGACCATCACAAAGTCGGTGTCCCATTTTGCCACTCTAATTCTTTTTTTTTTTGCATCCTTCATTCGTAAAACTTCCAATGATTGGTATTGTTTACCTGCATCACCAACATCAATTGTTCACTACACGCTTTTTGTACTAATATAGCTAACTACCAGTTCCCTACTGTTGCAGTAGTTGCTGTTCCTATTGTGCGTCACTTTTTGCATTTTTTACTTCCCTCTTTCCTTCGTAATGCACCCGTCCCGTGAGAATCAAATAAATAAGGATATAAATTGGTTTTATGTTTTGAAGACGAGGAGAAATGAATTGAAGTTGTGACTCAGCGCTGTTTGTGCTGTCTTCCGCTCAGGACTGGGCCGTATCGCAACATAACTGTATCACGATAGTATCTTATATATACTTTAGAGTATCTATATTTAAATATCAGGATACATTTAAGATTGGACTTTTATCTCAGTAGTGAAATACACTTACGATGTATCGCTTCTATCGCCATACTTTGCCAGATTTTGATATCTCGTTATATTTGTGACCGTTTTTACGAAACATTTAAAAGAAAAATGCATATATTAGGTACAAAATGCTTCAAAATATATATGAGCCCGCCAGATAACAGGATCCATCCCAGTCACCAACATTAAAAAACTCGTTTAATAAGAATACGTGCAATATTAATAGAATAAGGTCCTCTCCACAAATTCCTCCACTCTTTCCAATTTAGTAGAGCGAACGCTGTAAAGGACTTGAGTGGAGAAAAAGTACGGCTCTGCCGTCCGCTCTCATCAGGCAATGGGTGACACAGAAGCATATAAGAGGGCAGTTCGAAATGCGCCCTCACAGCAAAACAGGATTCATTTTGTGCAGACGCCTTTTGTCGAGCATGGCTAGCAGTCTTTACCGTTCAGCAACCATGGGGTTCACCGGGGGGACATGTTTTTAGGGCATTACTGATAAATAAAGAGTTCGATGTAAGGAGAAGCCATAAATTGATACAAAAAAACGAGCACAAGCATAAAGTACCATTTGCATTTGCCACGAAATAAACCCATTCCAAGTAGGACAGTTTGGGAACAAATGTATTTCTACGGGTATGTGTATCTATACTTGAAATCGAAAGAATAAAACACTGAGGACGAGGGAAGGGCAACCACGTTTGTTCTGGACTTGTCCTCCGCGTTTTATTCTTGCGATTTCTAGTATTCATTTTTAACTCGCTCGTATTTGCCAGACCAGACTGTGTTTGTATCGCGGAATACCTTTTCGCCATTTTTGCTGAAGTATCCCAGGGATATCCCGTTGCATAAAAGACAAATGTATGTCAGCATATGTATTTTGATCTTTACAATGCATGCATCTCAGTATTTATATTCCCTAACACTTCTTGGAATACCGTGAAACCTTAAATGTTCGAGAGCTCCAATTTTTCGCCAATTGTGAAATTCGAGAAATTTATTGGCTTCGAATATTTCTATTGTCTGTGGATGCGAACTTTAGCCTTAAGAAATCGCGAAATTTAATGGTCGCTAAAAGTACACCGCTGTCCAGTTCGCGAAAAATCAGGGCCGCTAAAATAAAGGTTTTTTTTGTGTATCTCTCGGCCCATCCATGCGTTCGTCTACTTGTCATTGTGTCTTATTTTTTCGCTGTTCTCCTGTTGTTTGCTATTTCGGTCTACTTTCAGTGACCAAAGTGAAGTCAGTATTCCACCCCAATTCACCAATCGAAAATGATAATTTGCTTTCAAAATGTAGCAAAAGTCCAAGGATTCGCAAAACGTCAAATTGTCAAACAAACGTCTCTAAAATAGGTAGATGAAGATATGTCTGCAAATTGTAATTCTACGAAACGTGTATTGAGAAAATTATACAGAAACTATTTGTATTTGGCTGCAATTTTTACTCTATTAGTTCCCTTCAGCGTTTCAGTCGTATGCATCTTCAGGATATAAATGCGAAGAATTTCTCAGACCTTTGACTTGACTAAACTTTTGTTGTTTTGTAGGTTATCAAATGTATTTAGGCAGAGCTGCAACTGGCATATATTAAGCCTGGTAGCATTGAAGCAGAGCTAGAATGCTATTAGAATAATGTAGTTCAACATAAGGTGCAGGACGCTTTAAGTACTTTATGAAAACGGAAATACCACACAATTGAGCTTCAAGAACACACCAAGGAGAGCAAAGCATGTATTAAGCCAATATTTCTTTTCTTATATTTCATTATTCTCTTGGCTTATTAATTTCCTGGCTGTTTTTCGTACACCTCGCTCTTGGACGACCCAGGAAGATAAGCTTTTCAAGATGGCTTGTTGGTGCTTCGCACATGATGAACATAAAGTATCCGAGGATGCTGGCCCACACGAACACCGCAAAAGAATCCGTCACCTGCAAAAGGAAAAGTGTTACATTTTTGATAAAACAAACAAAAATATTTCCTGAAAAAAAAAAAATGAAGGTGGACATATTAACGTGTTTCGCAATCCCGAGGACAAAATTTCAGTAGAAATTTGGGACTTCGTTTTAAACATGGAATAATGGAATATCAGTATTTACGTTTTAGTTCCACTTGTTTGACAGGTATTGACAGGCAGAGGTGTGAGGCACCTGTTCCAGCGATAGGCACCAGTGTTAGCGATGCGGTAACTAACGAGATACTGATTTATTACCCTCAAGGTCAAGCAGGACGTTATAGGGGGAATGGGTTACATAGAAAGAGAAAAAAATACAAAGCGAATGAAAAGAGACATGCAAAACATACAATAATAAAATATCTAGTAATTACAGTGACTCATTACGGAAATGGAGATTAATTCTGGCAATCATAAAACAGCCAATTTAAACAATTTCACTTGTAGATGTGGGAAGGTGATTTTAAAGAAAAGAGGTGCTGTGAATAAAATGATTGTACAATGCATTTGTATCGCGAAATGGGATACCAACATTATGTTTGTGGTCAATGCGCTCTCAGAGGTAATAGGTATGTGCTAGGAGTCTTTGTCTGAGTGGTGAATTTTGATAATATACGTATGTTATGAAACAAACAGACGCGGGACATGTTTCTACGTTGTGAACGATTTTGCATTGACAAGCCGGTTTTTATTGCTGCTATGCAGGCGGTTCGGTGATAGATAGGAAGTATGTAACGTGCTGAAGTATTCTGTACAGACTTAAATTCTAATATGAGTGATTCAAGGTGGGGATCCTAGATAGATGCAAACTAACACGACAATGGATCAATGCGCAGTAAAAAAAAATTAATGATTCATATGGGATTGATAAAAAATAACCTCTCCTTCGACCCAGACTACGCATAAATTGCAACCTGAGTTTTATTTTTTGTAGATATGGACTGAGGGAAAGTTGTTGAATAGTACTGCTAAATTGGGTTAGTTCCACCTGTTATTGTTATTGTATTATTTTTATATAGACTGTGCCTAATCAAACCTTTCTATGTATATTCGTTAACTCATAGTATGAGTTACAGTGTCTAGGGCGTATATATTCAAACACAATGTGTGACACAATTGAAGGAATCTGTTTTGACCTGTCGCGTCCCACGCACAAGCCTCATCGGCTTATGTGGGTGTTGAGCGAAATTCACTTTGACGAAAAATAAAAATTGTATTGTATTGTATTGTATTGTATTGTATGCAGCATATCCCAACTTACTATGGACCAGAGCTTTGTACAGAAGTAACTTCAATGACGTAGGTGCAATAAAATGTTAAATTAAGGTAACCGAGCATGCCATTAGCATTGTTAAAAATATGTTCAATGTGAGCTTTGCCAGACAAGGCAGAGGTTATATAAACATCCAGATACTTGAACGAAGACTGATGTTATCGAAAGAGTAACCGGGACATGAAGTTTTGAGTCTGGTTCCGCGCATGCATTTGCATTTGTCTGTATTTAGTTGCATGCACCACAGTCTGCATCATTCAGATAAACAATTTATGTGAGACTGAAGTAGGAAAACGTCAGTCACTGTTAATTTTGCGATACATAACACAGTCATCTGCAAACAGACTGACGGATGAACACACATTTGTTGGTTGGTAATTAATATAGATAAGAAATAAAAGGGCCCAGTACTGTACTTTGGCAAATACCTAAGGTAACTGGAGAACGTTTATAGTCAGCATCATTAGAGAGTTTTAGTAGACCGTGTTTTCCCCTCCGCTAACTCTCCGCTACGAAAAAACCGCCAGCTGCGCCTGCGCGCCGATGGCCTTTGCTGTAGAGTTCAGGGTAGCGGAGGGGCTGAGCGGATGGGGAAACACGGTCAACTAAAACTCACTATTAACGGTAACGAACTACGATCTCTCAGTGAGAAAATAGTGAATCCATGCAGCAATATAAGGTTCTAAATTAAGTTTGCTTAGTTTGTAAAAAAGGAGCGAGTGAGATACCTTGTCAGAAGTTTGGAAAAATCAATGAATATGCAGTCTACCTGGGAGCCGCGGTCAAGAATGAAAGGAAGTTTGTGGGTGAAGTACGGGACCTGAGTTTCGCAAGAGAAAAGTCTTGCGGAATCCGTGCTGAGCAAAAGTAAAAAACGAATTCAACTCTAAAGAAATTACTAGATGCGAATAAACGGCATGTTCTAGAATATTACACGGAACGCTAGTTGGGTATTATCACCCAACCAACCTACCAGTCTTCGGGGATTTTTTCTAATTCTAAAGATTGTTCAAAATGTTTTGCCAATATAATGGAACTTTATGTTTCAGGATTTTTAAGAAAATTTTAATTCAAACTATTGTCAATTTAATGGAACTATATGTCTTTTGTATTTTAAGAAATTTTGAAATCAGTTATTATGACAGATAGTTTGCTATAGTTTTGTTGGAAACTTTAATATAGTTAATATTACTCCAGCACGTAGTCGAATCTGTGCATGCTCAATGGGTCAATCTGGCAGTCTCGTAACTAGTGTTCACAAAGTATCGAAAAAATAATGCAGAACGAGTACAAAAAGAACGAAACAATTTAAGTACGCATCGTTGACTTTTTGTTTTATATCACGGCCATATATAGAGCACACGAAGGGAGGGCCTCATTTTTGTAAAGTTAAATTGTGTTTCGGTTTGCAACCCTTCGCGCTGAACCAGATTCGTAGAGCGATGTGAAATAAGATGAAACTGATGCAGGCAGGGCGGCAGCTTTAATTTACTTGATATTTTTATTCTTTCTCTTCGTCTCAGACAAACGAATCTAAAATATATTCACCGCAAAAGATTGTCGAAAAAACTTTTAGGTCAAAAGCGTTCACACGCACACCCATCTGGTCCCATTAGATGCAAAGCATCGTTTAAAAATGATTAAGTTGAAAGTAATAGTTTTGAAAACTAACATATTCCAATTTGTTTGCTGATAAATATACTTATTGCATTTTAAAAGATTTGGATATAAATATCACACCCGGTTACTTCATTTCTTATGAGCCAGATTCGAAGGCTTGTATTTAAGAAGTATTGTAATTACTAATCAAACAGTTCGGGGGTTATTCTACTTGTAAATTAAAATTTACTGTGGAAATTTGATGTATATTTCAGTTGGAGTGCCGAAGGTATCGGCAAGCAAAAGAAGAGGGTATAGCCGAAAAGTCCAGACACGTTACATTCATTTCTAAAACATTTTTCCTATAATGTTGAAAGTTTGCGCTAAATGTTTTAATGTATTAGAAAATTTATCTCTTAATACATGGTGGATTTTATAACATGCTTAAAACTAACGCTGCACGAGCAGGAACTGTTCGTAAATTTAACTGTTCAATAGTTTGCGGTGATCCAAAACAGGGTTATAACTAGTCATTTGTCTGAGAAACCGAATTATTGAGAATGAACTAAACACATAAACCTCAAGCTTTCGAATTCCCGATGAAAGTATTTTGGTTCGCTTAATTTTTTTCTCTCCTTTGGACAGTACGTGAGTGAAAAAAAATATTTGAAAAGTCGGAAATTATAATGATAAAGCAAACTACACCAACTTGACTTAACAATTATAACAATTAAATCTGATGTTTTGTCTCTTATGCTGGATGCGAAACGACTGAATAAATTGTTAAAATTGTTAAGTCAAGTTAGTGTATTGTATTTTATCAAAGTATGTGAGGCACCTAAAGAAGCGCAAAATACAAGGATGAGGAAGTAGACAGACAAGAGCGGACAGACTAGAGGCGGCCCTTAAAAAATCCTGCAGGCATAGTGCAAAAGAAAGTTTTGATAAACAGGTTGCGAGGCTTAGGAGAGCGGGTTTCTCTCAGGGCACTCTGATCGAGGTAGCAGAGAGCCTGGTAAAAAATATTAAATGATTACAGAGGCAGCCCCGTGACACGAATCCGACGAGGCCGGTATTAATCCCGTATATGCATACAGTCACGCATAATCTTAAGGAAGTTGCCTCGCGCTACGATGTGCCTGTGGTCTTCACTGCACCCAATAAGCTGGGGCGGCTGTGCCGTAAGATCAACAATCCCATTGTATCGAAAGATCCTTGTGATACCAGGCACCGCACAAAATACACAGAGTGTACTACGGGTTTCGTCTACAAAATTCCTACGTCATGCGGCTCGTCTTATGTCGGCCAGACGGGAAGGTGTTTCAATGATCGTGCACGGGAACACGCCGCGGTGACGAACGTCACTCCATCGGGACATCTTGCCACTCACTGTAGTCGTTGCCCATGTGCCCCGTCATTTGGCGACACCAAGTGTCTGGCTAGATACCCGGATAGGGTTTCTAGAGAACTGCACGAAGCCTGTAAAATATCGGTACAGGAGGAGTAATCAAAAGGGTTTATATACAATATTTACATTTGGAAGGCGTTGAGGTCCGTTGAGGCGTTTTTTGCGATCGTCTTCATCAACGTAAAGACAGCTAGATAAGGTCATGGTGGTTTCTGGAAATCGGCCTCGGACACTCTCCAAATGATGTCGTATAGTGGCTGCAAGGAGGAACGGGCTGCAGGTTGCTCCAAACTGGATTCTTGTCATTCTCCAGA
Organism: Ixodes persulcatus; assembly: GCA_013358835.2. Classification (NCBI taxonomy): domain Eukaryota; kingdom Metazoa; phylum Arthropoda; class Arachnida; order Ixodida; family Ixodidae; genus Ixodes; species Ixodes persulcatus. The sequence continues at coordinate 305,147 of JABSTQ010010110.1, forward strand.
TTTCTAGAGGGTTGTGCGGTTGAGCAGTTCTTGGGATGTCTCGAAACCAGAAAAAACGAAGAGCGTTTCGATCTTCGGGTGCAAGAAAAACTTGTAGAAAAGCCTTCTCAATATCAGCGCAAAGGGCAATCGGATGCCTTCTAAAATTCAACAGCATTTGCATCAGGTCAGGATTTAAGTTTCGTCCTGCATGGAGGTTTTGATTTAGAGAAGTACAACGTGGGGCATGAGACGACGCATCGAACACTATGCGAACCTTGGTTGTCTGTCGATCATTTTTTATCACGGCTCTATGGGGCAAGTAATACGTTTTTTCACTGTGTTCCTCGTCATCATCAGGTTGGACTCGTTCGGCGAACCCTTTAATAAGGTACTTCTTCACAGCCTTGTCATACTGCATGAGCAGACAGTCATCTCTACGTAGTTTTCTGAGCAATGCAGCTAAGCGAGTTTCTGCAACATCCTTATTTTCTTGTAACAGAGGTTCAGGGAACTTCTACAATAGCTGGGCTTCGTATCTTCCGTCTATCTTCTTCACGGAGGAGTTGAACGATTTTAGTAAATACAGAAAAGAGCCACACTCTTGGTCCTTCGATGGTGAGTCCCTAATTCCCAGACTTTCTAGTTCCCAAAATTTGCGCAGTTCTGAGCAGATGTCGTTAGATGCCTCGCCGACGCTCATCGTGAACATAGCAGTGGTGGTACATACATTAGAGGCGTTACTCACTTTTCCGGGACCTTGCAAAGACAAGCCAAATATGGTCTCCACAGCAGCCAGAGACGAGTTGATACGTTTGACACTCCCAGTCGTTACTTTCCAATAATAATGAGACCCGATGAGGATGTTCACTCCAGGTTCTGGTATTTCGTTCTTTAAGGGAAGGTCCGCCAGAGTCATACCCTTCGACTGTAGATTCTGTATGAGGCTGGTGTCTGTTACGCAGAGAATTTCTCCACAAATCTCGGGGACTTCCAAGGCCTCCATGGCAATTTGTGCTCTGCTGTGCTGGCTTTTCAGAAGAATCTTGACGCGGCGACACCTTCTTTTCGTCCCTTGTGCAGAGTCACAGGAGGCAAAAATGGCGAGGTCTTCTTCACCGACGGGTCGGCAACGGAGACTTTTCTGAGACAGTCCGTTTTACAAAGGAACGCTGGCTCCCCCCATCGATCAGGACTCGAAGTGTCTCAATTTGACCCTTAGCTAGTACTTTAGCAGTCTGAAGTAACACTTGTTGGGGACTACTTGATCTCGCTCTAGATATCCCGATGAATTGCGAAGGCCCTCCAGGAACGTTAGGTGATGGTCGGAGTGCACCCCATTCTGGATCACATAACACTGTCAGGTGTCTGCCGCCGCAACCCGCGCAAGAAGGCGTTCGTGCGCTTCGACACTCTCTTGCTCTGTGAAATTGTTTTCCACATCGAAAACATCTATTGTCATGTTTAAGTTTCTCTTTCTTCTCTTGTAATGTCAGGTGTGTCGTGCATTCCTGCAGCGGGTGGTCATCAGAGCCACAGAAAACACAGCAGTGGACGTTCACCTTTTCTAATGTAGGGAGAGCCGATGCAGACTTATCTTGTCAACAATAGAGCCTTGTGATGGGCGGAACTTTTCCTTTGAAGAGTGTGTGGAGAGTTGAAAGCACTTCTCCCTTGTTATAACTTCTGTATCAAGGAGTGCAAGAAGCACTGTGAGATCGTCTTCCCCGTCCCCTGAAGTCCCTTTAGCTTCCAGCTTCCGGTTGTACCTCAGCAAAAGATCAGAAGGGAGGGCTCTTTGGAGTACGGTTTGCAGAAGAACACCGTAAGAATGTGCATCCACTCCTAGACTTTGTAGGCTCCTGATCCTTGTCACTACATCATCATGGAGTTTCCTGGGTCCCTCTGTGTCCTCTTAGGATCTTATTTATTTGGTGTCCATGAGATGGGAAAGATGGTTATTAACTATCACAGTGAGCTGACCGAATCTCTTCTTTAAGAGTTCAATCGCAACGCTGTAATTGTCACTGGTCACGGGAATCCCCTTGATTGCAGCATCGCCTTTTCCGATCAGGTAAATCTTCAGATATTTGAACTTGTCGACTGGAGACAGTGTTGGATTGTCGTCTATAGATGACTGAAACTGGTCCCAGAACGTTTGCCAGTCTTCAAGATCTCCGTTGTGTTTTGGAAGTTCTAGTCGTGGAAGCTTGACATTAGGTCCACTTGCTTGACGTTCTCTAGGGTCATTTGCTTCAGTGTCGTTGTTAGAAAAAACTCTTTCGTTGCATTGCTGTTTTCGTAACGCTCGGGCCGTTCTCGTTTTAACGTTGCTTATAGTCTCTTCGTACGTGGTACAGGTTTGTGTTTCTTCTATTTCGTTCCGGTCAATGAGGTCTGCGATCTCGCATCTAGTTGGTGTAGCGACGTTTATTTCAATGTGAGGAAGTTGAGCTTCTCTTCTATGTCACCTTCTGGTAGCGGAGTCAGCTCTAATGCCGAGGAAATGTCGTTGACAAGCTTGGTAACAGTGGACCGTATTACTCCTCGTCTTCTCTTGAGCCTTTCCATCGTTTTTTTCGTTATTTCCCGGGTTTCGGCACTATGATTTTGTAAAATATCGGTACAGGAGGAGTAATCAAAAGGGTTTATATACATTTACATCTCGAAGGCGTTGAGGTCCGTTGCGGCGTTTTTTTTTTTTGCGATCACGTCTTCATCCTCCTCGTCATCCCGTTTGAATTTTCGCGCTCAAGTATTTGTCCGCTTCTTTGTCTTCGATGAAACCGATATAGTTTATATAAATATCGTACAAAGCCTTCGAAATCCAGGCAAAGGGCAAAAAATTCATAAGTGACACGTTCCTTTCCTTCTTGCGCTCTTGTCTGTCTACTTCCTCGTCCTTGTATTTTGCGCTTCTTTAGGTGATCATGAACCAACTGGGCCAAATTGCTACCTTTATGTGAGGCACATACGCTGTCATCAGAGTGTGTTAAACCCTTAAGTGCCACTTTTTTTAAGTTACATAAAAATGCCAATTTTTTTAATAGGAATTTTATTCCTTTAGTATCACAGATTACAATTTCTATTTATTACGCAAAAATCAGCGGCGGCGAAAACAAAAGGCGCCCACTAAAGCGAGTGCTGCCATCTATGATCAGCGCCGCGCACTACTCGGACGAGCCTAGCTCGTCCGTGGAATTGAGGGGTGCCGAAAAAAACACTGGACGAGCTGAGCTCGTCCATGGCATTTTAACTAGAAAACGGCCGACGAGCTCAGCTCGTCCAAGAGACTTAAAGGGCATTGCGGCATGTAAGATTCGATGCACGGGTTCTTTTCAAAACGTATTCTCGTTGTATTGCACTGTGGGGTACGTTCCCCTTATCCACTTTTAAAGCGACATATACTTCTGTTTGTTTTCCGAGAAACGGACATAATATATTTCCACAACGTGCTACGTCTGCGAAAGGCCAATGTGTTTTCTCACCGCTGGTTGATCCGTCATTTGCATCCGGTTGTGTAAGCGGAACAGGCTGTTTTGTCTTTTAAGGTTTGCATTCTTCAAATTTTGTGCGCGTTTATTTCAAACTCCAAAAAACTACGTTTTCGCGGCAAAACTCGCTATAATATTTGTGTCATTGTGCACACTCCAGTTCTAAAGCTGCGAAGTTTTAAAGAAACTATACATATGTTAGATCACCATCTAGTGGTTCTTTTATTATATCATCATCTATCCTAACTAAGCAAAAAAAAAAACACAAAAAACTACCGCGTTTTTATATTTTATTTTATTTTACGCTCATTATTACGACTGGACGAAACCTTACAGCCTTTTTTACTTTCCGGCATATGAGTTTGAAGAAATTAAGTCACATTACGCATGAATTTCAGAATTTCGCATGCTCATCATAATCCACTACTTTCTGTCAAATGACTTGTTTGCTTAAAGGACACATGCAAAGAAAAAAAACATTTTTTTAACAACCGGTTTGGGAAAAGGAAGTCATAAAACGAATTTACAACGAAAAATCAAAATTTTTAGAGCTATATTCACGGCGCTATACGAATTTGCAGTTGGCTCCCGCGGGCGCCGCGGAGAAGTGGCCCATATTTATCACCTGACTGGCCCTTATTTGTCACGTGGTACTTGCAATCTTTCGGAAGCTTCCTATGGTCTCGAAAAGTTACTTATTAATCTTCGTTTGAAGTGCAACAAAAAAACAAAAAATAACAAGTAACTTTTAGAGTCCAAAGGAAGCTCCTGAAAAAGCGCAAGCAGACGCGTGAGAGACCTGTGCGCCGGTCAGATAACGGCGGCGGCGCCCCGAAGCAGGCGAACTTGTGCGGCGGCGGCGACGGCGGCGTGGAGAAACGCGTTGAAGCGGAGTTCGCACCACGCTCAGCGTGCGGCGGCGGGGTACTTTGCGGCGCCGGCGACGGAGCGCGGTGGCGCGCGGGCCTACCACGTGACCAGCGGCGGCTCCCGCCAGCGCCAACTATAAAATCGTTTTGCGCGGTAAATATAGCTCTAAAATTTTTCTTTCTTCGTTGTAAATTTATTTTATAACATTCTTTTTTCATCTAGACTGTTTAAAAAAAATTTTTTTTTTCCTTTGCATGTGTCCTTTAAAGGGTCACTGACAGCACCAAAATTTGTTTTCTATTTATTGACAGGTGATTGATTACGGTGTCCAAAGACTACCCAATGAATAGTTTGCTAGAGCGTGACGTATATTTTTAATAAAGTAAACAAAAAAACGAAACTGCTCGGAACCAAACCAAAACTGGACTGGAGAGGAAGAAATATAGAGAAGGAGAGAGGTTGCAGAAGTCACGTGGCTGTGATGCTTTTTTTCTGTCTCAAACAATGAATTTGCAGCTTTTTAGAAGTCACAAAAATGGGTATCATATTTTCAGTCTCTTTTTAATATTGTGCGCGTGCATTCGATGCCAACGGCTTTGATTATATTTGGTGGTTGTGTCTAAACCATAAAAAAGGCACGTGGCCAAGGAGAAGAGAGTGCGCGCGACTCAAACTGGCCACTTCTCGAATGGGTGTTTTCGGTCGGAAAGAAAACGACTTTCGAGCCTGGAAGTTTTTTCTGGGTAGTTGGGCTCTCATATGCAATGTACAAATAAAAACCTTGGCGAACATAAATACCCTGTCGGCGTCCCTTTAAGGGTGCAGTGCGGCAATTTTAACGGTGAAATAATTAGCAGTTTCTATTTTTAGTTAGTTTATCTACGCACAAGAGAGAAGAAACACGCCATCTTACCATGATAAACTGATCTCCTGCTGCGTAATCAGAAAGAAACAAATAAACGAATTATTTGCAGATCGATAGCTGCGGGTGGCGGTTGTGGGAGCCACGGTGGCGTGTCCCTGAGTTCCACGAGGAAGTCAACAAAACCTGTCAACCCTGTGGCGCACAGTCTTTTCTGATGGTCGCTGCGCGACGCTAATCCTCGAAAAGTCGACAATGGCGGAGGGAGCGGCTGAGAACTCTGAACCCAATGGTAAACCAGATGGTCTCCCAGAGACGTCACACGATAGACGGCGTGAAACTCTCGAAGGACGGGATAAAAACTAGCGCTCGCTACAAAAATGGTTTTCTGTTCGTCATTTCACAGGCAACGCAGATTAGTTGCCAGAGACTTTTGGCCAAAGTCCGAAAATTGTTGCACCGCCACTTTAGCAGGTCCCTGATTGAGCCGGAATGCATAATATGCGCACGAAAGAAAAAAAAAAAAAAACGTTTGCTTGACAGCGGTACGTACATTGTGGAAAATGTTCCAGTTCATACGCTCCCTGGAGATGTGGGCTCGAACGTGGTAGAAAGGAAAATGAATCAGGTAGATGCCATAGGTGAGCTTGCTGAATGGTGCAAATGCCTCCCATGACAAAAAGTCGCACAGCAGCCCTGCAGATGTAAATGTCATAAATCATCATGATATCAAGCAGAGTAAAAACTACCTTAAGGGTCACGTAAGATGTTATTTATTCGGAAATAAAATAGCATTTTTATATATTTAGTACGTTGATTCCGGTTAGCCTTCGGTATACGATGTTTCATTTTTCGCGTAACGTAGAGCATCAAGAACACTTTCTTTTTTAAATCGAAAAATGCACTTTTAAAGACACAATTGCAAAGCGAAAAAAATACAGAATTCGCAAATTCGCTTGAGGCAGGAAGAGCCTCTTATTAAAAAGGAACCCTGAAGTTGAAGTGTCTGACAATGCCACTTTGTTTACAGAAGGTTTCGAATTTTTAAACATATTTTTTGCTGTTAGCTGGCGCTTCAAAACAATTTTAGAAGCCAGTGAGCGTCCCTACACTGAAAGCAAGTTCCGATATATGTGTTTCCTTAGAAAAAAACAAAAACAAAAAAAGTCCATGTGTCACCACTGCCTTAAAAAAACTCGAGGTACACCTAAGCATTTCTAATGAGTTGTGAATGCGAAAGCATGCAAGCCGCTCGTCTGGTCGTCCGCTCCCTTTGTCGTCTGCTGCGTACTAGCGCGCCCGCGCTTCGGGATCTCGGAGGCCATGGCGCAGTGGCCAATGGGAGCCCCGTCGACGCGCGCCAGCCAATGGAACCGAAGGTGCGCGGAAACTAGGAGCCGTTTTCGCGCTTCCAACTGATGACGTCAGCTCGCTCCATGAGACAGGTAATGCTTCCGCATTAAAAAGATCTGGAAGAACGCGGAACTGAGGAATTTTCTTGGCTGAAAAAGTGAATGTGTATTGTGACACAACCTTTACGCCCCGACAAGATTACCGATATCTTGCGACGCTCTTTGCCCCAAACGTTATGTATTCCTTCACGTGACGGGAAGTACTCGACAACCGATTCAAATTGTGGGGAGTCGTACTCCACTTCTTACTTTTCTGCCAACGATTCGAAGCTGGGTCCTCGCCCTGCCAATCAATCGCCTGACACCGTTATCTGCGTGTGAGCGAGAGCAGAGGACGTGATCACGTGACTCAATGCCGACTGTTGACTAGTTCAGCGTGCCCGTAGCCTAGAGGAATACAGTCTTACGTAAAGAATGGCCACTCCCTAAGACCCCAGCGGCTCACTCGACTGTCAGCGCACCTAGCGGCTGTTGTGAAGTTGGTATCGGCTTCCTGTTTAGACGCTTCCGTTTAGTACATGGCTAGAAATTTGGCTGCTATCTCAATGGCTGGATGACTAATATCAGTGATTCCCTTTGTATTAGGCGGTATCTTGCGACACATATTCTGTCATGACAAACCTTAACTTTTGAATTTTGTTCGAATGGATCGCTGCAACGCACGCTTATATTCTAAATTACAGAGTATACAGGGAAACATGCTCAATGTTGCACATAAAATTAAACGGCTTCACTCAATTGAAAAAGAGGGGGACAACCGAACAAGAAAATTGAGTATTGCACAAACATTTTTTGTGACCACAAAAAAAAAAAACGGTTCTGAGGGCGTTTGTAGAAGTGTTTACTACATTCCACCATAAGTGCGAAACAAACTAAGAGGCACACGAGCGAGATCGACGCTTTAAACGAACCTGTAATGCACACACGATCGTGAAGTGAAAGCGTCGTTCCAGACAACACGTTCGTGTTTGTAGCGTCAGCACGCTCGAGTTTATTTAACACAGAAACAACAAGCGTTAGGGCGACGGAATTGACGTTCAAGAGATGCTTGAAACACTTTCCGCATCGTTGCGGCCTTAACCGTCCCAGGTTCGCCACACAGTAAAGACGAGAAGTTCATAAGACGACAGCACCAGCACGCAGCTTCCGCCCGCCGCCACTTTGGCTGTCGTTATGGTGGCTGAGGAGTCGTGTGTCTTCCAGTGTCTTGCGGTGACACGTTACGGGTGACGGCGTTACCGGTACAGCGTTACTTTCTTGTTTACGTGTAACGTGCTCGTTATATTTTCAAAACAGTAACGGGTAACGTACTTGCGTTACTAATTTCGAGTAATGGGTAACGGCGTTACGTTCCTTGTTACTTAAGGCCGGTTCACACATGCAGCGAAGCGCTAATGTAGCGCTTCTCACGTGTCGTCAGCTACTTATCGTCTGCCATGAACAACTGTTTTGACAGTGCGATACAAAGCTGGTGAACGCTTCCTTCAGCACGCGCTTAAGCGCGAGGTCAGCGCTATGCCTGTAGAGCTCCGCTGCATGTGTGAACAGGCCTTTATTCTTCCCAGGATTTAACAAAATTACTATTATATTTTTTTCGTGTTTGTAGAAGCCAAGTCATGTGAATGTTTAAGTTTTTTCGGCGTTTTTCTTTGCGTTTCTTGTTTTTTGAATATCTAGGTAAAACTGTAAAGAAGTTTCTTCCTAGGTATGTATCTTTAAATATGGCGCCTAGACATACCTGTAACATCAAGAAAATAAAATGTCTTAATACATATTAAAAAAGTAACGCATAATGTGCATATTTGTTCTGTACCGGTAATGTGTTTCTTTCATTTCGATGTAACTTAGTTCGGTAACGCGTTCCTTTAAATACAAGTACTCAGTAACGTATTTCTTTACTTTTTTTTTCGGCAATGCCTACAACACTGGTCTTGCCAAAGCCCCAGTAACACTCGTTGCCATTTCTTTAAAACTTCCGAAGCTACGAATTATTTTAAAAACTTGTAAATTAAAGTGGAACAAATTAATAATGCAACATATATGAAGAATGTATAAATAATTAGGCCACACCGCGCCAGCTTGCGTGTGTTATGAATCTAACAGCTGGTTCGCAGTAGGGCTCTTGTGGCCCTTCTTTACATGTCACTATATTTCTCTATGCCCGGAGCCTTCACTGACCTGTCAGCTTAGCAGTTCGCAAGCTGAGAGTACTGACGTCTCGCCGAGAGTATGTTTAGGTAACCTCCCGGTATCAGTTATGAGGCGACGATTCGCCGACTCCTTTTTTGCAGTCCCATGCACGGTGGTCACGAAAAGGCATAAAGAATTTGCGTGTCTTGTTGTTTATTTGGAATGGCTGACGTTCTTATCGACTGCGTTGTCGAAAACAATTATACCTCTAAAACGCGAACCGAACGTGACTTTGATAAACTGAGATGGCGCTGAGCAGCCTGCATCTTGATATTGACTGGCAAATAGACGCAATATGATCGACAATCGGTCGGCCAAATGAGCGGTCCATACTTCCTACCTCGGACTAGAGGTTACTGTTATGTATCGCTGGAAAGAACCTCAGTTGGAGTCCATGAAATGTTCTGATCTCCTCTGGAACAAAGGCGAATTCGTTATCTGATACCACCTTCCGTGGTTCGCCCAACGTCGCAAAAACGTTGCGTAGTTCGCCGATAACGATAGCTGAGGCCGTATTTGAAACCTCACGTACTTCAAGCCATTTAGTGTGTGCATCTACAAAGAGTAGAAACACTTTCCCGTCTACCGGTCCCGCAAAATCGACATGATTTGCATCGCAAGGAGTCGACGGTTTTCCCATGTTGGGCTGTTGCCTTCTGATGCCGCTGACAGGTCTCACACTTGACTACACAGGACTCAGTCCCCTTGCCAATCCCTGGCCACCAGAGGTAACGTCGGGCGCAAGATTTCATGGCGACCACCGCCCTGCTGCCCGCATGCACACTGCTAAAGCCTCATGTCTCGTAGAGGTGGGAATTACGACGCGCGACCCACAGATGAGACAGCCACGATGTATTGATAATTCGGTGGCTTTCGACCTGTATGCTGTGAACCGCTCGCCTGTTAGCTTCTTGACCTCTCCATTTTGACTTCTTGTAGAACTTCAGAAAGCGTGGTGTCCACTGTTTTCTTGTCTGCCAGTTCTTTAGCAGTCATAGGAAGTTTAGTCAGAGCTTCCAGCATAGGAACGTCTCCAGGTGGTCGCAGTTCGTCCTCAGTCTCCTCCAGTGGTAGTCTGCTTATTGCGTCTGCGCTCTGATTGTGTTTTCCTGCTCTGTAGGCGAGCTTATAGTCGAAAGCCGCTAATATTACACATCATCGTGTCAAACGGGGTGACAGGACCGCTGGTACTGAAGATTTTGGACCCATGATCTCCAGTAAGGGCTGATGGTCGGTAGTTATGGTCACGTGACGTCCAGCAATAAACTGAAGGAAGCGTTGCATGGAAAATACAACTGCCAGGCTTCCTAGATCAGGCTTCCTCGATAAGAATAAAATCAATAGGAAACTGCATAAGCCAAGCATCAATGCCACTTGGAAGCAACTCCAAAAATTTCTGAGACTATAAACGAACACATCGATTCGCGAGAAAAGGGAAGGAAAAAAAAGGGGATAAAGGTGAATTAGGGGGACAAGATGCTGTTAGGGTCCGTCGCCGCGGTTTAAAGGTCACCAAGATGAGTTTCTCCAAAATAATTATTCTCTTGTTTCTTTTTTTTTTTTGACGGGTACGCGTGGTTTTGGTGCTACAGTTTAGGATAGTTCGGCACTTTTCTTTCAAGGTCACTGCGATGCCCTGCAGTGTCCTCGTTTGATGTCTGCTGCCATCGACAATTTTATCAAGGTTACTGCCACGTCCCAAGGTATTATACAGATAATGGCCTCTTTTGTCTGTGCGTGCGCTTGATCTCTTTGTGTGTCACATGGTCTCTTCATTTGGGACTGTTTTTAACAAAGGAGATTTCTGCGTAGAGTGTGGTTTGGAAGGGCTTCGTGGGTATATATAGGATGGTCGAGAAATAATCCAGTTAGCTAAGTTTAAGACGTCCCTTTCTGTACGTGTTCCTTCTACAAAAAAGTTTCCAATTTCTTCCACCACAGTCTCGGGTGTTATATGACATGATTAGCTATAACCAGCTCGCCTGCACACTCACTCTCTTTTTACTTATCATTCCTAGATCCACTTGTGAGTAGTTTCTTTCTTCCTTTTCTAAGGCTCTTGAGACGAAGACGATGGGTGCTTCATTTACGTCGTCATTTAGCTGTGCTAAGACAGCTCCAACGCCATATGGTGATCCGCCACAGGACACGATTAAATCTTTCTTGTCGTCATAATGCACCAACACCGTGTCCTGTGTGATGGCTTACTTCAACCGTCGGAAAGCTTCTCGATGTTTTTCGTCCCACATCCACGGAACGTCTGTTTCTAGGAGAGCATATATCTATTTTGCAATTGTTGCTCAATTTGCTCTATATTGATCATAAAATGCCAATAGCCTGAGGAATGACCGCAACCTGGTTCTGTTCATTGGCTGTGGCATCTCCCTGATCGCTTTCAGTTTCTCATTAGTTGTATGGATGCTTGCCGCGTCAGTAATATGTCCCAGGTACCGTACTATATTAACCGCAACACGGCAATTTTCTCTCTTGAGTTTGACGTCTGCTTGGGAAAGTCGTAATAGAACTGCATCCTGCCTTCACAGATGTTCCGATGGCGTTGCCCCGCAGGCAATTGCGTCGTCTAAGTAGACTCCCATTCCAGGAATTTCTGCCGGCACTGTCTCCCTAAATTGTTGTAAAATCGCTGGAGCGGCTGAGGTACCAAAAGGCACCCTCTTTACCTGGAGCAGTCCCGTTATAATCTTAATTGTCAACATTTCTGCCGTTTCAGCCGTCAACTTCAGCTGTTGAGGACTGTGTAAGGTTCAGAGTGAAAAACACTGATCCGCCTTGCAGATTTACCAATATCTCGCATATGGTAGGCGTCGGGTATACATTCGTCTTCGCTTCTTTGTTGACCGTGCTACGATAATCTCCGAACAGTCTGATGGAGTCGTCTTTCTTCCTTACGGCTACAACCGGCGTACACCGCGCAGAGTGTTGAATTGGTTTGAGGATGTCTTGGCTTTGAAGCATTTGAAGTTCTGCCTTCACTACAGTCCACATTGCGAATGGCGCCGGTCGTGCTTTAAGGAAATATGGCTTGGCCTCTTCTTTCAGTTCCCGGTGCACCGGTGGGCTATTGTGCCTGGTGATTTTTCCATAAAAACTCTGTCGTACGTGTTTAGCACCTTGGTGTTGTCTGGTCTTGTGAGGTATCCCGCCCACTTAGATTTTTAGCGCCTCAAACCAGTTCCTTCCTAGTAGGCTGCAGCCTCTTCCTCGTGTCACCAGCAGGGGCAGCATGCAGTCCTTAAACTTTTGTGGGACATGGACATTTGCTGTGCCGAGCACTCGCACTCCTTCTCCTGACTAGGTATGAAGGGTCATGTCATCTTGGTTCAGCCTCGGTGGATGTTTTGGCCACATATGACGATATATGTCCTCGCTGATGAGGGTACATGCCGTGCCCGAGTCAAATTCAAACTCCATTGCTCGGTTTTTAATCTTGAGACTGATCATGAACCTTGGTAGTAGTGCTCAATGCTCGCACAGCATCTAGCTCATATCACTCGGCCGTAGTTCCAGGAGATTCGCCATCATAATCAGATGTTTCATCTTCTTTACTCATACTATGTTTGGCGCTTGGATGTCGCTTGCGTCCTGTCTTCGCGAAACAGGCTTTCGCAATGTTGCCCGCTTTGTGGCAGAGGTTGCATTTCACGTTGCGAAACCTGCAGGTGACTGGTGTGTGCACTTCCTGGAACATATAACACTTCGTTAATTCGAAAGGTTTCTTCTCCCCTTTTTCTCTTTGTCTGAACGTTGTTTTTCCTTTTCGGGTTTTGTGAATTTCTGGCTTCTTGGTTTTCAAATGCCTTTGGTGTTCTGCACCGCTTTTTGTCTGCAGTGCGATGTCGTGCGCTTTTTGAAAGGTTGAGTTGACTTCCGCAAACAGCCTTTGTTGAAAGTGTTCGTCGCACAGGCCGCACACAAATTGATCTCTTAACATGACCTCCAGAAGCAGCAACGTTGGATTTATTTCTCGCTGCGCTGGAGCCGGCCGTCCCTTGCCAGCGGAACCATTGGTGCTGGTACTAGCAGTGGTCGCTGCTGGCGTGACCGTCAGTACTCCAAAATTGCAGTTGGCGGCCAGTTTCGACACAGCTCGATATTGATGCTCACGTAAGCTGATCCCTTTGCTGGAATTTTGTCCTGCTGGAAAGTTCTGACGGCCGTGGGTCGTAGTGCTTTCTCAAGATACTGCTTCACAGCGCACAAGATCAGACACACTTAAAAGAAATTTCACGCACTCAAAGGAAGAACTCTCACACAGCGCTGACTGACAACTCGAAATATATTATGCATCATCTTCTTCTTCCTTCACTCCGATGCAAATGGCGGTGAACCCCAAAAAACCGAGGAACGTATGAAAAAGAAAAAAAGGAAAGAAAAGACAAATTGAATAAAAACAAAAATAGAAGGAAAAAATAATGAATTCTCTGTACAGCGGACGTTGCTATTGTGCTTATTCTAAATAGTTCAACTCTTTTTCCGTTAAGGCTAGCGATGGATCACACATATCCTATCTAGCCTTACAATGTTAGCGGTTTCTACTATCTCTCGCGTCAGTTTGTTCCTGCTCCGTCCCAGAATAGTGCATTTGTCCAGGAGGGGAGAACATCCACAGTCTCTGCAGTGGATGCCTAAATGACCCGAGTTGGCATTTTTGGCGGTATTGTTATGCTCACGAAGTCGGTCATTTAGACAGCGACCCGTCTGTCCGATGTAACGCTTGCCACATGTGAGGGGGAAGGAGTAGATGACTCCTTCATTGCAGGACACGAACTTGGTCTGGTGGTTTTTTACGCATCCAACAGGTCGACTAGATGTCCCATTCACCTTCTTGCACAAGCTAGCAAGTTTATTCGGCGCGGAGAATACAACGTCAACGTTGACTCTATCGGCCAGTTTCTTGAGCTTGTGGGACAGGTTGTGGATGTGGGGAACTATGACTGGCCTTGTGGTGCGGTCTCTTGTTCTGCGTGTAAAAGCTCCTTCCTGCCTAACCTCCCTGAGTAAGACTTCGGCCACTGAAGTTAATAAAGACGTGGGGTAGCCCGCTGAAATCAACCGAGATATTTGCGTGTTGAAACTCATATGGACAGTGTGCTTGCAAGATTTTTCAAGAGAGTATTTTAGGAAGAGTTTTACAATGCCTTTTTTAACAAGCTTGGAATGTGCAGAACTATGGTTGAGGAGTGGCTTCTTTGCTCGAGGTTCGTAGGACCAGCAGGTGTGACTGCTTTCGAAAAAGAGTCGAAGGTCTAAGAATCTTATAGATCGCTCAACCGGAAGTTCATGGGTGAGTTTTAACGGGTGAAGGCAGTCCTGGAATGTGGCCAGAACACTGGCCACTGAGGCGGGGAAGGTTCCATTGTTACTGTCAAGTAAAATCAAGTAATCATCCACGTACCGAAACATACGCACTACTTTGGACTGGTCAAGGTTATGCTGCAATATTCTGTTATGAAATGCCAGATACAGGTCACTGAGGACGGGAGCTATACAAGATCCGATACATACTCCCGTTTTTTGCAGGTATGTTAAGCCTTCCCAGGTGGCAAAAGTAGAATTCAGGTAGGTGGTTATTAAATCTAGGAAACCCTTGACTGAGACACCTGACGTGTTTTGAAAGGCTATGACGCCAAAGGAGTCAATGCTTTCCTCTATGCACCTAAGAAGACGGTCTTGAGGTAGGGCATAATAAAGATCTTTGACGTCGATGGAAAAAGCGTTGAGGCTTCTGTCTTTGACATCATGGAGGAATTGACAGACCTCATCTGAGCTCCTAATCTGGTAGGGATCATTGATGTCGAGCAGGTTTAGTTTGTCTTGGAGGAACACAGCGATGGACTTTTGCCACGTGCCTCGTTCAGACACAATGACCCTGAGGGGGCAATCAGTCTTGTGCGTTTTTGCACTGAAGAAAACCTCAAGGCTGGATAATTTGCTCCGGTCGATGGATGAGCAAAGTTGCTTGAGGTCAAGAGAGCTACATAACTTCTTGGCTTGGCTTTTGATTTTGCTTAAGGTGATATCTTGGTGGCAATGGAAGACAGACTCCAGGGCCGTTAAGGCCTTATTGCCAAACAAGTCCTTGTGCATGAGCACAAAACCACCTTCTTTGTCTGCCTTTGTCTTCTTTGTCTGTTTCTCAGTATCGTCATAAGCTCGTTGAAACTATGCTCTTCAGGTGTTCTTGGGGCCACCAGCGCGCGTACAACTTCGTATGTTTTTGCTCCACATAGGGTCAGCAGTAGGGCTGTTTTATTTTTTTCGTTTTGAAGGTTCCACCACTCCGTTAGCGTCCCAACAGAAACCCAGTCGTTCAACCCAAGAACTCTCCGCCGTTTCATCAAATTCCTCAAGCTTGCCGACCGACGTCGTCGCACTAAGTGTTATGTATCGCGGGAAAGAACCTGAGTTGGGAGATGTTCCCTTTAATCATGGTGCCTCGAATCCCATATCCCGTGCTTTTTTGCCACCACACGCTGTCCCCGCGCGGGTGTATGTCCCGCCATCTGCTACCATGAGCAGATATGCAAAAGTTACTATGTCCCGTCAGGTGATCAATGGCCTGCCAAGGATTGGGAGCCTGTGCGATTGAGGTTCTACATAACGAAATTGTGCGGGATGTTCCACGGGCACGGTATTCCATAACCAGGTAGGGAAGAGTTCGTCTTTAAATTAAACAACAAAAAACGCAACAAATTTTAATTCGCGCAAGAAACTATTTGTGACCTGATGAGGACCTCAATACACGTGTTTGTTTATTTATTTTATAGACAAGGCATAGACATGCAACACACGAAGTGGGTAAGTTCCGCAAAGCTTTACATTCCATTTTTACGCATTCTTAAGGCAAGATCAGATCCTTACCTGTCTCTCAGTATAAAGGTATTAATTTGTGAATTCACGGTGGAGAGCGATGCTACTCTGATGAATATTAGCGTAATATGAATGGCTAAAAAGTTGTATTTTCTAGCCCCACTGAATGAAAAATTGAAACCCTTATTTTGAAATAAGGCCCCAAAACACAAGTCACATAAATTGAGAAGACTGGTTGAGTCAATTTATGACAACTGAATGCTCTCTCCTATTCATACTGAACTGTGTTTTGACTTGAAACGGGTAGTTGCTGTTTTAAGAACGCCTCAGATTTGCTTTTTTTTGGACGCTTCTCAGTTTTTAAAGTTCACTCGAAGACGCAGAAGCAGAAGACAAGAACCCGTCTCACCTCCTCTGGCCGTTGCACAAGCGTACGTGATCCAACTCAAGAACACCGACCACATAATCTTATCCGAAAATGCGAACATGATTTTCGCCCACTCTCCCGAGGGTTGTTCTCCACGGTTCCAGCTGTGCTTCATGAACACGCAGGTCAAACCAAGAGCCACCGATGCACACCAGAAAGCGGCCTGGAGTGCCTGTGAAACCACGTGACATCAGAAATTTATAATTATATGACACGCAAACATAGTTAAATTTTTTTGTGCATGCAAATACGATTTTTGGTGTAATCACATTTCCGTCAAAAATAATTTTCAAAAATGTTCAATACTTCTCATCAAAAAAAAAAAAAAGAATCAATATTGCGTTTTTATGAGTGTTTTTTACAGAAATATTTTCCACAGGCGACAACGTTTCGTTGTTCGGACCGAAGAATGTGAGCTTAGGAGCACGTCGTCTCAAACAAAAGTTTTCTCCATATTTACTATTTTATTTAGGTAACATTATGTTCACATATATTTAAATTTTATCATAACCGCTAGCGACGTATTAACACGAAGTTTCAATTTACTGCAGTGCATAGTTCATACATGCATAAAAGAAAAAAAAAAAAACGGATTTCATTTGCTCTCACGGACCGGTATAATTTATCATTTCGTGATCCGTACAAAAATTCTATTTATTGAATATCAGCTGTTCAATGGATACAGAACAGACTAGATACTCCAAGATACGAATTTTTTTATGTTCGCTAAAGTGCGAAAGCGGGTTTATATTCTTTTAAGGCATTCATCATTGTTAAAGCCGTCGTGCTTCGAATATCCATGTACTGCTTATACCAATAAAAATATGTCTAGATCTCGTAGGGAAGTTAAATCGAATGTAAGTAAAATAGTTTTCACACCATGTTTGACGACGTTCACGAAGTGATGTCATACCTTAGAAGGACCTTGTGATTTGTGCATGTCCACCAGAAGCCACATGATGCAGCCCGAAAAGAAGCAAACCCCATGTGTAGTGGGAAGTACGTACACGTTGTTCATGGTATCCATAAAATCTCTGAAAATTAAACGAATGTAAATATCAGAATATTCTTTGGACAAATCCACACACAGTTAACGCCCTTCATCATTTTTAAAGTCATAAAACGTGAGCAATTAAGCCGGTTTAACAAAGGACCCTCAGAAAAAAGAAAAATATTACTTAGATTTGAATTAGACAAGTCCGATGAATTACAATCCTGAATTATGTTTAATCATAACTGTAAATTAATAGGACTGGTGCTTTAGTGATTCTAAAATTCTACTTATGTAGGCAAAACTATTTCTAGTCAAATATAAAGGAAGAATTAGAGCGACACCGAAACAGTTCTTGAGGGATTATAGGTGTTTTTCCCCTCCATGTTCTTTAGAGAGCCAACGTGAGGTCACGAGCTATTTTCGGGAAAGGAGCCCGGATGGTAATCGATTGCAGACATGTATCATGAACTTCACCAGACTGCTCAGATGAGGTTAAAAGTTCGTGTGCATGTCTTCGATAGACACTCCATATCTTTGTCAGTACGCACATACGCTTGTAGCGTTCACTTCACTGCCTCCCTCGCGTAATAGTAATGTGATGCATTAGCGAGATAGATGTTTTGTGCTTAAAAGTAGTTACGTAATTTATGAAGTGTACTTCACAACATTTGCTAACCGTACGTTGTTTTGTAATTTTCGAGCTTCTAGTACTCCGTGTTTTGTGTGAGGTAGGTTGTCACTTTTGATGTTAGGGACGAAAGTTCAAGTAAACTCTGATAATTTTTTGCAGGTATGATTTATAGGTCACGCACACTCGATTCATACAGGGTGTTTCACGAAAGGCGGACACATTCTATATAACAAAAACTACGCATCCCACCAAAACAAAAAGGCTTGTCTCGTTTTGGTCCTAGGCCAGGGGCCTGTCTAGGAAAATGATTAAAATTCGGGATAATTAGGTTCTTAATTATTGTTGCATAATTATTTCTTTTAATAGTGAGTTTCAGGGCATGGTTCCAATTAGAATCTTGCTGAGCATCATCGAAAAACACTAAATCAACAAATTGCAGAGCGATAGACGGCAAGCTCAGCATTTACGGCCTTCTGAAGAAGCGCACAACTTCGACGGGTTTTTAAGTTTCGGTTTGCAATGGGAGCTCCTCTCGGCACCGACGGCACCGCACCCCGTGGAGAAATAGTGCAACCAACCTCTGCTGCCCTGTCCTCGCGCGAGATGATGCCCAGCAAGATATTTGAGAGTTTTATTTCACTCGAGAGAGAAATTGTCAGCAAAAAAAAAAAAATAGAATGAACTCGTATCATCAGCATAAATTATATATTTAATAATTGTGTTCAGGTTTACAGATCGTTGACTGATAAGTTAAACATAAATGGTTCTAAAACACTCTCCTGTAGAACTGCGAAAATTATTCGCTTTACATCAGAGCATTACCCGTTTTTTTATGATCGAATTGTGTGCAATGAGCAAGATATGATGCAATTAATGTTGAAGAATGTAAATGAAAGCCATACATTTCTAGCTTTCTTAATATTAGGTTGTGGTTATGTGATCAAATACTTTGCTGAAGTCGATAAAGATTCCAAGTGCCATTGTTTTATCATCGAAACTTAGCAAAATATATTATTTTTTTTTCTAAAAATGCACACAACGTGCACTTTAGAATATGAATAATATATTTTGCTAAGTTTAACAATATACCCGAAAGGCCTAAAGAAATGCTTCATTCGCATCTCGTAATGTTCGCAGAAAGGATAGCATAGTCACTCCATCACGGTTTGGTTTTCGCAAAAGGCGATCAACAGAACGTTGATCGTCTTTTGCGAAAACCAAACTGTGATGAATTGATTATACTATCTTTCCTGCGGTTAGTACCAGATGCAAATCTAGCATTTTTTAGGCCCTTCGAATATATTGTTAAACTTGAAATGGGCCTGTATTTACCCATATCGTTCTGATGTCGCTTTTTGTTCAAAACGTTCACCCTTGCAATCTGCATTTTTGTAGGAACTGCCCCTCGCTGCATACACAGATTAAAGATATACGTCAAGCAGGGGGATATGAGATCAATTGCATATTTTATCGGATCTATTTTCTTCTCATCAGGGTCACAGCTTCAACAATTTTTTTGCGATAAACATATTTGCGTCATTTCTGAATCTGTAGTACAGTGATGTCTCGTTAATATGGACAACTCCGTTCCCGTAAAAAATCGGCCATAATGTGAGTTGTCCATAATAACGAGACAAAAATTCTTGTATTTTCCCAGTTCGTTTCCGAAAGAGGTGTTCATATAGTGGGGTATCCATATTAACGGGGTCGATATTAACGAGACATGACTGTAGATTGAAGAAAGCTGCAGCTTGCATTTCGATTTTCAATATACGAGCAAGGGCTTTCACCAGGCATTTGCCTAAGTTTACAAAATTATACTTAAAAGACTTCGCTAGTGGTCATTCCGTTAATTCTATGTCATTCGCATATTTTTTTTTTTTTTCAATTTGTTCGCTACTATTTGCGAATGATTTAAAACATTGTTAAGCTTTTTCCACGTGATGTTCATTTGCATTATGAAAAACATAAAGTGATTGCTAAAGTATCTCGTTGTAGCAGACTTTAGTTCCTTTGAAAGTCTATTTCGATATAATTTAAACGCTTTAAGGTTTTTGGGCTTCCTTGTTACTACGAATGATTTGTACAAAGCATTTGTTTCTATTAATTTTTGTTATAATTTCAGGAGTTACCCATGTTTTACGATTTATTTCTGAAAACCAAACCTTTTTATAGGCAAAACACTTTTTATATGTGCGCTGAAAAGAAGAGGGTTGCTAAACAAATTGTTCACAATTATTTTCGAGGCTTTATTTTTCTGAGCATTGTTCCCTGGCTAAGGCTCTAAGTGTTGCCGCCTTCATGATAACGTCATTATGCTTGGCTTTATCTTATATCGAGATGAAGCCAACGCTATGAGCTGATCGGACCAAACAGGCAGCGTCAAAAGGGCACCATCATGGTGCTTGTCATGTTTCTGTACGTGCTTTATCATCGCTCGACAAATCATGCACAGGGTGAACCTTGCGCTTTTCACACTGCTTGACTAGCCCCAATAGCTCGTAGCGACGGCTGCGTCTGGACTTAGGCTGAAACGAAGTGAAGTCAGGTATTTAGTGGGCCCCTCCACGCCAAACGAACCAGGCATAATTTTGACCCTCGCAGTTGGGGTCTGAAAACAAAAATGTAGTTTTTTTGGTGATATAAAGTTAATTTTTTAATGTATATTTGCTATAGCTATAACGCTGAATTTTGCGGAAAGCAGGCCCCAAAAGGTAAGAAAAAAAAAATACCCGCTAATAAAAGGTTTGAAACGGGACTGCGAAATAATCACCATTTTTATTAGGTAAATATATTCTTCTAAATTATCCAATATGATTCGTCACATATTTCCGAGTGATTTTGAGGGTTCAGATGCGTTAAAAATGTCATAAAAAGCTGAAATTCAGTTGTTACCTTTAAAAACACGTTATCATATGAAGACTTAGAGCTTACATGTATTGGTAGTAAGGGAAACAAAGTATGCAAAAATTTATTTTTATAGAACGTTCGTTACTGCCGTTTTTTTAAATAAATATGCACTATTGAACATATATAGCCAAATCGCTGATTTTCGAGAAAAAATAAAATTCACAAAGGAGGTTGGTCTAAAAATGTATACTCAAGTGTGATAGATAGCATAGAATTCAAGCAACAAACGAGCATAATTATAAAAATAAAAGATATCCTCTAAAAGCGAAAAGGTAATTTTTTTTTTATATTTCGCTGATTGTTAGCACCGCACTTATTGCTAAGTATAGTTTTCAAAGCGAATACCACACTGTATTCGGTATAAAACTACGTACTTTACGCCTATATGTACTTCGTAACTAAGACAACGCAGGACCAAATTTAGAATGAAGTATTTTTTTTTTCCTGAAGCGAGAAACAATATGCTTACAGTTGACCATGGAACTCCATTGCACTATATAGCTCAATGAGGTTGCATTGGGTAATATTCGACGTCAGTTTTATTTTTTGAACCGACTATTTTAGTGTTGTAGGCGTTAGGCGGAAAAAAAGTAAGGGACCACGTTACTATGTACTCATAAAATAAAGGAAGGCGTTACAGACCTCGTTACCTCAAAATAAAAGGAACGCGTTACCGTTACCGATAAAAAGCAACGTGCCTTAATTTTGCGTTACGTTTTATTTATAAATTGACGGTAACATCGTTTTTTTTTCTTTCTACTGGGGAGGGGGGGGGGGGGGGCACAGAGCTGCGATCTAATGGGACCCATCAAGCAGCCAAAAAAGCGCGAGTCAATGAGCCTTTTTTGCTTATGATTGGTTCAGATATCATAGAGCAGGTACAAACACATGACGGACGCTAAGTCAATGCCGTTTTGACGCTTTCACATTGGTTTCATCAGCTAGTGGCTTCTGCTGCGCCTGGACGTAAGGTAAAACCAAGTATAGAAACATGAAACAAATTTAAGTGCACTTTTTCAGGTCTTGGGAGAAAAGATGTAACGATTAAAGCAACTGCGTTACCTGTTGCTTGAAAGAGGTAACGTAAGTTCGTTACCCGTTACTGTTTTGGAAAAGTAACGAGTACATTATTTCTGATTACAATGCCATTAACTGCAAAGGTGCGAGCGAGCTGGACAAGAATGACGAAAATAATCCCTTCTCCAGGGATTATTTTCGTACATTACTTCGTTACCGGAAAAAGTAACGCGTTACCGGTACGCCATTACTTGTAACGGGTTACCACCAAAACTGGTAGTTTGCTATATGTTTATTATTGTACATTTCTTTCTCGAAAGCGCGACGTGTTTTTTATGAGCGCGTAAGTCGACCATAAATCTAATTATTTTATTTACCAGATACTGCCTCAATATTGAGCTCTTTCTCAGTCCGTTGAATTGACATGAAATATTATTGGCGGTTCTTCGAGTATATGTTTAGTTCTTGGATTTACTTCCCTCTTGCCCAGAAGGATTTTGATTCGTAGTGTGAAATTTATTGACTTCTAGAAGATAGACAGAAATTGAGAGGTCTAGAAAGGACGTAGTATGAAGTGTTACGAAATAGGCGTATGATTTATGGATATTATTTCTGTCACGAGAGTTTTTTTACAAAGGCCTCGGAAGAGATGAATTAGCGTAAACCTTAAAGAAAATAGTTTTTAGGCCGAAAAGTTTACGGCATCCAATTTTAAACCGTGGTCGTTGACAACTTTCTGTGGCATTACAGAAGAAGCGATTGGTGCGCTTGCGAAGCACTGATGGGTGCTCAAGATGCGCAAGTGCACGCTCGCCCAGAGCTTTGACTGTATATGCCCCATAAAGTTCTACGCGAGTAGAGGACTTATAAATCTGCGCACAAAAATGTGGACGATGTTTTAAATAAAGTTAATCCTTATTATTAGCTAATTATTTGTATCGTACCTGCATTATGAAAGCTGAAAGCTGAGCTTGTTGGTAGTCGTTATACATAGTCAACAAATACAACGTAAAAGAAAGGGACAAAAGAGGAACATACGCTACTGGACAAGTAATAAAAAGTAATTACTTGATTATTTGTTTACAGAGCGGGTGGTTAGTCTGCCAGAAACATGGCGACATTATTACCCACTCTAAATGAGAAATATAGCCAGCCGCAGTACAAGTGCTAGCCTGGGGTACAACAGGTCAAGCGCTGACTCGCACCTGCTCGCTTTTTTAATGTTAGAAGATAAGAAAGTGATAATGCGTATATGTTTATACAGCCGGCAGTTAGTCAATCGCAATGGACGTCTGGTGTTTCAGCTGCAGATGAGAAATTTAACCAGTGGAGTACAACCGCTAGCCTGAGGTCTTTAACGTACATCACGCTGTAGTGATATACGACCGCACGCCGGCACCATGCTCATCTAGACAGAAACGGGCAGGGGTGGGGATGGAATCCAGGATGTCTGGGTTCTGCAGCGCGAGTTTCGCTCTACTTGGTCGAAGCTGGCATGCGCTAAAGTTAGTGAATCCTGGGAAAGTAACGCCATTGCCTTCCCTGCCTGCTAGCCGAATACAAACAAATACCAGCATACAGAAGACTGAAACATTGCAAGGCAATTGGTTAAGAGGTCTCCGTCGCTATGGCAATCGCCATTTCGGCCCCTTCAAATCTCTGAAGCTTCGACAGAGTCATTCCAATTCAGTCGCACCAAGATCACCATGGAGCTTCATCGTACGAAAGGCGTTTCTCGCAAATATAAGCTAATCTGGCACTGTGTATGCAATTAATTTATTAATCATGCCGATCTCTCCGGTTCTCTTACAATTATATTGTTCTTGTTGAGTTTTTTAAAACGGGAAAATTGTTTTTCATTGCATCCACGCACCGACACCGCATATGGTGGTTGTACGATCATGTACACTTGTTTGTCCGGTGTGAGGATAGCAAAATCTCGGTATACAAGACACCTATCTATAAAGCCAGCCACCATCAGCAAATTTAGATTGGCTCACCAATAATGGTGAGGTCAAAAAGGAATTGCTAATTTCATGAGCCGAAATGGCGACCATGGGGGAGCTTGGCTCTACTTTCCAACGATCCAGTTACGTTAGTGTGCCCTCATCTCCGTTTCACTTGAAGTGTGATCGTAACAGTAACTACAATATCGAGCTCCGGAGTTTCAGCGCCCCGGCCAAGCACGCGCTCTCGTGCAGTGCAAGAGCTATTCAGGGCAACTTGCTCGTGCTTCTAGCAACGGCTGCGTCTCGACTTAAGATGAAACGAAGTATTAGCCCCGTGCGCGACCGAAAGCGTCGCTGTGGTCGGCCTTCCACGATTGGCCGAACGCTGACTATGACGTCGGAAAGGGGATTTATCATCGACGGAAATAAGAGGAATGAAAGAACATTAATTTTGACGGTGTTGGCAGTGTTTCCTTTGAGAGCGCATTGATTTCAAGCTTCCACCTAATAGCTCACTCGGCCACCGGTCCCCCATGAAAAAATGAGAAATAAAACAAAAAAAAAAGCAACGCACCACACATCCACAAGCGCATCTTGCACCCATAATAGCTGCTCCTACGGAACGCGCCGAGTCTTCATTGTTATTTTCAGATAATCCAGCTCGCTTTTTACTTATACACCTTTTCCACGAGAGCGCCGCCATCTTGAATGTCGTCACTTGTGGTATCCGTTAAAACATCGTTCTGATATCTCCGCGCCGCTGGAAGGTATTCACAAAAATGTGTGATTGTCGCACATTCTTGTTTTGCCTCACCTATATTTTCTCGCATTCTCCAGGTTGAAATGAGTAATTATTTTCTCGTCCCACATACCAGATACGGAAACTACGTTACTGAGAAAGAAAGAAAAACAAAAAACGCCTATAGGAAGTATTGATTGGCTGCCATCTAGATGCCAAAACTGAGTGCGCAACTGCTGAGTGCGTGCTGACGGCGAGCTTCGAGAGTTATTTTGAAACCTGCATTTCACACCATCCAGATTGCCGGTTTTAGCAGCCTAATAATATGAGCTATGAGCTCGTTCTGAGCATACGCTGTTACATTTAGCCTCCTCCTCCTACCCTTCCCATAATCCCCTTCCCCCTTCCCGATTGGATGACTTTATCAAGATATCTTGATGTATCCCTTTTTGAATAAATACGTTCTCTCACTCACTCATACGCTCTGAACAGCTGCGACAAACATGGCGCCCAGTTAATGCCTCATATAGGAGTTTCAGAAAATGACAATGAAGGGCCAGCGCGCGTCGTAGTGAGCAGCTATCATGGGAGGAAGATGCGCGTTGGAAGGTGTGGTGTGTTGCTTTCTTTCTTCTTTTCTATCAGGAAAAACCGAGCTGGATAACTGAAGATGAGAATAAAGGGTCAGTACATGCCGTATGTGCGGACAATTCGCGTGTGAATGTGTACGTTAGGTGTTTTCTTTCTTTTCCTATAAGTAAAAAATGAATAGTGTCTTGTCGTGCATGTTTCTCTTTTGTCCTTGTCTTTTGCGCTCTTTTTGTTCATCATGTACTTGTGTACGAGGGGCGTTCATAAAGTTCGTATCATTGTCCCGAAGGAATTGAGATTCAGCAATCAAACTCGAGTAGGAGTTAAGACTTTCTCTACATGTTCGCCACCAAAAGGTATGCCCACTTTCTCCAGCGATGGACCACATGCCGGAGGCCATTGTTATAGAACTCCTCGTTTTGAGTGTTCAGAAATCGCTCCACTTCAGCAATCACTTGGTCGTCGTCATTGAAATGCTTTCCTCTTATTTGGCCACACTGGAATTGTCTGCGCTATTTAATTAAAGTGTCATAAACTGGGGCGTTATCCCCAAAGAACGCTCACAAATTTGAATGAATGTCCTTGGCATTGCTTCCCTACAAATGGAAAAAAAACCGATCACGGCATGTGCTTGGCACCGACGGGCGGCGCCATTTTTGTTTCGACACCGTAGCGGCGTTAAGCGCTACTATAACTATGCGATGTTTAACTGTGCGGAAACTAGAGGGACGCGCGCTCATGTTGATGCCTGTTTTGTTTCGTTTTTTTTCAATTTTTCGTGCCGATAATACGAACTTTATGAACGCCCCACCCCGTATGTAGATTTTATTTCCACTTTATACTAACTGTCAATCAGGTGCAGCGTTAATGCCGTTAGTTTCATTCTATTCCATCAGTCTTCACAATCTAGATATTTTGTTAGCTTTTAAATATATTTGCACGAATATATTGTCTCTCTTTTAATTGTGTTTGAGTGCTGGTGCTTGAAACTCTTTTGGTTCGACCAATGAAATAGACTTCATATATACATCCTATACTTACCTTACGCAAACTGGGCTACTTCATACTATGTACAGTTGGTTACTTACTGAACTGTGGCGGGCACTGGAAGGTTGTAGGGCATATACGATGTGCCATGCATTTGCCAGGCGTTATATGAACAGCTCGCTAGTGAGAGTCCAATAAAAATGCCTATAGTTGTCTTGGGTTTCCTGCAAGGACATGAAAGCAACTCATAGGGGTTTTATACTACAAAAACACAGAATCGCCGTTAGGCAATTTGGCAGAGGTTGGGTTTTACAAAACATCAAATAAATATCACCTAAATATACATAAAATTTATTAAACAGGGCTAGTATAAAATTAATGTTAAAACACGTACTCATTAAAACATAACTGTAATTTAATATATATATATATATATATATATATATATATATATATATATATATATATATATATATATATATATATATATATAACGGGCATGGTGGCGGGAGGCCGAAGGCGTGGGTATATAACTGGGAAGAAAAACACCCTTGGTGAAAACAGCAACAACGGACGATTTAATCTTCGACGTTTCGGCCGGAGTCTGGCCTTCGTCAAGAAGAAAGTTCTTCCTGACGAAGGCCGGACTCTTCCCAGTTATATATATATATATATATATATATATATATATCAGGAAAACTGCAACATAAGATCAGAACCAACTGAAAAAAATAAAAGAGCCATCTATAAAGCAAAAGCCGAAGAGCAATATTTGACACACTATATTGAACCTTTTTAAAGGAGCTGTGCAACGATATTCAATTGGAATGTTTTTCGCTTTCCACGAGCTTACTGGCACTGGTGGGACTCAAGGATACTCGCACGCAACGCCACTGGCCAAGAAACTCCTTTGTTGCGGTGTAATTTCAAGGACAAAACCGACCATTTCCATTCAATCTTTCCTTTGCAAAATTTGATGGCGTAACCTGGGGATCGCAGTACGCCCATATGACGATATTTGAATGCGGTTCATAGATTGGACCCGAGCATTACGTGGGCACTCGATTTGGGCTCGTGATAATTACTAGCTCAAGAAGCATTCGGGTAGGGAGCCCGTGTCCAATCGCTGCAACGACGACAATAGCCGAGCCATAACAATGTCTGGAACTCAGCGCGTGTCCTGTGCTTTGGCAACCCCAGCGCGTGGCTATGATCAACATTGGCGGCATATAATCGGCTCCAGTTCACGTGGCTGCTTGTTCTGGCTGCGAGTTGAGGGGGTGAACGCTGCTCGTTTTAGAGCGCAGCTCTTAGGCGCCCGTTTCCGGCTTGAGCGGCGTCGCCGTCGGCGTAACCGCGCGGTGCATTATGGGAAATGCCCCATAATGCACCGCGCGAGCCCCCCCCCCCCCCGGGGTCACGTGACCACGGGGGGGGGGGGGAGGGGGGGTCACGTGACCCCCCCCCCCGGAGGAGATTGAAGAATGAGGGGAGGAGGAGGAGGAGGGGTATACCCTCCCCTGAGTACCCTTCCCTCCTCCTCCTCAAGAGCTGCGCTCCAATTCGGCGTTACAGGGAGTTGTAAACGGCTTTCACTTTTTCTTTAATTTGTTTCTGGGACTTCTATTGCGGGGGGTGAAAAACGAACGCGTGTTTCATAGCTCATTAACGTCAGGGATCTGTTCTAAGTGGTATTTGTGCAAAGTACAAAAAATGTTGCATCGCCCCTTTAAAGAATACATCTTTAGGCAGCCTGATCCCCTCTCATAATTATCAAGAAAAAATAAGAAAAAGCAAACACATTATACTTCGTTTTACTTTAAGTGTGAGTGTAGCTGAAGCTACAAGAGCGAGCTCCGGGCTTTCAGCGTCCCTGCCAAGCACGCGCGCTCGTGCAGTGCAAGCGCTGTCCAAGGCCACATGCTCGCGCTCGTAGCATCGGCTCCGTCTGGACTTAAGCTGAAATAAGCTATAGTATAGCAGGAGAGTGATCGAATTTTATACGTGTGGTCCTCTCTTCTTAATATATATGTTCCTGCAAAACATATCCCTATTTATCATTAGTTTAAATTATAAATGTAATCTAGAAATGTTTACCCAAGAGAAAAAGAAAACACCATTTTTGGTCAACGGTAGGCTTTAATAGCGAAGTTTCAAACCGGCGAAAAATCGCCCTGCATTCCGTGCATTTTTTAATCTTGTAATTGCTTCGTTTAACGATTATGTTCCTTTTCCCCTAGTTGTCACACTACTAGTAAAGATAGGCGTGTTGCTTTATTTGACTATTTCGGCTGTGTCGCCATTCCCTCTATACACCACAACTCGAGATTTTATTCCATCTCTTCAACACGGGCGACTCTGTCATCTATTTTCATGGTAGAAAAGATGGTAATCGGAATCCTAATATTGCAACTGAGGAAACGGTATCCCAGAAAATTTGTACATCTTGAACTCTATCAGGATATTATTGAAACTAACGAGAACAGTGACATTAATTACATGCTTTGTGTAAGCGCTGTTTAATGAGTCACCACTGTCTTCGGTCAAATTAGCTGGAGCTTCAATCAGATAATTACATAACGGCGTTCCCTTTTCAAAAGGCGTCACCCGTATCAAAATATTAAAAAGGGGAGCTTGAGCTGTAGCAATTATTCATAGAATGATGATTCATGCCCCATCGTCTAATTTAGAGTGTTCCCACAATTTTCATTTTCTTGCTTTTCTAATAAATGTTGCATAATTATTTTGTGGCGACAACCATTTAAAGAGTTTTGTGATCCCGTTTTACTGCAACAAAAAGTCTAAATCATCTAAACGCCAAGAACCAGAGCAGTGTTTCATTACCAATGAAATGGTTTTATGCTCTAATGGAAGGTCAAATTGTGCTCCAAATAAATATTATCGATTTTATTATTTTTACGATATTACTCACTCATTATTAAACTGTATTCAGTTAACTGCGTAAAGCCCGCTTCAGAAGGACAATTTCTCCCAGCAACTTGACGTCGGAACACGAGCAATACGAGCCGCCCGCTTTTACACGCCGCAACCAATTGCTGCAACTTGCATCACCATCATTAAACTTTCTTTTTCTTTCACTATTTAGACACGCAGTTACATGCTTTGTGTAAGCGGTGTTTAATGAGCCACCACCGTCTTGTGTTTTTATAGCTTTAAATGGCGTTGAGAATGCTATCTCATCTTTCTCAGACGGTTTATTTCCAAACAAACGATCACGTTCAAACCAGAAACAAGTCTTTACTTGTCATCATCACCGGCACGGGGTATCACGTGAAAATATCGCGTCCCTGGTTGGGTGCTGCCGCTTCAAACGTCTTCGAGTTGGTCTATGTTCCTTGCTTGTTTCGAGCCGGACCCGATCTCACATTTTTGTGTCGATCAGGGGAAAGCTAGGGAACAACCCGTCAGCCACGACAAAATTGCTGAGAAAGAAAAAAAGAAAGTCTGAAGCGGGCCTAAGCAATGATTAATCGTCAACGGTGAACGAAGGACGATCACACTGGTGTAGTGTGTGCACTCAAGTTTATTTTATACAAAACTTTGGACTACTACTCTATTGCAACTTGCCAGGACCTGCTTTCCAGTGTATGTTTCTACACCCTGTCTAGACTGCAATAATGCCTTTCTATTTTTGTATCCAACCTCCAAAGCCACCCCGAACGCTTCCCTTCCAAAGACTTCTCCAAACAGCCCTGTTTCCTCTTCAACCGGTGTGCGGCAATGCGACGTCATGTTTTGTTTTGCACGATTTCGTCATCATTTTACACTATCGTCATTTACATTAAGTAATAGCTCAAGGAACGCGGGGGCTTGCTTAGTACCTTCACGCTTCTTGCTTGCTGGTTCGTTGTTCGGCTCTTTGTCATCTTAGTTCCCATAATCACCCTTGCCATTACGGAAGTATTGCTGGGTAACATGACGCCTTTATTACAATATTTATAATACTTACCCTTTGAATAGCTGCAGGACTATTACAGATACCACAAACAGCTGGAAGTCAGTGGATATGTACCACATATGTCCAAAGATTCCCTGAGATGTAAAAATTAATACAATTAGGGAATTATCATGAAAAACATATAATTAATATTGGATTATTACAGTCCTGTTTATTAAATGTTTCGTGACTCACAAGTAAAATTATGAGGTTGGGCTGTGTATATTAATATGGGACAGACCGTTCTGCCTGGATTATTTGTTGACATTGATTATACGCTGTATAAATAGACAAGCACACCTGGTACTCCGGTATTTCAATGTGCTGGGTCACGAGGCCGTGAGTACACTATTGTACTTGGAGGCGATGTGCGCCGCTATAGCTCAATTTTTCACCGATCTCCTGATAAAATGAATATTTATTAAAGCGTTCAAGGTATCGGAAATATTTCTGTTAAAATTAAGCTCAATAAACTGTCAATTGTTCCAAACAATGTAAAATTTAATACAAAATCGTATTTGCTTGTAAGTGTTTGCCACGGAGGAGATGCGGAGCTTTTGAATTAGGTGGGGCATGCATTTTTAGGAGACCCAAAATTTATGTGGAGTTTCCCGTTAAAATGCATACCTGCGAATTCAAATGACTTTTAATTCAGCTCTTGTAACCACGTGTTTCTACACCGCTCGAATAGTACCCTATATAAATCTTATGAAACGAGTTAACAAAGATTTCTGAAAGGATTCTTTATGATATTAACAAGCCTAAAAAGGTTGACGGTCTCATTTGCATATAGCACAATAACACGAGATTCTATAGCTTTCAGTTCTTTTTCTCTTCATGAATGCCTTTAATCCCAAATACAGGGATACATTCCGAAGATCTATTTTCCTGGCAATTGTTTTGCAAAACAATATTCTGCACAAATGGCCTCTCAAAATAATTTCACACTTGAGCTTGAGCATGAGCTTCAGCCTGAGCATTGTTTCCAACAACATATTTCGGCCGAGACACCTGCCGAAATTGTGAATTAGATAGCGCAACACGACAAACAAAAGTTGAAGTGGGAGACAGGACACAGCGCTACCATCAACTGACGTTTAATGCTGTGTCTGTCCGTGGTGCCAAGGAGCAGTGCCGATAGTCACAGCGCCCTATCATAGACGCCGCGGCTCAAGACATGCTTCGTTCCGGCGTCTTTGAGCATACTTGCCGTGTCCCCTACCTTAGCCCTGTAGTTTGGTAGCCAAGTTGAGTTCAGAATCCCACTTCATCCTCGACTGCTTGGCGCTGACTGGAGCACTGCCCGCTCTCAAGTTCCGACTGTGGTCGCTCTCTCAGGCTCTGCGCATGAACCCCTATCCAGAGCACGACTTTCTTGACAAGCTCGATTTGAACGAGGCTTTCTACTACATTTCGCTACACCCGCGCATAAGACAGTTCACAACTTTACGCCTCGGTAAGCAGCATTACCGCTTTACGCGGTTGACATTTGTCATTCGTCTGGCGCCTTTCTACATGCAACTGCTTGCTACAGCGGTCGCTCGCGAGGCTCGTGCTCGAGACATCTGGACCTGGGCGCACATTGACGATTTCTTCTTCGCGCACCCGGATCCGGAGGTCCTCGTCTCGCGCGTGACTTGCATTGTCGTGGCACCTTGCTACCACTGGCTTCCGCATTAATGAAGAAGACATCAACCTGACGGCCACGCGACATTTGGAAATTTAGGGTTCTCCGTAGACACGACGAGTGACACAGTCAGGCACACCCCTGCCCGCCTTACGGTCATCCGCCGTCTTCTTGATTACCTCGAAGGTCCACTCCGTGTGCGCCATCCCCGAAGGGTCGCAGATCACCTGACCTTCTACCAGTCTCTATAGGATCGGGTTACTTGCTCCTAGGACCTCTTTCGACACCATCGACCTAGAAATAGCGTAGATGTCCGCCAGATTCGTTTCATCCAGATGGTCAGCTGACCATCTGGATGAAACGAATCTACCTCACAGTCAACCCCTCCGCCTCTCTCCACTTCCGTTCTCTGCCTGGGCAGACGCCTCTTCAGTTGGCTTCGCCATCATCACGCCGAGCATCACGAAGGCGCTCATTCCACCATCACCGAGGCCCATCTACCTAAGGGAAGCCCTGGCCCTGCTCTGGGACGCCATAGAATCTACGCGCAACAACCTGCTGCACAGAGGCTACCAGGCAATCAGGGCCTCGGTAAGGCGCTTCGGCAAGGCCACGGCAATGGAATCGACTGGAGATTCTTGAGGTCTATTTCTGATTATGTATAAAAAATGTGCTTTCAATAAAGTGAACCCCGACAAAAAAAACACCCTGCCGACTTGTCACCGAGCCTTTCGAACACGTATTTTTTTAATGGTGCGCAGGCCGTTAGGCTTGTGAAGGCACTGTTCAGGGCTCGGGCATTGGGCGGAAGCTACAACTGCCACGTGAAGTCGCCCAGTCAGTGTCTGCCCGTTGAGCCAAAGAACAGTGTTGATCGGCGTGTCGTCGTTTTTTTGTTAACGAGACCAGTTTGCTAAAAAGACCGACGAGCCGAGGTTTTCCTCTCTGAGGATCGGCACTGTTCCTTGGCGCCACAGGCTGACACAGACTGGGCGCCTACACGTGACAGCTGCAGCTCTCGCGCAATGCCCGAGCCCTGAACATTGCCGTCACAACCATACCGGCCTGCACACTATTAAACCATTACGTGCGCAAAAGGCGCAATGGCAGGTCGGCAGGGTTGTTGTTTGTCGATGTCCAGTTTATTGAAAGCTTCTTTTTATACATAATAATAAATCGAACTTGAGATTCTCCAAATAATTTCAGTACCGTGGCCGTGTCGAAGCGCCCTACAGAGCCCTTAATTTTCTATGTGCAGCAGGCTGTTGTATGGCGGCTCAGTGGTTCTCCAGAACAGGGCCGGGGCTTCTTTTAGGTGGATGATTCTCGGCAATAGCGCAATGAGCGCCTTTGTGGTGCGCGGCGTGATAATGCCGAAGCCAACCAAAGAGGCGTCTGCCCAGGCGGAGAAGGGAAGCGTGAGGGAGTGTGTCCCAGATCACCTGGTAGAAATAAATCCGGCGGGAGTCCACTGGGTGTTTCCTGACTGATGGCTTCAAAAAGAGGGCGTTGGAGAAAGCGTAGGACAGCAGTAAACGTCGTAGGAGATAGTTAAACGTCAGTTGATAGCATCGCTCTGTACTGTCTTCCGCTTCTAATTTTTCTTGTTGTGTTGAGTTATCTAATTCAGACTATGTTCTACCAACATCCCCACCTCACGGTCTTGATGCACCCTCCAAAAGCTCCTCAGACGGTGTTTGGTGCCGTTGATTAGATTATATAAATGAAAGAGTAATATTGACCTAAAAAAATAAGCGCAGTTTTGTTTTCTACTAGCCATAAACATAGTTTATTTTTAATTGGCTAAGATATGCTTTAGACGAGATTTTTTGCACATATTACTGGTTTCTTCTTCGTTACATGCTCACAAAATAACCACATTAAATTTGACATTTCCGAACTAATGTCACGATTTAAAATTCTGAACAGAATGTATTGATTACCGTCATTTGACCCCCCCCCCCCCCCTCCCCCCCCCCCTAGAAAAACAAGACGTGCTCTTTAATGTACTAACAAAGAAAATAAAAAAAATAATTATATTCACTTTTTGGAGTATACACTCTGCGGACATGCTAGGAAGCTTTAAGTGTTTTTCCAGACACTTAAGTGTATATAAGGCTGCCCTAAAACATGTCAAGTTCATGTTGCTGCCATGCGAACAATTGTATAATGCCGGATTACAGTAGAAAATATATAGTTTAAACTTTATCAGTCCCACAGGCAGTTACGTTTACCTAGGGTGCCTTCATGTGCGCTTTGTTTAGGGTGGAGAGATCTGGCCATTTTGTCCCACACTTTTATTTTTCTTTCTTGTTCAGAAGCGCGTGAAAGAGCGTGTCCCTGCACGCGTTTGTGGCGCTGACTGTGCTATGGCGACATTTTGTTTTCGTCGATTTCTTTGTATTTTACCCGTGAGCGCGTGCTGTCGTCATCGGGTACTACAAAGTGTGGCATCACCCTAAACAGAAGGACATTGAGGCACACTACATTTACCGCGGATCGGTGGCCCAGTGGGCCACCAATCCCCACCCCTCTCCAATCCCCACCCCTGTCCATTTCGATCTGGATGAGCGTCGCACCGGCGTGCGGTCGTGTATCACTACTGCGTGGTGCACTTTAAAGACCTCAGGACTAGCGGGTGTACTGCACTGGCTAAATTGCTCATTTACAGCGACTGACTCGTCGCTTCTTTGACATGGACTGACCAACTACACGCTCTTTAAATATCCTCAAAACACCAATTATTACATTTACTGCGCATGTTTTATAAACGCACATTGTGCGTATGATTAAAAGTTGCCACTCAAGACTGGGTTGGCGGTACTTACTTCTGTAAGTTCGGGGTGGAAGTTCCTGACCTGAAGCAGAAGCGCCCACCAGTAGTTCTTCATGTCATAGTAAAACTTTTCGTACATTGCTGGGGAAGATGGACCACTTGCGATGAGTGGTAGCAGGTAGAAGCACATGGCGAGAAAAAAGAGAGGTACAGTTGTCCTGCAAAAACATAATATTTCGCTGTTTAAATACGCAATAAATCAATTTCCAACACCATATTCTTTTAAGAGTGCGTAGTATACGTAGCTGTGGCTCTAACAGAACATGTATATTGTCTAAAATGTATCATAATTTTTTTCTTTTTAAAACACCTTGTATCTGTAAGCTCTTTTTAGTTTTACATGGCACGCTCAGTGCCGTTGTTTGTCGAATAAACGTTCGCAATCGTTTTAATTTCTTATATTCTTAACACGATACTTCGTCTCGGTCACTTTACTTGTCTTTGAAGGCGATTTGTAAACTTTATAGGTATTATTCGATTAGATTTCTTCGAATAAGTATTTGAAGAACCGCCCGACATGGGATGTCAAGCATCCCATGCCAGTGAGAGTTAGCACACGAGGAATGTACTGGGAAGAGAATATAGAAGGGCTCGTTTCGTCAGCCGAACGCTAGAGTAGTTTAGAACGAAACAACATAGTGTGTGGCGTAAGTGTTTGTACTCTTTTCGGCGCGATATTAATGCGGAAGTTTATGGAACCCCCATTGATTGTTAGCCAAATACTTTAACACTAATATAAAAAAGGTCGAAAAATATTTCGGTCAATACTGAACAATGCACTACGTACGAGTAAAAATTCCTGTTAAGAATAGAGTCAAATATATGCCAGGTGCAATGTATATTTTGATGGGTTATTGTTATAACTTTGACATTTACTAGATTTTGATATATCAATATTTTGTACGTCTTGTATTTCTGTGCAGCAGTTTTTTCCCCTTATTTTCTTCTGCTATGTGAAACCATTGTTTTGTGTAGCGTTATTTATTTTTATCGCTTACCCTGCTTGAACCTTGAAGGTCAGAAATATGTACTATAGAAATAAATAAATAAGCCTTTTTTATGCAAACCTGACTAATAAACTATTTATGACGGTTCTACGAGAAAAAAAATACACGAAGACACTTAAGACTGCTTACGCGTAGGAATGCGAAAGCATCCAACAAGCAACGCAATTCCACAAGCAGCGCGCCTCGCTGTCCTCCGCAGAGGCCGGCCGTCTGCCCGTCCTTGCGCGCGGCCGGTCGGCCGGCCTCGGCAGCCTCTGCGACGGCCGCGCGCGCGCCACTCTTTCCTTTTTGCCGGCGGCGCGCGGGCCGCAGCGCCCAGAAGAGGGATTCTCTGTGGGGTGGCGTTTCTGGGAACTGTGACACTTCGCAGCCATTTTAACTGCCGTTTTGATGAGGAAGGGAATTGAGGAACCGTTTTTCGCGGTTACAAATTTCCGGTTGCGCTCCGTGGGACAGTTAATGTTTTTGCATTATTAAACCAGTGTCGGTGTAATCGTCAACTTCACGACTCTTAAATGTGAATCTTATAAAGAAGTAAAAACAAAATATGTAATTTCTACTTTCTTGTAACCTTCTCAAATTACACCGTTTTATTGAAAAGTAAATTGAATTTTTTTGTGCTTAGGCCATAAGGTCCCGAGTATATATTTGTTATTAGTCGCGCCACCGGGGCGCCACCAAAATAGGCAGGGTGCTGTCCTTTAAGTTATCCGTGCGTCCAGGCTCTCACAGATCACCCGGGGAGTCAACCACTGCAATCTACGAATGCCGCTTGCCCAGTGACGAAGCTCAAAATACATTCAGGCCTCAATATTACGTCTGCGACGTGACAGTGAATGACGTAACCAAGGTGGGGGGGGGGGGGGGGGGGGGGGGGTCGACGGCCGAGTGTGTCAGCAAAGTGGAGCTCGAAGCATGTGGACCGAAAGCTCGGGCTGTAGAACCCAGGCACTTTGTGCTGAATCTGGGCTCCTGACCGCGTCGATCTGGATGAGCATCGGACGGGCGTACGGTCGTGTATCCCTACTGCCCTGTGCGAGTTAAATACCCCAGGCTAGCCGTGGTACTGCATTGGCAAAATGTTTCATTCATTGCTGAGAAACCAGACCCCCATTGGTGTTGACTAACTTGCGGCCGTATGAATATACACACAACACAAGCACTTTTATCATAATGGCACTTAAGTATCCAAGAGAAATTTCAAGCAGAGCGTCAGGTTGCAAATTTAATTTTTATTCCTTCAGGGTCCCTTGGACTTGGTCTTTGGCTGAGCTGCTTTCATAGAATGTTATGACCGGCGCTCCGAGTGCTTTGCTTGAATAAGACGCCCGGGAAATTTTATAGTGCAGTCGCGTTTGGTAAAACGTTCAAAGGTCTAGAACAAGCTTATATTTTCTAAGTAGCCCATACACCGCGTGACACGTTATACATCTAAGGTACTAAATTAGCATTCAACATTAATAAAACAACATAGACAACATGCTGTCGTGACTTTATTTCAAGTTATCGCTTCTCTTTTCACACTGTTAAGCGCGTCGTGAGTAATAATTTGATAACAATACCGTAAAATAAAAATATAATATTGTATTATTTCGTTTTGACGTGATAAGTTCCCAGTCGATGGAAATATACTTCACTATTGGGCGCTCCACGTGGCTCACTTTCGGATCGTAATTTCGAACACCCCTTGAATGAGCCACCCGTCGCACTAACTGTGTTTCTCGTTTTTTGAAGCACGTACGACTGTGCACAATCAATCAACCACACAAAAGTCTTTGTTTGCAATGTTCTCTAGAATAATATAATTTTCACTCATTTTTCTTCTGCCGTGAAATATCTTTCGTTGCATTTCTTTCGTTGCAGTTGTGAACTGTATGGAGAATCCCGGAAGGCGGAGGCAGTGCAACACCCTTCTGTCATGCAAGGTGGCTCAAGACATCAGTAGAACGGGGAAGTTCTTGTGCGCTGATATTGATGATCCAGAAAGAAAAAAAAACAAGATAGAAAGAGAGAGAGAGAGAGAGGGAAACAGCAGGGCAGAAAAAGAAAGCAGGCGAAAGTCTGGGCGTGTTCGTTTTGCCGCGATGAGTTCAAGTTGTTGGAGTGCTTGACAACCTATTTTATATTTATACAATCCGTGATTCGAGTATTTTACTGGGAAGTAAGTTAGACAAGAACAAGGTACAGACCATACAGGCGATATTTTGGTGCTTATTTCTGCATATTAAGTTGTGGCAGCAATATGGGCCTATCGGGACCTCCAACTGAGACCACGGATGTCCGCGTGTATACCCCGCCGTTCCGAAGGGGACCGATTGCATGGAAACTCTTCCTCTAGTTCAGGGGTCTACAAGCGTTTACGCTAGGGAGCCGGATCAGGGATCTGTTGCTGCCTTTCTCTAAATAAATATAAATAAGGAGAAACTAATAAATAGTCATAAATAGGCAATTATTAAAACAATAACCTTAAAGCTAGAATAAACATTGAAACAGATATCTAGGGTGAATGAATACGACTACTTTATTTGTAAATCTTTTATTTAGCTAAAAACTATGACATTATTCAATACGCATAAACCCAGAAAACTCACCAGGCACAAATCTAAGCGCATAGAACGTTGGTCGTGTTTCAACAGCCTAGAATACTAATTCGAATAGAGTAATAGATACGACACGGTTCACTAACCAATATAAACATGGGAAGGAACAAACACTCTAACATACGAAGTTACACAGGTATGAAACATGGGACTAAGAATGATGATGCTGGTGAGGACAATGTCTAGTAAATAAAATGACTAGAAAACACGCCTACGATAGAAACTTTTCACTCCTTCTCACTGCGAATCTTCGATTACGCGGTTGGAGCGCGTTGCGGCGTCGTTTCTTTAGCGCGCTTATTTTTGCGCCGGTAGCAGCGGGCCTGCTGGAAGCGGGACGCAGACCGGGCTTCATTGCAAAGACCGCGGTGTGCCGCGGCCCGGTCGGAAGCCCTCCGTCGACCGGGGTTAGGAGACACCTGCTCTTGAGTTTTATATTAACTATGGACGGCGCTCCGGGAGGCGGTCTTCCTTCGCAGAGTCGCGGACTGTACACCCTATCCCGAAAGCAGTGCAATACCCGTCGATCAGCCCTTAAGGGGGCGCCTGGTCACATCACGATTGAAACGTTACGATACATATTTATATTTCTCTTACCATCGTCCTATAATCAATCGCGTGGGCCCATCGATGAGTTTCGTCTCCAAAGGTCAAATGTAAGGAGCGAAAGTGGTCAGGCGAGCTGGTGAGGAAACATCATAAACTAAACCGTGAGACGAGGATAAATAAAAAAAAACGGACAAGACGACAAAATCTTAAACGCAGCTGAGTTTATTCGCGAGGAAACAGCAGTTTGTATCGGTCCACGCAAACAGGAAAGAAAGACGACAAAAGCACATGCCGCCGCAAAGTTGGCGGAACTGAGACAGACTAGCTGACCTACACTCAGGCAGCAAACCACCAGCACACACCCGTCGCCAAGTCACCCTACATGATAATCCTTGTCGAAGCTATGGGAACCTAGCGAAAGACCGCGCTCTTCCCCCCACCCCCTTCGACCATCCTCCGTTTATGATAAGATTTAACTCGCGTTTCGACCTGCACTTGATCCTAGTGCCTGTGTGACTTCTGATTGAATATGCTCGTGTTGTGTCCTGCATTGGTTTTGTTCGGTTTCTGTTTTATCGTTCATTAGTAGAAGTTTCTCTGATGTTTAAATATTTGGTTCGTCCGATTAATTTTGTTCCATTTCATACTTCCGTCCCATTACAAAAATTTCGTTACATCAAAATGAATCTGATGCATTCGACACATGTTTAGCCCTGGAGAGTGGGGAAGCGGGACAGGATAACACAGATCTCCAAGAATTGTAGAGTTATGTTGCCCCGACCTTCTGTTTTCCCAGTCTCTAGCGTTAGACATGTCAGTTCCTAACCAGCTCGCCCGAACCCTCGCATTAAATTCGAGACACGCGTTTTATTTCGCTAGACTCGGCACGCACAAGTTGCCACGCTTAAAACGGGCGGTCGTGCCGTGTACACAGTTTACCCGTTTTAGTCGCCCATCTTAATTCGCCTGCCGCCTATAATTGTTTTTCCCGAATTTTCACGATAGCCGATGCCAAAGAGTTGTACTCATAAAAGACGATCTTGGGCAAACATTTTGAGTCTTGTATTTTCTCTAGGCAACGTAGAAACACAGGCTTGTAAAATACCACTTTCAATACACTGTTCGTATGTGTTCTATTTAAGAATACGTCATTTACACAATGGACAGTGAGGAAACGCCTATGGAAGTTCCACCTCCAACGAGTGTTGCAACGCCCGCGGCGGGAAGGAATGCTCAGCTGCCTTCCTGGGAGTTCGCTGTCGTTCGAGCAGAGACCGACTGCCTCTTTTTATGTTTTTACTGTTCACGCTACGCACTAAGTCGCAAAGGAGCCACAGGTTCCGGGCAACACCTCCTAGAAGAGAAGGCCGTAGCGCTCCGAGTGGTTACGTCACAATATCGGAGAAGGAAGGCAGAAAGGTTACATTGCTCCTTCACCACACAGGAGGGGATACATGCAGAGGGCAAGGAGGCCATGGAATATATTAGACTGACAATCGAAGCAACATTCACAGAACTTGAACCGAACGAGATTCTAGAGAACACAAACAGCAACACGACGCAAGACGAGGACACTAAGGCGACAACCGAGACAAACACGGTGGAATGGGGCAGAGCAGAATGTAAACTGCCTGATGGAACGGCGACAGGCCCAGATGGCGTAGGAATGAGACTAGTCAAGAATCTAGGAACATAATGCAAATCAAGGTTAAGACAGGCAACTGATAAAATAATAATAGGGGAGGAGCTGCCCAATGATTGGCAACTAAACAGAATACGATTGCTTTATAAAGGCAAGGGAAATAAGAAGAGCATAACATCATACCGCCCAATACCAGTAACTTCTGTCCTGTGCACACTAGTGATGCAGATAGTAAAAAGGAGAATAGAAGAATGGGAGAAAACATTTTAGGTGAGCTACAAGACGGGTTCCGAAGCAATAGAAGGTTAGATGATAACTTATTCATCATCCCTCAATGAATAGAAGTGGCACAGATGAGTAAACAACCGTTATATATACCATTTCTAGACATTAAAGACAATATGAGTCAGAAGAAACCTCTGCGTACAGCTTGGAGAATTTGATTTAGATGTAGATTTGATTAAGCTTTTACAACAAGTATACACAAATTATAAGGGTGTTATAACGTGGGAAGCAGAAATAACAAAAGCGGCAGAAATAAATAGGGGACTCATTAAGGCTGTACACTATCACCTCAACTTCTTTATGATTTACCTGAGTAGAATAGAAAATAAATGAGAATAGTGCAATTTAGGTTTTGATGTGTCATATATGAAGAGAGGAGGAAAAGTAAACTAAGTAATACCTGGAATGTTCTACGCAGACGACATTGGACTGCTAGCTGATAGCCGCGGTAGGTTGCAGGAGCTGATAAAGATCTTTGGAGAGGAAGCAGACACTCTGGGCCTGAAATTCAGTAGTGAAAAGTCAGGGATAATTGTTTAGAATGATGAGAAGGGGGACCCGCTGAATATCCAAGACGTTTCAATAAAACAACTAGAGAAGTATAAATACCTAGGAGTATGGCTGCATGAGGGAAAAATATACTTAGAAGAAGCGGAATAAAATATGATAAAGAAAAGAAAAAGGAGTGCGGCAATTATAAAGCATATGGCACTATGGAATTACAATAGACCTGAAGCCTTTAGAGGAACATGGAAAGGAGGCATGGTGCCGGGGTTGTCTTTTGGCGACGCGGGATTATGCTTTAAATCTCAGGTCCAGTCGAGCTTAGAGACCCTTCAGAGGAGCGTGGGCAGACTGGTACAGGGAACGCATTGTAATACACCAAACCAAACATGGGCTCGGCATCTTTCGAGCCTAGAGAGGCCATCAGTAAGTTGCAATTTGAACAAACGCTAGACAAAATTGAGGATGCACGATGGGCGAGGAAGGTGTACACGTATTTATACCTGAAAAGTCTGAACACTAAATGAACAAACCGAACCCGAGAGCCAACAGTCAAGAGCGAGGGTAGAACAGGCTACCTGTGTGAAAAAGGAAGTAAAAGAAGCCGAGGGAAAGATGTGAGAGGAAAGAACTGCAGGGAAAATTAGCTTACACTATGTAAAGGGGACGAAAACAAAAAATAAAGAAGGAGCATTGCTATGAGAACTCACGGGGGAGCTCATTGTTATTAGAGACTAGAACAGGAGTATTGAGGACTAGGACACATACGACAATGTATGAGGAAATTGATACGCGGTGTGCCGTATATGCCAAAAGAAAGACGAGACAATTGAACATATGGTGTTGAGGTCCACAGGGCTTGTTCCCGCCCTCCCGGAGGGGGCGACGGATTTGGCCTTAGCGCTGCGGTTTGCAGATGAGAATTAAATAATGAATGATAAATGCAATTTAATAGCAAAAAATATTAGATGACTGGTGGAAATTATCTAGGGAGAACGTACAACTAACTGATAGAGCTTGGAAAAGAACAGAGGAAATTTGGGGCTCTCTCACTGTGAAACATCGGCATACATTGACTCGTTTATACCAAAAACGTCTTCTGTGTGGAACCACATTAAAGCATGATTAATAATTATACCATCATTTGATTTGTTTCGATCTGCGTTAACTAATCACTTTTTTAATATGGCTCGAATTAGTATTTTCAAAGTGCAATCCTGATATGTATTTTCTGCTGATTGAATTTGTAAACATTTGTTTGTCCCATTCTATTTTGTAATGCCCGATGGGCCTTGAAGGTATTGTCACGAATAAATAAATAAATAAATATGTTGTCAATTTTTGTTTGCGGTTCTATTTTGGTAGAAGTTGATAAGGGTGGGTGGGAAACTATTTACTTGTTAGTATCAATAAATGTAACAAAGATTTTGTTGTGCAGACTTCACATTTAACAGTGCCAGATAAAAAGCTCATACCAAGAAAAGCATAGTTACTGATGCTCTTAGTTTTTTTATCCTTCAAATTCAATAAGGTTGGGACCATAACGTTAACTCGATCAAAAGCAAATTATAAAAACGAAAATTTCTTGTGATCCAAGTAACAGTATTCTTCACAATGAGGCAATATTTCAGTAAAAAGACTTGTGAATGCGAAAGGCAATATTGTTTCCATTTATTTCTGGCAACCTGTTTGCTTCAGAAAAAACGCTACACTTATGTTTTCATCTGGGTACGCATTCGGTCACTGTCGCTTGCATTATATTCAAGCAGAGTTCCGGATTTAAGCCACACATTTTACTTATCAGGGGCGACAGGGACATCCATTTTTCTGATTGAGCTCATAAAAAGGCAAAAATAACACGCCAAAAAACAATGTAAAACAGCAAAAAAATAAAAAAAAACTCCGACAGGATATAAAGGTAATTTATTTTATTATTCAATAGTATGCAATATATACTTTAATAGTTTATTGGCAATAGTTTCTAACGAGGATTTCTACCGTTTTGAAATTCTTTTCCTATAGGTTTTAGAGTCTTGCTCGAAACATATGCGGAAGTCCCTAATAGCAGTTTCGTTTTAATCCGAACTACATCACATTTCCTGGACGTTCTTCGTGCATCACCTAATGAAACACCAAGGATAGCATTTTGATACTTGAATATCAATAGTTTCAAAATTCGACTATAAACAACTTCACGATAGTCAA
The DNA here is from genome assembly GCA_013358835.2 of Ixodes persulcatus. NCBI lineage: Eukaryota > Metazoa > Arthropoda > Arachnida > Ixodida > Ixodidae > Ixodes > Ixodes persulcatus. The sequence continues at coordinate 348,243 of JABSTQ010010110.1, forward strand.
CTATAGATAGTGTACTATCGAGTTTCAGGATAGTCGACTGTCGATGGATACTATCGATAGTTGTATCGATAGTTTTACGATAGTTTACTATCGATAGCACTATCAATAGGATTTTCACTTTCGGTAGTTAAACTTGGCTTCCAGTATCGATATTACCGATAGTACTATCGATAGATTTACATAACTTCGAGTGAATCGCCGTCAATTTGTTAGTGCAGATATTTGCGCTTTTGAACATACACCCTGTTGCCAAAACTTAGCTTCGCGCATAATGAAGAGAAAATAAAACACACGCCTGGCAGCTGAACGCCGCAGGCCCTTAAAAAAAAAAGAAGAATATATATATATATATATATATATATATATATATATATATATATATATATATATATATATATATATGGGTGATTTCATCTCAACTCAGGCACGGATTTGGGATCGAATTTTTAATTTTGACGAAAAAAAATATATGTTTTGGGGCAATTCCTACAATAAAAGAAGACGCAAACGGCAATGTCGTCGGATTTTTTTGTTCTCAAGTTATGGACCGTTGAAGCGGTCAAGGTGGAAACTGACGTTTTTCCAGCTTATCGGAGGTGCCATATTTCACTCCATCTCTTTTCCATACTTTTTACGCTACATCAATATAACTTTTTGGGAACAGTCTAGACATAGGCTTTTATATGCTAATTATGTGTCTAGGTCATACCATGTTTAGTTATTTATTTTTTATTTGTCAAACCGCCTCTCTGCGACAATATTTGACGAAGTTCAGCAAGCTGTGCTGTGCGACCTAATTAACATATGTTTATGATCTTTATATCAACTTAAAGCTTCTATTAAGATCTTCCTTTTGAGTATACTTTCATTATTTTGAGATACGTATATAATGCGCTACATGTGCCTAAAAAACGAAAATTCTGAAAAACTAGCAAGTTTGGAGTCGATTTTCTAAAAAAACCCACTTTTTATTTCTTTATTTTTTATTGACGGTTATTGGATATAGTAGTCTATCAGAAACTACCAACAGAAATTGTAATATATTGTTTGTATGGCCTCTATTAAGACTCGAATCTCGGGCTATGAGTGTTTTGAACGGGACTTCGCACAGGCGCTCTGCTGAGCAGAAATTTGGCCTATGTAGGTTTTCTATTTATCGTTAGCAGTTAACTCAATATCCAACCATAAACATTAATAAAATTTGGAGTAGTGTACTTAAAAAAAATTTACTTCAAAGTCCGTATCCACAAGTGCGGGCACATCGCTTACTTCCTCTCAATGCAGATCGTTAGAGAATTCCTCTGGGGCCTTTTGCTTTCGGCTTTGAGTTTGAAATACCGAACTTGACATGTAATTGTCATATTTTCTTATGTCAAACAAATACGCAGTGCATATACATATGTACGATTTAGTAACTGACGCTTACGAGTACGGTTTATTTTGTGCGCGTACGGACTCTTTCGTAAAATAACAAGCATTTCGTAGCGTGTAAGGCTTCAAACGTGTTAGTCATGTGTTTAGGTTTCATTTCTATTTTCAGTGAGTCATGCCGGGTTACTTAGACTTTTTCTTCTTGACTTAAGTTTGTCCGGGAGTCTAGATGTTACGTATCTTCTCCGTCAATACATAGGGCGAAGCTCACACACCTTGCAAATCACGCCAGTGCCAAGTAAATAAATATTGTTAGGATGAATATTGTTGCTTTACTGGATTTTACACTAAGATATTAAGGTAAGTACTAACATTAAATAGAAACCCTTACATAGGTCAAAATTCTGTTCAGCTGAGCGTCTATGCGAAGTCCCATTCAACACTCTCACAGCACGAGATTTGAGTTCTAGTAGCGGCCATACAAACAGTATATTACAAGTTCTGTTAGTAGGTCCTGGCAGACTACTATATTACCTAAATGTAAATAAAAAATAAAAAAATAAAAAATAAAAGAAATAAAAGGTGGTTTTTTTTTAGAAAATTGACTTCAAACTGGCAAGTTTTTCTAAAGAAAGACTTGCAAGTTTGAAGTCGATTTTTTAAAACACCCACCTTTTATTTCTTTAATTTTTAATTTACAGTTAGGTAATATAGTAATCTGTCAGGACCTACCAACAGAAATTGTAATATATTGTTTGTATGGCCGCTATTATAGGACTCGAATCTCGTGCTGTGAGAGTTTTGAACGGGACTTCGCATAGACGCTCAGCTGAGCAGAATTTTGACGTATGTAAGGTTTTCTATTTAATGTTAGTACTTACCTCAATATCTGAGCGTAAAAGCCAGTGAAGCAACAATATTCATCCTAACAATATTTATTTACTTGGCACTGGCGTGATTTGCAAGGTTTGTGAGCTTCGCCCTATGTATTGACGGAGAAGATACGTAACATCTAGACTCCCGGACAAACTTAAGTCAAGAAGAAAAAGTCTAAGTAACCCGGCATGACTCACTGAAAATAGAAATGAAACCTAAACACATGACTAACACGTTTGAAGCCTTACACGCGGCGAAATGCTTGTTATTTTACGAAAGGAGTCCGTACGCGCACAAAATAAACCGTACTTCGTAAGCGTCAGTTACTAAATCGTACAAATATATATGCACTGCGTATCTGTTTGACATAAGAAAATATGACAATTACATGTCAAAAGCGGTATTTCAAACTCAAAGCCGAAAGCAAAAGGCCCCAGAGGAATTCTCTAACGATCTGCATTCCCCGTATTGGGAGGAATAAGCGATGTTCCAGCACTTGTGGATACGGACTTTGAAGTAAATTTTTTTTAAGTATACTACTCCAAATTTTATTAATGTTTATGATTGGATATTGAGGTAACTGCTAACGATAAATAGAAGACCTTACATAGGCCAAATTTCTGCTCAGCAGAGCGCCTGTGCGAAGTCCCGTTCAAAACACTCATAGCACGAGATTCGTGTCTTAATAGCGGCATTACAAACAATATATTACAATTTCTGTTGGTAGTTTCTGATAGACTACTATATCAACTAACCGTGAATAAAAAATAAAAGAAATAAAAAGTGGTGTTTTTTAGAAAATCGACTCCAAACTTGCTAGTTTTTAAAAATTTTCGTTTTTCAGGCACATGTAGCGCATTATATACTTATCTCAAAATATTGAAAGTATAATCAAAAGAAAGAACTTAATTGGAGCTTTACGGTGATATAAAGATCATAAAAATATGTTAATTAGGTCGCACAGCACAGCTTGCTGAACTTCGTCAAATATCGTCGCAGAGAGGCGGTTTGACAAATAAAAAATAAATAACTAAACATGTTATGACCTAGACACATAATTAGCATAAAAAAGCCTATGTCTAGAGTGTTCGCAAAAAGTTATATTGATGTAGCGTAAAAAGTATGGAAAAGGGATGGAGTGAAATATGGCACCTCCGATAAGCTGGAAAAACGTCAGTTTCCACCTTGACCGCTTCAACGGTCCGTAACTTGAGAACAAAAAATCCGACGACATTGCCGTTTGCGTCTTCTTTTATTATAGGAATTGCTCCAAAACATATATTTTTTTCGTCAAAATTAAAAATTCGACCCTAAATCCGTGCCTGAGTTGAGATGAAATCACCCATATATATATATATATATATATATATATATATATATATATATATATATATATATATATATAAACATATATGATGAGAGGGAGGCGGTTCATTGGCCCGGGGAGCGCGTAACTCTCACAGCAGTGTCAGCTAAAGGGTCAACTGAGACTATATATATATATACGGGGTGTTTCACGAAAGATGGACAAATTCGATATTTCGTAAACTACGCGTAGCAACAAAAAAAGGCTTGTGTCGTTTTTGTCCTGGGCCAGGGGCCTATTTAGAAAATTTATTAAAGTCCGGGATAATTAGGTTGTTAATTATTTTTGCGTAATTAACTTTTGTAATATTGTGTTTAAGGGCATGGTTTTAATTAGAAAATTGATCTGCATTATCGAAAAGCACTAAATCAACAAATCGCAGAACGACAGAAGACACGCGAAGCATTTTATGGCTTTCTGAAAAACCGCACAAATTTGAAGGGTTTTTAAGTTTCGGTTTGCTATCGGAGTGCGTCTCGGCCCCGGGGGCACCGCGCCCCGTGGAGAGATAGTACAACCAGCCTCTGCTGCGTCGCGCGATGACAGCGCAGCAGAGGTTGGTTGCACTATCTTTTTCCACGGGGCGCGGTGCCGCCGGGGCCATGATGCGCTCACTTAGCAAACCGAATCTTAAAAACCCGTCGATTTTCTGCGGTTTTTCAGAACGCCATAAAATGCTTCGCGTGTCTTCTATCGTTCTGCAATTTGTTGATTTAGTGTTTTTCGATGATGCAGATGAATTTTCTAATGGAAGCCATCCCCTTAAACACAATATTAAAAAAAATTCATTACGGAAAAAGTAATTAACAACCTAATTATCCCTGACTTTAATAATTTTCCTAAATAGACCCCTGGCCCAGGACCAAAACGAAACAAGCCTTTTCTTGTTGCGACGCGTAGTTCTCGAAATATCAAATTTGTCCACCTTTTGTGAGACACCCTGTATTTATATATATATATGCACATGTAGTCTCCGTTGACCCTTGAGCTGACACTGCGGTGAGAGTTATGCGCTCTCCGGACCAATGACCCGCCTCCCTTTCATCACCTGTCCCCTCTTCCCGCGCGTGTGCATGGGCGGAAGCGTAATCACGTGTGTAGAGATGAACATAGGACTGGTCCGACGTGCACGTAGCTTCCACCGTTACTGGCAGCTTAGGAATGAAAAGAATAGATGGTCCTTCTCGGAAAAAAATTACAAAAGAACACTTAGGACTGCTTACGAGTAGAAATGCCATTATTATAAATAGCGTATTCCAACAAGCTGCGCGCCCCGGTGAGCCCGGCCTAGCGACTTCTGCGGAGGCCGACCGACCACCCTCTTCCTTTTACCGGCGTGCGGGTCGGAGCGCCAGGAAGAGGGCTTCTCTGTGGGGTGACGTTCCTTAAAACTATGACGCGTCGGCCCAAGCCACTTTAACTGCCGTTTGAGAGGGAAGTTAGCTCGCGCCACCCTCCCTTTTAACTGCCGTTTGGGAGGGAAGTTAGGAGCCGTATTTTCGCGGTCACAGACAGCAGTGGTCGCGCGCTCCATGGGACAGATAATTCTTTCGCATTAAAAACGACAACAACAACTCGTGAGCTCTTCATAGTATAGACCGAAGAGCGATCCACGAATCCGAGGGAAACGATCGCATCAGCCCCTTTCGGTGCTCATTTCCTGCCAGTGTGACTAATCCTTGTTGTTCAGATTTGTGGGTTATAAGCTGCTTAGATGTTTAGCATGCGATAAGGACGTAAAGAAGTGAGAATAATATATAAGGGCGAAACGAAGTAAAGGAGAGAAATCTTCTGCCAGAAAGAATTTTTTTTTTTTTGCGCGTCGGGCTTTAAGCATAAGTGACTTCCCTGGTTTTTGTTTTGGGAGTTGGTAAAGTGCAGAAGCACGGGCATGGCTTCGTTGACGATAGAACTACAATCCGGGACATAGTTGCGTTGCTCAAACCTACCTACACTTCGCTGTTTGTCCCTTCACTGCCGCCACGGCGGCAACTGCCGGGGCTATTTTGCACACCGCCAACATAACGTGCGCCGGCTTGTCTTAGCTCTTAATAAACACAAGTTAGTTTGAAACTTGTGGGGAATTCGGACACTGAGCACGTCGGCGACGATGCGGACGGCGCGCGAGAAACGTGCGCGGGGCCAAAGCACGGGGCGCGAGGCGCGTGACGGGGGACAGCTCAGTAAAGCCATCGCATCGTAAGCTGCCGAACACCGGGCTCGATGATTAAAGGTAAGTTGACTCCTTTCTCCGAACAAGCGGTGAGTGAGAATACCACATATGGCGCACCGACGTGGGGCCCACCGCTTGTCTGGGGCCCGGTAGAGCAAAGTCATGATGAGCGAGAAGAACATCATCTGCGACGGACGCCTGCTCAGATGCCGCTCCCAGGCCAAGGGCAAGTTCTAGGGCACCCTGCAGCAAAGGGCTACGCCAGATACCTGGGCTGCTACGAGCAGCAGCAGTTGTGCAGCCCGTCGAACGCCTTAGCAGACCTGACTGGGGGAGCGGAGGATACCTTCGAGCTGTCCGCAGGCGGCTACGCGAGGGACCCCTGACTGCGAGTCGCGCTGATCTTCAAGATGATGGGTGCTGGTGTGCATGAACTCTCTGAGAACTTCGGCGACGATGCGGACGGCACCCAATAAACGAGCACGGGGCCAAAGCACGGGGCGCCAGGTGCGTGACGGAGGACAGGACAGTAAAGCCATGGCAGCGTGAGCCACGGAACACCGGGCTCGATGATTAAAGGTAAGTCGGCTGCTTTCTCCGAACAAGCGGTGAGCGAGAATACCACAAACTAAAGTTTCAGTATATGTACCTTTAGTTTCACCAGTGCTCCTGCACGCTGAATAATCACAACAGAAAAAAAAAAAAAAACTTGAGTGAACCCTAAAACATTGCCTTCGCGTCTAACGAGATGCCCACTAGCCCATTGGATGTTGACCTGGTATCTCCTGGTTAGAGATTGATACCATTATTTAACTCCCTGGCTGCCGCCAGTAATTGGTTAGCAATCAATGAACTCCTGCGACCGGTCTTACCTGATAAAACGTCGAACACAGGCGATTGCAGCCACTAGACATCTGTTTCTGTTCTGCTTGAGAAGGCCGTACGCAAGCAGAAATCCGCTGAAATAAATTATTGCTTTGTATTTAGATTGAACGTGCGTTTTGATTGCGCACCAAAAATGTAATTGAATAAATTCTGCCGGTGTACTAACCACTACTAAGGTAATGGCAATTTGCTAGTGAAGATGTTGTGGATTCTAAAGATAAAACCTCACAAAAAATTTATTAATGCCTCTCGAAACTAACCATGAATGACAAGTACGTGTGTTGCTCGACATGAATAATGCAGCGCCTCCGGTTTCGAAAGCAAACAACAATAAATTATAGTTGATAGGTCTGGAAGCCGAAACCAGACAAGAGCTGCAAACAACCTAACATAATTAGGTCACTTGGGTTTCCTATTTCATCAAAATTGATAAGTATCCTTCTTCCTCTCACGTTTCCCTCATTGGAAAGAAAGAATACAGTAATAATTTAAGTGTATCCAATTGCTGAGATGTTACACTCTGCGATGTGTAAAGTGTAAATAACGCACAATTAGCAATAAACTGCAGCCATTAAATAAAACGGTGCTACATTTAGGCAGCAAAGAAGTACATCAGCCGCAATATTGCACGAAACATGAGCTTGCTTTCAATTTACATAAGAATTATTACTTTAAATGTGACCATTTTGTGTGATGACATATGAAAAATATCTCAACCCAAAAACACTAAACTTCGCAGTTTATAGAAGAGAAGGGGTTTTTCTATTGTTTCAATCTTGATAACCGAAAATCACAGTCCTAAACTTTCAAAATAATCGCAGGACATCTACACCTGCCCAGTGCGAACAGCAGAGTCAGTCGCCTTAAGTAAATGACAAACAAAATTGTTAAGGAAAAGAAAGAACACTCCGTCTGAGCCGAGCGATCAGCGTTTGAGCTTCACCGCTTACTCGTTTAGTGTTCCCGCGTAAATGACGTGCGGAGTCGAAACATGTGTTGTGCCAAGTTAACTGAAGTAATTGCAATATTGGATATTCTTTAAAAAAAGATGCCCCAGCCTTTTTTATGATCTAGAGAGAGCATTGACACTTCAGAATGAGTTTGTTGCTCGCGAAATGTGGCAAGTGTTCCTTAGTGACGCTCCTACACTTTATAGACTCACATCTAGAATAGCCATGGCTGTTTTCGTCTAAGTTTCGCTTGGTTATGGAACTGGCATACGTTTATTATAATGTAAAAAATTGCAAAATAAACAGACAAAAAACAACAACTCAGTCTTTCCACTCTGGTGAAGAAGAAAGACCAGCGTAGTTGTACTATGGTGTAAATCAAGTGATGGCCGGCCGCAAGTCGGCAAGCCAGAGTGGATAGGCTCGAAAGGTTGCCGCCGTCGCTCATAGGTGGCGGTAGCTGTCCATGTGTTGTGTTAACATTTATTTCTCCACGGACACGATCGTGGGTAACCTAGCCCTTTACATCTCCGCTGTAAAAACAACAAGATTTTACGGCGACCACGCTCGTGTGCTTCTTGCCCAGAGGGTACTAGGACATCGCAGAGCCGAACCTTGATTCGAATTTTTGAGCGAATGGGCGTGAAGGCGAAAGTTTCCTCCTTGCTTCGAGGGTGCCTTGCTGTCAAAGTGCTGAGCCGTTGAGCTCACGACTGTCGACCGCTTAGTATTGACAGCATCATAAAAGGCGACCGTAACAGCTTGCGCGTCAAATCTCTCGACTTGACACGCTGATTCGCACAGCGCACGCGCCTCGACGGCGGGCTCTTCAGGACGCTGCCAGTGCCAAGCATTCGACGATTGCGCGGTCGTGATTGTGGTTGTAATGGGTTTTTCTACTGAAAACTATCAGACGAGTCACCACGATCTACGAACAAAATGCTTTGCTGGGGGATACATCTGGCTCGATAAAATACAAACGGCATTTGCGCCGTCAGGCCATTGTGTAATTAGAAGAGCCGGACTTGAGGAGCCTGGGGTTATTTCCCTTCGGATCGAGAGGGGTGGCTGCGGTCGTCTATCGTCATGTAAGCCGGTGAGACGGGTGAGAATAGCCATCTATGCTGTCTTGGCGAATTCCGTATCTTGGTGCACCGGCGGAATACCCTCCCCTTCTGTACGGCACGAATGTGCGACGGTGTGGGCAGAGCTGTGCGTTCTCTGGGACGCGAAGTTGCCGCAGCGCTACGAGGAGACTTGGTGCTGTAAGCACGCTGTTTAAGGCAAATTAGTGGAGTAAAATCTATTCTCATAGGAAGATATTTGAGAAAACTGATATAGGAAGGGTCACTCATCTCGATCCCCGTGCTCGCCGTATAGTAATGCTCTCGAGCCAAGGTTCGTTCCGTCTTATTAATCTTTATTGACTCATGCGCGCTCGGTATTTGTATTCCCTTTTAATATTGTTTGTCCTTTCATTTTGCCGTAGTCGCTGGGAAGCTACGTTGTTATTGTTGCAGTGTTTATGAGCAGAATTTTCGACCTCGCATTCACGCATAATACATAATTTAATCTACAAAAACAAGCGTAGCGAAGGGGTTGGCCTAGTAAAAATTCTGAAAAATTCCGACAATCCCACACCTCTCAAAACTCATGATCACTATTGCTGTTCGTTCATTATTGTTGCGGAATAACTTTACCTCTCTCATCTCATTCGCTCGGTTACTTACCTAAATCCTAGTGATTAACTTTACGCAGTGGCGCTACCAGCGCTCCAAGGATTAGTGTATGCGTCTCGAGAGACTAGCGAATAAACATTCTGCCAAGAATTAGACTAATTACGAAAATCTCACTGAAGTGCTTTCTGCCACATAGATCTACAATAATTACGCTTCTGTGCTGTTATAGAACGACATACTTATTTTTTTTTTCCAAGGAGGGTGCAATGCTGCTGTACTGGAAAGTTTCGTAAAACAACGTTAAGGCAGAGTTTTTCTTAGGGCTTATTAACCATCCGTCCGTATATTTTTCTCTAATTATCTATTAAATGTAATATTTTGATTATGACGATAAGATGCGTATGTATTGAGCACAACTAAAATTCTAAATATATTTCACTATAAGAAAGAAACTGACTTCAAGTTTTTAGGGAATGTAGAAGTACAGCAGTACCTCAGGAAGAAAAACGTGTCCACGCTGATAATGCCAGCAATCCCGACACAGCTAATCAATGTGTCCGAATACGCTAGCAGGTTCACCAATCCAGCTGAAAAAAAAAAAGATATGAAAACGAGGTGATTACCACGAGCAGCCAGCAGTGTACAAGGGAGATCGGTCTTTGTCAAACGGAGGAAGACCGATCTTATCTGCCTTTTGCATTTTCATCCAACACTGTTTAAATCGGCACGAAACAAAAACCCACAAAGGGTTTCACCTTAGCGGGTTTTTAATGCGATATCATTCTTTAGCTACCGCACCCGGGTTTCGCGATACGCTCTCTGGCGTCGAACGCACCGTGCGTATGCGGCGCGCGTATGCGGAGGCCCTGCGCGGCGTCACGGCGCCTCTAATACGCAGGACGTCCGCATACGCAGGCGCCGCGACGTCGTCCTTGAGGTCGTTCGAGAGGTCATCCTAGACGTCGTTCTTAAGGTCGTCCTAGAGGTCGCCCTTCAGAGGTCGAACTTAGACGTCGTCTTCGACGTCGTCCTAGACGTTGTCCTTGAGGTCGTCTTAGAGGTCGTCCTAGAGGTCATTATAAACGTCATATTTGACGTCGTCCTACACTTCGTCCTTGAGGTCGTCCTAGAGGTCGTTCTTAAGATCGTCCTAAATGTAGCCATAGACGTCGTCTTTGACGTCTTCCTCGACATCGTCCTAGACGGCGTCCTTGAGGCCGTCCTAAAAGTGATCGTATAGGTCGTCCTTGAGATCTCCTTAGAGATCGTCCTAGAGGTCGTCCCAGACATCGTGCTTGACGTCGTCCGCTAGGGCGTCGTCCTAGCAAGCAGATAAACTCGCGCAGCGCATACACGGAGCAGCACTGGCGGCAATACGCACACATTCACATTTGCGCAAAGGTGCGAAGCAATCATCGGCTTCAGTTGAGCTAGTTAATACATATGGTGAATGATGGTGGTGAAACAGCTTGAACATTAAACGATTATAGAGACAGAACACAACACATACAAGCAGCAATGATGGTGGGGGAAGACCTTGAACATTAAACAATTACGCAGACGGAAAATAAATGAACACACAGAGACGAAGGAGTCGCTCAATTATAAAGTGGCGCGCTGCAGTCGCTTTGACGTATATGATTGTGTCGTAAACCATTCATAAAACAAAGTGTTCACTCAAAATTTGCGTTGTCATATTCACAGGGAGTTGCGTCGTGAGTCTCATGACGAATGCTATCGAAATTTAGACAACCAAATATAGTGGTTTCTGCAGCCAAATGTTTGTTTATCCTATATTAGCAGCTTTCTCTGAGTAAGCTTTCGAATATTACTTTTTTTACTGGCGATTGGAGGCACCCAAACAGCATACAATTCAGGGCTTTCATTGGTACATAATATAAAAGAGTTCGGCAAATCAATAGGCAATTTTGTTGCATACCTGAAACGTTCTAGTATAACGAACGTTCAGCGATACTTTGAGCTTCCAATCGCTAGACGCCTACGATCACGGCCCTCTTCTTCAGATAACTTAACGCGTACCTTGTGTACACTTGATAGATATATCTAGAATGAAGCGACACTACCATTAATCGGGCTCATAAACCTGGGGATATTCCAGAGCCTTTCATACCCTCGAGTTCCTCTTCGTCAGTGCGCGCAGGTGGTAGAAATCCTTCTCGCCTACCTTACTCTTTCTCGCCCACCACTTTGGTCACATTAACTCCTCGTTAACCAATCAGCATCGACCACCTCACTCCTCCTCTCCCACCCGCCAACCAATCAGTGTCGAGCGTCGCGATCACGCTTTTATCTGGGCTTCACGAAGTGCCGAACAACTGGCCAAAGAGCGTTTCACATTACCCTACAACGTTAGTAACCTGGGTTTTGCCCGCTTCAAATGTGTAAGTATCTGCTCAGGGTGAGTTAGAAAGCCCTATATACGACAGAGCCCTTGTTCGGTCAGCTTAGGTTCATCGGACGGAAGCAAAGGCGCTTCGATTCCTTATCTTCCGCGCCGTGTCCGCGTTTAAACAAGGAGGTAAGAAAGAAAACGAGATGGCGGACAAAACTTTAACCCCTTTTTTTACCCCAAGCCCATAATTGTATTCTACGTTTTATAAAAAATATTGGAAGTGTAAGTTTTAATCAGATACGCCTTTTCTAGGTAGTATTTAGAATACGGGAACACAAAATTAGCCGACTTTGTGCCGGTGACTTTCGAATAGCGCCAGTAGAGCAAACAAAAGGGTGAACTGAACTGCGTTCAGCTACGAATAGCTCAAATGTTGGCACTCGTGTCGGTAACATTTTAATCAACAAATTCCAGCTTAACGTAGGTTTGCGCGGATGCGGTTGCCTTTCGTGAACATTGACCATTTTATGTAGGTTCCTTCTGCGGAACCTCAACGTGCTACCTTTCCGGGGCCCAGGAGGGTTTTCGCTTCAGGCAGGCAGCCCCTGTATTACCGCCGGCGTGGATGTGTTGGCAACTCACACGGCTGCCACGCAGAGGAAAAAGGTTCAAATCAAGCTCGGGGCGCATCTTTCTGTTTATACTCGTTTATTTTTTCTTAAATATCAGTGTCTATTCTCGGCTTTCGTTGTGTGTTCTGTTTCAAAACATTTCTGAACTGCGCATCTACAAAAGCAGCTGCAATGGGCTGCTTCGGGACAGTCGTCTTACCGTCGCCGACGCAGGAGGCGTTGTACTTTCCTCCTTCAGTTTGTGGCCTCAAGTTCCCCTCATTAAACGTTTATGTTCTGTTCTACATTTGTCACCGGACCCGTGACAAATGTATAACTGAACTGAACTGAAGAATGTATAACAGTTTTATACGTGACAATATGGCAAACAGAAAGCTACAAATTTGATGTCCAAGAAGCCTGTCTCCATGGAGATTGCCGTTTGCATTAAGATACCAGTTTGATCGAAAATGCCAGCTCTTTGCAATAAATCAACCTTTTAAATAAACCAGCTGAAAATACAAATTTTAACAGATCCTTATCGAAACATCGTTAACGATACCCGATACTTTGCTCACTCCTTTGCACATGCGTTGTTTCGTGATTTATCGGGCATAATTATCGAGGGTAATATAACAATATGTTTAAACTGCCTAATAGGACGCCCTTAATGCATTCACGAGAGCTTCATAAACAGTGGCTGAGATTATATTAAATACCGATAAATGTGAACTAAGTGGTTGTAAGGTCTCCTTTGTTTTTGTTTTTTCTTGTGGATCGTAAAGGATCGATAAATTAAAACAGTAATCATCATCAAACATGCTAATTTTTATTTAAAAAGCGCAAATAAGACAGCAACCTCGTTATAAAGTCATCAAACGATACTGGTGCTACCTGACGTCACCAATGTTTTAGGAACAAAAGTGGTGACCTTAACACCAAATTTAATCCAAGCGCCATATAATTTAATCCTTGCGCTACCCAATTTAATCCCGGGGTCAGTCAATTTAATCCTCAATATGTATATGCACTTATTGTCTTCGGTGGTCGTGTTTGCTTACACATTTGGTAACTTTGAATAATTGTTTATGCAATTAGATTTTGGGGGGACAACTGATCATTTGATCCCTATTGTGATTACTTGGAGTTACTAGTTCCACTATTGACGAAACTTTGTGGATATGTTGATTACTCTCTTTGTAATATTGGTAATATTGAGTTATTGTGGCGCGCTCGAATTTATTTTAGCTGAATGGACGTTTTGTTTAACCTTTCTTATTACTCGACATAACATTGCTACAGTTCAGATGATACAAGTACAATTGTAATTAATGATTACTATTTTGATTACTTCGTGTTATTATTGCTCCAATTGATCTATAATGAACGCAGTTGACAATATTATTTCTCTTTTGATTACTTCGGGTTACTTTTGACCCATTGGCCATAAATTCGAATTAAATGACATTGTGATGACTCTTCATTGCTTTTAGCTAATCTCCAACGAATTGAAATTTTATGTGATGATTATTGACATTATGATCACTCTTTTCATTACTTTGAGTTACTCTCAATTTAATTGACTTTAATTCGGCCTAAGTGACATTTGGCAACTCTTGTTTACTTTGTGTAATTTTAGTTCCAATTTATCGGTTGTGAGCTCAATCATACATTATTATTAGTCTTGATTACTTCGGGTTACCTTCGATCCAAAGGACTTTAATTTGGCCTCATTGATATTGCGATGACTGTTTTGATTTTTTTTGGCTAATATTTAAGAAAAGTATTTATTATTTGCTCAATTGACATCACAATAACTTGTTTGATTATTTTCAGTTACTAATGACCGAATGAACTTTAATTCGGCCTAATTGACATTTTGGCTACTCTTTTGATTACTTCGTGTTATTTTACCTCCAATTGATCTATAATGAACTCAGTTGACATTATTATTACTCTTGATTACTTCGAGTTACTTTTTTTAACCCAGTGGACTTGAATTCGACCGAAATGACATTGGGATGACTCTTTTGATTACTTTGAGCTAATCTTCATACAAACTTATTTATTATGAGCCTAATGTAAATTATGATTACTTTTCTGATTGCCTTGAGTTACCTTGACCCAATGGATTTGTCCTATTTCACAATTTGGCAACTATTCTGATTACTTTGAGGTCACATTCAACCAATTGATATTTTAAGAGCTCGATTCAATTTGTATCACTCTTTTGTACCAATAATCCTATTTCGGCTTAATTTACATTGTGATGAGACTTGATTATTTTCTGCTAATTTTCAACCAATTGATTTATTGGGGGCATAATTGACACGATGATTAATTATTTTTATTTACTATTAACCCAATGGGCTTTAAATCCGCCCAATTGACATATTGGTGACAATTTTAAGTACTTGGAGTTATGGCACCACCATTTTGTCTATTATGAGCTTAATTTTCATTGCAATTAGTCTTAATTATTTCAAGTTACTATTGACCCAACGAACATTAATTCGGCTTAATTTACAGTTTGATGATTCTTGATTACTTTGAGCTAATATCGAACCAATTGCGTTCTTATGAGCTAAATTTGCATTATGATTACCCTTTAAAATGGTTTGAGCTGCTATTGACTTAGTATTTTGATTACTTTGGGTCATTATACAGCCAATTTAATAATTATTAGCTGTATTGATGATTTGATTACTTTTTCGATTACTTCTAGTTACTTTCAAGTTACTTTATACTTCACTTCAATTACCCCGGACACCAGAGGGCGGCGTCAGAGCAGAAGTCCTTCCAGTGAGCCCTTCTCTTTGTCCGACGGCTCCCTTTGGTGTCCGCGATACGTCCGAGGTAAACGATCTTTGATTCCGATATTAATAGAAAAAATGTAGAGCCCTTTCACTTCACGTGAAGATGGAGGACAGCGAAGCTATTTTAACAACGTCTAGGACGATGCCTAGAGGACGACCTCAACGACGACTTCTGGGACGACCTCGAACACTGCCTAGAGGACGACGTTTAGAACGACCTCAGGGACGACGTCTAGAACGACCTCGAGGACAATATCTAGTAAAACTTCTTGAACAACCTCAAGGACGACCTCAAGGACGACGTCTAGGAAGACCGCAGGGACGACTTCTTGAACAACCTCGAAAATACGCCTAAAAGACGACGTCTAGGAGGACGTCTAGGACGATCTCAAGGACGACGTCTAGGACGACCTCGCGGACGACGCCTATGACGATCTCAAGGACGACGTCTAGGACGACCTCAAGGAAAAAAAATGAAGGAGGACGCCTAGGACGATTTTAAGAACGACGTCTAGGACGACTTCTTGGACCACCTCAAAGACGACGTCTGGGATTATCTTAGGGAAGACGTCTAGGACGACCTCAAGGACAACGTGTTGGACAACCTCAAAAACGACCTTGAGGACGACTCCTAGGACGACGTATAGGACAACCTCTAGGACGACGTATAGGACAACCTGTGGGACGACGTATAGGACAACCTCTAGGACGACGTCTAGGAGTACCTCAAGGACGACGTCTAGGACGACATCAAAGACGACTTCAAGGACGACGTCTAGGACGACCTCAAGGACGACGTATAAAACGACTTCTAAAAAACCTTGGGGACGACACCTAGAAGACGTCGTCCTCTAGGTGTCGTTCTCGAGGTTGTTTTAGAAGTCGTCATTGAGGTCGTCCTAGACGTCGTCCTCGAGGTCGTCCTAGACGTCGTTCTTGAGGTCGTTTGAAAGGTTGTCCCCGAGGACGTCCTAAACGCATCCTTGAGGTCGTCTTACACGTCGTCCTCAAGGTCGTCCTTGAGGTCGTCCCAGCCATTGTCCACAAGGTCGTCTCAGCCACTGTCCACGAGGTCGTCCTAGACGTCATTCCTGAGGTCGTCCTAAACGTCGTCCTCTAGGCGTCGTCCTCGAGGTCTTCCTAGAAGTCGTCCTTGAGGTCGTCCTGGACGTCGTCCTCCAGGCATCATCCTTGAGGTCGTTCCAGAAGACAATAAGTGCATATACATATTGTGGATTAAATTGATTGACCCCGGGATTAAATTGGGTAGCGCAAGAATTAAATTATGTGGTGCTTGGATTAAATTGGGTGGCACTTGGATTAAATTTTCCGTCGCTTGCATTAAAATGAGCGTGAAAACCTGTAGTTTTTGGTGTTTCGGTTTTTCTCGCGAATATTGATACGTTCGGGTCAAATATCTTATGATATTATAATTTACAGTTCAAAAAAACTTTACAATTCTCCTCTAACTCGTTCTTTCAATAACCTCTTCAACTTCCCTTTAAGGAAGGGCCGGAGGTATTCTGTGAATTTATGACGAAACGAAGAATAGACGTCCTCAGTATTCTTATTGAGCTTAAATTCGAAATGCAGATATGGTATGATCGTAAATTGCCTTAATTGTCTGCCCAAATTGCATTAAAAGCTAAGTTCGTATTTGCACAACATTTTTTTTTTTTTTTTTGCGAGAACCGAGCGCGTCTAAAGTGCGCGCTCAGCCAGCGCGCGCTTTAGCTGCTACTAGCGGCGAGCTTCATCCTGCCATACGCGCGGAGCGAGCAAAGATAGCGGTGATAGCTTTCAGCGCACTAAAGGGGTGTCCAAACAGGACACTACAAAACGCACGACTCCGACAAATCGTGAAAATTGAAGCGTGAGGCGTCCGCTTCAATTTTCACGATTTGTCGGAGTCGTGCGTTCTGTAGTGTCCTGTTTGGACACCCCTTCAGAGGGGCACTGCCGAAGCTCGGGGAGCGCCGAGGCGAAGGGCGTAAACACATCGGAGTAGGGCACGCACCCTCGCCCCGAGGCTCACTTCCAGGCGGCGCAGCATTTACCATGAGCCACAAGCTCCTCTGTGAGCATTTCATTTTTCCCCGATAGTACGTGGCTCAAAATTCCTAGTAATTTTACGGGATTTTTAATTACGACAAACAAAAATGATGAGACAGTGCAGCAAGACACCTTCATGCACTCTTTTTCTTTGGTACGTGAAAGAGAGTGCGAACTGAGCAGAGTCATTTTGATAAACCCGAGGCTGGGAACAAGTAAATACACGGGCAATCACTCTACTTTTATTTGTTCTCAGTACCGGGTATACCATGATGGAGTTAATTCACTGACCTGCCTGTATTTTTTTTTTGTACTACGCACCGGCAGGTTTTTTTTTCAATTTACACATTTTCCCGCAATCCTAATACATAATTAATTTGTTTACTACCATTTTTTTTATTTCTGAGATTGCGCTTTTTCGTAGACCAAGAAAAGGTAAATTCGTCTCGTGAAATAGTTGCTTCATAGTGGAGAGCAAGTGCCAAACAGTACTCACACATGACAAAAGCCACATTCCGTGCAGAATGGCCCATGACAATCCAAAACATGCTGAGCACACGAATCCCGTGTAGGAATCTCAACTTATAGGCTGTTGAATACTCGTCAGTTTCTTTGGAAAGAAGTAGTATCGTGTTCCTACGCACCGAGAAGGCTGTCATGACTTCTAATACGCACCCTGAAAAAGAAAGTGCGACGAACAGTTTTCGAACGTTTTAGGACTACACATTCAGGACAGGGTGGATAGATCTATTAACAAAGGGGGTAAAGGAACACGCATATTTTTAACCGTTTTCATCACTTTTCTTTAAAACGCTTTTGACTGTTGAAGGCATGAGCTTGCAGGAAAACACAATCCGATCTAAAACGTTGTAAATTCTACGGGCCGCGTGAATCCTAGTCTATCGGAAACTCACGGCGCCCTGCCATGTTTCAGATTGCGACTTGGTTTCGGCTGTAGAACCTGGAACTTGAATCGTTGTTTGAAAAAAGTGGAATATTTCCCCATCTAAAGATGTTTTTGTTCTAAACATTCCCGTTTTTCGCGACAGTACGAATTATCGTCGGAAAAAGGTGCAAGATGTATTATAATTTTCGCACCCAACGTCTAACCCTAGGCTGGCCAGGTCACGTTGTACTGGCGAATCTTTTAGGGAACACTACTGTGGTCAGATTAACCGGCATCTTGTCTGCTTTCCTGGCACTTTTCTGGTTTCACACGAACACCTGTATTAAGACGTTTATTTTAATATAGGTACGTTTGCTCGGGAAATATTCAAGTACACAAATTAGGCATAATTAAATGGGGTTCTTCTTATTGCGAGCATAATTATAATTGTTGGTCACCTGCATTCTTGTTTCAAAGTATAATTTTCAGAAAATCGAATGAAACGCCTGGATCCGGGAGAATGTTCTTTCGATAGACAATCGTTTGATAAAAATAAACAAACGAGGCACGAGTTGTGACGAAGATTCTATTTGAAGACAAGCTAAAGCCCAGTTGAGGCTCCGCCTGGTGCACGCGCTCTTTGGCTCCCGCCTGATATCGGCTTAGAGTGCGTCGTCGTCAGGTCAGAAAGTTCGATTTGGAGGCTACGGAATTCGTAACCTGTCACCTTATATAATTTTGTTTTTGTGAAAATGTCCTGGATGTAACGAGAGTGCCCACAATATATGAAATGCCACTTATAATTCCTGTCAGGTGGGTCTAAATTCCGTTTTTTGTTTGTATAGACAGTTGAAAGTTACGCCCGCCTCGGTGAGTGTCTGTTGTCTCGGCTGTAGATAAAAGAACAGAAAGTTAGCCCCTGTGCAGTACAAGTGCCAGCCTGGGATCAATACCGTGCATCACGCAGCAGTGATACGCGACCGCACGCCGGTACGATCGTCCTCCAGATTGAAACGGGCAGGGGTGGGGATTGCACCCGTTCCCATGGGTTCTGCGGCGCGAAATGTTGCCACACGCGCTCCGGGCCGCGGTGCGTTAGCAACTCTCGGCCACCGATCGATCCCCTGAGATTCTTAAATATTGATATTCTTACCCTGAAATTATTTTGAATTTTTCAAACCCAAACTTTATTTTTATGGAAGTAGTCTAGCTCTCATTAAACAGCAGCGTATATAAGTCCCATCTATGCGTCAAATTGTGCTTCTTCATCGCATTTACCGCTATCAAATGGGGTTAATAAAATCTATTACAACAGGCTTTTTGGGCACATCGCTCGAAGCCTCGAGCCCGCTTCTTTCAATGTCTTCTCGTCTGTCAATCGCCGAGATTTCACGTACCTCTATTCGAGTTCTCAGATTCTTGTCTCGATAGCCAAAAGTCCATAAGTGTACTCAACGCCATAATTAGTGCCAAGGAGCCAAGGAATATACTGAAACAAAATGTATAAATGGATTACCACGACAGCACCGTAAGTATTATAACAAAAGCATCGGGCAAACAAGTTTTTAGAGAGCAGCTCTTAGGCGCCCGTTATCGCGTTGTGCGGCGTCGCCGTCGGCGTTACCGCGCGAGTTGCGTTACGGGACGTTACCCCGCTAAAGTTAGCGGGGAAACTTTCTCTCAACATTTAGCGGGGAAATCGATGTCACGTGACCTAAACACCAATTCAGTTTCACCGCTAAATTTAGCGGGGAATATGACATCATGATTTCGTGTCACGTTACCCATGAACAAATTTAGCGGCAGGATGAGAGGAAGAGGGAAGGAAGAGAAGGAGGGAAGGAAGATGAGGAGGAGGGTAGGAATAGGAAGAGAGGAAGAGGGAGGGCACGGAGGAGAAGGGGCATACCCTTCCTTCCGTACCCTCCCCTGCTCTTCCTCAAGAGCTGCGCTCTAGTTGCGCATTACACAGCGTTGTAAACGTCTTTTTTTTCTTTGTTTTCAGGTTAAAAAATAAGAATTTGAATACTAAAAGGTTTTTATCAAACTATTTATTAGCTTCTGCTTCTTAGGAAACTTAAATAAACCGGAAAGGCAAGTTAAAGTAATTAGTTTCTGGTTTTAAAGATAGAAAATATTCTATTTTTAAAGAAAAATATAGATCTAATATTCAATATAAAATGTCTTGATTTAAAATTAAAAGAAAAGTGAGATTTACATGAAAGAGCGCGAAGAATATGTACTTGGTCGAGTTTCTGATTTATTGTATAGGATAACAGCTGTCTTGTGGTGTCCGTTGTCCTTTAACTGGTCCGTCGTATTTTTACCGATTTTATCCCATACAATGAAATGAAAAAGGCAAATTTCGTTTAAGATATTTTGATGGTACGGTGTGTGCGGTATAGATGGTTTCAACAATAATGTAGAAAAAAAAAACCTATTTAGAGCGCGTTGCGGGTTAGCGCGGAGGCGATGCGTATTCTGAAACGGTGAGCGAAAATCAATGTTACAACCAAGAAAAACTGTGTTTGTCACTCTCTTTCTCTTTTTCCCTACCACGTGTTTCTTTGTTTGTTTTATTGTGAAAAAAAGAGGATTTAGTTCAATGATATTCATATTGTGGCATCTCCGACTAGTGGGTTTATCGGTTCCTCATTTCTAGTCCATCGATTTTCGCCTGATGACATCACACTTGTGTCATGCCGATGTCTGCCGCGATCCAGACGCTAGCGCAGAAGACAAAGTGGATGGGACAAGCGCCTAGCTGTTCTGCTGTTGCTAGCTCTCCGGTCTTACAGTTCAGCGAAGCCTCAGTAGCCAGGAGTTGGAACGCTGCGACGACAACGACACTTGTGTTTGGTCGCCTTTCTGCCAAAGATGCAACGAACCGCCAGGATCGCGACATCGGAGGACAACATGAGAAGCTGGCTCCTGTCACGTCACTTGCTGAAACTTTGGGGCCATTTTCGATGTGCGGATGGTATAGCATGTTAAACATACGAGTCAAAGAAGCCCTGCTGGACCTTAATATACTCTCGCGCGTACTCGCCGAGAGCAGAAAAGGCTGCAGCGTTATAGACGCTTTGCAGCAGCTGTGCATGGGCGCCGCCATAACTGACCTTCAGTTTTTGTTTCCCCTTGTTACGTTCACTTCACTTCATTATTACCATAGCAGGCCAGGTTATTGGCATCTTAGATTTTATTCTGTCTTTCTCCCCAGCATTGGCCTGTGTGGAGGCTCGTCCACACCGATTTCAGTCTCTCGATATCTCGGTAAAAGAAGAGAAGATCAGCAATTGCGGCTGTATTTTGGCGCGTGTGTAAAGCGTCTATATAGAGCCACGTCCACGTGTCCTGCGCCGAACGCTTTCAAAGGCGAACGCGTAATGCTGAACCCCTGCGTTGGGTAATCGGACGTGTTGGAAGTGTGAGCGGAGACAAAGGCAGCCTAGTTTTCCGTCTACCCACTAATGATTACAAGGAGAGCTCGGCGTTTTGACGTCCCTGCTCGAACTCTCCTCTCCCAAAGTTTCTCCCCGTAGAGCCCGCGCTAAACCACCTATTGGCGACGAGATGTTTCGGTGGCACTCGCTTCTGGTTTCTATCCTTTATGTCACGACCAAGATTACCAGAAGCGAACGACCAGCTCGATGGCGGGTAAAATACGTCTTGGAAGCCTGCTCATTACGTTTCTAGACCAGGATCGTCAAGTTGACAGTCTGACTTGGCTCTTTTTTTCGTCGATGAGAGCAAAAATAATCCTACTCAAGACGTTTTTGTGAGCGTTTGGCCAGTCGTGAAAGGACGATCACAGCGACGCTCTTGGTCGCCCACGTCTCAAATATTCCATTTAGCCTTGAGCTGAGACTGCATTCAAAGGCACAAGCGCGAGCTAACCTACACTCCTGGTTTTGAGACGTACATTTCTAGTACGAGCGCGCGTTCTGCCGATGAACGTTTCGAAGCAGCGACCTCGTGATATCGCGCTTGTGGCATAGGCTGGGTCTCAGCTTAAGGTTGAACGGAGTATAACTCCGGCATTGTTATTAGAGCAACTGAGTTGGGAAACTGCCATAGGAGCCTGATTTTCAAAAGTGGTTTCGATCAGCACACGAGAACCGAACTAGACGCAATCGTCACGCCGTCATTTCTCACGCAGCGGCCGTTCCGGGAATTTCGCAGCTGCACGCACCGGACCAGACAATTCGCGCAAGGGGCGGTGGGGCCATCCAGCAGCCGCATCTCGCATTAGCTATAGACCTTTTCTGCAAGTGCGCCGCCATCTTGAATTGACGTCACTTCCAGTATGGGTGAAAACATTGTTTTGCCTTTGCCCCGCCAATAGAGGGCATTTAGGATATAAGCGTAACCGTCACTCTTTCTCATTTTGCCTCCCCTTTATTTTTTTACTGTTCTGCAGGTTGAAACGTTGGATTATTTTTTCGTCGCCCATAGCGGATACGCCTATTAGGTGGCTGGGGACGAGAGTACACAGAAAAGGTCTATATAAAGCAACATGCATGTTTTGACCCGCCGCTAAAGGGCGGCGCGGAAATCGTATCTAGTGCGGTCTCAGTTGACGCGAGAACTCCGGGTTTTAATGGTGAGTTCCCCAATGAGTGCTAGTAACGTTGGCTCCAGGTTTTGAGCACGTCTGACAAGCGCGCATACTCCTCTTTTCTTTCTATTTTTTTTTTTTCGATGTGGGTTCTGGATAGGACCGTTCACTAGGTATCGGTAGCGCGGCGCGAGACTTCATACCTGTTCCGGTATGTCTCGTTCGAAGAGTTACGGTGCGGAGTCACCGCGGCTCCAGAAACAGCGGCGCTGCAATCGCATCTAGCTTAACGCTGCATCCTTTTCTGTGCTACCACTGCCTTTGTCAGAATTTCGAATGAACGGGGGGATTTTTATTTTGTTACAGCGACTTGGACAGCATTGTTACGGCGACTTCGACGTGGACAGAATTCATACGCCTCATCGAGTTGATAGTTTGTTCCTATTCATTGCCTCAGTTGCTGTAAGTCTCGTTGCGTATATCTACGCAGCTTCTAAGAATCAGTAACCGCGGCGTAAAAAGGATAAGGAATACGCGGAATGAGAGCAATTTAAATGAACTCTTACAGGATGCCTTTTTGGGTCGATGTCATCGTAGGTGGGTGGTTGGTGACGCAGTCCTTCACATTCACCTGCATCATGCCACCAGTCACTGAAACATTACCAGAGTTTCATGGTTACATTTCCTCTGTTTACACTGAGCTGGTTAAACGTATTGCATTTATTTCGTTTAGGAAAAGACATTACGATAATATTTTTTGTTCGGTGGCATCTGGGTAATATACGGTGTAACCCCCTATGAAAAAAAAACAACAAAGAACATTAGATTTTTTAAAAAAATTAAACTACGAGTCGCCGTACGACCGTTATCTACGGAAAGTTGCGTTAGCGGTTCGAAGCGGAAGCCAATGTTTCAGAACAATTCGTTATATGCTGAAATATTTAATAGAAAAGTAGACCACGTGATTAATTGTTTTATTTAAAATTGCAATTGGTCTGAAACTTTGCCATTTGGTCCGGAGGGCTAGCGCTGCTTTTTGAAGCTGAATGGCGCCAATTGCAAAGAGGCCCCATTTTCCCATTAACATTTAAGAAAAAACAAAAAAACCTATGGTTTTGAATAAGATAGAGGTGAGTAAACTTGAGCATCTCTTTCGGACAACTATATTTGGGCGGAGGCTGAGCATTTGGCCATGTGTCGTTTACTTTTGCGATAGAAAAACAAATACTATTTTTCGAACAGATAATGGTTAGAGTTAGGCAGTGTTGTACACGTTCCTCAAAAAAAGGAACGAAAGCTCGTTCCTCGTTCCTTCTGATTTTTGGAACGCGTTCCCGTTACAAGTTACATCTGCGAAAAAGGAACTCGTTCCCGTTACAGTTAAAAAAATGGAACGTATCGTTACATATACGTTACATTTGTATTTTGCTAATTACGATATTTAGTAAAATCAAGCAGATTTTTTTTTTATCTATGCCATTAGGTGTCAGCATACGAGTTTGTATGTCGTTATGGAAGAGCAACAGGAGAAGGAAACAAGTGGAAACAGGGTTTCATTTGTTGATATATTTAAGTTAAAAATCTCAGCTTTTAACCATATTCATCGACATCTTGGAAACCCTGAGATTGGGAACGATAAAAAAATCGAACGAACACAACAAAATCTCAAAGGCAGCTAAATTTTATTGATATGAGCACACCAATAAATAGACTTTCAGACAAATGAAAAAGAGAAAGGAAAAAAAAAGAACTCAAACGCAAAATCAGACGACCAAAGAGTTCGCCCCAGACAGCCCGAGCCACTCCCCGGCTCCAACACTTTCGGAAAGGGAGCCGACCTCCCGAACAACAACAACCCGAAGGTTGACACACACGGCGACCTCCAAAACGCTAAAGCCTAAACTTCATTTCCTACTTCCAAGCAAGCGCTTCCCGATTTTCTTCCCCCCCTTCCCCCCCCCCCCTCAAGTTTGCAAAGCCCCCCTCACACAAGCAAAAACTCTTTCATTCAATCACCAATAACCAAGGACGGCTGGCTCACACAATTGGTGTGCTCATATCAATCAAATTCAGCTGCGTTTGAGATTTTTTTGTGTTCGTCCGCTTTTTTATCGTTCCCCATCTCAGGGTTTTCAAGATGTCGAATTATTACCTGCTCGCCTGCACTCTATCACTGCTTGCATATTCATGTTTGTAGTGGACGATTCAGACGAGCCGAATGTACTTTTACCCAACATTGTACGAGCGTTTTACAACAACCTCACACGTTTCAATTGAACAAAGTCCCTTGTTCGAACTTAACAACACTTGCTTCTCGATGTTGCTGTCCGCAAGACGAGCAAGTTGAGGAGAGGGTAGGGTTTTTGGAAGGTCAGTCTTAAAAACTACAAATGCTTCTTTGTAAGGTTGGCTTTGTTGTTCATTTTGAAGGTGGGGGACAAGAGAAGAAATAAAGGTTATTTTTTGTGTATCTTTTAAGTGACCAATGTTCGGGATAGAAGGGTGCGTTCGATGTCTAGCAGTCTGTGATCTTGTTGTAACTGTAGGATCATTATGGAATTTCACAAGTGGCTGTAGTCGGCCTTAGATTTCTGGGTGTATGAGGATTTTTGGAACCAAATAAAGTAGCTGAGATTGAAACAACTCTCTTTCTTTATCTTTTCCTACGACTAAAATCCTTGCATTTTGTACCGCCGTTTTGGGCACTCAAAAAAGAATCAATGTCCACCTGCTCTCCTGCACCCGAAACTGTTAGCAAGCGAGTACCACACAAAATAATCTACAAGATTAGTAGCCAAAAAGGTAACGAGATCCTGCACTTCGTAAAGATATTGTTTTTTTCACTTTCAAAATTTTCTTGTTTGAAATAAAATAAAAATTACCCCACTGGACGAAAAAAAGAAACGCCGTTACTCTTTCCGTTCCAGTGAAAATGTAACGCGTTCCCGTTCCAGTTCCACCGATGCCATATGGAACGGCGGCGTTCCTTCGTTCCTCCTAAAAGGAACGCGTTCCAGGAACGCCGTTCCTTGGAACGCCGTTCCGTACAACACTGGAGTTAGGTGAGTGCCATCTTTGCCCTCCATTTTCCAGGCTTGGCGCAGATAAGCTGAGAAAATGATCGTCATTGTGAAGTGATTAGTTAACCAAATTTGTTAATTTACTTTTCATATATTGGTCTTAGGGCTTATGTTTAAATTATAGTAGTAACGGCAATTACAACCAAAAATCAGGCGAATAAAAAAAAGTTTTTCACAAACATATCGGTTTTTGAGAGATTAACCCATTCATTTTCGAGTTTTCACGTCCGCTTTAACATGTGCTTCAAAAATAGGGCCGCAAACCCAGCCGCAATGACGCTTGGGAAGAGTAAC
Source organism: Ixodes persulcatus (assembly GCA_013358835.2). Taxonomy (NCBI): domain Eukaryota; kingdom Metazoa; phylum Arthropoda; class Arachnida; order Ixodida; family Ixodidae; genus Ixodes; species Ixodes persulcatus. The sequence goes on from JABSTQ010010110.1 coordinate 374,193, forward strand.
GTAGTCGTTTCATTAATTTCGACACTATGACGGCAGCGTGTCTTTTTTGGGGTACGCCGACGACACGAGCGACGACGGGGCTGAAACGACTACGTAGCTCTTCTAAGCGCCATTGTGGGGCAGGCCTTCTTTTTAAGACACCATTTTTAAAACGAGCGAAAAACGCGACAATCAGTGGATTGATTTCTCAACCGCAATTACTTTTTTTTTAATTAAAATAAAATGAACGGCCTCCAATAGCAGTGGGTGTCGATACTGTAATTGGAGCATGACCCCTAAATCTATATTTTTAAAGCTAATAACGAGAGTTTCGTTAATGAGTCAAGTTAACGTGAGGGTTTCTCTTATCATACGCACATCAAGCCTGATAAATGCATGGTGTAGACGACACGCGTCTATGTACCACAACATTAAAAAAAAAGGAAATAAAATCAAAACGCCCTGTATATTGGGGAATAACGGATCGGTGGTACGACACAGTACAAATAGAAACGCATCTCCAGGAACGAAAAAGATATTACGAAAGTCACGTAAGAAAACGCTTATTATATTTAAAGAACATATATTTTCCTTCCTAGCGAATTACATTTATTAAAAAATCGAGTCTCCCAAGCGGTCTTCCCCTGTCACCCAAGACAAATTTTTGGACATTTGTTAAACGCTGATTATTTTAGAGTGTTTTTTTTTTTTTTTCGGGTGAGTGATGGTCTTCTGAGCGCTAGGGGTGCTCAGAAAGAAAAAAAAGGACCATTGTTTTTTGGGTGGAATTTGCAGTAGCCAGGTGTGAGGGGACTAATTACTGGGAAAATTGAGTCGGGGTTAAAGCAAATATGAAGTCACCCGCACCGAAATATCGAGGATCAACCGCCCCATTTTGGTCACCGTAAGGGCGGGAGCCAGATCTAGTTCGTATTTTACTAAGCGAGCAAAGATAGTCATCGCAAAGGGATTATCTCCTAACGCTAGCGAAGAACACAGTATGTCTGCTTGAAAGCGCCCTTCGCAGACGAAAATAAAATACGACAACACCTAGCGTAGCCTGCCGACAAACAAAGTGTGGGTCGTGTGCAAGAAACCGAATGTTTCTGTTACGAATGAAGAAGGCAGAGTACAAGGAATGGAAAAGAGTGCACTGAACCATTTATCCATTAGATTTTGCAAAAAAAACTATCGTCACTGAATCAAAGTTAAACACGCATCTGAAAAATAATATAACTAGAACGATTCTTAAGAAATGTCGTGTCTCTGCGCCAACGCTTATCAAATCTCGCACTTGATCATAAAATAATCAGAACGCTTCGAATACAAAATTATCTTAATTAATTTATAATATATCGTGCGACCAGCTCATATCTATGCCCATATGTTCACATTTCTTATAAGTATTCGCTCAAGGGAGAGCCTCTCTTTTAAAATCATTGAACGCGGTTTTCTATTCGCATCGGGTGAAGATATTAGAGAAGACAAAAGCATGGTTGAATTATACCTTGATTACATTTATCCGACACTGTACTCACTCGTGTCTGCGATGGCTTGAATATCTTCCTTGGTGCAGTCCGCAAGCATGCAGAGCCCAAGACGAATGCCCGGCACTCGGTCTTCCTTTTGTAACTTCGTGAGTTCAAGTGCCTGAAAGAATTCAATATTCAACTTTTAAATACTTTTGCCTCGCCCAAACTTGTCTATGAAATAATTTTTTACCACTGTAAAAAACGGGAACATCTATCAACGCGCAGTCCCAACTAACTAAAACGCGAGGACGGAATTATTTGGTTGTCTACTATACGTAAATGAAAACCTCGCTCCAATTAACTCGAGCAACGTTATTTGCCCGAGCTGAGCAGTCCAGCGGAGTGTACATCACGGTCATAACTCTTCCTCTTGACCCTCGGGAAAGAAGCTTGGATCATCTGAAGCTATTACATCATCGGAGTCATGACTAGGCAACGCTTGGGCTGTGGCAAGGCAATTATCAAGAGCGACGTCACCTTGCCGCCTGAAAACATCTTCCAGGCGGGACACCAACTCAGCATATAAGTGGCACCGGGTGAAGGAAGGACACAGTCCAGCGGAGTGTACATCAGAGTTGTAACTATTCCGTTTGACCCTCAGCTGGGTACAGGCGCTGCCGTTCACTTCACTCATTACAAAAAAAAAACTAAGTAAAAATCTTGAAACCAGAGGAACTGTTGTCATAGAGCCGTACCACTTGCAAACTGCATACCCAACGACACACACACCCCAAAAATAGCCAGGGAACAGCGATGACAGGCAAAACTACGCAGCTATGAAGGAGCAGATATTGAGTACAAAGCAGAAGTTAGAAGTCCTATCTAAAACCGAGAACATCGAACTGAAGCTAAACGTTCAGTCCCTCAAATATGACACCATGATCGAAAAAGTCGATAATCAGTAAACACTATCCAAGCGGTACAGACCTCGACAACCAGGCTTTCTAAGCAGCGCGATGATCTTAATGAAATGAAGACTCTTTGACGCATGCAGCGACCGAACTCAAAAAGGACAAGGGAGATTGAGCAGCTCGGGCATGAAATAGATGCAAATATTAAATAACTTTAATGGGCAGTGGAAACCGCCAAACAATACTCGCGAAGAAAGGGCATAGAAATTTATGGAATTAAACCACACAACCGCGAAGGCTTGGCGGCAGTAATAAGAACCTAGCAACGAAAGTAAACTTATCTGTGGCGCACCCCGATAAGATACAGTCCATTCACAATCAAAAAGCGAGAGACAGTAAAACACCTCCTATCATAGTACGCTTCAATAACAATGATGAACGAGACAGATGGGTCAGCGAATGTACCACATTAAAGGACGAACGCGTGTACATCAACGAGACTTAAACAGACTGCAACGGTGGCTGTTCTGGAATGCAAAAGATTGTGCGAGAGAAATGGGTTACAAATATACATGTATAAAGAACGGAGTGCTCGTGAGCAGTGATTTCCCTACGCACCCCCTAGAAGGGGGGGGGGGGTATACACCCCCCTTGTTTTTATGAAGGCACCCCCTTAATTCGCGACGACTCCTCTGTTCTCAATGCCCCCCTCCTAACAATTTAGACACACACCTAATTTCAATTCCTGGGGAAACCGCTGCTCGTGAGAAAAAGGGACGGTGCGATTGCAATCCGAATTAATGACAAAAGTTACCTGGAAAAAATTAAATGATGTATTTCGATACATTCAAAGAATGGGATGATCATACCAAAGGGGTATTAACTGAAAAAAAAAAAAACGGAAAAAAAGACGGATCCTACATATTGTTGAAATAAACGTTAGAAGTCTCTTAGAAGCAAAACGATGAACTGATAGTTTACATAGCATATTCACTGGTATGTCCGATGTAACTTAGGCCGCATGTCAGCGGAATGTGGTACACAACCTCCTTTTCCATTTGTCGCAGGGTTAACCAGGAGCGAAGTAACAACGAGAAGAGGTGTGGCACAGTTCTCAAGTCTCCATACGCCCTGTGTGAAAAGGAGTTGGTGTACTACAATGCGCTGACATGCGGCCGAAGTTACATCGGACAAACCGGCCGATGCATTAATGATCGGACAAGGGAGCACGCTGCATCAGTGAAAACCCTGTCACCAGGAGGACATTTGCCAACCCATTGTCGTGCGTGTCAATGTTCGACACGGTTCTACGACGTAAACATCGTGGTAAGGAACAAGACAAAACTGGGATGTGAAATCCTAGAGGCACTTGCCATTGACGAAAAAGGCGATGACTGCATTAGTGCACCTTCTCTCGTGCTGCACGAAAAAGAAAAAAAATATTTCTTCGGGGGTAAAAATTTTAAGGTGCATTAGAAAGCAAAAAAAGAGGAAAAGAGAATTGTTCCCTCAGTGGGGCTCGTAGTAGAAGAGGAAGAAAAATAAAATCAGTTGTTAGTCCTGTGGTGCGAATGGTCTTTTCTTTACGTGTATGTTTTTTCTAGTTCAGCTGGCCTTAAGTGAGCTGAAACTTATTGGATAGAACGAATATCGTGGTTTTTTAGGGTAAAAGCGCCCCGAAAACCAAAGGGAAGGAAAAGAGAAAGGTTGAACTTCTCTTTCCCGAACGCAGAAGAGAGGGAGGACATTGACCAATAGCACACCAGTACTGTTCTAACGCAAATGTTTTGTCTAAAATGTTGAACCTTCATTAGCTTGTTTGCGACCTAACTTTTTGTTCGTTAGAATTTTATGATAATCGAAAATGGGCGCAGGCTTGTGATGCTGAAAAAAGGGCATATGATCTCTCCTAATTGCAGCGCAGCGATTTCTGCATGAAATTTTTGTCTGCCTTTTGCGTAAAGTAGGCTTATGCTTGGGCTATTTCTGCGTCAGTTAATGAACTTGAAACAGCTGAACATAAAGAAGCGTTGTGCTTATATCTTCGCACCCATGCGGTAATGCGAGAACACGTGTCTAGGTGCTGTTTTCAGCTCGGTTGAATTGTCTGTCGTGATTCGTCTTTACCAAGGGCCAAGCGACAATTTCGAGCCTTGCCTCTTCCATGCTGGTATGCTGCGTAAGGCAACTGAGACCTGCAAGTCTAGTGGTCTTCACTCTGTGAGGTCCAATAAGGTCTTTTCCCTCGTAAGTCACATTGCCGTAATGTTGGTGCAGGCAACATGTCAACAGATCTGCTGGATTGTCCATGATCGGATAATGGCACCACCTGAATTGGTTCGTTAGGCGCCTGATCTCAATCACACTGTGGCCAACAAAGGACTACCATTGATTTATGTCATCGGTGATCTAATGAAGTGCAATCTCGGAGTCCGTCACAAGATGAGTTCGGAGGTGCTGAAGGCCATGGGCCTTGCACATATATTTGAGTAAACATGCTCCTAGTTGGCAGGCAAAGCGCTCCAGTCGGGAGGTGAGTGTGTCTTAAGAGGATCCAACTCTACCGTCGACAATAAAGCCCGGCGATGAGAAGGATCCATTCAACTTTACAGCATGGAGGTAGATCACTCTCCTATAGGCACGGGCTGATCTGCGAAAACGTGCAGCTGAATCAGATAGTCTGCTTTAATAAGAGCTGTAATACGTAGAGTGAGATCCGGAATAAGGAATGTGACGCTAGGTCTGAACACCAAGAGTTTTATATTGCAAGTTCTTCATATGAGAGGGTTTCATCCCAAGAGCAGTTGTGCGAACAAAGTGCCTGAAACAACAATTTGACCTTCACAGTAAAGGATGTTAATTAACCAAAATTAAGAGACTTGCGAGGGAAGCCAAGCTGTTCGAAGCAACCCTACAGGTAGAAGAATCTTGCGAGGGCTTGAAGACGAGTTCATTTTGCTGCTGGTGGATGGTCAGTTAAGGGGTCACGCTTTGTTAACTCCGAGCACCTTCATTGCAGATACCTCTTCAGTAGAATGTTCATAAGTTATTCCGTCCCGCAGAAATTGCTGTCTCTAGTGCGACGAATTAGACTACAAGTTCCTCAGCCTCATTCTTGCTTCCGCAAGCATTGTTCTTGCATTTGTGTAGGCTTGTTTAGCGTCGTCCTCAGACGAGAAGCCAAGTACAAGGTCAACCACATAAGATGACTCTAAAAGGCAATTGACCGTGTCAAGGTACGTTCCTTTGATGTACCTAAGGTGGTGGCGCAAGGTCGCTGCTAGCAGAAAGTGGCTGGAAGACGCACCAAGAGCCACACGCTTCACGCGCCGTTCCACCACACTGGGCATGTTTGCCAACCAAAAAAAGGGAGTTGATCTCCCCTGAGAAAACGAAGTGCATGTGCATCCCGAGCCTGCAGAAGAACGCCGATCTGCTGGAAGGCTTTGTGAATGTCTCTAGCCATCATGACTACAGGGTTCAACAGAAACTGAGGAGCAGCAGATGCAAGGTATTCTCAATATTAGTACCCTTGTCAAGCACGTTGTTAAAAGAGGGCTTATTGGGCTGATGTGATGACGCGTCAAACACAACTCGAACTTTCGCAGTTATGCGGACAGAAAGTCGTCTGCTTCTAGCGCAGGAGTAGCGGTGATGGCAGTACGACGCCGAGCATTGACTAACTTTGATTGGTAGGTTAGTGGGTAGACCTCAGTGCTAGATGTCTAGAGGTTTACCCACTATTTGTTTTTGAATTAGCCTATAAGAGCTCGGCGTTCTGACATCATCGCGCACACTGTGCAAGAAGTAGACGAACTTGTGCCCCGTATAGCTTTTTTACGGACGACTGCGTGATGTGGTAATTAGCAAAAAATTGTTGGTTTATCTTTTGAGGGCGAAACCTTTTCCGCATGACTTCATCATGATACTCTGTAATCGTTCGGTCATATTGCTTGAGCGATTCTGGGTGTGTACGGAACCTTCGTAGCTGCGCAAAAAGTGCAGTCACTGCGATGGATTGGTTGTCAATGTCAATTCCAAGGCCGGGAGACGATCATCAAATGAACTTTATAAAGGCTGTATATTTTGGTCACCTCGCTGTTGAATTCTTGCATCGTAAGATCTTCAAGTAGGTTTAACCCAGTGCATTCTGAAAAGCCAACGGATTCCCAGGGCAAATGTCTGGTGGATCAAGTACGTTGCGTGAGTCGGCAGGCTCACATCTGATAAAAAGTGCAGACATTGTGACTGGTGGGTGAGCAATAGTTCCAGAGAACCCCCCTTGATTCATCCAAGCAGAAATAGTCTCTGTGGCGGTAGGGTCTTCACTGACGTGCTGTACCCGTCCCGTGATGACCTGCCCGTAGGCGTCCATACCAACTAACATGACAACGTCTTTATCTACCATGCTGTAACAATATCTGCGGGTCGACGCCCGTTCGAACGAATGTTCAGTGTCATCGAGTTGATTGTGTGATACTGTACACAACCTAAAGGGTAACTGCAAAGAAAAAAAAGTGTATTTTTAAACAGCCTAAATGGGACAAGCATGTCACAAAACAAATTTTCTGCCAAAAAAATAAATTTTTTACAGCAATATGTATTGCGCGAGACTCGTTTTAGTTTGCGGCTATTTCGTCCGTTTTAAATCGCGTGCCACAAAGTTGGTATTATACGTCACGGAGTGGCTGCTATACGTCACGGAGTGACGTATAGCAACCACATCGCTCGCTTTGAAAGAGCGGGAGTTTCAAATGTGGAAAAGTTGTGACTCCGACTAAATTACGTCCTGCGGCGTAAATATTGCTACAAAAATTTGTTTTTTCGCGAAAGATTTGTTTTGTGACATGCTTGTCCTAAATAGGCTGTTAAAAAAAAAAAAAAAACTTTTTTTCTTTGCAGTTACCCTTTAAGGATTTCAAGGGCTTCAAGTGACACCCTGTGGTCGTTGCGACAGCTTAGAAGAGTCACGGCTACTTGTCGGCAGGAATGTTTGGTGCCTGTATTGCCGAATGTTAAGATGGCTAACTCTTCTTGTCCAAAGATTTCAAGGCCAAGCTTCTGAAAAACCACAGGCTTGATAAATGTACGCTGGCTGCCGCTGTTTTTTAACAACCTAAAACATATTGTTGAGCCCTCCTGATGCCAATTCTCTAGCAGTTTGCTGCAGGACCACAAACGAACGGAATGTTTGGTTGAGACTGAGCGGAATCTTGACGATATGATCTACGATGACACATATTCGCTGTGGCTGATGGAGGTAGTAATATATTGCAAAAAACCGTCCGGTAATGAACCCTGCAAGTGTCAGAGGTTAGGGGGTTAATACGCATCGATGTCCATGGTCTGGATTATGGTGCAGCAACCACTGGCGGCAAATTTTATTTTGAGTACGCCGCTGTGTAAGGTCTAATTCTGTTGATGGCGACGCGTGGTATTCTTTCCAACATGCACTTCCCTCCCTGTGGTTGGCCAGCCAAATCCAGATACTACGAAGACCCGGCCAAATGTGTTCTCAGATACCATTGCTACCTCTTAGTGGCAGTGTGTCGACCGAGAACAATGAGCTCTTCTTTCGACCTCGCCGTACTGCGGGTCCGGAGAGGCGAAGATAGGCCTTCTGGGTGCTGCGTGGTTCTTCTTTACGTCATTCAGAAAGAGGTCATGCCTCCCTGTTCCCTACCATCTCCAACCACGTTAAATGGCGGCGGACAAGCCGGCATGTGGAGGGGCACCGGGTTCTCTTTGAGAGCAGGTCCCCACAAGTAAAGGTAAATAGTACCCACACAATGTATGCGACTCCTCCACGCAAGTGCCTCAGTTTTTCGACACCATTGTCTTTTGGCCACCAAATTTTCAAACCCCTTCATTCACTGGCACATTCCAGAATCTGAGAAACACAACGCCTTATAAATTAGCGATTTGTTTTTCCAAACATCAACGAGGTCGTTGAAACCTTGGGCACAAAGTTGTCTCAACTATCAACGCACTGAAGTTCATCAACACACATCGGCGCCTGGCACATTCTTTCCGCTGCCAGTGGCTCCCTTCGATGCTATTCATACTGACTCATTGGAACCTCTTCTGTCATCTAACAGAAGCAAATACAGCTTGACGTGCATTGACTGATTTACTTGCCAGCTTGAAGCGTTGCCTACATTTTACATCAGTGCATTAACCGCCAAACAATTTGTGAATGATTGGATTGCACGCTTCTGAGTACCGTCGTGCGCGACCACAGATCAAGGCAGACAATTCGAGAGAGAGAGAGAATGAACTTTATTTGTACTCAGGAAACTCTGGTCCAGGTCCCCTAGAGATAATTCGAGTCTTCCTTGTTTCATGAAATTTCTAACCTTCTTGGAACAACTTGAGTTCGGACCACAGCATACCATCCCATCAGCAACGAAATTGTTTAGCGGTTCCACCGTAGCTTGAAATATTCCCTCAGGGCTCACAATCACCGCATTCACCCAACCACTCTACTTCCTATGATGCTTCTCGGCCTTCATGCTACGCGTAAAACATACATCGATTGCATACCGGATGAGCTGGTATATGAGGCACAGCTTCGCCTTGAGGGGAGAGTTCTTCAGCTCCACTCACAAAACTCCGGATAGTGATCCAGCAAACTATGCGTCTTAACTTCGGACCCCCATGAGCACTGTACGGCCGGCGCCTTCATGATCACGTCAACCTCATCTATCCTATGTTTCTGACCACCTCATCATCTCCACTACGTATGGCCACGAGTTTGTTACAGGTGCTTCTAGTTCACTTATTTGTCGCCACATGGCGTATTCACTTTTAACTTTCACGCCGTTTCCATATTCCGGCCAAAATATAGTCTGTGCCGCCTGTATAAACCAGTAACTTCAGAAATAAAAAATTAGATAATGAGCAGCTCGTGGTTGCAACATACCGATAACATTATCATTTTGCTTTTCCATATCACGGGGATATTTCGATCAAAGAAGAACACCGGTACTTTCAAACAATATCCAGGAAGCAATGCTAGAATTTCTACATTTTCTATAGATTGTGTTGGAGTGCGATATGGTTAAATGCATTCAAAGCTAAATTTTCTGTGACTGAGTTTATGGAAGAACTCGAATGTTATAATTAGCGTCTGATTACCTTAATTAGCTTCTGATTACACTGTAAACATATAGTATGAGCCTAAAAGCTAATTTTGACATGGGGATATTAGCGCTCTGGGAACGCGACAGAACAGCACGCGACAAAACAGCACGCGACAAAACAGCACGGTCAAAACAACACGCGTCAAAACAGCACAGCGTCAAAACATCACGGCGACAAAACAGCAGGCGTCAAAATAGCACGCGACAAAACAGCACAGCAACCAAAACGGCACAGAGACAGAAGAGCACGTGCCAAAACAGCACGGCGTCAAAACAGCACAGCGGCAAAACAGCACGCATGTAGCAACTTCGAGCGCGCTCTTCACCTCTCTCTGCGCGAATATTTTCGAACCTCCTTAACCCTCTCATTTATTGTCGCTAGGTTATAAAGGAATTTATTGCCTATTTCATTGCTAAGTCAGTGTCCCGACTGGTGCTGCTGTGTTATTGATAAGAACGAAGTTAGAATACGCCTGTACAGTCTGGGATCCATTCACAAAAAAAGATATCAAGATACTGGAAGATGTTCAAAAGCAAGCAGTTCGTTTTATATTTAATCGCTACCACCCGCATGACTCACCTGCTGCCTTAATTCAAAGTAACAACATCATCTCTCTTGAATCACGAAGGAAGCTAGCTAGACTAAAATTTCTTTATCAACTCTGGTTTAAAAAACTCCGGCTTGAATCGTCGTCCTTTCTTCACCCATCCTCGACTAGGCGCACAAGGCATGACCATCCGCATAAAATAACTCCAGTATTCGCTCCAACAAATGCATTTAAATACTCCTTCTTTCCCAGAACCATAACAGAATGGAGCAACTTACCTCATCACATATTTGTATCTGACAATGTTTTGGAGTCGATTGAGCGTTTGTTTGATGTGTAACTCTTTGCATTGCGTTTTATTTTCCTGTTCCCCACTACCGCCACCCCTCCCAACTTTGTTGTGAGCTATTACATTTTTTTTACGCATTTGTTTTTGTGCTTTATTACAATTTTCGCATGATTTTCCCCTGTTCCCCTCTCCAATTTTACGGATTACCTGGTGTTGCGCTTTTTTGGCTCCACTTTTGTAACTCTCAATCTTGCTTGGGCCGCAATTGGCCTGCAGTATTCCTAAATAAATAAATAAAATTGCTAAAAACAAACGAAGTTAGCAGTAGTTACTACTGCTTAACTACGCTGATTTCTGAAGAAATTGGGTAGTTAGAGGTGATATCTTCGCGTCGATATTGGGCGCGTTGTCTGTTTTTTTTTTTTTTTAGAACCAAAGAATGATGAAAAGTTATTGGGAAAAAAAAATCCATAAGTTCAAGTTATGAACCGTCTGGTTTGCGGCGGTCCGGTGAGGTTCCGTAGTACTCGTCGTTTCGTAATTACCACCTAAGCGTAGAACGTCCCCCCAAAGAAAGCGGGAGATGCGCCGATTACAGATGCATTGATAGAACCGGGAAGATAAGGTAACTTTAATGTCGAGCCAATTCAAGGTGTACCAAGGGCAACGATTCTGCGGGGTTCATTCGCCGTGAATAAAATGTCCCGGAAACACGCGGCTGCAGCCTGCAGGCGAGAAGTTGTTTCGAGTTAAATTCACAGATTATTGCCGACGAAGGCCTCGATCGAGTGGAAACCGGTGAAGCAGAAACATGCCACAGCCTCAATGCTGTTGCCGTACGGCATGGGCTAAGCACACCGTTGCCGCACACACTTTCTGTTCTTTTTTTTAACAACTAACAACAGCACATTGCCGTGCGATTGATTGATTTATTGTAGACGACATCACCAGCAAACTTGAGCGTCAATATTAGCAGAACTGCTCGAGAAATAGCCCGAATACGCAACAGCGGGGGCTTCGGTACTGCCCAGGGAGCCTTCATGTGCGCATCGAGCATCCCCACTCCCAACTTGCTCCCATGAGAACGGATTCGACAAATTGGCCGTCGATGAGATGACCTTCGACGAATTGGCCTAGACCCTCCATTCCTTTACAGTGCCTACTTTGAGACATGCATCTTTTAACTCCATCGCTATATTTAGGGTTCAGCGTTTTCGGCTTCAACCGATAAAACCGGTAAAAGTATGACGAAATCTTTTTTAAAAATTCGGTTTTAACTGAAAAAGGTCAGTATTTTCTAGGGCGTTTGGAGGGGTGGGTGGGGGAATGTGCTTCATTACTGACCGTATGACCACTTCCTTCCGCAGTTTTTAGCCTGTCTCCGAGGTCGGTTCTACTTTCAACAAAAGTTGAATCGACGCAGTGGTCTTCAGAACGAAATGTGGGTTTTTTACCTGATAGGGATTTGTGTGCCGAATTCTTTGTTCAAAGAAGAGAGTTTAATCGTGAACTGAAAAATAAAATTAAAGGGCATCCGTAAATGCCGCATATTTTTTTTAACACCCCTATCTTCCGTCTACTAGAGGAGGGCATAAATACGACTGATTTATTGTCGTTTCTTGGACTGCGCGAATTAACCACCTCTCGTAGTTGTGAAAATGGAGGAAAGACGCACTGAGTACAATGCTTGCAAATTTTTGGATTTTTGATATTTGCCTCTCCGACCGAAATGATAGTAAAGCTCATGTTCGTCCTTTGTACAAATACGAGCCCACAACGATAATGTCAGATCAGGATAGGGCCCCAGTGTGTCTTGAAGAACAACAGGTCGCGTCGGCTGCCACAGACAGCAACAAATAAGAAATCCAGTACCTGGTTTACTCACTATTCATTTTAAACAAACGCCTTTAAATATTGCATTTTCGTCTGTATACTGGTTTTCGTCAATAAACCGAAAAGAACTGAAAAGTTTATGAGTCTACAAATATACTCAGCAATAAACCGAAAGCTCCTGCTTGAAATAAAAACCGAAAAATGTTCGCCGAATTTCAAAATAATTAAAACCGAAAACGCCAAACCCTAGCTCTATTGTCAATGTCCTGTTTTGACGCTGTGCTGTTCTGACGCTGTGTCGTTTTGACGCTGTGCTGTTTTGTCGTCGTGCTGTTTTGACGCTGTGCTTTTTTGACGCGTGCTGTTTTGACCGTGCTGTTTTGTCGCGTGCTGTTTTGTCGTGTGCTGTTCTGTCATGGTGCCTAGGCGCTCTGTCCTGTCTCCCTCTTCTATTTTTCCTAGTCTTGTTGAGCTGTCTAATTCATATTATGTTGTACCAACTAGCCCACTAGATGATATTAGTCTTCGTGAATCTTAAGTTCACAAGAACAATCAATCTACTCCTAACATGTTTATTCACTGCAGTGTTCCCTTTCCATGCGAAAAAAAAGCGTTGTTAGAATAACATTACATTTTACTTGGGAAAAATAGTATTAGAAACTTTTTTAGTAACTTTTAACTGTCATAATATAAAACAGTCGATTTTGTATGTTGGTTTAGCTTATTAGCTTCTCAGTAGCAAACCGCTGCAATTGATCGTAACTTCTAAAAGAGGACGAATCTAACTCATTTCTTTTCAAAAACCCATGGAAATAATTTTTGAAAAAAATAAAATGTACCGAGCATATTATTAATTTTTCTGTTGTAATGCACGTTTTAGTTTAGTAAAACCTGTGCGTTGTTGGCAGTTTTAAATTACACACGTTTAAATTTTGCTGTTTTCAAACATTTGGAAGAGTAGTACGTATGGTCCTTTCATACAGCAGCGTGGTAAAGTTTCATGTTCAAGGCCAACCCTACTGATAAAGAATACCAGTTCATTCCACCGTGACGTCATGTGATAAATGTTGACAGGGGCGTCCTTATTGGACAGGGGCGTGGTGACGATTTGATGGGATTTAGGATGACATAGAATTTAATTAGAGGTCGAAGTCTTTTCACATCCCTCGTCAGACAGACAGGATGTCAGAGATTGCACCGTGGTCAGTCCTTGATGGAACGTTTTTTTTGAGCCCACTGAAGACTTCTCGTCGTCCGAAATCACAACCTTCAACGCAAAGTGCCAAGCCTACGGGAAAGTAACTTCAGGTTCAGGATCAAAACCTTCCACTTCCAACTTCAAGCTTCATCTCATTTGGCGTCTCAAACAAGTTTGAAAAATGTATTGCAGTATCAGTATTTCTGTATTTGTATTTCTGCCCTCCCTAAAATGTATTCCTGTATTTGTATTTCCAAATACATTTTGCCTCTATTTAAAATGTATTTCCGATACGTATCGCGATACACTTTTACAGATATATTTCAGTATCAGTATTTTAGCTACTATTTTTATGTATCCCAGTATTTGTATTTCCAAATACATTTTTGAGTATTTCTGCCCAACCCTGGTCGCGTGCTATTTTGACGCGTGCTGTTTTGTCGTCGTGCTGTTTTGACGCTGTGCTTTTTTGACGCGTGCTGTTTTGACCGTGCTGTTTTGTCGCGTGCTGTTTTTTCATGGTGCCTAGCGCTCTGTCCTGTCTCCCTCTTCTATTTTTCCTAGTCTTGGGGAGCTGTCTAATTCATATTATGTTGTACCAACTAGCCCACTAGATGATATTAGTCTTCGTGAATCTTAAGTTCACAAGAACAATCAATCTACTCCTAACATGTTTATTCACTGCAGTGTTCCCTTTCTATGCGAAAAAAAGCGTTGTTAGAATAACATTACGTTTTAATTGGGAAAAATAGTATTAGAAACGTTTTTAGTAATTTTTAACTGTCATAATATAAAACAGACGATTTTGTATGTTGGTTTAGCTTATTTGCTTCTCAGTAGCAAACCGCTGCAATTGATCGTAACTCCTAAAAGAGGACGAATCTAACTCATTTCTTTTCAAAAACCCATGGAAATAATTTTTGAAAAAAATAAAATGTACCGAGCATATTATTAATTTTTCTGTTGTAATGCACGTTTTAGTAAAACCTTGTGCTTTGTTGCATTTTTAAATTACACACGTTTAAAGTTTGCTGTTTTTCAAACATTTGGAAGAGGTGCCTTTGAGATATATTTTTCTACGGATGTATACACACAAAAAACGCAAAATTTGCCATAATGTTGGGAAGGGATTTTATTTAATATATACAATTATAACGAGTTTCTTTAACCCAAGAATAAACTTTACATACACGAATAACTTAAATGCTATATGCAATCCAATAGTTTATTCGACTGAGGAACCTTGATTTTGCAGGTCAACGTCTTGATTTTTTTTTGCATAATAGTTGCACATTTTAAAAGGAGGCAGTGGCATGAAAACTGTTTTAAGTAGAACGCTTTGTTTTCATTGCCGTATTTGTATATTAAGTACATTGGCTTCTATAGGAGGGCTGCAGTAACCCGCTAGAGAAGACGGAAACAGATGATGGCTTAATTGTTTTGGCGATGTCGTTCGTTACGACGTAGTACGTAACTAATTAAAACCTCCTTATGGTAGGCGATTCTGTGTCATCGATCGACATAAATATTTTTGCCTCAACATCAGTGGATTCAATGAAAGTTGTCAGTGCCTCAAACCTTAATTCCTCGACACAAGTCAATCTGTACAGCACACTGCTCCTATCTGCCTCATGCTGTTAGCCACAGGGCAAACCCCAGTCTAAGCCGTCTTCATGCTGCATACAACGTACAGCCCTCAGCTGGCAACGACCTGTGCGCTTGCCTGCAAAATTAGTCACCAGCAGATCCTACGCAGGTCCTTTTTGCTACAGTGGGGCGCCCGTAGCAGATTTGCATACTTGGCGCGGAAGAGGACGATGACGGCAGTGACGGGAGTCTCGGCAGAAGAACAATGCTAATAAAACACCTCGGAAGCTTCATATACCTGTTTGTAAATATTATTCTGCAAATTAATTGAAGAGAAGTTCGGTCCCTTCTTCTGGCTTTTCTTCTTCTTGATATTACTATTGCCATACATAGACAGTGAAACTTTGGGGACAGGATTACTTTACTTGCCTATGTGCTGTGATTGTCCAGTTTTTATAATACCGACGTTGCAGCGGAACATCACCAAACAAAGTAGACTTGAAATGTTTCGGACAGTTCGAGTGCATTTTACATCCATCGCAACCAAGGGAAGTTGGTCCAGTGCTCACTGAAGGATATCCCAACTACATGCGTCCGGAAAGCTGCCAGAGCCTAAGAAATACTCTGTTATGTTTTTTTTTTTTTTTGCGAGCAAACTTAATTTTAAGCTAAGGACTGTACTGCCGCGTTAGGATCAAAGCATAACAAAAATATTAATAGTTTTCTCGGGCCAAAACAGTATGAACATATGTGAAGAAAGCACCGCTCATTGGAGTGAGCCGGATAAGAGACATCGATAAGATGGTATACACTTCACGTCACTCAACTTTTCTGAATTTCAGAACTTTAGAGTTTTCAACGATAATGTTGTTCTTTATACAGAGCATGACATGACGCTCGTAAATATAAACATAAGAAGCCTTGGGAAGCGCTGGGAAAATATAACATGTTGGCAGTACACTTATTATTTTGTCACGGGTGGTTAGCAAAGAACAGTAAATAAACAGAAAGAACTAAACGTTTAATGAAAAGAACTTGTGTTCAAATCAAAATAAGAATAATAACAGGCGTCGAGGCAAGCGTCGATGACGGCGTAGTAGCAGGATCGAGCGCTGGCGACGAAATGACTTCGTGGAGCCACTCTGAGCGCCTTTTGTAGACGCACGGGTTTCACGATCATTCGAATTAGAATGTCCGGCCTTCGAACAATGTAAACGAGATGCTTCTCGGACACTGTAAAAACTGTTATTAAAACGCAATAATAAAAGTTGCGCGACCTTCGGGAACCAAATCTGGGGCCTCTGTGTGCGAGTCGGGTGCGTTGGCAGTCAGCCACGCACGCGGAATTACGTTTCCACTTTCTATGGAAAATGTTGTATAGGGGATATAATTATTTTAAGGAAAATTTATCCACTTTCCTATCCATTGATTATGTAACTATTCGTCCTCTTTTTTTGTATAGTTTCTATAAAACACGATGCAGAAAGTTTGGACAGAAATTGTATAAATAGCAAGTCGAGATTCGAACAACGTCTCTATTCCCTTTCTATAAACAATTGGCGAGATGTTTTGACCAAAAATAATTCTGAATATTAATTTTATTACAATATATCTATGAAAACATGCACTCGCCACTTAGATTGTGCGCATGCACACAAATCACTAATACACACGCCACGGATTACTCGCAACACAAGTAATTCAGTAGATTCCAATGCTCCACCGCCATATATAACCTATATTTGAAAGGGAATCATTTGAACGAAGCCTACCCCAGAAGATAAATATATTACAATTACGAAGCTTTTTCCCTGCCAGTAATTTATACGAAATTTGGTTTATAAGGGTTGGTGAACTATATCTCCAACTGTCAAGCATTGCAAAAACTGATAATTATTTGACACAGTCGAGAACAGCAGCCTCTGCAAGGAGGTTCTAACTGGGTGGGATGTCGCTTCTCCGCAACGCTTCTACTTATTTTTCGACTCTACTCTATAAACATTTCATAAAAATATGGTCACAGAAAGTTTATCGAGACGTGGCGATAGACATTCTATAGGATTTGTATCATCTGTATACGATAGATTTGGGTTGAGAGAAAGTCTATAAAAATATTTTGGACATTTTCGATATGACGTGACAAAATAGAAATTTGAAGGAGTCATTAAAATGCGGATAGGATTTACATAGACTGCCTGAAATATTTTTGTAAGGGTATCTTTGGCTACCTACAGTTGATGTTCTTCTGATTACAGAATCAATGTTACTGACGCGTACTTCGATACGTTTTCTTTACAAGTATATCATCCGTACTTCCTAACAAATCAGGTGCGTCAGGGTAGCGTGGTTGCCATTTTCGCCAGCGAAATGTATGCTGGGTCCAGACTTCACATTTTATTTCAGCATGCAGAGCACATAAAGTTTGTCGTAATTGGTACTTTTTTCTGCCTTTATCATTCACCATTTAATAGTGCGTTTCGGTTTCTTCTATAGCTAGATGAGGTTTTGTGGCTGTGGGTGCTCCGATCAGATTTGTTTGCTGGGAAACGTAAACCTAAGCATCTTATACTCCACTCCACTGGCCGTGTCCGATTACTTATCTGTTCTATCGTGATACGACTAGGAATGTGCGATGAACTCTCCGATGCGAGAAAAATCGGTAAATAACAATTTATTACAATGATAAATAGACCTTATTGGTGTACGTACGCGCTATAATATCGTTTTGAGCTTCTGTGTTCTAACTCAACGGTTAGCGGCACACTATTT
Organism: Ixodes persulcatus; assembly: GCA_013358835.2. Classification (NCBI taxonomy): domain Eukaryota; kingdom Metazoa; phylum Arthropoda; class Arachnida; order Ixodida; family Ixodidae; genus Ixodes; species Ixodes persulcatus. Next base: position 391,921 of record JABSTQ010010110.1, read on the forward strand.
TTTTTGTTTGTCGTTTTTCGACAGCGTTGTTGCACTTTATTCACACCCGTTAGAGGGTGAGGCAAGAAATAACAAAGTGTGAGGGTTGATACTCACTTACCGGAAGTTTATTACTATAATTTTTGACTAGGATTGATCTTCATTGATTGAATGTAATCCCCCGAAAAACGTGCACAAAACATTTTTTTGAGAAATTTAATTTGTTTAATTGGAGCCCATAACGTTTATTAAAGAAACGTAAAAAAGATTTTCAAGTGGTTGAATGCAGACATCAATCGTGCCTTGGCATATCGATATTTGTTGTTAACAAGCTCCAAATGTGCTCAGAGAATCAGGCAATGTTAATATACGTAAAATCAAAAGCAACAAGAAGGTGCCCTTTTCGAATTACGAAGCGACGTAATTTTGTTTACAGGAGCAGCTAGAAACATGGCAAAAACATGATCCTTGGTACGTAATGTTCGAGGCCAAGAGAACACCCACTTCACTACCACGGATCATTTTGCAGCGGAGCCGAAGGCGGTGGCCAATAATTTTTAATGAGTACTGGGCACGGTCCTCCGAAAATTCATATTCACTAGAGGTGGGCGGGTACACGATAAAAGAATCAGTCGCAGCGTCAGTTTTATTTTTGCTTTGTAGATGTGATGCGAGGTTCACAGCCACATCACCTTGAGAGGTCAGCCAAGCTGCTCCCCACTCCTCCCGCATTGTCGCGCAGATATGTTGTGTTCTCGTGCCCTATCAGTAAAGCAGCGCACTGATGGCTCTATGTAAACTTTTACACAGTTAGGCTGTATCTCGTGTGCGACGTTCGTGACACATTCAGTAGACTGCACTTCGTGTTTCTTAGAACAAAGTAATTCTACTGCCATGTCGGCGTCGGACTGATTTGAGACAGGTTACATGGGGCCAAGAAAACAGCGTTCGTGTCTTATCTACTGGCTATATTTTGAATATTGGGGGATTCTTTGTGCCAGTAAAAATTACGTGTACTCGTGTTTGATTTTTTTTTCCTGGATGCTAATTTGTTGCTTAGATGTTTTAATAGTTTTTGAAGAATGCTTTTAGAGCAGCTAAAAATTAGATTATGGTTTACCCTACGTTTTACAACCGTTACACTTGATGTGAAAAACTGATAGTAGATATCATATGAAGGGTTTAGCGCGGCCCTTGTAAACTGTCCCAAATCTGTCCGATGCTGGCATGGCAGAAAACTACACTTTGTTATAAGAAACACTTAGTAAAGTATACTGAATGCGTCACAAATGTCGCATACGAGATACCGCTTAGCTACGGGGAAGTTTGCATACGGCTGACTGGGTGCTGCTTTAATGATAAAGGACGAGAACAAAATCGTCATGTGCGCAACAATGCGGTTGTAGGGGGGGGGGGGGGGGGGCATCTTACGGACCACAGTAGGCGATATGGCTCTAAACCTGGCTTGGAGTTCATGGTTTAAAAAGTAAAACATAAAACCGAGAGAGGGATTATTGAGGTCTTTTATATCAAAAGGACATGACAATTGCGCGAGCCCACCAACTATTTATTAACTTAAAATAGAAGTAACGTTTCTGGATGGCTGTATGTAGGATTGGTGATTTTTGCGATGCGGGTCGGGCAAGGGCGTGTGTGCATATATGTGATGATGACTTCTAATAAAATTCAGTTGAAAGTTTGCAACCTGTACTGCTGTCGCCTTTGTCCTCACTTTGTTCGCGATTTTAAACCTCCTACCTAGTATGGACCAAATAGCCCAATCTAAAGTTACAGGACAGCATGACCTTCTTTGACGTCATCAGGTGAAAATCGAAAGAGCAGTTTTTTAGACGCGGTAAACAGAGAAGTCGGAGATGCGTTACAAGCACCGTGCTATAGTGCACATATACCATTTTTCTAGTTCCTTTATAGGTTTCTAAAACTTAAAACTTACCCTCCTGTGTGACAACTGTATTGCCGGAGCCATGTGGTCGAAGACGGATGTGTCGTTGCCAGTTTTGAGGTATACGTTGCAGTATTGTCCTCTCACTTTTTCGTTTCCGTAGGTGTCGTGGATGACCGTCTCGATGCATTCGTCGTATGCTCCGAGATCTAAGAGGGTTCCTTCAAACACCCCGCTGGGCACCTTGGCTGTGGCGTCGATAACTGTTACGAGAGACAAGAGTGAAGACTGCATTCTCATTAGTGTAAGTGCAGAGTAAATAGGACTTCAAAAGAGTGGCTTTGGCGCAAATGCTCTCTAACGAACAAGTGACATCTGCTGAAAACATCTAAAATCTTAAATCTGCTTGTGGCTGCATAAGAAGCTATGACAATTCCGTTAGAATGTTAAAACAAATAAGTTAACCGAAAGCATTACTCCCACTGTCGGAACGGAATTTGAATCATGACTATGCACTTTATTCGACCAGTGCAGTAAGAAAATATAAATATATTGGGGTGAGCAAAGTTTTATCTACAATTGAGTAGTTGGGGTAGCAATTCGTTTCAGTCATAAGTGTTTAACCTAGTAAAATATAATTCTAATCAACTGCATTTTTGATTTGTTGTATAAAAGAAATTAAAATGTGTCAAGGAATTGTAAGTGATGCATGTTTCCATTATTTTGTTGAAAAGGCTAAAAAAAGTTTTGTTACAATTATCCACAATTATCCACAGCGTAAAATCCTCAACTCTCAACACAACTTTATTTCTTTTCCGTCGCAATTTTAATGCGAGGGTAGACTAAGCTTCCAAAGTTTTTTTTAATGTGTTCGGTGTAACCAAATACTGAAAGCCTTAAATAATGTACCATTCCTTAATTGTGCGTGTATGTGTGTACGCCACTCGATACCAGACGCGGACAAAAATATGAAAAGAATATGAGTAAAAAAGTAATAAACCATGACAAACGGCAGCAAGTGCGAGGACAAGCGCTTGACTGCGGCATATTTTTATCTGTTTGGTTGATTCTACAAAACAAAACTATCAACGTCGAGTGCAGTGCAGTTCTCGTTGTTTTTTATATCGATAATTTGAGCTACACCAGGCTGTAGTCGGCCAGTATTTTACTTTCCGAAACGCACGTAAGTTTGCTATAAATTCTAACACAAGTTCAGGACATAAAACGCCTCCTTGAGTTCGTGAAGACCAGTGGGTAGTTTCATGAATGCATTTCAAAGTTTATCTAGGAAGGAGAAATATTAGAACATTAGTATACCTTATCTGGATCATGAAAGGTAGGACTAAAACATTGCTTCTTGGTTATATTTACAAAATGTTGGCGTTATGCGTCGCGCATTTTATGAACTGCGTTACTTATGTCCAAAAAACCTATGCTCACTCAGATCTTAAGAAACGCCTGTTCACGCTTCTTGCTTTCTGATTTCTTCGTGGCATTTATACGGCAAATATCTAATGGATTGCAGAGGAATAAGAATAAACTCGATATTCGGCACACACCGCATGTCTTACGTTTTCAGCGACTAGAAACCAGAAGCATAGTCTGAAGCGCGGCCGGTCTAGAATGAAAGGGCGCGCCCTCTTTGGGCCTTCGCTGCAAGGGTTGCTTTTCTCGCTACCGCCGCAGCTCATTGCGATAGGGCCCTGCTCTTCCTACAACCCTATTATAACGCTTCTAAAGCTGGGGTAGAACTATAACTACCCACGCACATGGCGGCAGGCTGGCAGACGCACACGCGTAAGGGTTTTTACCTATCTGCCTTGCCTGGCACGCCGTCGTGTGCGCACCAATTTAAGTGCAAATAAATCACTCACTCACTCACTCACTCACAACGCTTGCAGAAAGTACGGATCTGACACTTTCCCCAAGGGGTCTACTGTGCCTAAAGCGTAGGGGAACGTTATCTTGCCCCCCCCCCCCCCCCAAAAAAAAAAGAACTATAAAATCTTGTGGCCGCGTCAACCTCAAGCAAGACGTTCTTCCTGAAAAACAAGCTGCGGCGGTGATGACCAATGGCCTCCGTTAAGTACAGTAACATTTTTTTTTCGTATCGCACTAATAAATATAGTGTCTCGTGTTCCGAAACCTTGACTACATGTCGTTCTTATAGATTGGACATGCACGAAGCACATGGCGCCACACGTGCTTTCATTTGCTGAGCTCCTGTCAAAGGGACAAGGTTTTAGCCTTTAGCTTATACTCTCACGTTTAAAATTTGTTAAAGCACGTGTTAATGTTTTCCACGACCACCCGCGTTACTTATTGCCAGCGACTGCGCGACTATTAATCGTATCAACCTCAAGAAAGCCTGTGTCGTTCTGGAGGCCTATACTCTCGACCAGCGCAAGCATATGCTCGTCGGCTTGGCGCATTTTCCCACTTTTCATTCATTATGCCTCCCAGACTACGGTCAGACGTGAAGAACGGCGAAGCGAGCGCAGACTGCCCTGCTACAGATGACGCCCAGATTGAGCTCCTCCAGAAGGTGTCAGGCTACAGTCAGGTGCTGCGTGCTGGTTAAGGCTGGAAGTCACATTCACGAACATAACTGAGTTTGAGCGGAGATTCCGTAATGAGGTCCTGCCCCATGGTCATGAGTATCTGGTTGTGAAAAAACTTGAGTCCCGAATGCAACATTTGAACAAAAGCCTGGTTGGATATTAACCGTGTTGTATTAACCTGAGACTGAGGTAGAGAAACATTAAAACGTAGAAGGCACAGACACTAGAAGGGATTACGTTTCAATTGAGATGTCGCCCTGTCTATTTTCTCTCCCTTCTTGTTTTCATGTTTCTTCTCTACCCCAGTCTCAGGTTAATTCAACATGGTTATTATTCACCACCTAGCCTGCACCCTTACTATATTTCTTCTGATTCGATATGCTCGTGAAATACCAGAACTCACAATATGGGCGACACCCGCTGCGTCTGAGTCGGAGAGTACAGCTGGGGTCGTAAAACAATGTCACCCAATATATTATGCTTATTTGCATGGTAGCACTTTCGAGACCCTTCAAGAGGTAGCCCGGTATGCCCGCACCACAAAGGAAATCTTCCTCGCAAAGCCGAATTATCTCCCCCCGCCACTGCCGGACAGCTCTTTTGAACCCGCATGTGCCCATGAAATCAGCTCGAGGCACTCCAGTATTGGATCACTCTGAGGTCAGTGGATGTTGTCCGAAGAGCGCCTTAGTGCAGGTGCCTCAGACAGGTATTCGGACCGCTGCCACAGCTGTGGGCTGCCCGACTAATTCCGAACAAATTGCCCAAATAAAATGTAAACGCTGAATAAAGCAAAATTACGATAGAGTTGGAAGAGGTGAGAGGGATGATCAAGACTTGGTCAACCCTCAAGAAGTAGGCGGCCGTAAAAATCCGGGTGGTTACAGGAAAACTCAGCCGGAAAACTACTACGGCCAGCGTCGCTGAACCCCCGATTACAGCCACCGACGGCAAGCACTAGAGCTGGGTGCACACAAGCAGCGACGCTTGTTCATCGGTGCCTTGATTACAGCCTACCACTAAAATTATCAAACCACGCATGACAATTTGTTTGCACTGTTTTCCTTTTGTCGCGCATTTGGATATACGGATCGGAATCTCGCTTATTGGGGACGTTGTATATAAACTACGCAAATAGAGAAATATAATGCTCCGTTCATCTGACACGCCCGGCAGCTATCTTCTGGTTTCAGAAAACCAGCGGGTGGAGCCAACTGTCTTAAAATCTTGTTGAAGTACAAAACAAAGCATCAGCGCTTTCTTTGTCAACTGGTTCTCACCGTTTCCATAGTCGTGGACCAAAATGTTATTGCCGGCACCAACATGAAGCTTTGGTTTAGTTGGCGGAGGCTACAGGCTAAGAAGCCAGGAGGAGCTGACTCCATTTACCAAACGAGGAGACTGCATCACAGGCCCAACGCTCCCGACCCACTTTCCGGCGCCCCCCCGCCGCTCTACCTACAGGAATTTTTGCCGCCCTGTGAAAATGCTCGTGCACTGAGCTTAAACAAATGGAAGCAATCCTGGAGCCGTTTTCCCTGATGTTCACGGAGCAATCAGGAAATACGTACTAACGGGGAAAAATGAAATGCGAACAGAGCAGCGTGTGACTTGCCGTACAGGCTGCGCCACCTGGAAGTGAGCCTAGGGGCGAGGGTGCGTGGCCTACTCCGATGTGTTCACGCCCTTCGCTCGGCGCTCCCCAAGCTTCGGCAGTGCGCCTCTCAGTGCGCTGAAAGCTGTCACCGCTATCTTTGTCTGCTCGGCGCGTGGGCCGAGCTTCTTCGCACCGCACGCGCTGAGTCAGCAAAGATAGAGGTGACAGCTTTCAGCGCACTGAGAGGCGCACTGCCGAAGCTTGGGGAGCGCCGAGCGAAGGGCGTGAACACATCGGAGTAGGCCACGCACCCTAGCCCCTGGCTCACTTCCAGGTGGCGCAGCCTGTACGGCAAGCCACGCGCTCCTCTGTTCGCATTTCATTTTTCCCCGATAGTACATCCTGTTGCTCCACATTAAAAATGACTACGCACCCCCTTGGAGGAGCAGTCTTTTCAAGCATGATGTTGCGAAATGGACAAACTGAATGTGGACAGTTGAGTCATCTAGGTACAGTCGCCGCGGGAGTTAATAGCTCCACCCGAGCGCGCATTTATTTCCGAGGGGCGCTCGACTGGTGACTTGCGATAAAACTTGAGATGACGTTAGGGCGAGTCCATGCGGAGTGGGCGGGGGAAGCCGCTCAATTCTAGGGAACCGTTGCTATCATCTGCCTGCGGGTGAGCGTAGTTCGAATGAAAATGGGAGATGATTCTGCAGAAGTTAGAAAATACGACGTGTTTCCTTCTTTGTTTACAAACAGCCATCTCACTCGTGCTCGGTGATCTCGACTTCTGCAGAATCATCTCCCCTTTTCATTCGAACTATACACTCAGGCGTGCGGGCGTGCGGATGATAACAACGGTTCCCTTGAACTGAGACGGCTTCCCCCGTCCACTCGGCATGGACTGGCCCTGACGTCATTTCTAGTTCTATCGCAAGCCACCAGTCAAGCGCCCCTCGGACAAAAACGCGCGCTCGCGTGGAGCTATTAACTCCCGCGGTGACTGTACGTGTCGAATCGCTTTAACGAATCTACTACGGCAAATCCCTCTCTTTCCGCCACACTATACTTCCGCTGTGCGGGAGTAAGTGTCTGACTGGAGAAAGCAATTTGTCATAGCACGCTGTCGTGATTCTGCAGTAGAACGGCACCTACGTCGCAATCGCTTTCATCTGTCTGCAAAACCATTGGTTGGTTTACGTCAGGAAGGTGTAAACACGCGTTTTCAGTCACCGATTTCGACAGGGCCATAAATGCACTCTGCTGCTGTTTCCCCAACACCACTTAACGCCCTTTCAGAGAAGGTGATTGAGCGGCTGAGAAATCTCGGAACAGTAGGAAATAAAGTCGCTGTAAAATTCAATAATTCCAAAATATTTCTGTAAGCTTTTCACCTTGTGGGGCGGAGTGTGCCATTGTCGACCCCAAAACCAAGAACTTCGACCGTCTGCGGAACAACTTTGTAATTTTCCAGGGTGAATTGTAAGACTTGCACTACGTTTTAGCTCAAGTATTATATTCAAGGGCTCGATGTGCTCCTCGAAGGTGAGCGAGAGGAAAACAACGTCATCTATGTGCGCCATCGCTAATTTGTAATTTTTGTTGACGAGTACAATGCCCGTGAGACGTTGGAAGATTGGTGGTGAGTTAGACACTCAAAACGGCAAACGAGTGAGCTCGAATAACACTCTGTGGCATCCAACGAAGGAATCTCGATTTGAAGGAACCCGCGACTGAAATCGAGCGTTGTGGACACGGTCGCGTTATTGCTCACGTATATTACAGAACATATACTAGGGAAAAGGTAAATGTCTCGTACACATACGTCGCTAAGTCGTCTGCAGTCTACACACAGTATGGGTTCTACATTTTGTTTTTCAAATAGAGAACCACAAAAACGCCCAAGGACTTTTTGACTAACGTACTTCACTGGTGGCAATCCCCTCCTTGAGTGTTGTATCCAGGCGTTGCCATTTGTGCAGGTTGATCGGGCGAGAATTGCACCTCTAAGGCGGTGTGTCGCCGGTTTCAATGCGGTGAGGCTGAATATCTCTCTTTTCTTGTTGCTTCGTGAGCCTCAGGCTGAACAGACTCCAGAATCCTGCTGCGCGTCTCGCTCGTTGGGCGCTTGCGCCACAGCAATACGACTACACAATCGTGTACAAGCCTTCTACAATAAACAAATTTGAATATGCCCTTTCTCGCGTTCCCGTTCAAAGGAGCACAAGCGAGAACTTCCAAGCCTGGTTGCAGGTGATAATGCAACATAGGGGCCACCGGATCCACGATAGAAAACACTGATCACACGAGAGGAAATTCTTAGGGCCAGCAGGACAATGGGCTGCGTAAACAGGTGACTGCCTGGCCTGCAGCAGCATGCCCAATCGAGGACGCGAGCGCTGAGTACTTCGACTCCTAACTGCTGAACAGCGCCGGACTACTGCCGCCCTACATTCTTCAGGCTGATGAAAACCTGAGCGGTTGTATTCAGGACTGTGACACCTCAAAATATACGTTTATCACATACATGCACAACTGTGCCCGAGCCGGACACAGCAGTGGGAGCAAAAACGAATGACGAGTTATCCTAGATTACAACTTAACCAAGTACGCGGCAAGATGATCTGCGGCACGCACGTAGCTGTTCATTGTGTCAGAAGTTGAAACCACATGATGGTCGGCCGCAGGTTTTATGCAACCAATTGTAAGTCATCACTTGGAAGATCTGTTGTTGCGACGTCACAGGTTCATTTCCACGTAGTCAGCGCGGAAATTAGTACCTGTTCGTGGTAACCGACCGTTTAACTAAATGGGTTTAACGGTTCCCTTTGCGCAAGAAAGACTCGCAGAATATTTGGGACTGCCTGCTGCAAACATTCGCGCGTTTCGTATTCCCACCGAGGTTAATTGTTGACAACGTATCATATTTATTTCCAGTGTTTCTGGATGCCCGCGTGGTCCTTGAAATCAAGCATGAACGTACTTCCCCTTTCACCGGCAGGCAAACATAACTGAAAGGGCAAACAGGAACCTAAAAATAATGGTCGTTGTACATACCGGGCGCTACAAAGAATGGAACGTGAAGCTCCAAGAAGCGAAGCTCCCAGCGTCAATCGTTCAACTGGGCTCAATCCTGCTGCCCAGCTCAATCTGGGAAAGAGCTGTCGTTCCCGCTCTCAACAACTCTTCGTCCAACAAAGCCGGTGACGAAAAGCCGCAGTTGCGCTAAGTTTGCAGACGACCTGCGAAAGCGCTCTACGGACAACCTTATAGGACCTCGGGAGAACCTCGACGTCACAAGGCCGCACCAGTCCGAAAAGTACAACCAGGGACGCCGGAACCTGCAGTTCGAGGAGGGAGACATGATGCTCAGGCGTACAAATCCTCTGGGTGACGCAACAAGGGGCATCACGGCTTCCTTGGCAAGCAGGTGGCAGGGTCAATTTTTAGTCGGAAAAAATGCTGTCCCCACTTGTGCGCACGCTAATTCACTGCTCCAGTGCTCAGTTAAGAGGATCAACTCAAGTCACAGGGTTAAAACGATACCACAGCGAAGATTTCTCTCAGGAGCTGATCGATGGCGGTGCCAGTCGGGCACCTCATCCTCCATTACCGTCACCCCAGCGGTTCAACCTGAGACGTCGATGACAGCTAGTAGATGGATCTTGAAGCGACTGAAAAAAACATTCATGTTCTTCACCTCTTATATTTTCAGTAAGTATTCTTTCTCGTTCATTCCCCGTGAATATTCCAGCCTGCGCAGCAACGACTGCGTAGCTAAGCCGGCAACGTGATTGGGTCCCACGCAGGAGGCCAAGCACGCCTATTGGTTTTATATTTCCCTAAGTTAATAGAAGATTCTATAATGTTTGAGAGCTATATAGTTTGTTGATACTCACTATGTTGTGGGTATTCCTGTGGTGTTCATTCCCCGATGGCTGTGATAACGGCCGCGGGTCGGAACCTTCGGCCTCCTTCGCCGTGAGCTCCGACCTGTTCGTGATGCGGAAGGTCCCCTTTCTTAGAGGACCCTCCCATCACTCTCTTTCGGGGGGAAATTTCTCTGTTCCCGGGCTCGGATGCGAATTACTCCTGACAGGCGAGGAGGTTTCGCCTTCTGTTTTCCCGCTTTCCAGAGGGAGACTCGTCCGGTGACCGCGAAAGAGATAGGAGGATTATCGGCCACTTCTCCGATGCTTTCCCAGCCCTCTGGCTCTCCGAAACCCCGCGTTTGACAGGTAAGGACCTCTTCCCACCTTTTTGGCGCGGGGAGGGGGGGGAAGAGGGGGGGCGAAGGCATTTTGGATGGGGACATAGTGGTTCGTATAGGTGAGTGTTTTATTAAATGCTCTTGGACTCTGTCGTTACTCTGGTACGTGTGTCTTCTCTTCCGCTATATTCGGGAGAGTGAGACAAGGTGGTCGATTATTGACTTTGACGAAGGTAATTTATCGGACCGATCCGCGGTAATGTTGCCCTGAACCTTGTCTATACTGCCGCCGAGATGTGGGACCACACTGCTAGGTTTGATGTCTCCTTTGAGATCGCTGCCACTGTTGAGATAACTCATTGGTTACCCTATCGGTACCTCTACTAGTTGCCAGCATATCCCATATAAAACGGTGCCCAATGTGGGGCCACGACTTCCTGTATCGTGATCGTGGCTCCTGGCCTCCGTCCCTTTTTCCGACCTATTTGCCCGCATTCCTTGCATTCGATTGCTCTGTACTACGAGTGTCCTAAACTCGCCACTTATTTATTTATTTATTTTTTTATTTATTTTCATACTCTCAAGGCCCAGAGGCTCTACAGAGAGGAGTGGGTCACAGATCAAATCGTTGGCAAACTTCTTGAAGTATGTGGCGTCCTGGATGGACACGATGGAGGCAGGGAGGTGGTTCTAATTGTTAGATGTTCTTGGAATAAAAGAGTCAAAATAGATGTTCGTATGACATGTCGGCAAGCCAACCTTACACTGGTGATCGCTGCGAGGTGATACATATCGCTCATGAAAAAGTTAATTGTTGAGCAATTAATGCCGAGTCGGCAACCCGCAGTGCTACTCATTTGAGCGAGCGCAGCGTGATTCGTACGCGCGTTCTTGTCTTAAATTTGCCTACAAAGCAACATTCATTGTTGCAAGAGACCGTTTGTTCTCCATGCTTGAGGCGAACCCTTCACTTTTGTGATGTGTATTTGGTTCCTTGCGCGCCACCAACAACTTGTCCTTAAGGGAAAATGTATATAGACGTTTCGACGACGTTTTGAGAACTGGGTGGATTTTTATGTCCGGCGGGGAGCGAGTCTTGGCAGAAAAGGGTAGCGAAGGATCAGCAGCGCACTCTGGTAATGTGCATATGCGCGTTTTTTTTTTTTTTTTTACTCTAAGCCTGCCAATAATGTCGATAAGTAGCTGGTACTGCAACTGACTTGCGCTGGGAGCCGGGCCGCGTAACCGGCGGCGTCGAGAAGCAGTTTACACACGGTTCACGCACGTGCTGGATTCACTGCTGGTATTGCAGTGGGCGCGGAGGTTTTTTTTCGGGAAAGATTTGTATGTGCTTGATACTATTTTACTCCTGCAGCCTGTTGTTGTTTTATAAGACCGAGACCAGTTTTGCGTTCATGCTGGTGGCTCTATGCAGTCTGGGGAGCACTGTGACAGTATCCTTTTGAACGAGTGACTCTAAGACTTTCGGAGGTTATGTTACTCTGAAACACGGGCATCACGTAGTCAGAGCGACCTTTGGCAATATCTGTCAGGCTCGTGCGATCTAGGTGGAAGAGTGACTTTAAGACCCTCACAGTTATGTTGCTCTGAAGCCTGGCCTAGATTCAACAGAAGGGTCCACACTGTTGTGAGCTCTTGATCAAGCCGTATCGAGAGCAATACGGGTTTTTCTAGCCTCGGTAAGCTGGCTAGCTCAAATATTTGGCGAAGCTAGCAGGTTTGAGCGTATAAGCTGCAGTCCCTTTTGTCTTTCTCCCCGGGAAGCAAGATGGAGGCTATTTAGCGCGACAACTTGCGTCTTGTTCGCTCGCAGACGCGTAAGCATGGCCTTTTGTTTCTATCCGCCCCCTTGAAGTCCCCGTTTCAATTTACCTCGACTTCGAAGCTGCCAGCTGCATACTGTTCTCTCTTTTGGCCACCTATAGTCAACGGACTTCTCCATTAACTGTAAACCCGGGTAATGTAGGCAAAGTTTGCTTTAGCTGCAAGCACAAAGGAGTGAGAACTCGACGGCTTTCCTAAAAGATTTCTCCCCGGTGTCCACAGTAAGTTCACTCAAGGGTTGCTTGGTATGTGGACGGGTTTCAAACGGAGGGGTCCCCCTTATGGCTTCTCCTTCCAGTGTCGAGGCGGGTCACTCTGGTATGTGTGCCGTGACCGTTTCGTTGGGTCCGCTCCCCCATGGGAGCACCATCCAGTCGCCGTTCACAAACTGGCCTCCATTTTGTGGTTTTGTTTGTCGTTTGCTCCTGCCAGCTCATGCTGCCTATGCGGCCCGGCAGGTGAGCGTCGGTTACGCGCGCTCCCTCGTTTGGTGGCTGCGGCGCCCTTTTTTCCCTTTGGGGAAGGGCTACGCCCGGCTTCTGGCCGTATTGCCTGCTGGCATTACGACTTCGCAGGTCTGCTCCGAAGTCTTCCGCCCACTCTTCACCAACGCACTGCGGCTGACATGGCGCCGACCCCCTGCGCGGTGTGTCTTAGGGACTTCCCCTGCTGGTCTCCGCTGGAGGGCGGCGGTTGTTGGCTTTTCGAAGCTGCCGTCTTCACGACCGCCTCAGCGCCCCTCACTGCACGCCAGCTCGTACCGCGACACCTGTGTCCCGCTGTATCAGCGCGGCGCCGGTGTTGGTTGTGACCCTCAGACACTTGACTGTCCGGTTCTTCAGTACTGCGTACCAGCTGTTTCCGTGGGACACTGTGAAGACGCAGGCTGGTTGTCGCGTGTATTTGGTTACATTTTATCTTATGACTGCAGGTGGGCCTCCTTTATTCTTTTTTTGAGACCAACCTACCGTTTTAAGGAGGGGGGATGTGTGGATTCCTGTGGTCTCCCTTCCCCGACGGCTGTGATAACGGCGGCGGGTCGGAACACTCGGCCCCCTTTGCCATGAGCTCCGACCTGTTCTTGAAGTGGAGGGTCCCCTGTTTTGGAGGGCCCTACCCTCACTCTTTCCGTTCTCCCCGCGCGGATGCGGATCACTCCTGACAGGCGAGGAGGTTTCGCCTCCTGTTTTTTCGCTTTCGGGAGGGAAACTCGTCCGGTGACCGCGAAAAAGATAGGACTTGTATCGGCGACTTCTTCGATGCTTCCGCGATCTTGGCTCTCCGGAACCCCGCATCTGGGAGGTAAGGAGCTTCTCTTACCTAGCCGGCGCCGGGGGCATTTTGGATGGGGACGTAGTAGTTCGTATAGTAGGGTGTTCTCATAAATGCTCTTGGACTCTCTCTTTACACTGGTACATGTGTCTTCTCTTCCGTTACGTTCGAGAGCCTGAGTAGTTGATCATTGGCCCCGGCGGAGGTAATTCATCGAACCTACCTGCGGTAATGTGGCCCTAAATTATTCTATATTGCCGCGGAGGTCTGGGACCGCGCTACTAGGCTTGACGTCTCCTTGGAGATCGCCGCCGCTGTTGAAATAACACTTTGGTTACTCTATCGGCACCTCTGTTGCAGCTTGGTAGCTACAAATCCCACAATGTATAGTTGCAGAACAACCTATGTGGAATTTTCTAGGCTCCCAGGGAAGCTTTAAGAGGAGCTGTGTGAGCTAACACTTCCTAGATAACAAAGCTGTAGTACTGATAGAGATCTCGTCATTAGCGAAGGCCAACGTGGTCACAGATTGGAAACGACGTTTGATATGATATGATATATGCATTTTAGCTCAGGCCTGTGGCACGGCTTCTAATTATGATCTAAAGTTAGAGTCGTAATGTAGGTGAGTTTGTTCGTGGTAATCGGAAATAAACAGCGCGCAAATTTACAGACAAGGACAAAGGAAAGGTGCGAATGACACAAGCGCCGGACTCACCACTCAGTTGTGAGTCCAGCGCTTGTGTCGCCGCATCTTCCCTTTGTCCTTGAGTGTATTTTTGCGCGCTGTTCGTTCTTGAATTCCTGTAATTCCGAATTGGAGTTCAGCTCTTGAGGAGGAGAAGGGGAGGGTATGCCCCTCCTCCCCCTTCGTACCCTCCCCTCCTCCTCTCCCGCTCGGCTTCCATTTAGAGGGAAATGTTCGTTAAATTTACCGCTAAATTTAGCAAAAACGTTTCCCGTTAAAATGAGAGAAAACTTTTCCCGCTATATTTTAGCTAAATTTAGCGGAAAGTTTAGCGAAAATTTGTCCCCTAATATTAGCAAGAAAATTTTCCGCGCTGAATTTAATGGGGCAATATATATTCTTTTCTATATTGCATATCGTTCCCGCAAGGTTTATCGTGAAAATTTTCCCGATAACGTTAATGGCGAAATTTCCTCTATCATTCCCGCTGAATTCAGCAGAAAATGTTCGCTATATTTTCCGCTAAATTCGGCGCGAAATTATTTCTACACTGCAACGCGCGGTTACGCCCTGTTGCATTATTCCCATAATGCAACGCGCGGGGTTGCCCCGACGGGGAGGCCGCTCAACCCAGAAACGGGCGCCTAAGAGAATGATGACGACGATGATGGAATGAACTAGAGCGTCAGGCCTGGCAGGTGTCTTCGCGACGATGGTCTTCGTGGGGCCGCCATTGGCTGCTGACCTCTAGCAGGCCAGACTTGAGCTCCTGGCGAGGGAACGAGTCTCACCTGCGTCACGGTTCGGCTCAAACTTGACTCGAAGCTTAGTGCTGACGCAGCGCTCACTTCCAATCTGTGTCGAGCGATGGCCTTCGCTGGTGACGCAAGGACGTCAGCACGACGGCCTTGTCTTCAAGGCTGTGTTGGCTGTGCCGTGCAGAGTCACTCTCGCTCAAGCGCTCGGTCCTGCGACTACGCCGTCATCGGCACTTGCGGGACGCTCCTTTCTTTATTTTTTTGTTTGGCAGAAGTTCGCAACATCAAACGTTTCGTTTCTGTCTTTCTATTCGCCGCCTTATAAATTGTCCTTCGTGACAATGTGCTTCTCTTTTGAGAGGAGGTGGGGGTGAGATTGTGCCACGCCTGAGAACACTTCTCGGCCTTTTTATCGGAATCCCCGCGCGACACACCTCGTCTCTTGCACTCATTGGTACGTTTCTTATTTTATTAAAATTTAGAAAATGTGTGGATCTCATCATTCCTGCAATCTAGGCCGTTTAGCCACCCCAACCTCCATGGCCCCCATTGCCGTGGTACCCAATCCAGATGGCGACCACAGTCACCCAGGCCACAAGGATAAGGAGCCGGGCCATCGCCACAAGAGCGGGGAAACGCTGTTGTTTCCCACGGGAAAACGCAAGGAGACGCACGCCGTCATTCCCGAGCTTTTTAGAGGGCTCGGTGATGATCCCAAGGAGTCTGCTGAACACCACACCGCAGACGAGCGGAAGCTTCTGTGTCCTATATGCAGAGTCCCTGAGCTCTCTCGGGGCGCACACCGAGCAGGGCTTCTGCACTTATCGCTGGACGTAGCCTAGCGCGCTGCTAGGCTGCAAGGTGAAGACGTGCTGTAGAGGTCCATCGACCTCATACAAGTGTAAAGACCTCAGTTTCTGAGGACTCCCGACCAAGACCGGCACGTTATCGACATGCCGGACTTTTGAGAGGTAAGCAAATACCGTAGAGACTAATACAGGAAACTCCGGTGTAAAATAGGAGACAGAAGTAGAAAGCGAACCTGGCGGTATGGAGTGGACAACTCGCCACTTTCCCCGGAAATGAATCAAGTGGGTGGGACTCACAGAGAAGTTGATAGTCTATGAAATATTTCCTTTTTTTTGATGGAGCATAGGGAGCATAAGCTCGTGATATTGGACCTCTTGGTATTTTTATGTCAAAATGCAGTGTGTTCTATAGACCAGTCAGGATTTGTATAGCGATTTAGTACAATCTAAATAATTATTAACCATTTCTGAGCTTGTTGATTTATTTGTTTTATTCCTACAAAAACATGTCTTATTAGATCTCCTTGGCTCCAAGTGACCATAATTGGCAATAGGCATCAATTTTTATGAGATCGACTTGAAATTACTCTAAGTGACTAGAAGTGATTATTATTGATAATTTTGTGATTTTTTGTTTGCTTACATTTATGAACGGCTTCAAGTAGCTTTTGTAGGCTATTAGCATCTTCTTTGACCAGATTGACCTTAAATGGCTGCCAATGGCTATTGATGAGATAATTGACAGTTATCTATTTCGGCCTTGGTGAATGCAGATGGCTTCAACTGGCTATTATTGGATATCAGCTTCCACTTTTATATATATTTGCTAGATATGGTTACAAATATTAATAATGAGTAATGAAAACTGAGCTATTTCTGTTTATAAACTGGAATGACTTCAGGGGGCTATTGTTGGCTATTAGAATATATTTCTGACCAGATTGGCTCAATGGCCACTAATGGCTGTTAGTCAGTATGATAGTAATTATCTGCTGTCTGAGTGTTTATGAATGAGAATGGCTTCAAGTGGCTATTATTAGCTAGAAGCACCTATTTTCTAATAGATTGGCTGCAAATGGCTACAAACCGCTATTAGTTGATAACTATTGCTTGAGCTATTTTTATATTTACGAAATGGAATGGCTTCAAGTGGATAATGTTGGCTATTTGTATTTATTTTTGACCAGATTGAATAGAAATGGCTGCTGATGGGTATTGATGAGATCATTAAACAATTATGCGCTATTTCGGTGCTTAAAAATGAGTATGGCTTCAACGGCTTTTATTGGCTCATGCATCAAATTTTAGATAAATTTGATTGAAATGGCTACAAATGGCTCTTAGTGACTAGTGTTGATATTTATAGGTGTTTTATTGTTAACTAACTGGAATGACTGTAAGTGGCTATTGTTGGCTATTAGCATCTATTTCTGACCAGATTGGCTTCAAATGGCTAGCAATGGCTATTAGTGAATATAATTAGCAATTATGTGCTATTCCAGTGTTTATGGATGAAAATGGCCACAAGTGGCTACTACTGCATTTATTTTTATTGCAATGGCTTGATTTGGCTGCAAATGGCTATTAGTGACTAGTGTTGATAGTTATGAGCGATTTTTGTGTTTACCACCTGGAATGGCTTTAAGCGGCTGTTGTTGGCTAATATCATCAATTTCTGACCTGATTGGCTTCAAATGGCTAGCAATGACTATTAGTGAGTATAATTGACAATTATGTACTATTTCAGTGTTTTCGGATGGAAATGGCCATAAGTGTCTATTACTGGCTATCAGCATTTATTTTTATTGCAATGGCTTGATTTGGCTAAAAGGGCTATTACTGACTAGTGTTGATAGTTATGAACGATTTTTGTTTTTAACAACTGGAATGGCTTTAAGTGGCTATTGTTGGCTATTATCATTTATTTCTAACCAGATTGGCTTCAAATGGCTAGTAATGGCTATTAGCAAGTATAATTGACAATTATGTGCTATTTCGGTGTTTTTGGATGAAACTGGCTACAAGTGCTATTACTGGCTATATGATTAATTTTAATGCAATGGCTTGATTTGGCTACAACTGGCTATTAGTGACTAGTGCTGATAGTAATGAGCGATTTTTGTGTTTACCAACTGGAAGGGCTTTAAGTGGCTATTGTTGGCTCTTATCATCTATTTCTGAGAAGATTGGCTTCAAATGGCTAGTAATGGCTATTAGCGAGTATAGTTGACAATTATGTGCTATTTCAGTGCTCTTGAATGAACCTGGCTACAAGTGGCGCTTACTGGCTATAAGCATATAGATTGGCTTAAAATTGCTACAAATGGCTAGTAGTGACTAGTGTTGATATTTATAAGCAGGTTTTATGTTTATTAACTGGAATGGCTTTTAGTGGCTGTTTTGGCTTTTAGAATCTATTTCTGGCCAGATTCGCCTCAAATGGCTTACAATGGCTACTAGCGAGTATGATTGACAATTCTGCGCTATTTCACAGTTTATGGATGAAGCTGGCTACAAGTGGCTATTATTGACTATAAGCATTTATTCTTTATTAAATTGGCTTGAAATAGCTGCAAATGGCTATTAGGGGCTAGTCATGATAGTTATGAGCAATTTTAGTGTTTACTATTTGGACTGGCTTTTAGTAGCAGTTGATGGCTATTATCATTCATTTTTGACCGGATTTGCTTCAATGGGCTAGCAATGGCTATAGCAAGTATAATTGAGGATATTCATGAATAGCCATTCATAGCCATTCGAAGCCAATCTGGTAAAAATAGAAGATAATAACCAAAAAGAGTGACTTGAAGCCATTCCAGTTGTAGACAAAGAAATCGCTGCTAATTATAAACACTAGTCATTTATAGCCATTTGTAGCCAATTCAAGCCACCCAGGTAAGAAACATATGATTATAGCCAATAATAGCCAATCCAAGCCAAGAATAGATGTCTATAGCCAATAATATCCAGTTGAAGTCATTCAAATCTATACACACTCCAATTGCATAAATTGTAAATAATAGTTGCTGATAGCCATGTATAGGCTTTCCAGCCAATCTAATAACACTATATGCTAATAACCAATAATAGCCATTTGAAGTCATTCCCAATCATAATCACAGAAATAGCAAAGGATTGTCAACTATATTCGCGAATAACCATTCATAGCCATTTGAAGCCAGTCTGGTAAAAAATAGATGGCAATAGCCAAAACTTGCCACATGAAGCCATTTCAGTTTGTAGACAAAGAAATAGCTGCTAATTATAAATACTAGTCAATTAAGCCATTTGTAGCAAATTCAAGCCACCCAGGTCAGAGAACAGATGATTATAGCCAATAATAGCCAATCCAAGCCAACCAAGTCAAGAATCGATGCCTTTAGCCAATAATATCCAGTTGAAGTCATTCAAATCTATACACACTCCAATTGCATACCTTGCCAATAATAGTCACTGATAGACATGTATAGCCATTTCAAGCCGATTTGGCCAAGAGCTGTGTTGTATGATGCGCGTTTCAGCACGTTTGACGCGCCCCCTTTTCTTTTGTTCGCTCCTCCGCCTACCCTTTCCCTCTCTGATAACATGCTATAAGTTACGCATGCCTGCCCGGCCGCGCTCTCTTTTGGCTCGCTTCGTCATGAAATAAAGTCATTCCACCTCGCCACTCGCCGCGCTGCTCTCGTCAATCCTGTTCGTCCACACACCCGAACACTACAAACTGCCCATAGCCAATAATAGTAGACATTTGAATCTATTCATATCCAAAACATCATGAATACCATGTCACTAAGTGTCATTAATGTTCATTCTGAAGCGATCTAAGGTGATATTGTTAGGATGATATGCTATTGCCAACAATAGCCACTTGAAGCCATTTTTATTCATAAGTATAGAATAGCTGAATATTGCGACCAATAAGCACTAATAGCCCTTTTGGCAATTCCAGCCAACCAGGTCAATAACAGATGCCTACAGCCAATAATAGCCATTGGAAGCCAACTCAACCTGCATAAAATCAAATAACTCGAAATAGTGACTGATCGTATTTGATAGTCACTAAAAGTCATTTGGACCCCAAATCCGCCATATAATTTATAAACATGATAATATAGCCAATAATAGCCATATGAAACCAAATCAGTCTGCACACAATCAGATAAGTCGAAATAGTGACTAATAGCCATCGATAGTCACTAGAAGTCATTTGGAACCCGAATCTGTCATATAAATAAAGAATATGATTGTATACTGTCACGGAGGACAAGTGATGAGGCGGCGAATAACTGACGAAACTAAACGTTTAATGGGGCGAACTTGTGCCCAAAAATGAAGAAGGGAACAGAAGATAACAATAGAGCGTCGCGGGCGTCGAAGTCGGCGTAAGCGCAGAGTCGAACGCTGGGGTGAGACTGAGTCCGGTTGGTTACGCGGAGCCCCTTTTGTGCACGCGTGGGCTTCTGGAACATTCGGCCTGGAACATTCGGCGCGCAGAACATTCTAACCTAAAACGAGCAACACGGTTCTCGAAATTACCAGAAATCTAAATTGGAAGAATAAATAAAAGATGCGGCGCTGCCAGGGTTCGAACCCTGGGCTTTCTGCGTGGAAGGCACGCGCGATAACCGTTAGGCCACGAGCGCGCTGCCTACTTAGTTAGCTGCGCTCGCGGCAATACCCAATAGTAGCCATTGGAAGCCAACTCAGCCCGCACACAATCAAAAAATTGACCGCATCTCCACGTGGTGAATAATGTTGCTTGGGGCGAAGCTCTGGTGGTGGTTGTCTGCGTAGACGCCGAGCCGCAGCATGACGAGCCTTTTCATTCATGTCAGTAGGAGAATGTGTGGTTTTCTTCTTTTTCTTTTTTTTAAGCAGACAGATGGGATGGCATCTCAGAACCCCCTACTCTTTTTTTTCTTCTTTTTCTTTGAGCCTTTTCATTCATTTCAGTAGGAGAATGTGTGGTTTTCTTCTTTTTCTTTTTTTTCTTCTTTTTCTTTTTTCATAATTTTTTCATCTTTTTTTTCCAATTTTTTTTGCCCTACACGAGCACGTGAGCATGTGCTCACGTGCTCGTGAGCACGTGATCTCACGAGCAGAAGCACGAGCACCCGACGCGGGCCTACGGCGGACAACGGACGGCGGACGGACATGGCTAGCCCCTAAGGAGCTTCGCCCCTAATAACTCAAAATTGTGACCAATAGAGGTTAATAGTCTGTAGAAGTCATTTGAACTCCGGATCCGCCATATAATTTATGAGCATGAGCATATAGCCAATAATAGCCATATGAAGCCAACTCAGTCTTCACACAATCAAATAACTCGAAATAGAGACTGGTAGTCATTGATAGTCACTAGAAGTAATTTGGATTCCAAATCTGCCATATAATTATAAATATTATTGTATAGCCAATATTAGCCATTGGAAGCCAACTCAGCCTGCATAATATCAAATAATTCGAATTAGTGACTGATAGTCACCAGAAGTCATTTGTACCCCAAATCCGCCATATAATTTATATACATATTCGTATAGCCAATAATAGCCATTTGAAGCCAAATAAGTCTGCACACAAACAGGTATGTCCAAATAGTGACTAATAGCCATTGATAGTCACTAGAAGTCATTTGAACCACGAATCTGTCATATAATTCAGAAATAGGATCAAATAGCCAATATAGTCATTGGAAGCCAACTCAGCCCGCACACAATGAAATAACTCAAAATTGTTACCAAAAGTCATTAATAGTCAGTAGAAGTCATTTGAACTCCGAATCTGTCATATAATTTACAAATATGATCTTATAGCCAATAATAGCCATATCAAGCCAACTCAGTCTTCACACAATCAAAAAACTATAAATAGGGACTGATTATCATGGACAGTCACTAGAAGTCATTTGGACCCCGAATCTACCATATAATTATAAATATGAATGTATAGCCAATAGTAGCTATTTTAAGCCAACTCAGTCTGCACACAACAAATAAGTGGAAATAGTGACTGATAGCAATTGATAGTCACGGAAGTCATTTGAACCCTAAATCTGCCATATAACTTATAAACATGATCATATAGCCAATAATAGCCATATGAAGCCAACTCAGTCTGCACACAGGCAAAAAAGTTGAAATAGTGAGTAATAGCCATTGATAGCCACAAGAAGTCATTAGGACCCTGAATCTGCCATATAATTCAGAAATAGGATCAAATAGCCAATAATAGCCATTGGAAGCCAACTCAGTCCACACATACTAAATATGACTAATTGTCATGAATAGTCACCAGAAGTCATTTGACCCCAAACATGCCATATAATCAAAAATATTATCATACAGCGAATAATAGCCATTGGAAGCCAACTAGTCCACACATAATCAATTAATGTGAAATACTGACTAATAGTCATTGATCATCACTAGAAGACATTTGAAGCCTGAATCTGCCATATAATTATTAAATATGACTGTATAGCCATTGGAAGCCAACTCAGTCCCCACACGGTCAAATAGCTCGAGATAGTCACTAAAAGTCATGCATAGTCACTAGAAGTTATTTGGACCCCAACCCTGCCTTATATTTCAGATATATCAAATAGCCAATATTAGAAGCCAACTTAGTCTTCACACCATCAAATAACTCAAAATAGTGACCAATAGTCATTAAAAGTAACTAGAAGTCATTTTAACTACATATCTGCCATATCAAATTTTGATCAAAAAGCCAAAATTAGCCATTGAAAGCCAACTCAGTCCGCGCGCAATCAAATAACTCAAAATAGTTACAAATAGTCATTGATAGCCATAGGAAGCCATTCAGTCATTTCGAACCAAAATCCGCCATATAATTAGGAAATAAAATCAAATAGCAAATAATAGGCGTTCAAGTCCAATCTGAGACATAACCTCACAAATATCACGAAATGGTCACTAATGATCATTAGAGTCTATCACAAGTGGAACTACCTAATAAACAGCTGCTTGGTCTATATGGCCCGAAATAGATTAGGTTATTGGCCCAGAGCCATTAATAGCCCTTGGAAGGCAATCTAGTTTATACTCGTCCAAATAACTCAGAAGTACAATCCAATAGTCATTGCAGTCATCAGAGGCTAACCAGGCCCCCAAAACGACAGGCAATACTGAACGGGACACTAATTCTACTTCCTTATAAATACTGGTTCTTCGTTAAACAGCTAGTGCAGCATTTACTGGCTGTAATTACTACGTCGTGTAGCATTTCCAGCCTCATTGGAAGTGAATCTCAAATAATTTAAAATAATGACCATGGAGCGATTATATATTTGAATTGCTGTGCTTTATTTATAGCTGCCAAGAGCGAGTCACTACAGCTAGTAACAGCCATTGCCTTTAGAGTGGTCCATAAACAGTCAACTTACTAGAAAGTGACTAATTTCCAGTAGGTCATTTGTATCAAGTGTAATACATAGGTCCATATAATCTAAATACTTACTGCAAATATGAAGCGGACCTCATTATTAGAAATACAGTGTATCAGCTCTTGCTCAACTGAAATCGGCACACCGATTTGCCATATATTCACAATTCCTGATAGTGTGAAGAGAAAAATAGTGTAGTGAATGACTGTTATCCTTTTAATTTCGAGCTCATAGTTTACTATCCCACACCGAGAGATGGCAGCACTTCTGTGTCTCCCGACAACCCCATGTATTTTGGCTCCAGTTTCCAGTATTGGTAGTCAATGGTATTTGGGTGAAGTGTGGAAACTAGGAGCCGCCACTGTGGTCAAGGCCGCCAATGTACCCAGGGGGCACCACTGTGACCAGGAGGCACCACTGTGTCCAGGGGGCATCTCTGTGCCTAGAGGTCACGGGAGCCTTACCCCACCATAGAGAACTATAAAGTGTCCTGGTCACTCCACCTCACGGGGAGACGGCCACTCTTTCCTGACTAAGTTGCACTGTTCGGCTGTGTTGACCGATGATCCCCATTAAATACTAACCTTTTTTCACATCTCACTAATAAATCTAGTCTCTCGTTTTCCAAAACCCTGATTCCGCGTTTTCCTCTGGGTTTGACATGCGGCAATGAAAGGTCGCCATACCACTCACTCTAAGTCTTTCTATCCAGGCACCCAAATCTCTCCTTCGTGGCCTTTACGCATGGGAGTTGCGTTGAAGAAAGTTATAGGGAGAGATGGATTGCCTACAAGGACTTATTCCGTACACCTCTTTCTTTCTAACTTCTCATTAAACAATTTATACGAACAAATATCCATTTAAAACGAGCGAAACAAGATTACAACCAGTGTGTTACAGTTAACTAAAGAAGTATATTGACACACGTTTTCGATCACAGTGGTAGTTACAATTGTTTACAGGGGTTCAGGCAGTACTGGGAAGGGTAACCTGGTAACTCTCCATGCGGGTACAAAAATATTAGTGCTCCTAGGCGAGAAAAAAGACCGCATGTAAAACCGCTCTCTAGCCCGGCCGTGCCGGATGTTGCCTAAAAATGCATAAACTTTATGATGAACGGTATATAAAGCTTTCCTTGAAACAGCCCACACCGAGACACCTGGATATGTACCTATATTTGACGCTACGACTGCTACACATATACTGTACCTGCAAACATACTGCTATCCCAGCCCAAACTTAGAGGCGTTTTCTGGATATGTCGTGTACTCACAGCGGAAGACCCATGTCTCGAGATTTTCGATGGCGCGTCCAAGCTTCACCATGCCGATAGTGCAGCTGGTTGACATTTCCACCCGCAGAAGTTTTCTCGCCATATCGGGGGGCACATTCTGGCGCAGGGACTTCATGACGGCACCGATGGTCTCCATGGCGAGTGGGCGGGACCCATTTTTCGAGGCATCATTGAGGAGGATGTCGAAGGGTGATAATCCTCTGCCCAAATAAAGACACTGTAGAACGACCGTCGCACAGAGAAGCCCTCCAACATTACGACGTCCACCCATGTCTGGCTTGTTCGACTAGGTTTCAGGCGCTTATCTTTCTAGAGGCAAAACTGAAGTCGAAATGCGGAGATTACGAAGAGGAGGCAAGGAAACAATAAGCGAAAGAAAGCTGTCGCAGAGGCGTTCTCCTTCTTTCCAAATTGCTGGCTTTTCCATTTCAGGCCGAGCACGTACCGCCGCGGAGAAGAACTATCTCATGATTTCTTTTTTTGTTGAAGTGACGCAACTTTTGTGTCTTCCTTGAAGCGCGTTTAGTGTTCAAATAAAGCGTGCTCCAAATTGAAGTGTATAAATGGATCTGAACCTTTTTTGTTCATTTTTATCGCACAAAACAATGCAAAAGCTTTTAAGTATTTGCTATAATAAATCCACTGCTCTAAAAGGGTCGCAACGTTCAGGTAACCCTAATACAGATGTTAGTGTTTTATGTTGTGTTTACCACCGTGATTGCCAGTTGTTAAAATGTTATAAAACCAATTCCTCTCCACTTTCTCAGTTATAGGCACCAGTTGTGACGAAGTTATTTCCTCAAGCTTCTTCCACGTTTTGTCAACTTAATAAGTAATAAGTAACAATTCTCGAGAAATCCAACAAAACAAATTAGAACCAATTTTAAAATTTCGATTAACTTGAAAGTATAGTTTATGCGTGTGAAATTTCGCTTAATAGAAATCGAAATCAAGATTGCACAACACAATATATGTTTTTTTTCTTTTGTTTTTAAAGCGGTAGCTGATTTTAGCGGGCTGCGAAGAAAATCTCACTGGAGAAAAGTTCACCGGAAAAAAGCTCACCCGAGAAAAGCTCACCGGAGAAAAGCTCACCACAAAACCGGCAGATTCGGAGAAAAGCTCAAAGGCTTTTAAGCGGATGCGGAGAACAGCTCACCGATATTTTAAATTTTTGCTTAGCTTAGCGGACTTCTGCCTCACACGTGGGAATTTAACACAATTCGAATTCATCGCTTCATTATAAATATGTCCTATTTTTTGTAATATTATTGAAGCTCATTGGGAATATTCACTATTTCTTCAGAAATTAGTAATCACCCATTCAATGAAGCTGCAAGTATAAAATCAGAACATCGGACACCGGTGAAAAGGACAACAATTAATTGAAAGCTGACAGTGCGCCGTCGGTAGCTATGTCAGATAAAGAGGTTTGTTCTTTACGAGCTAATATAAATAGCGTTGTGTGAACCGCTTCAGCACCAAAGATTGTGTAGTGCCTGATAGATAGGTAGGTGTTTTTTATGTAATCAGTGTCGGCTAAGCTGTTTTGTTTCTGTTAATTTCACTAACAAAACTTTAGTTGCGAGAACAGCTTCGTCCTGTTGTGTTTGTTGTCTTGTCTCTGTCGTCGTCGTTTGAGCGGTTTGCATCATGTATAACGTTTACCAGCTCGCCCAATTCGCAACCTTACAAAACACTAGTTCTTATATAGGTCGCGAGTACCAACGGTGACAGTGTGCAGCTCTGAAGGTCATGGCTGGCTCGCCGTAGAAAGGCACTATCACACAAAGGTAACGTGTGGAAACACCAGCACGAACGGCTAGAAAACGTGCATGTTCGTGAATAAAGAAACCTCGATATACTACTGACCGTTCTATCCTGTTTTCAAAGGTCAACAAAAGCTTTAAAGAGAATTTTAGGCACCGCGTGGTTGCGCATGCACAATTGAATTTTCGGCCATTTACTGTTTTCCTTCTTTTGGTTTTAGACAGACATTATTAAGTTTTCGAACTTTTTCCTGTTTTTAAGTTCAGAAAATTTTCGGTTAAGTTTTTGCTGCATAGAGAGTAAACCGCAGAAAACACTCGGCCGCAATTATTAATTTGGGAGCAATATACCTAATAAGCCTAGCAAATAATACAAAAAAGGACATTTTCTTTTTACGAAGCTGACGAATTTTAATGATAATAAATTGATATATGTTACGCATGATCTAACAGCCTCCATATAAAATGGAAAAAAAAGGGTGAGCTTTTCTCCGCATACGCCCAATGGCCGGTGAGCTTTCCTCCGGTGAGCTTATCTCCAGTGAGCTCTTCTCCGGTGAGCTTTTCTCTGATGAGCTTTTCTCCGGGATTCGATTTTAGTTGTCTTTAAAGCAGCCTTTATATTTGCGAAGGAGTTGTGTTCTTGCAATTGAAACACTAATTAAACGCTGTATCTTATTTGGTGTGCATGCGCAAAACTTTAAGAAATATTTGTTGCCACGGGAGCAAGAACAAATTAATATCTTAACCAAAGACAATGTTCAGAATATTGTTTACGCGCTGCTGTTAAGTGACGACATGGCAGTCATAAGTTAGGCTTACATTTCTCACACCTTATGATAGTGTTATACGGTGCTCAAGTTCAAATTATGTTGCATGCTTTAAACTCGTAAAACATTCTGAATGTAGCAGCCTCAAAGAAAGTTTTTAAATTTCCCCACAGCGGAGTTGACGATAGCCACACTATTTTATAATAGTGTTTGGAGCTGCAGGAAACGTAACCGATTTTTCCCAAATATAATTCGACATTTAAAACTAAATCTCGCGTCAGCATAATATAATGCGTTTATTTTAAGAAATATAGCAGCTAAGCACACGCATATATGTTTTAAACAATATTTAGTTTGGGTTTAGAGAAGCACTCCCTTACAGAAAGCGTTTTCACTAGTTTTTACTATTTAACCTGTATTTCAATCTACGTTGATATATTTTCTTTTTTCATTGCAGAAACAAATTTGGACAATTGGCAGCACCTCGCATTTTATTCCCTTAAGCGAGAAGAAGTGTTTGTGAAAACTCTTGATTCGTTCCTGCTTTATGAGTGTAGACACTGGACACGGCATTATTATGCACTACTTCGTCTGAACTAAGCATAGCTTCCATGAAATGTGCGCGCGAGCTAGCGGCGTTACTTTTGCGTTATATTTTATTTATGCGTTAAGACGTTTTACTGTTCTGACGTTAAAGGTATGCCTACACGCCATATTTGGTGAAACATTATGTCGATGCTGAAACTTAACCTAATTAACTAAAAAATTCTCAGGGTGCAGGCGAGGTGGTGTATGTTGAACATGATGTTAAAATCCTGAGCCTTGGAATAACAATTGAAAGAAAAAGTGTAAAAAGACACAGAAATAAGTGGACAGACAAACGTCTCAAACTCAGCTAACAAATTTTATTCCGTCCACAGCTTTTATTACCACCTTCCAAGTCAGCACCAACGCACACCGATTCACTTTTCTCTTTCCAGCACAACCACAAAGAAGACCTTCTATACGCCAAGAGTTCACCATTGTACTCTGTAAGGACGTTCAAAACAAAACACAGACAAACGCCAGAGGACGTTAAAACCTAAGACTTCCAAAGATCAACGCCAACGCACACCGATACGCTTCTCCCTTTTCAGTACCACCACAAAGAGGACCTTCTATACCTGAAAATTTCACCATTGTACCCTGTGAGGATGTTCTTAACAAAACCCAAAAGAACGACAGCAAATATCCAAAGCCTAAGACCTCAAAAGGTCTAAGGGAGGCGCATATCGGTGTGCGTTGGCTGTGACCTTGGGAGGTGGTTATAAAAGCTGTGGACGGAATAAAATTTGTTAGCATAGCTTGAGACGTTTGTCCATCTCCTTATTTCTGTCTACCACCCACAGTTTATTTTTTACAGCTTTCTTTTAGTTTGACTTCCCAGTCTCGGGATTTTATCATCATGGTTAACGTAACTACTGTATTTTTACGGTTTTTTTACTCACAAGTAAAAACGCGCCAAGATACTTAAAAATACTGTTGTACAACTATTTTGTAAACCCTGGGAATACGTAATGAATATCGTCACCACTTTCCTTGTTACTCTTAATAAGTAACGCAATTACGCCATTGGCTATTGCTTCGAAAATATAACAAGTGCGTTACTGCGTTATCGCAAAAGGTAATGTATTACGGTTAAAGGGGCACTCTGGCGATTATTTTAGCTACCCCAACTAACTAAATGTTTTTTTAAATCCCCGACATTCACTCGTTTCAGTGTGCTGTTTAATATCTAAAATTTAAAATAGGTGTTCGAAAATCGGCAAATCAAAATTTTGCCAAAACCAACATCCAAATATACCCGCACTTTTCAATGCCGTGACGTCAGTGAGAAGCTGGCTCACCAGTCGAAAAGGCAGTCTAAAACTTGTGTAGCCCATCCACTTCACCTGAAGATGGAGGACCAGTGCGGCTGTTATCTTTAGGACAACTTTACGACAACTATACGATTTACATATTACTGCAATAAAGACACTACGTGACTTCGTTGTTTAATTGTCTTCATTTAATTCTTAATGACTAAAGTGATCATTGCCTTAGGGTCACTATGGTAAACCGACATTGGTTTTATCTTGACTTCGGATACGTTTTTGCTAAACGTTCTGTTGTTGGTCGTTGGCACATCCACTTGGTTAGTTTGAAGGTTTAAGTTTATTTTGGTTTCTCACGGGCGAAGCCTGGTGGAGAGGTGGAGACAAAAGGCATTTCTGCCTGACTGGGCCTCTACCCCCCGCAGTTCACAACAGCACAACTCGCATTAGTTGCCATATATACATAAAGAAAGTAGACAACATACATATATCTACGTAGCAGCAAACGTACTTACACACTTGTTACACATTATCGTAGAAAATAATTTACCAAAATAAATATGGATTTATCTGTCCTCAGATGAAATATAATATTACAAGAAAAAAGAAAACAATTCACAAAACGTTTTAAAATCATAAACCTATCTAGACTATGCCACAAAAAAGATAAATATTTTTCATACGTCAGTAATTTGTAATCACTGAAGTATAATTACAAAATGACCAAAGTTGCGAAAATTCACAAAAAAGATATGTGCAAAAAAGTTTACACCCATGTAACAAACGCATTTGTCATTGCAACACTGATAGGCGCATAATGAAAGTGTCCCTTTCAAGTTCTACTACGCGTAATATATATCGTTGTGTACAAGCGTGTGTCTGATCTTACTTTTATATTTATTATATGATAATGTAAAATCGTTACGCCCTTTACAAAAGTTAAGTAGTGTAGCAACCTAATAATTTAGCTTTTGTTTTTCATAATTTGTTCTGACCTAAGGCGTCTTGTGTTTGGAGTTTCTGAGAAGATAAGGTTGCGATGGCACTTCAATCATTTTATAAAATTTTTCTTTGTACATTGTCTGCATTAGTTTAAAGTAATAAATCTGGTTTGCTTTAAGCATGTTATGTATTGTAAAATATAGACTGCTACAAAAGTCATGAACATTCCTTTGATAGTTTTCTAAAATGCGCACAGCATTTGTCTGTGGAATAATTAATTCGCTATAATTTATGGAATAAAGTTTGGAGTAAAACAGAGAGTAATAGAAGTGTTTGATAAGCCACTTTGGCAATAAATTTGCTAGTTTATATATACAGCCTACTGTTCTCGGTAGGGGTCCTTTTAATTTGTTCACGTGAGTGGTCCAAGAAAGTGTTTCATTAGACCAGTCGCCAAGAAACTTTTGTTCTATAACCTGTGATATGGGGTGCTATTATATTGCAGATGCATTACACTATTGTCGTGCTTATCGATAGCACCAAATATAATGTACTTTGTTTTGTCCTCATTTAGTTTAGGTGTGTTTGTTTCCAGCAATTCTGAAAGTTTTTGAAGATAATCACAACACATTATACTTCGTTTCAGCTTCGGTCCGAGCGCGGCCGATGTTATGAGCCGAAGGACCAATCAAACGGCGCAAAAACCGCTTCGTCATGGCGTGCTCTTTTCGCTTGATAAAACAAGCCAGCGGACGAGCATGCACAAAAGACGACGAACATTCCTGGTCCTCTCAAGTGCAGAAAGTACGCCATGACGTTGTGCCTTTCTCGCTGTTTGATTGGCCCTACGGCTCATAACAGTGGCCGCGCTCGGACCTAAGGTGAAACGAAGTATAGTCCGAATCGTTCCAACATGAACGATGTTATTTCCGATTGAGCCCAAGTCGTTTTATCAGCAAAGCGGAAGGGAAAGAAAAGAAGGTTAGATTGGCGCGTTCTGCCCTCAGCCTCGTCACAGCGCACTCTAAGCTGAGAAAAGTCAGTGACCGTTGATGATAACAAGGGATCAGGACCTCACTATCTGATAATGCCAAGGATGGCTGACTCACGCGGGTTGCCACCTCTTTTTTTTTATTCTTGCCACGACCAATCGGAACAAAGGAACGCCGTTTACAAGAGAGTTTTTTTTTTTTTTTTTTTTTAACATTCATGGACGTATTTTTTTTCCAGATCCTAGCACAAATAGCTTCGTTGCAGAAATAGACTATTGCGAGCATCTGTTTTGCACCGCTGGGTGGGTGCTGGAGCGAGCTTCAAAAGCAATCATTTGACACAATGAAACTGCTTGTAATCAGTTGGGAAGAAAGCCTACAGTCCAAACAGCGACCGCCGTCCGCTGTTTGCGTCACATGTTAGAGCGCAGCTCTTAGGCGCCCGTTTCCGACTTGAGTGGCGTCGCCGTCGCCGTCACCGTCGCCGCAACCGCGCGTTGCATTATGAGCCGTTTCCCATAATGACGTCACGCGTGACGTCACGAGGGTCCTTCGTGGAGGTCACAACAAAGGTCACGACCTCCACGAGTGACTCCACGAGGGTCACAAGAGACGTCATGAGTAACGTCACGAGGGATGAGGGAGGGAGAGGATGAAGGTAAGAGGAAGAAAGGAGGAGGAGGAGGAAAGGGGTGAGGAGGAGGGGCAGTGGGAGGAGGGAAGAATGAGAAGGAGAGGATGAGGAGGAGATGTGTACCCTCCTCTCCGTACCTTCCCCTCCTACTCCTCAGGAGCTGCCCTGTAATTCGGCATTACAGGGGATTGTAAACGTATCATTTTTATTTGTTAGTATCAGTAGAAGATGTCACTTAGAAAACCACGATGAGGACCACAATTGTAGATTTCATAACTTCACGCAAAACATATTTCGCCCTAATATTTGGGATACTATTTCAGCGATGCGTGTTAGTGTAGTAAATTTTCAGACAAATCGGGGACCACAAAGAAAACGCTGGAGAACCCATGTCACGCCGCTATATGTAGCGCGTCACAGCCAACGCTAGTTTATAAATATAATTGAGTAATATCATTGATAACCTTAATGATGCAAGGATCAAGGCTATGTTTAGATTCGCTGATTATGTTCTGATACATTGCGCTGCTCCGGTAGACGATCAAAGTAAGGGATGCCGAGAAAAAGTTTTGTGATGTTTTCAAGAAAAGTGCCCGGAATTGGTTTTCACGCACGAACTACGGTTAACAAGTCCATCAAACTCACAGACTTCGAACTAGAGTTCAAAAAGCATCACGTGTGCTGGAGGTGCGAACCCCGATCATGTAAGAGTTTTCTCCGTGTGAATGGGGCCAGCTGAACATGAAAAAAACACACAGAGAATAAAATATAACATTCGCGCCGCTGGACTAGCAACATTTAATGATGCCTCTTTTTCTTTTTCTTCTAATCCTTGATTTCGTTTTTTTTTTCTTTACACTAACTAAGATTTCTTATTTTTTACATTTGATTTAGGTTTTCTTTTTCTTTACGCTTAATTCGGAATTTCTTTCCTTTAACGCATTTTCTTTTCATTTAACGCATTGACCTTTCTGCAGTCGGAATGCTCTCATCCCTTTTCTTCTGTCTTCTTTAAGCGATCTTCCTCTTCTTCTACCTTTGCCTGGAACTCATATCACTCCCCAGAAAAATCTTCTCCGAGTTGTGTAGTGCAACGGAAGGGGCAATAACACAGTCCTCGCCTTTTTCTTCGATGGCTAGGACTTCTAGTAGTTCACGGGCGAGTTGATTTTTATGTCGCCCTAGGATGTTTACGTTGCACAACGTTGCCTCGCATTGGCATGCGCGACAATGGGCTGCAAGGTGTCCTGCTGCTGTCAAGTTTCGTAGAGATGTGGCATGTTCCCTGGTTCTATCAGTAATACAGCGCCCTGTCTGCCCAATATAACACCTTCCACATATTAATGGGACGTTATAAATGACTTCTTTTTGACATTGGGCGTACCTTGTTCTGTGTGCGATGTTACATGCCTCTTGGTGCCTACGTTGGTTTTCGTTTACCCTGCCGGACATTGAATAGCCCTTGTTCGGCGCGGAGCTTATCACTTGGACCCCTTGCTGGCCTGCGATCTTTTTTAGCCGGTGAGTGATGCCATGGAGATTTCGTGCTACCACTATGGGATTTCCAGTCTTCTTCTTTGTTGTTCGCCCGATGCCTTCCTGTCCGCGCTTCAGCTTCTGGGAGATCTTTTCACATATTGATACCAGTAGTGTTTCCGGATACCCAGCATCAAGTAGCCTGGATATCTGAGTGTCAAAACTCTTCTCGATCTGGTGTTCGCATGACTTCTTTAAGGCAGATGTTAGTGCCGTGGTGGCGACCCCACGTTTCACGTTGTTTGAGTGTCCGGATTCGAATGAAAGAAACCCTTTGCAGGACCGAGCTTGGTATCGCCAGCAGACGTGGCCGTCTTTAAATTCTAAGGCAAGATCGAGGAATCTGATAGATTTGTTTACGGGTAGTTCATGAGCGAACTCAAGTCCTGAGCAGCTCTGTTCAAAGCACCTCATGACATACTCGCGGCAACCGTTGTCTTGTTCGTCTACCTCCGTGTTACAAAGTATTAAAAAAATGATAGAACGAGGGAACATGCCACATCTCTACGAAACTTGACAGCAGCAGGACACCTTGCAGCCCATTGTCGCGCATGCCAATGCGAGGCAACGTTGTGCAACGTAAACATCCTAGGGCGACATAAAAATCAACTCGCCCGTGAACTACTAGAAGCCCTAGCCATCGAAGAAAAAGGCGAGGACTGTGTTAGTGCCCCTTCCGTTGCACTACACAACTCAGAGAAGATTTTCCTGGGGACTAATATGAGTTCCAGGCGAAGGTAGAAGAAGAGGAAGATCGCTTAAAGAAGACAGATGAAAAGGGATGAGAACATTCCGACAGCAGAAAGGTCAATGCGTTAAAGGAAAAGAAAATGCGTTAAAGGAAATAAATTCCGAATTAAGCGTAAAGAAAAAAGAAAACTTAAATCAAGTGTGAAAAATTAAGAAATCTTAGTTAGTGTAAAGAAAAAGAAAACCGAAATCAAGGATTAGAAAAAAAAGAAAAGAGGCATCGTTAAATGTTGCTAGTCCAGCGGTGCGAATGTTATATTTTTTTCTCTGTGTGTTTTTTCATGTTCAGCTGGCCCCATTCACAAGCAATGAACCAACTTGCTCAGATAAAGCCCGTAACAGAGTTTTCTTCATTTCGAATCAGGACACTCAAAACTGCCAAGAGATGGGTCGCCAACACGGCACTTGTGTCATTACTAATAAAGTTCGTTTGTCATCAAGTTGGGCCAAAGTTCGCAGAACCCATCGCCCGACTACTCGGCTCTGGATATCCGGCAGACCTTTTGGGAGCCATGTGTAAGAATATCTGCAGACAAATGAAACGTAAATCGGAAGACACGGAAGAAACAGAAGATACAAGAACTAGAAGAAAAGTTGCCGTAGTTCCCTACATTCATGGTATTACGCATAAATTAAAAACAAAATATCGGAGGAAGACAGGGCATTCAAGTCGAATGTTCGGCACCGAACAAAGCCTGCTCTATATGCCGCAGACTCAATCAAACAACTACTGAAAAGAAAACATGCAACACAAACCACAGAACACAATTCGCACCTTTGAAAAAGGGGCTCTATATCATAATTCCTTATGCTGCGTGAAATGGTGTATTGGCCAGAAAGGCCGTTGAATTAAGGATAGAACACGAGAACACGCAGAATCTATGAAGACAATAGCAGCAGGACTTTTAACAGCTCACTGCCGTGCTTGTAAATGCGGCCCATTGCTCAACAGCATATTAGTGCTTGCCCGAATAAAATGTCCTATGCACGCGATATGCTTGAGGCACTGGCGATAGAAGAAAAAAAAAAACAGATGAGTGTGTTAGAAACACCTTGATGACACTCGAAGACATAGAAAAACAATATTTGCGGTGCTTCAGGCCTCCGTGAGCTGTGGTGAATGTGCCGGTGGATTTCGTTTGACTTCTAGCTTATTTACTATAGTTTTGTGTGTGTGAAAGCTCTTTGAAGACGAAGTACTGCTAAAGATAAGGAAGATGAAGTACTTAGTGTTACAAACGAAGAAGGTGAATTATAACCTAGTTGCTAGTCAGCGGTGGGTTTGTCCCTTTCTATACTTAGTGTTCGTGTTATGTTCCAGCTGACATTCACGTCTAACATGTACCAACTAGCTCCACGCTTCACTCGATTCTGTAAATCATTGAGAATTGGCGTTCTTTTCAAAAGTAGCCTAGCCATCTATTTGGCCTTATATTTCGCTCACTTTTTGAGATGTTGAAGCCATAGAGTTATTACAATAAACGCTAGAGGCTCAGCTGGCGCTAGTGTCTACGGGACTTCCGGTTGCAAATTGAAGCAGACAGCATGCAGTCTACATTTCCAGCCTCCCTGTGTATTCCTATGGGAAAACACGCGTGAATTTTGTCTCTTCGCCGGAAAATAGCATGAATAACTTTTGTCATTTCGGTTGTACCGGATAGTATGTACCTTTTTTGGTACTGTGAAAGTGTAATTGCTTTAGTTACAGCATTTTTCTTTACCACTGAACGATGTTAAACTTCGCTCTATTTCAGGCCCAAAACCTCTGTTTCAAGGAAGGTATGTGAAAACGAGCGACGATTCTAAGCAAACTAATGATCGAAAGGAATGTAGTGATCGAAAGGAATGTAGAGTGTGTTCAAGGTTTGCTAGCATTGCGGTGGCGCTTATATATTGCTAATATGCCCG
The DNA here is from genome assembly GCA_013358835.2 of Ixodes persulcatus. Taxonomy (NCBI): domain Eukaryota; kingdom Metazoa; phylum Arthropoda; class Arachnida; order Ixodida; family Ixodidae; genus Ixodes; species Ixodes persulcatus. The sequence goes on from JABSTQ010010110.1 coordinate 427,399, forward strand.
TCCTGTCACTCAATGAAAATGACTCCGTTGTGCATCTTTACGATCGGTTAAAATTGAAACATTCGAATGTAAGAAATAAAGTACGTGGACTACGAAAGGTGTGCTTTTTTATTATTTCCTATGTCGGGAAGTTTTTATCGGGCACCTGTAGCTGACTTCTCCCTATTTGCAAAGATTTGGAGCGTGTGGTTGATGATTTGAACATGCTTCTTTGCACATATTCATGAGCATGAAAGCAAAGCAGAACTTATTTATTGCAAATCGAACTATATTACGTGGCTTTCAATTTATTTTGATCGTCTGCGTGCACAAGGAGTTACTTATCCAGTGTTGCTGCGTAGTTCTTGCCGTCTCTCTTGGTTTTCCGCATGCCCTTCGTTCGTTTGGCACGTAGGTATATCCCCCATGCTGGAAAGCGTCGACGCCGTGTTCGCGCTAACAGTGTCCGACAGTGCACATAAATACACGTACGAAGCGGTTTTAACACCGTTTTTCATGCCACGAATTTCAAATAAAAATGCTGAAACTGACCAATTATTTCGTCTGCGTGACTGAGAAATGTTTCAATGTGCCTAGTACATACAAATTATTCGTGATATTTGCTCTTATAATCGAGTGCAGAGAGAAAATGCACTCGCTTTTTCCCATAGAAATGCATTACCGGAAGTCAATTTCTGACTGCTTGCTGTCTGCTTCAAAATGCAACAGCACACTAGCGCCAGCTGAGCCTCTAGCGTTTATTGTAATAACTCTATGGTTGAAGCAACTAGGCTATCTACTTACATTTTTACATTTACGTTACTTCTGCTACACAATGATATTTCAAAGGTGATGTTTTGTTACTATGTTTAGATTGGCGAAGCAGAGATAGCTTACGTATAGTGTAAGAGACAAGATGAGATATGGCTTTTGTTTGGTTATTAACGCAAAAACATTAAGGTCACCACTGTGAGCAGGAATGTTTTTCCCATGATAACGGCTCATATTCAAAATATTCACTAGTGGAAGTTTTTGTTTTTTTCTTTTTTTAATTCTCTCGACGACATTGTTTGCTTTTTTGTATTTTTATATATTCCTGAAAACAAACTCTGAAGAAGTCACCTAATGCAGGCTCGACAGAACACTCCCAAGTCGCGCGCGTGGAGCACACACTAAATTTATTTATTGCACCACAGCAGTGAACAGGAGGTGCTTCGGTCATTTGCTCGTCAGCTGGGGATGGAGGTGCAAATTTGGGCAGGTCCTGGTCCCCAACTATTGGGCACGAGCGCTGCGTCAGAGTTCACAGGGGTATTCGGAAATCGACCTCGAGATTCGGTGTAATGATTGAAGTCATGGGCAGTCTCAAATTCTTGAAAAGGTTGCATAAGATAACGCTACTTGTCCTAACAAACGTCCCTGTCTGTTGGGTATAAAACGAATGATTTCCATAAAGGACGAAAATTCACTACGCTATGACGAAATACGCGAATTGTATGCATAATATACAATCTTCGAAAAAAGATTACGGTCGACTGCGCATACGCGATAATATCTAATACAAATTCGACAACATTATCGTGAAGTAATGTCGCCATATTCACCACAGAGTGCTCGGGGTAGCTTTCAGTAACTAATTTCCAGGCTGACCATCATTTATGGTGTCTCAATTTCAGTAAGCCACACCTCGTGTGGCTTACTGAAATTAGGGACGGCCGCGCTTGCCAACTACGTTGGCAAGCGAGGCCGTTCCAGTCAAGGCATTCGTGGGAAACAAGCGCGTAGGTAAACCCCTATTCTACACGAGCACTTCAGTTCTCAACGGTCTCAAGGGACCCTACGACCCGACTCGCTTCGAACCGCTCGGAACGTGCCAAAACCAAAAATGATCTTCATCGTTCACGTTATCAACTTTGACAAGTACAGAAATGTTCCATTTTTACATTGAAAGGTTTAAGCGCTCACCTTGCGGCTAGCGAGGTTACGGAAGTAACGAAAGACTTTGTTTTGTAAATGTTGGGGCTTCTACTTGCGTGTCATCTACCAGTATAGGTCATGTTCTAGAGTTTATGCCATTATTGCAGACGAATACAATTTTTTGTGCCCCACTAGTGAGTGGGAAGTGTGCTCAACTATTAGGAATCTTAAAAATACTAAAGGCATCGACGCCGATAACATGCTGATAAGAACTATAAAATACGTTATTGATATACTTGCACCATATTTAAGACATACCTATATATAACCTTGCATTCAAAACTGTCGTTTTACCACTCGAGAAGCAGGTATAAAAAGTTAGTATCCCGCACAAAGGCGGTGATATGTTCGACATAAGCAACTATAGGCCCATTTTGATTCTTTCTATTTCTTTCCAAACCAGCCGTGAAACTTTGGCATGAAAGGTTCCTTAAACATCAAATAAATATTTTTTAACTTTTTATTCACACTTTGAATTTTGTAAGCACGATTTAAAGAAATAGGGTAATAGTATAAAAAGGTACTTATTGTGAAGACATTCGAGGAAAAAAATATAAACTCAGGGGTTTTTCTTTACTACTCAAAAGCATTTGATTACATTAATCATATTATTTTACTTGAAAAAAATTGTTTTTATTGAAATAAGAGACTTAGAGCTTGATATTTTAAAATCCCACCGTCTTAATAAAAATCAGTACTTGTAATTTCCAAATTTTTATTCACATAGGCTAGCGATAAGATCGGAAGTTTCGCAAGGCAGCATTTAATGCCCATCGTTTCTTATTTTGTGCATTAACGGCATTGTAAATCTGGCTCAAAGAAGTGGTGTAAGACTCATCATTTACGGGAACGATACATGTATTTGTTTCCTACATGGCTATGTTTGAACTTTTATTGCCACAATACATGAAGTTTTAAGGCAAGTTCCCACCTTGACACTCAACTACAGATAAAAACTTTTGATGATAAAGCTAGTGAACAGTTGAGCTGGTTTAGGTTGCAGATTGTTAAGACCGGAGACGACGGAAAGAATGGGTACAGGACACATGTCTCAAACTCAGCTAACAACCTTTATTGAAACCATCGTTTTTTATAAGTTTCTTCCGAACCCACACCCGGACGTCTGCGCACCTCCCATGGCTGACCGTTATAAAAATTAAGCTTTAAAAAGAGCAGCTCTATTATGTTTAAACCTAGACATAGAATGATTAATGTTTCACTTTACCTTAGAATAAAGAGTGAACCGATTCAATTTGTAAACTGTATTAAAATATTTGTGTGTGTGTGTTGTTTTCCCACGATATGAGCCTGAATGCTCATATAAAACATGTTTAATCAAAATTATCTAAAAGTGTTAGCCCAATTGAAAAATTTAAAACTAAAATTCCCACTTATATTAAATTAAATGTTCAAAATTCGATAGTTCGTTCCCATTTAAAAACTGCAACTTTGTTTCGAAAGCCAGAATCAGAACAAGCCTTAAAATTTTGCACCACCTTTAAAAAGGAGAGGTACGTGCCATTCTTTATGTTCCAATTCTTCATCCCACGGCATAATTATTTAAAACACTAAACGTAAAAATAATTCAACAAATATATGCGTTAGACTTCGAACAACATACTGTAGGGCTCTTCAACATAACAATGCTCAATTCATTCAACTAGCTAATGTAAAACATCGCATCAACCCGCGCGACCCAAGACGTTATCACACTAGATATTTCGTCCATCGCGTATTATCTACATTGATCAGACGCTTAATTTCAATTTGTCCAACATGCTAAGTAGTTTGTTTAGAAAGTCTATAAATTTATAAACACTGTCACATAAAGGAATATTCAGTTTGATTTTGTCTGTGTAACTTATAAGTACTGTTATAGTTTTGTTGTGTGATTTTTTCTCGTGTTATCTAATATGCAATATTTTTGTGTTTTCAAAATTCCGGTTTTTTCGTGAAGTTTTGTGCTCAACTTATTCATTACATCTAATATTTGAATATTAGTATAATATTTATTTTTGTTTCCTGCTGTCACGAACTACGTGAGGGCTAAGACCTTCGCCTAGCTGCTACATAGCAGCGTTTTGTCCGAGTCCCCTATTGTCATGTAAGAGGAAGTGAAAAAAAATAATTGATTTGATTTGATCTGATGTGATTCTGCTTCCGACATTAACTGCATTAGCCTACGAGCTTCTACGAGACCTTGTACCTTCAAGAACAACGACAGAATGTTCGTAGATGAAACACTAAGACGCGCTCATTTGGCATTTGATGCCCAACATTATTTTGACGGCAAAACGTATTCCGCTACCCAGGGGCAACCAAGAGGAAGGTTAAGCTCTGACTGTCTTTAGGTCTAGCATATTGTTTAACGATGACCAGCAGCAATTTCGGAAAGGCTCTATAGTGCATTTAAAACCTGCATACATAATTTAACTGTTCTTCAAAAAATGAAATACACGCCAATCAATGTCTTGAAGAAGTGCCCCAACGTTGCATTTATTCTTCAGTGGTGACTTAATCGCAGAGGGAAGCAGCATGGGATAGTAGCAGCTCTTCTCTTCTTTTTTTTCAATAGAAACCTTTTTTCACCTCGGAGGTTCCTCTTAAATTGCCCTTGTCAGGTGGGGCGGGCCCTGGGCTTACATAGATTGCAAGGCTACATGTTAAAATTTTCTGAAGTTTGTTTAATGAGCAATCACTCCAGAGAAAACTATTTTCGTAAAATGATGGTCGATGTGAATCACGCGTGCGTTCGCAAAGTCGATTCGACAGTCGAGGACTGCGAAGTGCTCTAATTCAAGACATTAGTTGGAGTTCCTGTTATCTTTCCACTAAACCAGACAGATTTTTGTCCAAGATCTTTACGGTGCTTTATTTAACTGATGCGTTGCTTCTTATGGCAATTTTAGTTCAATTTATTTATAAGCTATAAACTACTTTACGCGTATAATCGCAAAACATGCACTTAAAAACAAAACTGTGTAACAAGGTGCGCGACCACTACATCCGAACTTTATAATATGCTACTTATTCACGTCATGCACTAATCACCATGCTTTACCGCATTAGTTGCTGCCCGATATCAGACTTTTTTTTTTATAATGGTTCAGTACCACTTTCAAAGACAACGCAGTCCAACTATGCATGAGATTTTCCCTACTCCACAATTGCAATAAAAAAGTTTGTGCCAACAATAGTTGCCCTGATGGCAAGATTTGCGGCGCAAGAGAATAGTGAGTGAAACCTGAGATCACAGAGCTCCTGCTAATGCTGTCTGGCGCTGTAGGCTAGTTTTGCTTCTGGATTAATGCCAAACTGAAAATCACAACTTCACAACCACGAGCGGGGGATAAGAAACTACAGGGTTGTACCAGAATGAGGAGCCAATTCTTAACTACGTCAAAACGAAAGCAGGAAAATGTGTTTGGTATAAACGTGTATATATATTCAAAGGGGTAAATTATAGCCGTAACTTACCTTTGTCTGTGATGGTCGCGGAAACCTTTTTCGCACGTGCGCAGATGCCGCATTAAACGCTCTTACGTGAGAAGGAAATGGAACGCTAGCCTTTCCTCAATCCACGTCGCGTAAAAGGAGGGAAGCTTTCCGCTAACCTCTTTTTTGTCGTCTCCAGCATTGTGGCTTTTCTTTCTTTTCTTTTTGTCGCACCCTTCAGTTTCTTAGAAATCGAGGCACGTCCAACCGTTACGGTCGTCAGTCCGATGCCTGACCGCCCTTGAAAGGATACTCGCATGAACGATATAACATGAAACTGATTACTTAAATGCCGATATGTCATCGCCAGTTAATGTATTGAGCGATATGTAGTAAGTCTAATCTAACTAACGTTCTGGAAGCGGTCCAAAACCGTTGTGCCCTTTTTATTCTAGGTAACTATCACCGTACTGCCAGTGTAAGCTCCATGAAAATCACCTTGTCCCTGCCTAACCTCTCTCTCCGACGTAAAGTTGCTCGTTTGTGTCTTTTTCACAAGATCTATCAGGCTAACCCGTACTTAAAGCAGCGTCTTTTCATCCAACCGTTCTACATTTCACCTCGCATCGATCATCAGCTCAAAGTTGGAATTTGCAAATGTAATACCAACGCATCTCTACTATCATTCGTCCCTAAAACTTCTTTGGAATGGAATCACCTTCTGACTTCCGTAATTTATATTATTGATACGCAAATGTTTGAAAGTGCTATAACCACTCTTTACTGTCCTGAGCCGCCTTGATACCTTATGTAGTCCGCCCTTTGTGTGTGTGCGTGTGTGTTATTTTGTTACTCCCACTCCCCTCTTTAATGTCGACTGGCCTTGAGAGTATTTAAATAAATCAATAAATCAATAAAATGTCTTTGGGCAAACGGTTCACCCAACTTAAAAACAAAAAGCGATATTGGGTGACCTACGAAGTTGCACGTGTAAAGAAGCTGTAATTGAGTAATGTGGGGCTTTTCAGCGGTGAAACGTATTTGCTATGTAAGGCCTCATTCCGAAGGCCGCCGTGAAGACATCTCTTTATTTAGTCACCACCGAAAGACTATCAGGCAACATAATCCGCATTATTACGTATTTATATATAAAAATAATGGTGGCTTCTCAAAAACTTATAGAATTCGAACAGAAAAAAATAGCTCTTGCTAATCTGGCTTTAACTTCTCAACAACCTAATTTGGTGTGCTCTTCTCTGAAAGTGCGCGAAAAACTTCGCCGTCCAGAATATATTTTAATGAGGCATTTGTACGTATACATATTTTTTTTCTTTATTATTCCGCGTAGATAGGTTGCTTTGTTTTGGTGTGTACCGATAGACAACAAAAATTAACCCCGAGCCGGTTTTAGCAAAATCGGGTTGAAACGAAAAATTCTGCCAAATTGGAGCTGTCCTTAAAAGCAAAAAAAAAAACACACCTGTTGTGTGGAATGAAATGTTCATTTACACGTCTGCGTTCACCCGGACCCGTACCGAGCGGTTCATAAGGCTGGTGTTTTTCTTGTTTTTTTTTTTAAACCAGGTCCTTAAGGTTGTGTCTGAAATCCGCACGGGGGCGCTTTTTAAAATCGGGACGCGTTTACAGAGGGCGGGTAATCCTACGCCCGTCTCATTTTTCTTCGACATGAACCCAGATAAACGCTGAGTTTTCTCCCGGCACCAAGAATAGAGCCACTCGGAGAGTGGGCGCCATCGTGTGTCCACCATTGCTTGACCACGTACTCTGAGCACGTATTGGACACGAATATGACGTCAGCGTTCGGCGAGGAGTCGGGTCCAATCGCACGCTGCCTGTCCGAGCAATGGCAACCGCCAAGGTTGCTCGATTAACTTTCGAAAAGAGTCTATTGATTCCAGAAAATGCCGAGACTGGGGAAAAAAATAAAACACCGAAGGAATACCTCCGAATCTAACTAAATGATTGTAAGCACTTACGCAACCCGTAAGGAGAAACGAAGCGGCAGCTGAGATGTGGCGTCAGAGATGCTATGGTGTCGTTTCGGAGCAGATGGACCGAATGAACAGTAAAGGTGCGAGTGCGCACTATAGAGTACGCATAAGCGTTTCGTATTAAACCGTGTAACCCACCCCGGACGAAAATTGCATTGCGTTGTGGATCCGATGAGGGTGTATTAAACGAGGCCATCTTGAGTCACGCTCCTAACGACTGAAGGACCCCCCCCCCCCCCCCCTTTCCAAACGAGGGATTAAGCGGAATAAGGTTGGGCCAATCTTCGGAAACATTTCTCTCGCTTTAAAAAAAAAGAATAGTTCCTACAAACTCTGCTCGGTTGTTATTTCAGTTTTAAGCTACATATAGCCGTAAAGTATGTCGTTTTAGACTGAACTCTATTTGATTACTGCTTTAAAACTGAGTTTTTTGTGCGCAGCTCTCAGGCGCCCGTTTCCGGCTTGAGGTTTCCGGCTCAGTCCCGTGACCGTGAGGTCACGGGACTCCCCCCCCCCGAGGTCACGTAATCCCCCCCCCCCCCGAAGTCGCGTGACCCCCCCCCCCCTCCCGAGGTCACGTGACCCCTCCCCGAAGTCACGTGACCCCCCTCCGAGGTTACGCGACGCTGAAAGTCACGTGACCCCCAGGTCACGTGACACCTCTTCCCCGAAGTCACGTGACCCCCCCCCCGCCCCCCCGAGGTCACGTGACCCCTCCCCCGAGGTCACGTGGCCCCCCGAGGTCACGTGGCCCCCTCCCCCCCCTCGACGTCACGTGACCCCTCCTCCCGAGGTGACGTGACCGCGGAAGGAGGGGATGGAGGGGGAGGATGGGAGGAGCCGGAGGGAGGAGGGGAGGAGGAGTAGCAGGCCGGATCACGAAGTGAAGAGAAAGGAGGAGGGTATACCCTCCCCTCAGTACCCTTCCCTCCTCCTCCTCAAGAGGTGCGCTCTAATTCGGCATTACAGGGAGTTGTAAACGGCTTTAATTTTTTTGCGAAATTTTCAATACTAGCAGTGTATAAAACAAAATCGGTTGTAAACAATATTAATTTTTGTAGCTTCTCGTTTCTGGTGTGAATTCCATACTATATATACCCGTTGTGTATATATTTTTAAAGAACTGAGTTTATTTGTTATTCTTTGAAAACTGAGTCTTTTGCTACATGGTAAATATTGTCCATTTAAATTAGAAAACACAGTAACACGTTTTTATCAAAATATATTTGGAAAATCTACTTTTTTGTTTAATTACTAACACTTATACGTTTTAGGTCCTATTGTAGTCGCATGTTTTCTTAAAATAAAGGGTGCATATCAGGTTTTTGTTAAACTTTTGAGGCATCTGCACCCTGAAAACACTCAGAAACGCCGGGCAAAATCAATTAAAGAAACATATGTTGACCTACTACATATGGTGTTTATTTGGAAGCAACATTTGAAACTTTTCTGGAAAAAGTTCCGTATTTTATCCCTTGGGAATATTTCCGCAAAATACAAGGTGTCGACAAAATGAGTAAGGGGGGAAATACTTTCAATAATCTACTTTAACATTACCAATAACACGATACATTTTTAGAGTGAATCCGTCATGGTTGATTGTAGGCCTGGATCCTTTTGCGGGGAATGACGCAACTTGGTAAAGCACTACAATTTACCCCTTGATAACGTCTTGTTGCGGTTTCCAGTGCGTTTTTTTTATTTGCGATTGCGAAGCAAAATTAGGGCATTCCCAGCGGCGTATAGCTTTTCATCACGAAGTAAAATCAATGGGGCAAATACCATTGTTTTTTTTCAAGCGCATCACGAATGCCCGTCCACCTGTAACTATACTCCGTGTTACTAGTTGCGTGCAGTAAAGGCGAAGGCAAAGCCCGGGAGGGGAGAAAGGGCAAGCAGTAGGAAGGGTGGGGAGGAGGAGAGAAACCTCCTTTACTCTCTAACGCTCCTAGGGCCATCCCTCTTTCTCCTCGTCCTTCATTGCCCTCTTCTTCTGTCCTGCCATCCTGGTGCCGCCCTTTCTTCGCTTGTCGTTGCCTTCGCCTGCACTGCACACAACTAGTGACACGGACTATACACACACGCGGTTGTGGCAGTTTCTTTAGTGATTCCACGGGTTATCCTGGCTTACGCATTAGAGAGAGAGAGAGAAAGAAGAGGGAGGGGATGGCTTGAGGCTTGAGGAATCGCATACCCAGGTGCCGCCTTGCGTTTCGCGCGTACACGGATGTCGCTTTGGAGGTTTCCTTGCTTTCGGCCCTTTGTTACGTCGTGCGTCAAGGCTGCTCTGCTTACTGTCCCGAGCCGTCTTATATGAAACAAACACGCAACGAAGTGCCGAAGGGTCACGATACTCTCCTGCTTGCGAAGGTGCAGGACTTGGAAATCGGTCAGTCAGGGCTCTGGATTTGCTCCATGGTTTTATCATCGCGAGGTAGTACCAATATGCTTCCCGGCGGAACCAACGTATTTTCTTTCACTTGGCTAATACCTCCGTCAGACGGACTCATTTACTCTCACTTCAAGAGAGTGCACTTCAGCGCATCGAATGTCACTTGAAGTGATTTCGAGCTGCATGGCAAAATTTACTGTCAATCGAAAATGATGTCAATGACGACGGGTAAATTATAGAACACGCAAATTAATAAAATATAAGCGAACATTTCTAAGTAATCCTTTTTAGTACCCTTATTAAAACATGCCATTGAAGATGGTTGCGTTAATTAGAAAGCTTTACGTCAATTTGATGATTATATTGAGCCATCACGAGCCGATACAAGTACGAAGCAGATATCATATCCATACATGGAAGACCTTCGCGCTACAGAGGTGTTCCTACAGTGTGATCACAGCCAAGGTGTCTTGCTCGGACATAGAGGCGAGAATTACGCACAGAACAGACGCAAACCTCTCCTTTGTGTCCTTATGTTTTTTAGCGCTGTCTTTTTTTATTTTGAACGTATATTAACTAAGCGAACTGTCAACACTAGTAGGCCCTTTTCGGCCGACAACAAAATTAGATTCACTGAAGTAATGTTGGAACTTCAGTTAGTTACAAAATAAGCGACTTGCGTAGATGTGACGTGAATAATCATATTATAGATAGTTTATTATACAGGAAAGGGTGTTACCTCCCTGGAAATTGAATGGCAAAAGAAACTGAACAAATGCGTTTATTAATGATAACTTAGATTTATTTATTTCTTAGATGATTGGAAAAGTAAAATCTAGAGCAAAATTAAGTTAAATGAAGGTTACATGTAATCGAAAAAATGAAATATTACATACATTTTCTCATTCGCTTTTTATGTGTGGTATGTTCTCCAAAGCACTCGACTTTACAGCAGTCTTCCCAATTTGTGAGAAGCATGCAAACGCCAATATTTTAAGTACAAATTCTTCGCGATAAAAAAAAAGACGCAAAAAACGTGCATAAGGACTACGAACTTTGTATTTTCAAAATGAAGTCGTTTCTTCCTTTATGTATATATATATATATATATATATATATATATATTCTTTTTTGTTCTAATTTGGGTAAAAACTATATTTTTTTTTGTTTCTTTACGCTTTTATTGACAATCATTGGAATCAGGCAGGATTCGTTGCATAAAAACCTCAAAAATTGAAGTATGGTCACTCACTGGACAGATTATACTTGAAGGCTTGGCTAGTGTTTGAACTAATTGGTCATTTCTAACAATTGCATTTATTTCCACCGCGGCATATTATTTAAGTGTATTCTGATATATACCAGATTTTGTAAGCGTTTCCCTTTCGACTGCCCCTGCGTTAAATTCCCAAAAGAAGGTGCGGCTTCCGCCTTAACGCTGATTTATCTTCACGCTACAGAACGAAACAAAAAGAAGAAAGAAGCTGCAGTCCTTGACTAGGCGCCGTATGCCATCAAACACCGATAAACCTTTCCGCCAAGCGAGTGCGAGTCGAGTTACGTAACCGAACTTGGCCGTAGAGCTGTTCGTTGCCAAAGCCACGGCGAACAGGAAACTTTGATATGGTAGAACCGTTAGAACTGATGCGATACGTTTATTTTTTTTGCCAAATTATACCAATATTCTTGGAAGTCAGGCGATAAATATAAGCGTTAAAGGACGATGGAGGAAAATATCGGGGCACATGCGGGCCAGCAGGTGAATTTTAAACATTTTGTACACCCGAGATTTTGGGCGGAAAGTGGACAAACATACCTGTCTGCGTGTTGTACCTTTTTTGTTTCTAATTCTTAGGTTTTCAAGATGTTTATAATGGGAAATATTTCCACTTCGTGAGATTAATCGCGCGAAGAGCAATTACTGCCTCATCAGCGGCATTTCCCTAATGAAAAAATACGCCGTGGAATCATGGAGTATTTTTGGCGGACACACCGGAAGATTTAGTGTGCCTAGTGAACATGTTGATGTAAAGAAAACGCCAACCTAGTATTCTCACCAGATGGTTTAGTGGCCGCACAAATGCCCGGGGGAGACACGAGGTAAGTTTGATTTATTTATTCGGTGGCCGGCACAGCAGGTGGTTGGAGGGTGCTCCACACTGCGTGTTTAACACACCAAGCAGTTCCGCGAACACTCAAGCCTGGTGTAATTGCCCCCCCTTCCGCCCCCCCCCCCCCCCCCCCGGTAACTTGCCGGCACAAAGAGCGGCCTGATCGGTCAAGCAAGGACACCCGTGTGACTGCGATATTTAGAAGAGCGACTGGTGTGTCTGCACCGTTTGTGTCAGATGCATTTTGTATCGGCCACAAATCGGAATGGAACAAATAACAGAAATAAATAAATTCGCTGTCTCTAGAACATTTCCCAAATGCATTCCAAGTGCACAGATGCACGCTCCTCCTTTTGTGAGCTGACCAACGGCAACTGACTGGCACATTGTTAAGGATTTGAAAATATATATAACCATCAGTGCCACGTGGCGTACCGATGTCACATTGTGATGTCACCAAACGACACAGTGTCACGACAGGCCACGTCACGTAAAGTCTCGCCCCGTAGCCACATGACGTGACGTCAGGCCATGTCACAAAACACCGCGATGGCACGGTATAAAGTGATTCCAGCTTGTCCCGTAACGTCAGCGTGTCACGAGATCACCGGAACAGTATGACGTCAGAGTGACGCGTGATGTCACAGTTTCCCGTAGCGTGACATCACGATGTCAGGTCGTGTGGCCTGAAGTTGTCCCATGACGTCATTTTGCCACGTGACGTGATGATGTCACGTTACGTCGAGTGTCATGTGACGTCGCGGACAAACTACATTCTTTGCATTTCTGCAGTGGTGCCTTTGGTACGATATCATCGAGGCTACATATTTCGCACACGGAATCTAAGGGGCCCTAGAAATAAAATGCTTTCAATATATTAAAAAAAAAACTTAATCTTCAACATTAAATAAACTTAAGTTTAGTTCCGAAAGTACAATTATAATTTATTTAAAAAAAAATGCGACGAAGAGAGAATAAAAGAAAGAGAGAAAGAATATTAAAAGGACCATGAATTGACCTTTTTGCTTTTGCCAGATAACTTTCACATTAAAGGGGCTATGCAACAATTTTTTTACTTTGCGCAAATACCGCTTAGAACGGATCCCTGACGTTAATGACCTATGAAACACGCCTTAGTTTTTCACCCGACGCATTAGAAGTCCCAGAAAAAAATTAAAAAACAACGAGCAGCGTTCACGCCCTCAACTCGCAGCCAGAACAAGCGGCCACGTGATCTGGAGCCGATTATATGCCGCCAATGTTGATTATAGCCACGCGCTGGGGTTGGCAAAGCACAGGACACGCGCTGAGTTCCAGACATTGTTATGGCTCGGCTCTTGTCGTCGTTGCAGCGATTGGACACGGGCCACTACTCGAATGCTTCTGGAGCTATCAATTATCACGAGCCTAAATCGAGTGCCCACGCAATGCTCGGGTCCAATCTATGAACCGCATTCAAATATCGTCATACGGGTGTACTGCGATCCCCGCGTTACGTCATCGAATTTTGCAAGGGAGAGATTGAATGAAAATGATCGCTTTTGTCCTTGAAATTACACCGCAACAAAGGAGTTTCTTGGCCAGTGGCATTGCATGCGAGTATCCTTGAGTCCCACTAGTGCCAGTAAGCTCGTGTAAAGTGAAAAACATTCCAATGGAATATCGTTGCACAGCTCCTTTAAACCTTCAACGTTCACTGAATGCCGAACAGGCATCCGTTTTCGTCTCGGTTCATTAATTTCTACACAAGAAAAATAATGAAATATCGACTTTTTCTTTCTCTCCAACTGACCGCAAAACAAGTTGCGGCGTAATTTTGATGGTCATGACGTACGCTGGGACAGGAACCGGAAGTTCTCTCTGTAGTAGGAGAGTGGGAGCGTTAGCGGCGGCGAGTTGGGGGTGCGCCGGTAGGTTTTACTGCGCTGATGTCACCGACGTATTTTCTGAATCGACGCCTCTCATAGCCGCGATAGCCATGGACACATCGCAGCTGTGCGAAATTCAATGAGATATGTTGCGCTACAGCGACAGCAGTCTCATACGCCGGTATGCCTGTTGGGAAGTGCGCCGAGCCTTCCGGTGAAGACTCCAGAAGTCAACCCAGCTGTCATTGTTGGTAAAAGGCGGCCCGTGTCAGTCGTTTGCAAAGCGACGTAGATGGAAACAAATCGCCGCGGCGTTTTTGACGGCCTCGGAGATGCAGGAGCGAGCCGACGCTAAAAAAGATACGTTTGAACTACGACAGTGTCAGCAAGAGCCACGTAAATACCTGTTCACACTCTGAGCGGACGCGCGCGTTTGATGGAAGTGCGCTGTATTCGCGCTGTTGGTGAGCGCTTCGGGACCGATCTTTTACGATTGCAACTCGATACTGACGCGACACTCGGCAAAGGAAGGTTGGCCTGGCATTGCACGTAGCTCCCACGAACGTTTTTAGCTCGACAGTGACGTGCAGTCGTGTCAGAATAAAAATGGCATACTAATAACAAAGTGTACATACCGTGTTAAGGCTGAACTCCATGGGACGAATTATGTGACGAATAACTGGCGAACGCCGCCCGACGGCACGCTCGCTTTGCGCGCGACGTAGCAGCCACTGTGTTGATTCCACGCGCAGAGCAAAAGCCGCCGGGCGGCGTTCGCCAGTTATTCGTCACATAATTCGTCCCATGGAGTTCAGCCTTTACGAAGGTAATCCATACGGCGTTTATTCGAGCTCTATATCACACAAAACAAGAAGATAGAATCGACGAGAGTTCCTTTTCGACGACAGTGTTCGTCAACACCGCCTCGGAAAACAAGGAGATGACAAGCGGAAGAGATTGTCCTCACCTGTTAATCTAAAATTGAGGTCAGCGATCAAACTATACTACGGGAAGGGTCCACAAGGGTCGCGCTGGCATATTCCATTCAGCACGCCAGCCGGTCGTGGGCAGACTGCCTTGGCCAAGTACCGTCGAAGCAACGCTGCGCCGAGTCGGAGTGCCTGCTAGGCCTATATTCTGCGCAGCTCGCTCTGTCGGAGTCGGTGGATTCGTGACCGTCGTAGCTTTTCTCGGGTGTTCGGGGATCCAGCGTTCTTGTTCGTCGTGGTCTGTTTCAAGTACTTTCTTCTTGCTACTTGAAGTCGGGACGCGCGAGAAGAACACGTAGAAAAAAAAACGTTCGTTGGTCGTCGCGACCAAGCGACGCTGTCGGCCATGCTGATTTGATCGTAAAATTTGATCGTTCCATGGAGTTCAGCCTTTAAGGCTGAACTCCATGGAACGAATTATGTGACGAATAACTGGCGAACGCCGCCCGACGCACGCTCGCTTTGCGCGCGACGTAGCAGACACTGTGCTGATTCCACGCGCAGAGCAAAAGCCGCCGGGCAAAATTCGTCGGTTATTCGCAACATATTCGTCCCATGGAGTTCCTCCGGAGCTGGCTCTCAGCTTCGTTTACCACACGATAGATGGCGCTTGGCTCTCAGCATTATCAAATTTGGCAATTTTTGCCACACATCTCTAATTATGCTACAAAATGTGGATCTGAATATTATTTAACAAAACCTTTAGGAAATATTTGCCGGCTATTTATTGTTTATGATCGCGGTGCTGGTGAGGTAGGCGCTTACCCAATAGGCGACGTGGATTCGGCTGACGTGCTGCAGTTCCGCGGATGCATTGCAGTGAAAAGTCAGAAAGCTTTCGAAGGAAAGAAGGCGCAAAAGAGCCCAGTTTTCTTTTAAAAGTTCTATAGCAAATAATTTTTTTTGGCTTCCTACTTTTGTGTTTTTGTGTATCTTTTCACTCCTTTTACGGCGTCCGGTGGATGAAATTCGATTTCAGAATCGTTTCATGGTCCCTTTAACGGCTGTTTTGGAGAGATTGGGATAATAAAAATAGCGATGGTTTAAAAAAAAGAAACCCTTTCACCCCCCCCCCCAAAAAAAAAAAACAAAAAAAAAAACAGTGTCCTTTTCAATTTTTCGTTTCATACGTGGTTACAGCGATTTTAACGTTTTAAAGTTCTATTTCGTCTCAATAAATCTATTTTGTGTTTCTTCGGATTTTTTTCTTTTAAAAAGGTGCACAAGGCAAATGGCGCTAGCTAACGCCCAATACGAAATGTGCAGACAGTACAATTTATTTTGTAAAATAAATCGTATTATAACCATTCGTCACCTGCTGAGGTTGCAAATATTTTCGCACCTTAATTTAGCGAGCGTTACTCTGTTGCCGACCGAGCTTTTTAGCCTGGGGACAATAAGATTAGCACTCACGACTTTTGTTCGTCTTTTCGTGTTGATTATGGTGAAATTTCCGAAGCGATTTTGAAGCTGAAGCCAAAGTTTTCGAGTGGTGCTGATGATAAACTGGTTATATTATCGAAGGACGTAGAGAGCTTTTCATTCCTTTTCTGAAACATATTTTCGATGTGTCCCTAAGTTCGGGGCACCATTCCTTCATTTCGAAAAACAAATCTGTGATTTTATCAATTTTAAAACGTGCTGATGCCTCCGTTGTTACAAATTATCGCCCAATTATTTTAATTTTTATCTTTTACAAGGTTTTTTTATCCTGTTATACTTGCGCGAATGCTTCTTCATTTTCGTCAGAAACTTTTGCCCGTGCAGCATGGTTTAGTGAGTGGCCGGTTTGTGGAGACTAATTAAAGTACATTTTTTGGACTATGCCAAGCCTATGGTTATAAGTAGAGGTCAATTAGATACAAATATTTTGATACGTCGAAAGCATTCGACAAAGTTAGTCATTAATTGTTATTACGTAAGCTGTTTTCGTGTGAAGTTTGACGGGATTTATGTGGGCGGTTTGAAAGCTATTTGCCATCTCGTTCGAACACTTTTCGAGTTGCTGACAGCCTCTTCGAATTATTTTGTTCGACATCCGGTGTTCCTCGGGGATCGTACCTAGGACCCCTATGGCTTTTGATAGTTATTAACGATATAGTGTCTTGTGTAAGTAGTTCTAAATTGCTATTTTTTTCGAATGGTATTAATTTATTCATGATCATTCATACTATTATACACTGTAATATATTACAAAATAATGCGTATTTAGTTATCCATTGGTGTGAGCTATATCAACTCTCTCAATCCCTAAAAAACAGAGGTGTGGTCGTTTTGCCGGCAGCATGTAGTTGTTTACTTTACACATAATCTTGACGAAAAGAAAAAAAAAGACGGTGTATCACATATAAAAGATCCTGGCGTGAGTTTTGATAGTGGTTTAACATTTAGAAACCTTATATATCTTGTAAGGGGCAATGCTTATAAAGTGTTAGGAATAGTATCTCGATTGACGAAGAAGTTTCAGAACCTCCACTGTTGTCTTCAATTCTTTAGTAAGGTCACGACTTAAAGTTGCGTCCCTCACATGGAACTTGATATCGAAAACGCAGGCTATGAGCTTTGAAAATGTTCAAAAAAGTTGTTCCATGATATATGATAGACTCTTTGAGCGCCGCTCTTAGTATAGTTATGAACATATACTAAACATCTAAACATGGTTTCACTTTCCTTTTGTCTACCAGAAGAGCTGTTCGTGACTGTGTTTTTGCATAAACCTATATGGGGCAACGAAATCTGCGCAGCTTCTTGGAAAAGTTAATTGGCATGTTTCCTTAAGTGTAACCATACATTTTGTAAGTCACCCTTTAGCATTTGACCCCTTTCTCGGATCCAGTCATTCTATAACACTACCGCTCCGCCTCCCCTTGACATTTCGTCGTCAATTACATTATACCGCAGCCAATTGAATGAGCACTTATTTGCCTCTTAATTTGTTCTATTTGCTGCTTGGTAAACATTTCTTGTTTTTATTTGTTTTTTTTTGTTGCTTCTTAACACCGGTGTACCCAAGTGAAAACCTTCATGGTTGTTTTTTGACACCTAAATAAAGAATTTTTTATTATTAGCCATCCGTCCTTTTTTTCTTTATGACCACCTTCTTGGCCCTCTTGTTCCGACGACTTTGTTCATTTCTACATTCTAAGGAATTTCTTTACGGGAGTTTCTAATAAGTACTGTGTTCAAGAGTAGCAAATGGTATCTGTGAGGCACTGTGTCTAGCCAACGACTGCAGTTTGTGAACAGCAGCCGGACAACCTCCGACTAAAGCTCATCGCCAATAAGAAAAAGTTAATCCTTCGTCATTGCTGAGTGTTTCGCTGTTGTGTTTCGTGTGCTTGCTAAGCTGTGCTTGAATCTAATAAGAGTGCTGCCTGGGGCGGTTTGTTCACCACATTGCTGTTTTTCTCTCCTAGACAGAAAGTAATTTCTCATCTATATACGAACGACACTTAGCTCTCTTATGCCCAAAGATTTTTAAACGCAATTCAATTCTCATTGGCGCAGTTTTTTTATTCTGTGATAATTTTCTCGTACAAGGTTCTTAAACAAGTTCTTGGTTCGTTTATCGACTCTCCTTCGTCTTAATTACGCCAACGTCTTGACAGGCATGGTAGGAAGAAAACCAGAATACATTCCTCGGTCAATAACCTGGATGCGTTTTACGATCATATTAAGGTTGCGAAAAACCGCTCAAAATGTATTCTGATCAAATCGAAAAGGTACAGAATCGTGCTCCGAGATTTGTTACCGGTAATTATGATTTTAGAACTAGCATAACTAAACTTAAATCGTCTCTAAATTGGATGCCTCTGAGTCAACGACGGAAGTTGTTCCGTCTCAAAATGTTACATAAAGTGTTTTTACAACAATAGCGCAATTAGTAGGTCCACGTATATTTTTGAGCCTGCCTATGTATCAGAAAGAAGAGATAATTCAAGAATAATTTGTCCATTTCACAGCAGAACTGATGTTTTCAAATGCTCTTTCTTCCCGCGGTTCATTGAGATTTGGAATAACCTGCCAAGTGATATTGTCGAAACGGCATTTTCAGATCTGTTTTTTCAAAAGATTCAATGTTTCTTCTAACTACGTTGTGCATATCTTCTTGAATAATTGTGTTTCACCTTGTGTTTGTAGTGTACAAATTGTATGTATGTGCCCCTGCCTACTATTAGCGGCGAGATATTTTGGTGGCGCCCTCGTATGGTTACCTCTCGTGACATCATTACCTTGCGAACAACAAGCACGGTGGTGTTTGTAATGAGCATGGTGGACGCTTGAAATCATATCGCTCTGAAACAACACTGCCAGCACCGTTAAAATTGAAGTTCTTTCATTACTCTCATTTCAGTTGATAACAAAACCTTTGCTGACGTCATAGTCAGCATTCGGCCAACCGTGGAAGGCCGACCACAGCGACGCTTTCGATCGCGCACGTCGCCAATAATGCCTCTTCAGGCGATGTAGGTATGCAAATAAATAAATAGACAGAAGCCGGAGTGGCATGCTGTCGGATGTCGCGATCCCAGCGGTTGGTTGTAAAAGTTCCACGGAAAAGCACGAGCCATCAACGTGAGTGTCGCGGTCCTCGCGGAGCCTGAACTCCTGGCTGCCGAAACTTCCTACTCTCCGAAAAGAAAAAGGGGTATATTCTTACGCCCCTTGTCCCATATGCGACACACCAAAACTTCAGTTCGACGTACAGCGCGCTGTCGTCGAACCGACGGTACCTACTTTCGCAATGGGCTGGATAGCCGAGTGGTAACACTTATTAAAATAGCTAACGTACCTGTAACTGACGTACCTACTACCTGTGTAGTACTGGTACTAACGTGCCTGTTGCTACACAAGTCATCTTCTCTCTCATTTGGTTGAGAGAAAAGGGCTCCAATGAAGGTAAATAATTAAGAAAAAGCTAAGAACAAACCACTCTTTCTGGCATGCAATGTAATAGTGGCTAAAATTCTGATGTCTTCAAGAATAAAAATGAAATACAATTGCTTTCGTAAATTTTATTTAAAAGGCAATTAATTTGTGTTTTTCTATAATTTCCTCGATGTTTCCCTTTTTGTCAAAATGCGTTAATTTTTTGTGGAAAAGAAAATACTTCACAGGTGTAAAAAAAAACAAGATGAAAGACCCATCTGCTTACTGTATCCAGTAAAATTAGATACTTTACTGTAGCACGCATTCCAAAAATATCCTTCTAAGAACCGCCCTGCGGTTCTTAGGCTCAACATTATTTCATTTTTCTCTTCGGTATGCGAAATCGGTAAAGCAAACGGCCCCGTAATTAGCATAAACATATGCTTCGGGGCAAATCAGTACTTTTTTTTAATTGCTTAAAACGCTAAAAAAGTAGGGTAAGAAATTCACGTATTGGTCCTGACCTTCTATGTAATTTAATGCATGGAACGCTTTTTAACGGAACCCCTTAATCCCGAAATATTTTTCGTCTTTTCGTGCATTTCCTCGCGAAATTCAGCGGGGATATGCTTCCGCTAATTTCAGCCAAGACATTAGAGTTTTCGTAGATCGTATTTTCAGGCCACGCTATTTGTAGCGGGAGCTCGTGCTGCCACTTCGATGCATGCTCTCAAGCGCGCGCCCGTAGCGGTAGCGGGCCTTCGAAAACGATCTACTAAAACTCACTATTAGGGAGTTTTCGTAGATCGTTTCCGTTGTCCCGCAACGTTCTCCGCAACCCGCTACGAGATCCTGGACCCCGCAGGTGAGGCTAGCGCCGCGCATGCGCAGTAGTGGCGTCTTCGTTCTAGAGAGCGTAGCGGAGATGGGAAAAACGCTCTACGAAAGCTCCCTATTGACGTCACGCTCAGTCATCGTCTCGCGCGATACCCCGGTGTTAAATCGTGGTGTCACGTGATAATATGAAGTCCGTGGCGTCCATCTCAGGTAAAGGTGATTAATGACTTACGTAAGTAAAAGCACTGATCTAAGGAAAGAAACATTCCTGAATTCGAAGGTGCGAATATCAGTAATCATTAGGAACCGATATTACTTCAATAACACTACAAATAGCATAACGCTTCAGTGATACACATTATCGACGCATGAAGGACACAATCTGTAAAATATTACTTTTTGCCCTAGAAACGCGAGTCATTTCTGATAGTCATAAACACAAATATTAAGGCCATAGCGAGTTTCCAATAGTGAGCAATCACTGTCGGCGCGACTGCTGAGCGCTTGCTGATAGCGAGCTTCCCAGTTATTTTTCAAGTGCGCTGCACACCACGAAGATTGACTGTCTTAGCAGTCTATTAATGTGAGCTCGTTCTGAGCATGCACTCTAAACAGCGCTCTTAAATATGGCGTCCAGTTAATACCCATTATAGATGTTTTTTTTTTTTTTTTTTGTTTCGTGTCGTTCTCAGTCACATGGGTTCCGTATGTGGTACGCGGGACAAAAAAATAACAAAACATTTGAACGTGGACTATGCGAGATAATATAGGCGAAGCAGAACAAGAGCGTGTGAAAATTACACATTTTTCGTTAACTCCTTCCAGCGGCGTGGAGAGATCAAAACGACGTTTTGCCGCCTACCAGAAGTGAAGATATTCGAGGTGACTGCGCCTTTGTGGGAAAGATGTATAAAAGTGCTTGCATGGTAGATGTTACCGAAGAGCGGAAACCTCTTTCAATAAACTAATGGTAAATTACGTAGAACAAAATTTTTCCGCGATGGCTACGTCGACATGTGCTCGTGTCTTCAGGCTTGTGGAGGACCAATATTTTCTTATTTCTGTTTTTCGAGCAATGCGAAGATTACAACCACCGTAAGTATTCACTAGCACTCGTCATTAGCCGTTATCCTTTCCTTGTGTCTCAACGGCGCTACTGTTTTCGCTAGCTCCTCTACTCGACACGACGCGCTCTGACACGGGAGCTTCCTTGACGGGTAACGAAGTAGTCGGAAAAGTACTTGGAAATGGCGAAGGGTTGCGGCGTTCGGCTGCTCGTGGGAGTGTGCTTTCTGACCATCTGCAATGGCTCTGCTACTGCAAAGAATGAAGTGGGAGCTACGGTCGAAAACTCTTCAAAGACGGCAAGTTCGCCCAATATTGTAGACACCTTGAAAGCTCTAGTCAGAAAAGCGCTTAGTAGCGTACCCACATCAATGACGAGAAAGATGATGGAAATTCCGATGTCAACCAGCTGCACCACTGGACTTATCAAAGTCATGCGTGGACTTTCCAATTTGGAGCCTTGGGCTGTTCGGCGTAAGTTTGAATTTCTTCGATTGAAGACTGTGCACAGTGTGGAAAAACAGTTTTTGTTTTCGCTAAGAAGTTTGTTCGATCGAATACAGCAGTTGAAGGAAGGATGCACAGGTACTGCAGCCATAAGACGTCAGTGCACGTCCACGACTTATGACAACAATGAGCGTGCACGCGAACAGATCCTGTCGGATAGACGAGTTGCTGATGTGGAAGGAAAACACTATACATATTCTCAAAAGCGTTGCACACCCTTATTTTCAAGCTTGAACATTGTTTTATGTTCACCGCATTCAAGATTGATCATGGTTACATTTGGTTTTATTCGCTTTGACCAATCATTTGTAACGAACGATCAGCCTTAAGAACTGTTAGGCTCGCGCACTTGTACTGCCCCATACGCACATTTGCGTTTGAATGCGCTTGCTTCAGAACGGCGACGTTGCGGCAGGAAGCGTTTTCTCGCGTTACGACGCACATTTTTGCACAGCGAACGGCAGCGCAACGTTAAAAAAGTTGAACTTTACTCAACTTTTAGTCGCGTCTACGCTTACGGAGTGTTGCGTCAGAGCAATCAGAAACCGTGAAAGGCAGGGTCACGTGCTTGCCAGCACCCGTCAGCGGCGCGCATCCGCTTTGAAGACAGGATCATGCATTTGCTTCTAGAGGAGCGATGAGGATACTGAGCAGCAGGTTTTTCCAAGTACGCGATGGTTCCATCTGAAGTAGAGTTCTGGAAGCCAACGGGATGGTTTCAAGATCGGCGACCTTGACTCTGTTGCCGGGCACGGCCAAGTTGCCCCAGATTTCGATTACTATATGAGAGAGTTTTAGAATAGGGTGCCCCATATCTTGGGGCCCATAAGAAACAGGGGCTCACCACTCTGCGTGCTCAGGACCCTAACTGCGTTTTGTGCTTTGGGTTGACGCTCGCCCCTACAGCAAAATCTGAGAAATAGCCTGGGGTCCATATTTCTTTGGGTGTCGGGTTGTGTCGGCAAACATGGCGGCGCTCTTTCCGCTCGTTTCGGAGCAACGTCGTCATGATTGCTGCCGTATTAGCCACGCTAATTGACAGTGAATGGTGCCGCCAGCTTTCGCTTCGCTTTATCTCGCTCAAATCAAAGAGTCCCAGAGGTGACCTAGCCTCTTTTTAAAGATTGTCATCTGATGCTGACCGTTGCTAAGCCTAAAGAGACACGGTAATCGCTTACCTGTCAACGCCTCGCTACTCCGAGGCTCCCAGTGTATTTTATTGGCTCGATCGGCCGAGTGTTTCTGGCATGTTACGTGAAGCTAACCTTGTCCGTAGCTTAAAAACGAGTCTTCAAAGGCTTGCACGTCGCTCCATCTGAAATTTAAATAAAGCAGCTGCTCTCAGAGTAGGCTCGCCCGCGTTCGTCTCAGTTTTAGCATACTTGAAAGGCCGAAGTCTTTGACGACAGATGATCAACGCGGCACAAGAACGCCAAAAACAATCTCAAAACGAGCACCAGCTTAGAACGCTACCGATTCCATTGTTATGGCTGAAAACAGCTAAGAATATTTATACTGATTATATCGGGTATCTCAAAAAGCGGCCAGGCTTTTTAATTCGACCGCAAAAATTCGGTTTCTTAACGTATCGCGCTACTATTTTGTGCAGCGTTGCCCACAGATGATGAAATGTTTTTTTTTCATTTGCGAGAGCGACCGTACCTGGGGAAAAAGTAAAAAAAGAAAGAGGCTTAACTCCTATGGAAACGCGGCGAAGCCACCGGTCTTAAAACAATATGGCGCCCTGTTTGAAGACCGGTGGCTTCGCTGCATTTCCATGCGATTGAAGGCTTTTTTCTTTTTTTTACTATTTCCTCAGGTACGTTCGCTCTTTGGGAATTTTATAGAAAAGATGCACCACCTGTGGGCAACGCTGAACAAAATTGTAGCGCGATACTTTAAGAAACCGAATTTCGCGGTCGCGATTTAGAGAGCCTGGCTGCTACTTGAGACACCGGGTACATTGTCTTTTCTATTAGTAGGTTGATTTGGATATACCTTAACTATCATTTCTTAAACAAAAATACTCGTTCGGTGCATATCTTTTACGTTTTTAATTTTTTTTAATTTCTTTTTTTATTTTTACCTTCGTTAACCGCATTGTCGCTGCAAGCGGGAAACGCAAGAAATGCAAGCGCGCCGCGCTGCGTTGCGAAAACCTCATTGTATAAGCAGGCGGCGTCACCTTTCTTGTGGTTGTGTCCCCCAATTACTTAGGCATACCCAGACGTGGGGGTACCCTATTCTAAAACCCTGTATTCCTGAGCCGCAAGCAACGACAGCGCGCTTTTATCGGCTCCTGACTTCGGTCGACGGCATTTCATCAAAACTCTGTGCATAAGTTTAGCTCAAACGCTCTTCCTTACGTTCTGCATTCGCTTGGCGCAACTGAACGCGTCTCACGTAAACGCAACATTTGTGTATGTGCCTCACTTTTCTCGCCTGGGGTGCGGAAATGCTCTTGGTTATTAAGAAAATATAAAAAGGAGGGTAATGCTGGGTGTTTTGGGGGCTGTCACGTGAACAGCGGCAGTTAATTAATTTTATTAGCTAGCGCCCTAATAAAATAAAACGTGTGCTCACCGTTTCGTCGCATTTTTGTTCCCAAATGAAGTGATTTGCCCCACAATTATCTACCCGTCAAGTCATCGGCATTACATCGGCGTAAATAAATAAATAAATTGTTGGTTTGTTTAAAAAGGCAATGGTAATTGAAATTAAAAAAAAACATAAAAAACTATATTCTTTAGACAAATTTAGACAAGGAACACGCGCTAGAGCATTGAACCGCTGATATAGGGCTCGCCAGTCACTAGAAACCTTTATATATCATGTTAACATGCGTAGTCTTCAGGTCGCTAGATTTTATTATATCAGAACGCATTCTTTTCTATGGTAACCCCTTTTGTTTTCAAAATGGCGAAGCACTTCGCGACAAAGTCAAGCTTAGCTTATTTTTGCTTCCCCTGAGCCGGTTTTCCGGCGAATGCGGGTATTTCTGCCGGCGGATAAAAAAGCTGTTTAAATGCAGACTGTGTTCTTACCGAAGCAAAGTGAGATTTCTCAAGCGTCCGTCGTGCGTCGCGTAAGTGGAACCAGAGAGAAGTTCTTGGACAGCTATACCAAACACCCGCGTCGCAAAGAAACCGTGCCTCTTGCCAAGCTTCGCACATCCACACGCTGTGAGTCACCAGTCACAGCGATCCCTTATCTCACTGTGCGCATTCTGGGTGACGTCACAAAAAGGGAAGCTTAATAAAAAAAAAAAACAGGCAACATTAAAAAAAAAAAAAATGTCGTTGCCCGTAATAGGAAGAGTTTTAAAATTGGGCGTCGGCCGCGTTTCTTATAAAATACATTAATGCAGTAGACTACTTCCAAAATGTTCTGCAGGCAACATGATGCGCGGTGTAATATGGTACCTCTTTGGCCACGGAGAGGCGTGGAAGGTTATCGGTTTTGATCGCCCCGTTTACGAAGCGCCTGGCTCGAATTGCACCCATTACATTTCACTCAGGAGCCTCCGTCGAAGCACGAACCTCCGGGGGGCGTAAGAACCTGCCTAGGTTGAGCGAGGAGTAGGAGCACGGACGGCCACGTCCCATACCTTTCTGGCGGCCTGGCTGCTACCAGTTCAGAGCATGAACCTCTCGTCCAACGTATAATTTAAGATCATATTGAGAAAATGAAACAGGATGACCGGCCAGTATATTCCTCCTTCTTCCATATGATCCTCCGTAGTCCTGTTTTTATGTGCGTCGGGAGCACCCAAAAAACCTGCCCTAGCATTTTATCCGTGTCGGTAGGCAACACCTACATTTAAATATAAATTTAGGGAACGTCCCATATTTAGAAATGCAACCAATGTTTTTGATTGTAACGAAATGTTGTCATGATGTGAGGTTAGAAAATCGAAAACTAAATCGCGGGCAAGTGGTTCCCAACATGCTTCACGTGGCACTACTCGGCTAGGATCCCTTCGAATTTTCCAGAGGTATATTCTTTTTATGACGGCTTCATCGATAGATAAATACAGAGCTGTATTTTTCCTCTTTAGAATTTGTATCTTACGATCTCTCCCCGCACTAACTTTGCGCACAACTCCTGCCGTACTCAGACGCTCTTCTTAATAAGCTTTCTCCACACTCTTCGCGCATTTTCGCCAGGAGAATGGCAGGGAATTAAACGAGAATAATCTGCTGGCAGTTTGATTGGGCTAACTCCGTGCAGCTGATCGGTGGCACAAGCCTGATAAAAGTAGAGTTACAGTCATGTTTTAAGCTATTCAGAGTTTATTACCTCTCAATACAAAATGACTATTGAGAAATCGGCGAAAGAAGGGGATGGGAAAACCAACATTAAAATGTTTCCGTGCTCCCGAATGAGGTGACGTCGTATGTATAACTTCCAAGTCGAGCATGAAGTCTACAAAACGCAGTGCTTTGCACGTGATTCTCCTTTTTCCGGCTTCATCTTTACGAGCATTAGCATCTGAAGTCACGCTTTCAAATATTGCCAGTCAGAGAGAAAATTTAAACTTCAAAAACATCGCAAAACAAAATTATAGTTATTTACAATTTCGGTCACTAGTTCAAATGATCTATTAATTGGAACGCAAAACACCCAGATAGCTATTTGTCCATTAATTTGTTGAACCATTTTTGAGGCGAAACTGTGGCTCAAATTTTCCTCTGTCATCTTTTTTAAAGAGGTACGGTGGTACGCATTCATCCATGCATTCATCCTACCTCATCCGGATGAATTGTGTAAATCCGCTGCTTAGTGTCGTCTCTATATAAAAAGGTCCATTTTCAGCTTGATGGTTTTCTACGTTTTCTCGTTAATGATGTTTTAATATGGAAATCGCCCTCAAGAAAACAATGGCGATCATTGGCATAAGGTTTACTTTTTGGAATAAAAGAAAGCTTGCGAGATGTATTACGAAAATGTATTAAAAATTGTTAATGAGTGTGTATTTCCTGTATTGGTTCCGCAAAATTCTTCATCACTCAATTTTACAACCGTTTCATCTTCCCTAATACTATGCCTCCAATAATATCGTACCATTATCAGACGTGAATCACCTTAAACTCGCAAAAATAACCAATTTGAAAACTATTAAATGCATTAGTAGCGCTGTCCTTTAATTGCAGTGGCTGAAGTTTGGAGATAATGATCGGCGCCTCGGTAGAACCTCTAAGAACTGGGAAGCCAACAGTTAAGCATAAAGAATACATGGTCAAACTAGTTCATTTTGACATACTCAAAGTAGACTGACTTCACAATTTAATGGCCAAGTAATCAATTTACGAAACACGCGAATTTTTTGTGACAGCGTTCCATTTCTGGGAATCATTTCTTGTTCCACTTGGTAGTCTCAAATAATGAAGGAAAACAAAAATGTAACCGAGGCTGCAGTTAGGGAGAACTTAAGCTAAACTTCGTATTCTTGGTTTCAGCTTGAGTTCAGACGCAGCCAACGTTCCGAGCTGATTAAACCAATCAGACAGCGTCAAAGCACACCTTCGTGGCGTTCGTCATGTTTCTTTACGTGTTCCTATCATCGTTGAAGCAATCATAAGCAAAAAAGGCGCAGTGACTTGCACTTTTGATGTTGCTTGACTGGTCTCATTAGCTCGTAGCGTCGGCTCCGCCTGGACGTAAGCCGAAACAACGCTTAGGAGTCACTTTTCTCACCTTCGGAATAATGTGTTTTTAATAAGACTGTTCGCTTACTGACACCCACCTCTCTAATATTGGGAATGCATAAAAGGGAGCTGAGTAGGGTGTAGTCTGTCAGTTACCCACTCGTCGCCATCGCAAGATATACTAGTCTTCAGTCGTCAATAAAATAGATGGGCACAAACAACTGATTGCCGAACTGACGAAAGGGCCACACGTGGCGCTGCAGACGCGCCAACACAAAAGTCTCTAGATAAGAGCTTCCTACAAGTAGCGACATTCTCCGAAGTGCCGACTGCGTTACGGCGAAGGTATTAGGAAGCGCATGGCGGCGCACAACAGAGATTTGAACTGAATGCCGCCATTTTGTTTCAGCCGGGTGTGCTTTGTCATTTGTATTGGTTGTCGCTACTTGCAAAAAGAAGTATCACGGGACTTTAGCCAACACAACGCAAACAAGACTGCCTGGATGGTACCGCCTTTGTGTCACACTGAAGCTAGGAAAACCGCAGCCGTTCTACGTGCTTTTGTAACGCAGATTCTCCGCCTCCGGCTTTCGCCGGTCACGTACGCTCATTTGTACAATTTAGCTTATTAATAGCCTAGATTTTTTTTCTTTTTTTCACTATTTTACGTTCAACTGTAGCTCAACTGACAAGAATCATGGACGAGAAGCGATCTATACAAAATATTCCTTTCCAAACGATAACCACATGCCCTTAGCACTTTCGAGTTGAATGGTGGGAAAGACCAGCCTACACTCGCCTTCGCTGTATTAGCAATCACACTGCGTCGCGTGTGTGGCCTTCACCGTTTCGGCCGCCGATCACTTACGCTTTTCTCTTTTAGTGCCGTCTGTACCATTATTTTATTTATATCAACATTATGTTAACCAATTAAACATCTATTCTCGCTTTTTGCACTCGGCCAGTCTGCTTAGTTTTAATAGTATGAATTAAGCGGGTCACCCAGTATAATTTTTTTTTAGGAAAAGTCGTAAACATTTGATAGGGCTCAAGAATCGCTTAGCTCTAATATGAAAATAGCTTAAATATATCTCTATGCTTAACCGGTCATTTAAGTAAAAACTCCTCTTGTGACACTCTATATATTTGTCCTCAAAGTTGTCGATGCGTCCGCAAAGATTCCCAACGGGATGCTGATGGGCACGGGAGCCGAGAGCGGAGCCTACGACGAGTGCATCGGCACCGTGGTGCACGATGACCAGGGCAACGAGAGGATCCGAGGCCAGTACTGCAACATGTTTCTCAAGCCCGGCAACGACACCTCCCTCTTCGACTTTCTGCTGCCGGAGATAAGCAAGATCCACAGGCGGGTGAGTTCAAGCAGCCCTCGATGGGGGGTCGCCGTGAAGCATACGAATGATTAGAAACGCGCATTGAAGCGTACTTGCTGGCAGTATGAGAACGGTAGGTCGTGTCTTTCGAAGGTCCGGTTTTAAGAACGCGCTTCATGCTTTCTGTCGTGCTTTGGGTGAACACGGGCGATCGGGGTGCTCGAGACGCCCAAGCGTTCTCGAAGATAGAAAGTTCGCTCTGGAGGCGGAACAACAGAAGCTCTTTCCTCTCACCTTGTCATTGAATATATCTGAATATGTTTGCGTGCCAAATATCACAGCGAGAAGAAGTATTCTGATTTGTCCGCTTTAAAATATTAGTATCCAGCTTCCTATACATTAGAGTAACGAGCCTTTTGAACGTGACGCGAGAAAATATATGCACATACAAAACATGTTCAAGGATAAAAGAGTTTAGCGACGCTCTAATCGTGAAGGCAAGATATCTAAAAGGAGGAAGAAGACGAAGAGGGTTATTTTTAAAAGAATAGTAAGTCAATTTTTTTACTAAATAGGTTTTTTGCGAAAACAATGAAAATAGGTAGAAATTCTCAGCTTTTGTTTAAAAATAATTGGAACATATATTAACAGATATAAATAAATAAATCGAGCAATCTTACATAAATCCACTATCTCCAAACACTCGCTCATATAGCGCGAACGTTTTATGAACAAATAACGCAAGATCGTTGGGTTTTACGGAAGGAACTTATCAAATAAAGAGGCGCTTTTAATGTTGGGACCGATAGCAGCCCATTTCTCTCGATAGGGCAGCGTGACTTTCGAGTGCTCCGAATTGAAGCGGATATTGTACGCGTTATTATAAACGCGAGCGCGAGAACAATACCAGATAATATAAGTAGATCGTTCAGATGACTCCGATTAGGATACCTGCTACTCCGCCGAAGCTTTTGTGCATGCATCCTATCCTAATCGCGGCTATCGTAGGTATCGAACGATCTACTAAGACTCTACTAAAGGCTTTAGCGTAGATTGCCCTGGTGCATGCAGCCGTCTTTAGTTTGGGCAGTCGTGGTTTGGTGAGGCCGCGGGGCGGTTTCCTGCGTGCTCTTTCGCTGCGTTCGTTGGCGCGTTAAGACTATTTTTCTTTTTTACGTAAGTGAAAGAGTCTTCTGGCACGCTTCCATTGACGCGCCGCCGGAATGGAAGAGGAGGGGATCGAGCGGCCGTGGCGGTGGCACAACGTACGCAATTACGTAACACCAAGGCGCCGCGACGACGCCGTTTGCGCGAAACTGCCGACGCCCGGAAGAACAGACTGGCTCTCGGGAGGCAATGGTATGCGAACCGTTGCGAGGTTTAAAATTCGCATCCTTTGCCGAGTCGGAACGCTAAATTCTGAAGCATTTGCTCGAGAATCAATCGAGCGACAGAGGCAATTTCGGCATAAATATATAGGAGACGAGCTCTCTGCAGCCCAAGTAATATACAGCATTAATATTTATCCCGTGGATGCGTGCCCGATTACAGTTCGAGTTCAAATATCTGCGAAGGCACTTCCGTCCACGACATGACGTTTTGCACGCTCATCAGCATCTCGCGATGAATAACTCAAAGAAAAAAGTATTCATGATGCTCCTGACTTTCAATGTTTCTTGCGAGCTTCGTCGCCAGCAAACGCCCAACATAAAAAAAAGCCTGAACCACTTTTGCTACGTAGTGCCACTGAGAGCTTAATGAACCCAGGACGTGGCGAGCCCGAGCATGTTATTCTCGCTCTGCAGCCAATCAGATGGTGGCATTTGCTGAGAAAAGCGCCGAATAACCAATCAGCGAAGAAGGAAGCGGGATCACGAAACGTCACGCTATGCGCTTCAGATTATGCCAGTTACTGAGCATACTTAAATCGAATTAACCGAACCATAGTTAAAATTTATGTGTTTTTTTTTTTTTCATTTGATAAAAGAACACGGAACGTAGTTTTTCTGTCCGACATAAAATGTTTAATCGTTCGCTAATGATGTTGAACACGCGGTGCGCGGACTTTCCACGGAAACAGGCATTATCGATATAAATCCTTCTACGGACTCGGCCAATTTCTCGGCCGTGTTTGTTGGCTGTTTTGATTGGCTGGACACGCATTCTGTTCAAACCTGTCAAAGAGGCCGGCGGAATTTCGAGCGAATCAAACTAACTTTATTTCGCGAATATTCGTGCTTTACTGTGACAGGGACGCTATTAATTACCCCAATATACACAATACTTATTTGAAAAACGGCAAATGAACATGATGCCAAAACGAACCTTTATATGTCGCTCGGTTTCTAGTAGCGTGACGTCGTACGTAAAGCTTCCTAGTCCAGAAGGCAGCCTAAAAACACAACAGGGCTAGCTAGCATTTATTTTTTGGTAGTAGGTTTTTCCTGCATTCATGTCACCACATAAAATCTCATGTAACTCGTACTTGAACCGGTGGCACTGCCCAAATTAAGGCATCTTTCGTCACGTTTTACAATGTTTCCAGTTGAATATTTGAGGTGAAATAAAACGCTGAATACCACGTTAAGAATTCAATCACGGCCAGAAAAAAAAATATTTTGAGACATAATTCGGGTTATTAGTTCCACTGCTCCTATTAATGTATTAAATCACTTTAGTTTTGATATGATGAAACCCATTTAATATTCGCAGGTCGGTGCCTGCTTAGCTAATCTCGTGACAACCAGGCTGAGCACGCCGAGTTTCCGCTCAAAGTTGGAGACTAATACATGAGTGCTTTCTTCTTAAATCGAGCACGGTTTCGAGGTCAAGTTTTTTTTTATTATGACCAAAAAATATACGTCCCGAAAGTATTCTCAAAATGAAATAACGCAAACGGCAAGTTTAAACATTTTTTTTATTATTATTGCTAATTGAAATGGTTAAGGTGAAAAATGAAAAATGCTGCACCGGTCGGGGATTGTATGCGTCACCGCTCGCTATTTTTTATTTTTTTTTAGTTTTTCAAGATAATTATTTTGACTTTTTTTACTCTTTAGGAGTAAATATCAATAGGTCTAAAAGTGTGGAGCAACGATATTCAATTTGAATGTTTTTCCCTTTACACGACCTTACTGGCACTAGTGAAACTAAAGGATACTCGCACGCAACGCCACTGGCCAAGAAACGCCTTTGTTGCGGTGCAATTTCAAGGACAAAAGCGAGCCTTTGCATTCAATCTCTCCTTCGCTAAACTTGATGACGTAACTGGGTGATCGCAGTATCCTCCAGTGACGATATTTGAATGCGGCTCATAGATTGGACCCGAGCATTGCGCAGGCACTCGATTTGAGCTCGTGATAATTACTAGCTCGAGAAGCATTCGGGTAGTGGCCCGTGTCCCAGCGCGTGGCTGTGATTAACAATGGCGGCATATGATTGGCTCCAGATCACGTGGCCGGTTGTTCTGGCTGCGAGTTGAGCGGGTGAACGCTGCTCGTTTTTCTTTAAATTGTTTTGCGACTTCGATTGCGTGTGGTGAAAAACGAACGGGCGTTTCACAGATCATTAACGACAGGGATTCGTTCTAAGCGGTATTTGGGCAAAGCACAAAAATCGCTGCATCGCCTTTTAGAGGACCTTGAAAAATCTTATATTTTGGAGTAATTCTACGTTTTTTGGAGTAATTCTTCTACGTTTTTTCTACGATTTTCAGAAATGTTTGTCAAGTTTTTAAGCGAGTGCGATCTAAGATATTTTATGCAGCTTGACCTCACCAAAACGCTCAAATCTAGTTTTTGTGAGAGAATACAAATTTAAGAACATATTTACAAATTAAAATTTGTGACATACATTTGAATGAACGAACAGTTAGAAAACCGAGCAAATTCTAAATGAATTTTTTAGAAGCCTCATTGCATATTTGCAATATTTTCTAAAGTAGAAAGGTGCAATTGTGGTTTGTTAAAAAATACAAATATATGGTATAGTTATTTTGTTTATACAGGGTGTTTCGCGAAAAGTGGACAAATTCGATATTACGAAAAAACGCATCGCAACAAAAAAAGTCTTGTTTCGTTTTGGTCCTGGGCCAGGGGCCTATTTAGGAAAACGATTCAAGTCCGGGATAATTAGATTGTTAATTAGTTTTGCATAATTAACTTTTTAAAGGTCTGTGTAAGGGCATGGTTTCAATTAGAAAATTGCTCAGCATCATCAAAAAACAGTAAATCACCAAATTGCAGACCGATAGAACGCACGCGAAGCATTTTACGGCTTTCTGAGAAATCGCAGAAATTAGACTGGCTTTTAAGCAGCAGAGGTTGGTTTCACAATTTCTCCACGGGGCGCAGTGCCGTCGGGGCCGAGATGCGCTCCGATAGCAAACCGAAACTTAAAAAACGTCGAATTGGTGCGGTTTTCAGAAAGCCGTCAAATGCTCCGCGTGCCTTCTATCGTTCTGCAATTTGTTGATTTAGTGTTTTTCGATGATGCTGAGTAATTTTCTAATTGAAATCATGCCCTTAAACACAATATTAAAAAATCTAATTACGCAAAAATAATTAACAATCGAATAATCCCGGACTTTAATAATTTACCTGAATAGGCCCCTACCCCAGGACCAAAACGCAACAAGCCTTTTTTCGTTGCAACAAGTAGTTTTCGCAATATCGAATTTGTCCACTTTTCGTGATACATGAGCGTAATTAAAGACGCAAGCTTCTCAGATGCGTGTGTAAAACAGCAAGCTGTAGTGCGGAATAAGACACTTTTACTGCGCATTGCGCACAATTTGCTTCTTAATAATGTTATGTGTTAAATAAAGTAAAATTATTATGTTATTAAGCCTACCACGCCTCAATATTGGCCAGAATAGCACCTATGCGATGACGCAGTCCTAACAAACAACTGAGAAGTTTCAAGCTTTAATTGCAATCAAACTCACGAAAAAGTATATTTTATTCTTATATTTGATGATAAACCATAATTATACATTGGTAGATATCAATCTTGTAGCAAACACGAACTTGTTTCTAGTTTATTTTTATTTTCAACCTTGTTCATTTTAAAATAAACCTTGTTTATTTTAAGCCTAGTATAAAATTTTATTCATTACAAAGAGGTGAGTTTCAGATTTCCGATGATGTCTAGGTTATTACGATATTTTAAATAGGTCACGTAAAAAAGTACAAATATTTCAAAAATTACGAAAAGCAGAAAGTTTCCATTCATCGAGAGGAATAAACCTATTCTGTAAGTGAAATAAAAAGTCCTAGTGCGGTATTTTGAAAAGTAACAAAATAGCGATTAACAGGTGATTCCTGACGGGTGGCAGAAAACAAGCGTGTGCCCAGTGATGTTTCGCAAAGTTTGGATATACTTTAAGTTTGACCTTTTTAAGATATTTTGATGACTTTGACATCAACTGAAATCTTAAGCTTAGTAGTTATTTTTATGAAGTACAACTTCAATATCTATAAAAAAAAATATGATGCATTTATTTGAATATAAAAAAGAAATCCACCCAAACACACACAGAAAAGAAGTGCAGACCGATGTTTTGAAACCTGCGCGGTTTCTTCATCAGAGGTGACCAAATCACGTAGAGCAGCAGCAGCTTTCATCTTCTTCTTTTTTCACAACTCGCAATTCGTCCTTTTTCTATACAGATTTCTTCATTTCCTACGTCAGGTGGTGCAATACGTGGACGTACACCGATGACAAAGCACCCAGTGACCTGTTTATCTTCCTCGGCGTGTGCTTAATGTGCCAAGACTCCAAGCAAAAACCTTTTCGGATATCTGGCTCAGTTTCATTACGCGCGCGTTCGCAAAGTCGATCGGATGGTCGCGGACATTGCAGTGTTGCGCGGCGACTCTGAGCTCGTTGTCGAGCTTGCGCATGTCGTTCTTGTGCTGTGTGATGCGCTGCGAAACGTTTTTCCTCTCGCGGATGTAAGTGGCGGGCCACTTCGCAGACAGGATCTTATACACCAAGGCCTAGGCTCTCTCTCTTGGGAGACGATCTCTGGGTAGCGGCATGAACCGTCACATGTTTGGACACAGGCTTGCGGGCCACTTGAAGGGCTTCTTTTCTCGGCACACGCGCCAGGACTTCGCTGCTCCCCTTTACATAGGGGACGCTGATGCGCGCGATGGGCACGCGATGGGGCGATTCAGCGTCACCTGGCGCGTGTGCCGAGAGAAGAAGCTCTCCAAATGGTACGCAAGCCTGTGTCCAAACTGGGACGATTCATGCCGCTACCCAGATATCGTCTCCCAAGAGAGTGAGCACAGGGCGTGGTGTACAAGATCATGTGTGCAAGGTGCCCCGCCAGAGGAGGGCACTTTGCAAGCTCGACAACGAGCGTAGAGCCGTCGCGAAACACTGGAATGTCCGCGACCATCCGATCGACTTTGCGAACGCGCGTGTTAATTAAACTGAGTTATATTCCCAAAAAAGGTTGCTGTGTAGCCATCTCTTAGATCAGCCACGATCAGTAGAGTAACCATGTGGGGAGGAGCTTAAGAAACTTCAGACACCATTAAAAAAAAAAAAAAAAAAATCAAGCCGCCCCTATGATATGCATCTGCATTTTGACCTCCCCTTACCCCCCTCCGCACCCCAAGTTATGGACATCCCAGCCACGTCAGCCACCCCCCCCCCCCTTCCCCCCAAAAAACAAACAAACAAACAAACAAACAATTTCTGACTGCGCCACTGGCAACGACTGTCTGCTTCTCATTTCTTTATCGGTCTCTGATTGGGTAGGTAGTCACTGCCCTGGATAGAAGTGTTCAGACCATGACAACCTTTGACTCTTTGGATGGTTCTAGCCGAACTGAAGGTAACGGCCAGTGTATGTTGGTTTTTTATACATAGTAAAGTTCAGGACTTCATTTTACTATTTCACCAACACCTCAAGAAACGGCAAGGTGTCATCCCTCTCGCACTCGACGAAGAGTTGAATGGCCAACTCAACGGAAATGAGGTGGGTCTAGAAATAGTTGACTTCTGATTTCTATAAAATACAGAAACAGTGATCAACATAACGCAATAACACTTTTGCCCTGCTAGTAAAACATAGTAGCGCGCTCTACTCGATTGTTTCCATTGCAAGGTTTGCCGTCGTGAGATAGATAGATGTACCCCTTGCAATTCCATTCATTCGCTTGAACTGTTCACCTTGGAACAGTTCACCTAGAGCAGAGGGAGCTGCAATCTTTCACCTGCAGCTTCAAAATGTTCTTGCACTATGTTGATGACTGTTTTCGTAGTCTAGAGAAATCGGAGTTGAACCCTTTCCTGGCCCCTCTCAAATTCATCGAGCCGCAATTCAGTTCACCGTCGAATGCGAGGGATGAGACCTTGCTCTATCTCGATGAGTTGGTGAAAAATAAAGGGGAAGAACCTCACTATCTGCTCATAAGAGACCGATCGAAGAAAGGAGAAAAAGACTGTCGTTTCTGATATAAAAAAGGCTGCACAGCCACCGCATTTGTGAGCGCACTGTACGTCGCAAAGGTGGCACGTGCCAAAACAAAACCTCACAACACGTGCCGCCTCGGCCCATCTCGCGGAAGGGCGTTCCCTATGTAAAGGGGGCCTGAGAAACGCTGGCGCGTGTACTAAAAAAAGGACTCCAAGTTGCCGACAAGCCTTGTTTCCACAGTGGGATGGTTCATGTCTCGGCTCAAACGTCGCCTTTCAAGAGACAGAGCACAGGACGTGGTCTACGCGATCCCATGTGCAAATTGCCTCGCTGCTTTCATCGGCGAGACGTAAACCATTTCTGCAGCTCGTCACACAGTGCATGAGTGACGTGCGCAAGTTGGACCATTAGCACAGCACCGTCGCACAACATTGCGATGTCCACGACCTCTCGAACGACTCTGCGAATGATCGCGTGATTGGAATGTATCGGAGAATATCTTTCTAATCAGCAGCTCTTAGGCGCCCGTTTCAGGCTTCAGCGGTGTCGCCGTCACCGTCGACGTTACCGCGGGTTACATTATGAAACGTTTCCCATAACAACGTCACACGTGACGTTACGAGTGACGTCGCGAAGGTCAGTCGTGAAGATCTCGACGAAGGTCACGACCTTCACAGTGACCTTCACGAGGGTCACTAGCGTCACGAGTGACGTCACGAGGGCCACCAGTGACGTCACGAGGGAGGAAGAGGGAGGGAGAGCAGGAGAAGGAAGGGAGGAGGATGGAGGAGGGGAGGAGGAGGAGGGGAGGAGGAGGAGGGGAGGAGGAGAAGGGCAGGGGGGGAGGGTGGATATGGAGAGGAGGACGGAGGAGGAGGAGAGGAGGGGAGTAGGAGAGGTTACGGAGGAGGAGATGATACCCTCCTTTCCGTATCCTCCCCTCCTCCTCCTTCTGAAGAGCTGCGCTCTAATTCGGCATTACGAGGGGCGTTCATAAAGTTCGTATTATTGTCACAAAGGAATAGAGATTCAGCAATCAAACTCAAGTAGGAGTTAAGACTTCCTCTACATGTTCGCCACCAAAAGTTACCCACTTTTTTTTCAGCGATGCACCATATGCCGGAGGCCATTGTTATAGAACTCCTCGTTTTGAGTGTTCAGGAATCGCTCCACTTCAGCAATCACTTGGTCGCCGTCCTCGAAATTCTTTTCTCTTATTTTGCAACACTGGGAGCGTCTGCGCCATTTAACAAAAGCGTCATAAACTGGGGCGTTGTCCCCGAACACCGCCACCAGCTCGGAATGAATCTCCTTGGCATTGCTTCCTTTCAGAAAGAGAAAACTGATCACTGCATGTGCTTGGCACCGACTGGCGATGTAATTTTTGTTTCGACTCCCTAGCGGCTTTCCGAGCTTCTATAGCATGCGATGTTTATACTGTGTGGAAACTAGAGGGATGCCCGCTCATGCTGATGCCTGTTTTGTTCCGTTTTTTTTAATTTTGTGTGTGGATAATACGAACTTTATGAACGCCCCTCGAACAGGGAATTGCAAACCTCTTTCATTTTTTTAGTCTCGTAGCAATCGTGCTTACGCTACTGCTACTGTACACTGAATAGTACATTGCACTTATTCTTTAGTAAAAGATATGAGGACTGGTTTGTGCAGCAGTGTATGTCGTATAAATGCTTTGACTTTTGTTCTTGATAGAATGTGCTGTGCAGAAGAAAGCTTTTCAAATGCAACACGCAACTTTTCGTCGTGAGCAGACAATATTCTGTGGCCATTGTTCGACAGCAGCGCCCTCTCCATACATCCGGGAAATTCAGCGGGTTCGGCGGGGTAAAACGAGAGAGAGGGTACACGCCCGACTCCGCTAGCAGCCGACTAACCGGGAGGATGCCATTCTCCATTTTTGGGCTGTATCGGCGGGCTGTACGGAACATCGAACTCTCGCTTGTGGCTGCCGTTGTGAAGTGGTTCGCGTTCTTAAAATAGTTATGTCTACTCCAAAATCAGCCTATATCTCTCTGTTGTTCTCTTTTGGTAAATGATGAACTAGCATATCTTTTTTTCCGTTACTTAAAGAGCAGTTGAGTCAGCCGGCAGTACTACCCTCAGCTACTGCGCGTATTGCGGTAGGAGAGCACGTTTTTATTTATTATTACAGACTTCCACTCATGGTCGCTAAAGGCCTACACCAGTACGAACTTTGTATATTAAAAAAGGTACAGCAACCGGATTTACTTTTCGCCGGAGAGACCGGCCAATCTGACACAGTTTCCCCTATTTTTTTATATTTGCACGCAGATAACAGCGTAATTGGACCCTGTTATTCCTTTTATCTAGCATAGTATTACACGATAACTGGCATACCAAAATCTGTGCATCTGCGCTTGAAATTCCAAAATGACGCGATATTAAAGAGTTCGCACGCCAGCCGGAAGATAGGTATACAGCCCACTCGGCGGAGACGACATGCGGGGTGAGGGGGGGGAGGGCATTTTTTTGTCTCTATTACCCTTTCTGCTATGACCCTAATAGAACGGTCTATACACCAACTCATGTTTACAAACAAACCGGAGCGCCTCTAGCGGACGCCACCGGCGCCGCGCATGCGCGATGGGGGTGTGGGCAAGAAGCTCGCCGTCGCCCATAAACAAACCATTGAAATGCGATGTTGTCGGCGTCGGTGTGAGTCCCCCTGCCCTTTTTCGCGTTCGAATTGTTCATTCTACGTCTTCCTGGCGATGTCTGACTACTTGAGTGGCGTCAGCGAAATTAACGAGACTCGTTACACCGCAAAACTGCTCGTGAATAATGTGACATGTGGCGATTCATTCCGCGTGGACGCCGCAGTATGTACGCTAAAGCCTTATTCGCATGATGAGATTTCGTTCGCAATTTTCGGTCGCGACGCCGCTCGGGCTGCAAAAGCGTGGACCGTAGCTGAAATGGTCGACGTTGATACTGAAAATCGCAAGGAATCGGACTTAGTGGATTAGGCGTAACAAGTCGGTGATGGCCACTGTTAATAATGATCAACATCTCCTTGTATCTACTGTTTACATCGAGCCAGCTTACCAACCTTCAAATTTAAGTCTTTTGAAGCCTGCACTTGCTTCTTATCGCAAGTACCGGGCCAACATTTGGTCTACGGGCCGGCGTCCTCGAAGAGAGCAGACGACAAGCAGAAACGTTTGAAAGAGCAGACGTCAGTTCGAACGATCAGGCAGCCGTTTGAACTTGAAGACGCACTGTACGTAGTCCGCAGGTGGTCCGCACAACTTGACGGTTTCCTGGCGTTCATGTTGGAACAAAACAAATAAATTTGATGACCACAAGTATCCGTGAATTCAACCCAAAGTGCTTCCCGCCCAAGCAATCGTTGTCCGACGGCGTCTGCTTTTCCCTTTTCACGGCACATATCCAGATTCTTGGACGAACCGAGCACGTGAAAACTGACCTTCAAACCTTTCTCGACACTTTTGGTACGGCCCCAGTCGCGGCGTTTTGACGAGAAGGCAGGTTTTTGTCTGGTTCCTTTCAAAACAACGGAGAAATACACGTCTGGCATGGGGACTTCTGCCCACAGCCCCAGACCGGAAGTGCGACCGACGCGCCACCACCGCGCCGTGAAATCACAGAGCTGAGTTCGTGTATAGCATGCGATGTTTATACTGTGTGAAAACTAGAGGGACGCCCGCTCATGCTGATGCCTGTTTTGTTCCTTTTTTTTTAAATTTTGTGTGCGGATAATAGGAACTTTAGGAACGCCCCTCGTGCAGCGAATCGCAAACGTCTTTCATTTTTTTAGTCTCGTTGCAATCGTGCTTACGCTACTGCTACTGCACACTGAATAGTGCATTGCGCTTATTCTTTAAGTAAAAGATATGAGGACTGGTTTGTGCAGCAGTGTATGTCGTATAAATGCTCCAACTTCTGTTCTTGATAGAATGTGCTGTGCAGAAGAAAGCTTTTCAAATGCAACACCTAACTTTTCGTCGTGAGCAGACAATATTCTGATTCCATGGCGCGCCTCAGAGCGGCCACTCCTCAGGTGGCGAACGATTGGATGCCATAGAAAACTGTACTTTTATGTTCATGACAACCACCGGAAAAGACGGTGCTTCATAGTAGCCCGTTCCATGATGATCCCAGATCGAACGAGTCCAAAAACTAAAAGGAAGAAAACACATACGGCACAGTCTGATGCCAACGCGACGCCGCTAACCCGAGCAAGTCTAAACTCAACTACAACGCAGTAACAGCACAGACAATGTCCCTCCCCGTACATTAAGCCTCCCAGAGTCGCTATTAGATGGCAGCAGGTGTCTGTCCGGCTCGGGTGGTATATCGTACGGTATGAAATTTTCGTTGTAGTGGTGGTTTCAGTTTACTCTGCTGCTGTACGGATGGTTTGGTATCGGGGTATGTTTTTTTTTATATTCTATATATTTGTGCGGACTTGTAAGTAGTGGTCTGACGTTAGCAACGAACGCCAATAACCTATACCAAGAATGAACGACAAATGTATTTTAAGCAGTGGGCGCCTGCCGTCCAGTTTGTCGGTCAGGAGACGAACTCATGCAGACACAAAAGATGTTTACATCTAGGACTGTTTTAAGTTACTAATTACACAGGCAGCCTAGTTAAAACAAAATCGAAAGACGGAGAAATACGATGAAATTATTGTAGTAAATGCTTTTATATCTGCGTTTCGTGTTAGTGCATGCATGCCTACAGTGGAAAGTAAATACTCACTCATTCATTTAACTTTTATTTCGATTCTTTTTAAGTCATCATATTCGAGAATCTTATAATCAAAAGGTTGATCTGGTACGAGACGATGTTGTAGCACAGCATTGTCTGATCCCACATTCTCTGGAAATGCGTTTTGGTCATGATCATTCTTGCATCAGGGCGCGCCCTTGTCGCTACTGTAATTGTGCTCGTCCACACGATCAAAGTTTCGCGTAATTTTAACTTATTTCTCTGCTCTCACAAGACCTGGCAACCATTTAATGACATCGTTTCTTGTTTCAGATGAAAGTGAGGAATGTACGCTCGGCCGTGCAAACTGTCGCAAAATACAGATTTGTTTGAAAATTTTGATCGATATTGTTATGTCGGTGTTTACACCTACGATACCACACCTCGGCATACAGTTAATTAATTAGGAATGGCGATACTAGAACCACAGTCAACAGGAAGTGAACTCACCTTCACGTTGATGAGCAAGTATACCTTTTTGTTTTGAGAACGCGTCCTTATCGAGACCGCCTGGTTCCTTTACCAATGCATCCTGTCACGGCTGGGAACTTGATTTCATAGCAGGCCCGCATGAACGCGTTGAATTTCACCTTGCCGTGTCGCTTGTCCGGGAACTTCTTCGTGCGGGTGAAGAGAGTTACGTGCGAGGATCTAGAAGCTCGCTGCCCAATCCAGGCACAC
Source organism: Ixodes persulcatus (assembly GCA_013358835.2). NCBI lineage: Eukaryota > Metazoa > Arthropoda > Arachnida > Ixodida > Ixodidae > Ixodes > Ixodes persulcatus. The sequence goes on from JABSTQ010010110.1 coordinate 469,305, forward strand.
TGTAGGCTGCGACAGGTTCACAAGGTCGCACGTAACAACCTGGGACGTCCCGGCACCATAAAAGATCAAAGCGACGAGTAGCTACGGCATCGGTGAGAGGGGCAAGGCCCTGAATACTGGCGCTCTCCTCCAGAAGCAGAGAAAGCAGAATTCTCGCTACGGTCGCCTTCGTAAAGAGGCACCGCTGAAAAAATTCGCGGTCACTGAAGCGTTCCAGTAGGTTCAGGCAATCCTTAAAATACCGACTTGGCACATGCCTCGTGTGGCTGTTGCCTGCGTCGGCCGTACGGGATCTTTCTTGCCCTTAGAGCGAAGTGCACGAATTCCAGCGAACGGACTCGTCCCGCCGCCATGACACTCCAAACTCGAGTCGAGGAGCTTCTCAAGGCAGCGCCGAGCTACCTTGAGGTTCTCCAGGAGAGAGTCGAGTATTTCATTGAGTCGAGGAGCGTTAGGAGTCCAGGTCGGTATATGAAGCGCAAATCCGGCCTCAAGTGTAGTTTCGAGTCGAATTTAGAGTAGAGGCATGTTTATGAATTTACGGCTTTTATTCCCCTTTTCCAGCAGGCCGTGCATAGGTCGCTCACGTCCGGCCGACACTCAAAAGCCTGGAATGAATGGAAGCCATTAGGCCCCCTCCGTAGCGCCGAACATGGCCTCCTTTTGACAATAAAGTTTTCACACCGATTGGCTAGAAGCGTAATAAAATTAACTGTTGGGCTAGTTGGCTACGCATAATAAAAATTGAGGACCGCAATGAACAAGAACAAGACGTAGGCGCCATATCCTCCCTTGCTGTACATCTTGCCTATATCCTTTGCCTTTTTCGAGTTTCATTATGGTTAGAAGCGCCCGGCAGTCTGGGGATTTTTTTCCGTCTTCCGGCTTTTTAAAACATGCTGAAAACTCAGGGTTCGCATCTGCGATAACGAAGTGAAGTTAATAGTGCACGCAACTCCGGCTTACTTTATAGTTTTTGGTGCGTCCCCGGAAATAGTGTCACTAATACAAAAGGAAAAATTTAAAGCTGAAAGTAGTTGTTTACTGAAGCGAACGTGCGCCTTAAACTATATAAGGAAGGGTCCGTACGTGCTGCGAGGGCGACTAAAGTTCGATTGGCCCGAAGCAGCGCGTTACCGCTGCATTCGTGCCTTTTTGTACGTTCATTAATGTTCAGAACGGATTTCAGGATGACACTCTAGAATGAAACGGAACTTCTAGAGTGCAGCTCTTAGGCGCCCGTTTCCGGGTCGAGCGGCGTCGCCGTCGCCGTCGGCGTCGGCGTAACCACGCGTCACATTATTTCATGTTTCCCTACTAAACTTCGCGGGGAAATTTTCCCGCAAAACTTAGCTGGAAAATACTTCCGCCAAATTTAGCGGGCAAACGTTCCCCGCAAACACTAGCGGGGAAATTGATGGCACGTGACCTCAACACCAATTCAGTTTTCTCGCTAAATTTTAACGGGAAAGTTTTCGCTAAATTTAGCGGGAAAATGTACGATAAATTAAACGTTAAATTTAGCAGGAAAATTTTCACTAAAATTTTCCGCTAAATGGGAGAGGAGCAGGAGAGAACTATGGGAGGGTACGTAGTTGGACGAGGAGCATACCCCCCCTCCCCCCCACCGAGGGGGGTGGGGGGGAGGGGGGGTACAGCACAGCTCTTCCTCAAGAGCTGTGCTGTAGTTCGGCATTACAGATAATTGTAAACGTCTTTCATTTTCTTTTTTTTTTTTAGAAGGGCAAATATAGTCAAAGAAGCAACCGAGCAGAGTGGGGTGTAAACTCGGTTCCAACCCCACTCACGAAAAAGGCAACCGGTCCACGTGTATAGCGACTGCGTTTCAGTGTATCTGCGCTCTGAAAGTTCTGCATTACTTGCTATTTAATTTTAATCTATACTTCGTCTCACCCTACGATGGACTAAAGACAAAGCTACGGACCGCCAGATCCAATCACGATCCACTTAGATATTGTGCGGTATTTGGCTTCGATGCACGTATCGGTGCCCGCGTCTCGGATCACTGATGAGGGGACGGGTGGACAGTGGTTCGAATCGAAGAGCACTGAGTGACGCAACAATTTTACAAAGCAAATAAAGACACGACATATAGGCTCTTTGCAGCGTCGAAGCTATAGAAATGATGCGGCGCTTTTGGATTCGAGCATTATTCGTCCACCCCTAATCCATGTTAAGTGTGTAATAGTTTACCGTGGAACGTGATTGGACCTGGCGGCCGGTGGCTTTGGCCTTTAGTCCATCGTAGGAGGAGACAGAGTATAGCAAGCTCAAAATTAGATTACAGATGTTTCACAAAAACCGATACGTAGTTTTCCAGGCGTACATTGGCCTCAACTTGCAGCACGACCATTTGTTGCCGGGATTTCGCTTCGGCATCTGCTCCACTACCGACTGCGATCAGGCGGACCTTCAAGCTCTCATGTCGGCATGTAGGTTTGCTTTGTTTCTAGTTCGTAGTTCCTGCAGGAAAGTGTTACAGTTTTGTGCGGTAAAAGGCTGGTTCTCAAATTCGGGCTTGACTGTGCCGTGTGTAGTTTGATCTCTTCTAACCACCGAAACACTGGCTCATTCGAGCGTGGGGTCCAGATAGTCAGCCCGCCGATCTGACGAGGGTCGACGTAGGCTTCAGGGAATGCGCATATATTCTAGAGCGCAGCTCTTAGGCGCCCGTTTCCGGGTTAAGCGGCGTCGGCGTCGGCGTCGGTGTAACCGCGCGCGTTGCATTGTGGGACGTTTCCCCGCTAAAGTTGGCCGGAAATTCTTCCGCTAAATTTAGCGGGAAGTTTTTTCCGCTAAATATAGCTAGGACATGTTTACGCTTAATTTAACAGGAAGCTTTCTTCGTTAAATTTAGCGCGAAAATTTTCCCGCTAAACTTAGCGGGGAAAATTTCAAGGTAAATTTACCGGAAAAAGTTTCTGGCTAACTTTAGCGGGTTAAGTTTCCCCGCTAAATTTACCTCGGAAATTGACGTCATGTGACCTCATCACCAATTCAGTTTCCCCGCTAAATTTAGCAGGGAAAATGACGTCACGACTTCGTGTCATGTCACCCATGAAAAAATTCTGCGCCCGGGGGAGAGGAGGTGGAAAGGAGGAAGAGAAGGGAAGAGGAGAAGGAGGGGGAGGAGGAGAGGAGGAGGAGAGAAGGAGCTACACGCTCTCCCCTCCGTACCCTCCCCTCCACCTCTTCAAGAGCTGCGCTCTAGTTTCGCATTACAGAAATTTGTAAACGTCATTCATTTTTTGCGCAAGAGAAAAAACAGCAGCGATGGTGTTTCACGTTGCAAAAGAGCCGAGTCTCTCCGCGACTCTACAAATTTTATAGAGAAGGGGCATTGAGCTTTCTGTTTTTTGTAAACCAGCCGTTTTACTAGTGACATATTTTGCAATATCACTCTTTTGATGGAATATTCTTTGTGATAACCATATTGAAAAGACTCAAACACGTTGTCATTGTTCTCTCGCTATATTCACTCGAGAAGTAATCGAGCTATAAATGCCGGAAGATATCTCTTCCTGCGACAGTTTTTGCTTTCTTGGTCTCGCCTTGGCAAAAGAAAACAAAAGAGTAACCCCTAATGTTAGGATGTTATAGAGAAGAACTACATTCTGAGCAGAAATAACTAGATGTCATAAAACAATTGGCTCATGTAGGGATAGAAAGACGGGAACTGGAGCTTTCATCCTGTGGCACTTGGGGGCCGCGCCTTAAAGACACGCTGTCCGCGTGCCGCCTGTTGGAGATTCCGTGCGTAAACGGAATGGTTCCAACCTATGGGCAACTAAACTGAATGTTTCGAAGTATTTGCGAGAGTAAATCTATGCACTATTTATGAGAAATAATCGCTTATATAATTTACAAAAATATTTGAAGCCCCGGTGAAGGTGTTACTAGCAAAACTTGTAAAAATCTACACGCAGGTCAGGTGTTTCAAGGCTACTTAATCGATGCCTTCTATGTGCCAGTGATTGGGAGATCACAGCAGACTCGGCACACTCGGCACAGTAAAAAAATAAAAAGAACTTTTGAACCAGCTCTAGAAATCTCCGGAGTGTAAACGTTACATGAAGGAGAACAATCAAATCATCGTACAGTGTGCTTTCTGTCAATGAACACATAACAATAAGAGGTTTTTGCGTAAATATAAACGTTACACAAAAAAGTTGTATTCGAAATATTTCTATGTTTGCATGCTCATTAAAGTAACAAAGAAGGAGGGCACAAAAATTGTTTACGTTGCAGACAAGTGTGGCTATTTCGAGCATCCCATCTCCTAAAGATTTCATTACTATGATACAGTCTTGACATAAGTAGGGTTCCGTGTTTTCGGGGTTTATCATTCATTAAATTGGCAGGGAGGGGGAGGGTTCTATGTGTCTTTTTACATTAAATCGTTTGTTCTTTGCTCTTTGTTTTTTTTTTTTTGTTCATTTTTCTGTCAGATAAATATCGACGTTTCTCGGAGCTTATAGGGTTGAAAATGGTGTACGGGATTGCCCCACCTCATGAGCCGAATACTTGAAGAACCTTCCTGTATCGTAAGAAAGAGAAACAAGATATTCGAGAGTTTGAGAGAAGCGTGTTTGCCCATCCGATAGGGTACGATGGGACCTCCGGTACTCCCTAAGCATATCTCTAGTGAAAAAGCCATTTGTACGAGAAATTTCTTGTGTCCAATAAACACATATGAATCATACAATATATAGAAGAACATATAATAACCATATAAGAGCGATATAAGATAAAAGAGAACATATGAGAACCATATAAGAATCTTTTAAGAATCTTCTCACAAGCTTCTTATATGGTTCTTCTATTTCCTTAGATACCTGATATAGTTTTTATATAATTCTTACATGGTTCTTGTATGTTTTTATAGAGCTTGTACGATTTATATGTGTTTGTTGGACACAGAAATGTCTCATACGAAGGATATTTTTCACTAGGAATGCGAGTCTTCTGTGGTAGCGCATGCGCGGTTCGAAGCGGAGGGCCCATCGTACAGTATCGGATGGGCAAACACGGTTCCCTAAAACTCCCTAATACCCCCCCCCCCCCCCCAAAAAAAAAAAAAAAAAAAAAAAAAGAAAGAAGCCTGTTTGCGAAGTGCGGACAGTCCATTGGGGTCAGCGTTTTGGGGTCGACGCTAAATGAAACTGCCCACAAAGAGTTACTTCCCGTAAAGCTCGGGTTTTTCTCGTGCAAGGACCGTTCCGATTCCTAGTTTTTCGGTTTTCCACGATTTTAAGAAAACGCGATCGGGGGATAATTATTGGTGTTTATCGGTATTCACCGAAAGCACTGAACCCTAATTATAGGTAACCGGCACTATGTGCGTCACCATGTCCTCGGCAAAAAAAAAAAAAAAAAAAAAAGAAAAAGCGATACATATTTACGCTGTGTCTATTTGCGAATTACAGAGCTCGACCTATACTCTGAACAACGAATGTACTGTGCCGGTCAGAATAATTTTTACCCGTTCGTCATAAATAACATCTCGTAAATGTGTTAGAGGCGCGAGAGGGAACATTCAGCTTTTCTTGCCCCTTGGGTCTCTTAGCTGCGACGTATTTCGGGCATCGGGAATCGAAGCAAGAAGGTGATCAGCTATAGTTGACAGCCAAATATTGAACACCCTTACTGTATTTTGGGGCTTAATGTGGGATAAAATAAGGTTACGGGACTATTAGGCGAATTAGGGGGGGGGGGGGGGGTGGGGTACGTTATTTTGTGTCTTACTGAGGGGCGCAGGAATACGTACAGTGTAATCAGGAGCGTAGAGAATTCACGAATGCCCTTTTTACTTGGTTTCTAGTGTTGGGCGATGGGCTGCAGATCAATGTACGAGAATGCGTCACCAGCCTGGACCCACCCCTGTCTCCGGTTCAAATAGGAATGCTGTGAGTGAGATACAAAACTTGTAGGAAGATACGAAGGAACTTGACAGCGCAGTCTTTTTCGCGAAGGTTACCACACTGAACTAAAATATATATTTAAATATTTTTGGGTTTGAATTCTACTTTGTGTATGTCGCGCAACTAAACAAACATTTCAGTAAATAGATGAGGGCCGAATGCTCGAAACATAATTTTCGCGGTTAAAGTTTTGTAAATAGACAGAAATAGTTTTTATCCGCTTAAATATTTCTGCCTTTTTACCATGTGCGCCCCCAGTAGGTCCAGTGCCCAATCGAAATCACGCATTTCGTACAGCAATGCGTCAGTCCGACTACGCTTGGTAACACTCAATCGGTTATTGAACGGGAAAATTTGAGACTTATCGCAACGTCCATGCACAGCACGTGCTAAAAGCATTTCCAACCCAGGTAAGTGACTGTGACGGACATTGGCAGCATGATCTGGCGAAAGGACTACCGTAAGCTTAATCAGGTCACGAGCCAGAAGAGCAGGCGCCAAATGGCTCGAGGGGCTGCGAGAACAAGAGCAAGATCTTACTTGACCCTCATGAAAAGCTACACGAATATATTACCCCCCAAAAAAATGGGTGTTGTCCGTTACAAAAGGTAATTCACCAACGATAATAAATCGAGGAAACTTTTCCTTATTATCTCCTAGCACAACGGAAAAGAAGCGATAATCTGCAAACTCAGTGCGGCGGCAAGGTGATATCGGACGCACGCTGGAATTGTTTTCATCAGCTATTTCAAAAAGGAATCAAAAGACAACTATTGTCTTTCTTGCGAGACTTAAGTCGTTTCCTCTTTGCCGCACAAGTGTTGAAATCCACCGGCGAGCCAAAAACCTTTGTGATATGCGTATAAGCAGCCAAGATACCTCTCTCGCTACCTATGTATGGGTAGAGAAGCGCGTTCGCTAAAATACTGCCTGATTTTAAACTCACGAATGTGTAAAACATTTTTAATTGGTCGATAACACGTGTCTAGCAGAAAGCTGTGACGTCACATTCAATCAGCAGCCGAGAAAGCTCTTTCTTTCACGAAGGACCAAACCCACAGCCAAGGGTCCTAGCTGACATGATGCACGTGGCCACTCAATTATTTTTTTTTTTTATAACGATGACGAAAGTCGATTTGTGTTTTTATTGTCTCTTTATGTAATTTTGATGCACTAAAAACAGAATACATCCAAGTTTTTTTTTTTTTTTTAAATACATTGAACATTCAGGAGAGACTAGGGTCACTATGTATTAAATGGGTACTCCGGCTTTTGTGTTCGTGGTCTCCGAATTTTCTGGAAATTTGCTAAACACATATACAAATATCGCTGAAATAACATCCCAAATATCAGGTCAAAATAAATTTTGTTCGAGAAGTTCATTGAATTTACAATATTAGGTCCTCACCATATGTTTTTCAAGCAGAAAGTCTCTACTGGCAACAACGAAAAATTGACTCCAGCAGCAGGCAGAAGTTCACCCTTCGGAGTGTGGAGCATGTTCCCAACTGATTTTAAGCAGTTTCATGATGTCAAATGAATGCTTTGTAAGCTCGCTCCAGTACTCGTGCGCCAGCATAAGAATAAAAACTTGGCATAGTCTAGTTCTTAGACTGCCTTCTCGACTAGCAACCCTGCCTACCACTGACGTCACGACACTGAAAAGTGCGGGTAAATCAGAATATTGGTTTTTGCCTCATTTTCATTTGCCAATTTTGTAATAACTATTCTGAATTTCGTTATACTGAATAGCTTACCGGAAAGAGTAAAGGGCGGGGATTCAGAAATTATGGTCAGTTGGAGTAGCTCAGAAAATTGCCGGAGTAGCCCTTTAAAAGCTCGAAAATAATTGTATAGTCAGTTTGAACAGAGTTTGTTAATGCGCATCCTCCTCCTTGTGCGCTTGACTAGGGACAATCAGTGTAACTCATTCTTGACGCAGGGAAGACTTATCGCGGCGTGGCAATAAAGTCAGTAGAGTGTTCTTCAAAAAAATGTCTTCGCAAGAGGTACAGCCTTATTGAAAGTCGGACGCATATTCCATAATGTAATTAATGCAAAGGTGCAAGCAAGCTACAAAATAATGACAAAAATAATTCCTTCAAATCTCCAACACAGATAGGTGACTGAGGCACGACCGAAAAAACAACAAAAAGGCTGTTGTTGGTCTTACACTGGTGGCAGATGATAAACCCCGTTTGCTCTACTGACGTCTAACTACTGGTTAGCTTAGTTGGTGAAGCGCTCCACTGGAAATGGAGAGGTCTGATATTCAATACCATGAACAGGCGGATTTTTTTCGGTTGCGCATCAATCACTTAGCTGTGTTGGAGATTTACATTTTTCCTTTGTCTCCCTTTTTCCCCTTCTCCACGGATTATTTTCCTCATTCTTGTCAAGTTCGCTTGTACCTTTGCATTAATTACATTACATCATAACCTTAACATGCAGGCCGTTCACACTTGTTGTTGACTGGTGGCAGCTGATAAAACCGTTTGCTCCACTGATGTCCAATTCCGGGTTAACTCAGTTGCTAGAATGCTCCAGTGGAAATGGTGAGGCCCCTAGTTCGATACCAGGACCAGGCGGATTTTTTTCGGTCGCGCGTCAGTCGCCTAGCTGTGTTGGATATTTCTCTTGGTCATTTGCCCACTTGTTCCCCTTCTCCACGGATTCTTTTTGGCATATTTCTTATTGTTTGACCCTTTTTGAGCGAGTTTATTATTATTGTTGGACATAATTCAGTGCAGATACCGTCAATCCAAAATGTGTTTTAACCGTATGTATACGTGAAATCTTAGTTCTAGACTTAGGCTGATATTAGGAGTAAGTGATTTCACGTTATTTATTTGTTTATTTATTTATTTCGTTACCATAAAGGCCAAAGGCATTACAGAGGGGTGCGGGTTACAATAATGCCGCGGAGCGCAGCTGACCTAAGTAGGCAACGCGTCCGCGGCCTATCCGTTATCGCGCTTGCCTTCCATGCGGGAGGCCAGGGTTCGATTCCTGGCCGCGTCTACACATTTGTGTTGAGGCTGTAATGTGATGTTCTGGTAAATTCGATGACCGTCTTGCTAATTCGAGGTTAGAATGTTCTACGCACCGAACCTTCTACGCCGAATGTTCCAGAAGCCCACGCGTGTACAAAAGGGGCTCCGCCTGTCAAGCCGAGTCAGTCTCGCCCAAGCGCTCGATCCTGCGGTTTCGCCGACATCGACGCCCGCAAAGCTCTGCTGTTTCCTTCTGTTCCCTTTTTGTTTTGGGCACAAGTTCGCCCCAATAAACGTTTAGTTTCTTCAGTTATCATCGCCTCATCAATTGTCATTTGTAACATTTTGGTGGAGGTGCGAGGTGCGCATGTCCGTTCAGCGCACCCCTACGAGGGCCCGCAGTGCAAGTATGGCCCCAAGCCCCCAAAGACCCAACGAAGAGAGGACCGAGACCCGATCAGGCCTCCGAAACCTAGGCCTACCCCCGGAACTTGGACCACTGCCGGACGGAACAAAGAAGCTAGCGAAGCCGACGATGAACACCACGTCGCAGCCAGACGGAACGCCACCGACGTCTATTGTCTACGTGCAGGCCCCACCAAGGACGCCGCCGAATTTCAGTGGCAATCTTCATGAAGATTTGGACGACTGGTTTGCCCAGTACGAACGCGTCGCACGGTTCAACAAATGGGGACCTGAGCAGAGCCTGCGAAATGTCTACTTCGCTCTGGAAGGCACTGCACGCACCTGGTTCGAGAACCACGAAGCGTCAATTTCGTCATGGCAAGGATTACAGGTGGAGCTTCGACGCACTTTTGCCAGCCAGCAGCGACGTCAGCGGGCCGAAGAACTTCTTCAAGCAAGAAGCCAAGGGCCAAACAAGAGCGTCACAAGTTGCGTCGAGGACGTTCTCCGCCTCATGACCCGCAGCCGACCCAAACGCTCCTGAAGAGAAGAAGCTGTAGTTCCTGATACTAGGAGCGAAAGAAACCATCTTCGGAGGCCTTGTGCGGAACCCGCATATCACCGTCCAAGACTTGATCACCGAGGCAACAAACATCGAACGTGCCCTTCAAGCACGCGCCTCCCACTATCAGAGACTTCCTGGCTTCGCTGCCTTCTCGCTGTACAGCAGCAAGAACCCGGACATACGCGAGATCACCCGGGACGTCGAACGGGAGGAAATCAAGAAGCTCCTGCCTGCTACCCACCAGCCAGCTTCAGTGTCAATAGCCGAAGTTGTCCGCGAGGAGGTGCAGGGGGCCTTCCGACCTGAGGCTCCTGCTTGCGTAGCAGCACCCGAGGAGCCCTCTTTGACCTACGCCGCGGTAGCTCGGAGACCGGCGCCAGCTGCCCAGCAGTATTCAACGCCACTTCGACGTGTCCTACCAGACCCAAAGACTTTCCGACGTCGGGATGGGCAACCCCACCTCGTCCGCACTGAACAACCGGCGCCAAGAAAGACGGATGTTTGGCGCACGGCCGGTCGATGACCGCTGTGTTATCACTGCGGCGAGGCCGATCACTTCTACCGGAGGTGCCCGTACCGACAAATGGGCCTGCGAGGCTTTGCGCCGAGCGACCCGCGACCCCGCCTTGGGGAGCGACCAAGGGACATCGAGGAGTACCTCCGATGACCCTTGTCCCCGGTGCCGACTCCACCCCGAGGTTCCCGTTCGCCTTCGCCTCGACGTGCGCTTTCGCTCTTCCGCCTTTTTCGTCGGGACAGCCTGTCGCCCCTATCTCGTCGGGAAAACTAAGTGCAGCAACGCCTGGAGGTGGCGTTGCCAAAGACGACCGAAGCAAAGATCCTTTACGAACCTCGGAGGGCCCCCACTCAAACACCACCAGAGACCGAAACGACGCTCCTGCAACGGCGAATAATAAGCTACACGTCGTTATCGACGGCCACGACGCGTCGGCCCTCGTCGACAATAGAGCAGACTACTCCGTCCTGAGTGGGAGGCTCTCTCGCCGCCTTCGAAAAGTGACGACGCCGTGGGAGGGGCCGCAGATACGAACTGCTGGAGGACACCTCATTACGCCTGTCGGGAGGTGCACTGCTCGAGTTCGAAATCCACGGTGAGACGTGCCCTGTCAAGTTCGTCGTTCTGCAAGACTGTTCGAGGGACGTTATCCTCGGAACGGAACCTCGGAGCAAACAGGCTGACGCTATGAAAACCTGCTCCACCAACGGAGGAACACCAAGCGACGTCATCCGCGGTACGAGTCCTCGCAAACCACGTGAACTTACCGCCGCGGTCGAGTGTTTTCGTACCCGTCGGGGTCGATGAGACTTTCTGTGGCGACTTTCTGCTCGAAGGAGGCCTCCAGTTGCTTCTAGGAAGAGGAATCGGCATCGCAAGAGGCGTCGCGGAGCTCCAAGACGGACACACTCTCGCACTCGTAAGGAACTTCCGACTGGAGGCCCAGCACCTTACGAAAGGCACCGCCGTGGGTCACGCCGAGGAAATCCCGGACTCAGGCGGAATCGCCAGGAATATCAGAAGACCTCCCTTCGTGGCCACCCAATACAACGCCGCCATCGCGGTTTGACATCGACCCAACCCTGCCTACCCCACAACGACGATAACTCAGTGACATTCTCGCCGAGTTCAATGAGTGCTTCTCCACGTCTTCAAAGGTGCGCCAAACGACCGTTGCGAAACACCGAATTGTCACTGAAGACAACGCGCTTCCTGTTCATCGGTCGCCGTACCGTGTCTCTGTGAAAGAGAGAGAAGTCATCCAGAAGCAGGTCCAAGAAATGCTCGATGACGACATTGTCCAGCCCTCAAGCAGTCCGTGGGCTTCACCGGTAGTCCTGGTGAAAAAGAAAAAGGGGACTCTTCGGTTCTGCGTGGGATATCGCCGACTGAACGCCGTAACAAAAAAGGACGTCTATCCGCTGCGACGCATCGACGATACCCTGGACCGGCTGCGCCACGCCTGATACGTTTCGTCGATGGACCTGAAAAGTGGGTACTGGCAGATCGAGGTCGACGAACGAGATCGTGAAAAGACTGCCTTCGTCATGTCGGACTGGCTGTACGAATTTAAAGTGATGCCGTTCGGACTGTGCACAGCACCGGCGACGTTCTACGTTCTAGCGCGTAATGGACACCGTTCTTTCCGGCTTGAAATGGCAAAGTTGTCTCGTCTATCTCGACGACGTCGTGGTATTCGCAAGCGACTTCGACGCGCACCTGAGACGTTTGCGAGCCGTGCTACAGGCTATCCAGAATGCCGGACTGACACTGAAGCCGTCGAAATGTCGGTTCGCTTACGGCGAGCTCAAATTCCTGGGCCATGTCGTGAGTGCGCAGGGTGTAAGCCCTGATTCTGCAAAGACAGCCGCTGTTGCCGAATTTCCGAAGCCATCATACAAGAAAGCCATCAGAAGATTTCTTGGGCTCTGCGCTTACTACAGACGTTCCGTTCGCGATTTTTCCAAGATTTCTGCCCCTATCACGCATCTGACGAAGGATGACGTGAACTTCCAGTAAGGAGAGGAGCAAGAACAAGCGTTCAACGAACTGAAGGAAAGACTCCAGTCGCTCCCTATCCTCGGACATTTCGATCCATCAGCGGAAACAGAAGTTCACACGGACGCCAGCAACGCCGGACTCGGCGTGGTACTCGTCCAAAAAGAAGACGAAGCAGGGAGTGTGATCGCTTACGCAAGCCGGGCACTGTCCAAGGCAGAGCAAAATTACTCAACAACCGACAAGGAATGTCTTGCTGTCGTCTGGGCGTTAACCAAGTTCCGCCCGTACCTGTACGGGATACCGTACTGCGCTGTCACGGACCACCACGCTCTCTGTAGACTCGCCAACCTCAAGGACCCGTCAGGACGCCTCGCTCGCTAGAGCCTTCGACTGCAAGAATTCGACGTGACCATTGTGCACAAGTCTGGCCGCAAGCATAATGACGCCGATTGTTTGTCTAAGGCCCCAGTCGAATCTTCTCCCGACAGCACCGACGACGACGATGACGCCCGTTTTCTCGGAGCAATTACAGATACCGACATGGAAGCACTTCAACGAGACGACCCGGAACTTCGCGCCGTGATCGACCACCTCGAAGGTCAAGGAAGTTCCGCTCCGCGATTTTGGGCCCGAGACTTGTCAAGCTTCGTTTTGCGGCGAGGCGTGCTCGTCAAAAAGAACTTCGGAACCAGCAACACTGCCTGGCTGCTGGTTGTTCCTGCCAGCCTGCGTGAATGAATCTTTCAAGCATGCCACGATGACCCGGCGGCTGGACACTTTGGCTAAAGCAGGACGCTCTCCCGGATTCGTGAGATGTACTATCGGCCGAGACTTCCGAAAGCCGTCCATTTGTATACACGGTCGTGCCATGAGTGCCAACGACGTAAGAAGTCTCCGACGAAGCCAGCAGGACTCCTGCAGCCGATATCTGCCCCGACTACGCCCTTTTAGCAGGTCGGAATGAATTTACTTGGGCCGTTCCCAACATCGACGCAAGGAAACCGTTGGATTATCGTCGCGACCGATTATCTTAGACGATACGCCGAGACGAAAGCCCTTCCGTCAGGAACAGCGGTGGAAGTCGCCAAGTTTGTCGTCGAATCTATTCTCCATCGACATGGCGCCCCCGAAGTCTTGAAAACCGACCGAGGGTTATCGTTCTTGGCTCAGCTCACGCAAGAGATCCTTCGGCTCCGCTACACCAGCCATTGTCGGACCACCGCGTACCGTCCGCAGACCAACGGCCTAACGGAGCGGCTCAACAAGACGATCGCCAACATGATCTCCATGTACGTCGACGTAGAGCACAAGACGAGGGACAAGGTATTACCATACGTCACGTTCGCCTACATCACCGCAGCTCAAGAAGCAACCGGGTTTACACCATTCGAGCTGGTGCATGGCAGAAAAGTGACGACCATGCTGGACGCGATGCTGCCCCATGAGCCAGTGGATGACGGATGCGACGATGCCCATGCGGTCAGTCAGAGAGCAGAAGAAGCACGCCAACTAGCCCGCCTTCGAATTCACGATCAACAGCGTGCCGACGCTCGCCGGTACAATCTTCGCGGCCGCACCGTCCACTTCCAGCCCGGAGACAGAGTGTGGGTGTAGACACCGATTCGTCGCCGCGGTCTCAGCGAAAAACTGCTGAAGCGTTACTTTGTGCCTTACAAGATCATCCTACGCCTCGGAGATCTGGACTACGAAGTTCTTCCTGACGGAACACGACCATCGACAAGACGTCAGCCGCGACCCGAGGAGGTGCACGTCGTCCGGCTGAAGCCGTATTACGAACGATAGAGCTTTGCACTCTCGTCGACGAGTGAACTGTGAACTGTGAACTGTGGCTCGCGATTCTGCTCTCCTCTTGGTTGTGGATTTGTGTTTTTTCGGTTTGTGCCGCATCGGGATGATCAATTTTTTTAAAGGGGGGAGTAATGCCGGGAGCGCAGCTGACCTAGTAGGCAGCGCGCCCAGGGCCTAACTGTTATCGCGCTTGCCTGCCACGCAGGAGGCCAGGGTTCGATTCCTGGCCGCGTCTGCACATTTTTGTTGACGCTGTAATGTGATGTTCTTGTAAATTCGAGAACCGTCTTGCTCATTCGAGGTTAGAATGTTCTACGCACCGAACCTTCTACGCCGAATATTCTAGAAGCCCACGCGTGTACAAAAGGGGCTCCGCCTGGTAAGCCGCGTCAGTCTCGCCCCAGCGCTCGATCCTGCGGTTTCGCCGACATCGATGCCCGCGACACTCTGCTGTTTTCTTCTGTTCCCTTTTTGTTTTGGGCACAAGTTCGCCCCATTAAACGTTTAGTTTCTTCAGTTATCATCGCCTCATCAATTATCATTTGTGACAATATCTAAAACACGGTAAAAAACAGCAAAACATAAAATACTGTAAAGTAGTTAGGGATCTTAAAAAAAAAGTTATTACCGGCAGTTCAAAAATCTTCGTTATAGGAAATTTTGGTGTGTCCCTTAAAAGGTGATTTCACACTAATAAAGTGTGGTGAAATAATTATTTGTTAATCTTATGTGTGCGACAAGACGAGATGCCAATTTTATGATAGTGCTTGAAACTAAGAGGGTCTTGTTAGTAGCCTTTTATTAAGAATCTATTTGTCATAATATATCTTATGAAACAAGCAAACACAAAATGTTTTCTACGCTGTGAAAAAAGCGGTAATAAAAGGGAAATTTTTATTCCGAAACACTTGAGGTACGATGGTAGTTAGAAAGTATGAAACGACATCCGCGGTTTTGTATGGCTTCCAATCTAATATAAGTAATTTCTTATTATTTTCCCAAAAGAAAGTTGCATACTCCTACTTTGTACGAACTAGGGTTTCAAAAAGATAAATTTTATTGAGCTCGAAGCGGCATAAACATTACTCCGAGGATAGCCAAGCATGAGATTAAAGGATTATTTACAAAATAATCGACGTGAAGCTTCCAGCAAATGTTACACGACACGTGCACACCGATATATGATGTCTCAAAAGGAATATTGCTCAGTTGGTTAAAGAATGTATAGTGTCAAGAAGAGAAACAAGCATATATTTACACCCTTTGGTATTCACTTTCATGTTCCATAAAGTGCAGCACTGGAAACACGGATAGTATTGCACTGTAGAAGAGTCATGAAATAATCACAGTCGTCGGCAAAAAAAGACTGACGTATGAACATATACAAGAGGGCAGGTCGTCGATGTAGATGAGAAAACGTAATGGCTCCAGGACGGATCCTTGAGGTACGACTAAACCAAATGGTGAAGAGTGAAAATAAATATTGTTAGCTGTCACAAATTAAGACCGGTTATTCAGAAACGAGGGCCAGCGCAAGAACCTTAACATTCAAATTATATTTGCTTAATTAAAAAAAAAGTTGTTTGCGAAATACTTTATCGAATGCATTTGAATAATCAAGGAATAAGCAGTCAGTCAGAGAACCATGGTCAAGACTGGGATGTAGATTATATAGAAAAATAAAACCCAAGTCTAGCAATAAAATGACTAAATTACTTGCAAAATTTATGCTGGGTAGAATAAAAAAAACAAAACAAAAAAAACTTCTAAGAAGCATACAAGATGAGGTAAATTACATGTTCAATGATTTTACATTAATCGATTGTGAGTTTTACGGCTTAAAATGTTGTAGGGCAATAATTGCCACCCGAATTGTGTAAGGGAATCCCCCTCCCGGCCTTCCAATCCTCCGCTTTGCAACGTACCGAGGGTTTGCTGAAATAATTTTGTCAGGATTATAAAGCTGCACATTTTTGTATTAATCATAAACTTAGAGTGTATGTTTTCAACATCCGAAGATGATGAAATCTCAGGTTTTTGAATCAATATTTCAATACCTACCCTGTCAATAAAAATTCGATTCATTGGACAAAACTCAAAATTGAAATAATTAGGATAAGTAGTACTCTCGTTATTAAAGAACTGAAAATGAATACGGTATTAGGAATGCTGGCGCATTCGTCACTAGAAATCGCCATGCTATTTGAAGTTCAAAGGTATACAGACCCATTATAGTTTTTGTTTACAATACTACAGACATTTTTCTGATAATTTAACGTCATAGTAGACAAAGTAAGATTAAAAATTAACTATAGTGTTTCAGAATATATCACGTAAAACTGCGTCGGCAGAATCCTGTCCGAGGCATAAGGTCACTAAGTGGCAATTACGTTTTGGGATGATTAGGTTCTTAACAATTTAATAACAAAATATCTTTTGATTCCTCTAACGTGGTCATAATCAAAAACATACAGCCGCACTCTCCACAAATCTAACATATTTCTCTCTCTCTGTCTCTCTCAATATATCAGGGACTAGTTGGCAGATTCAAAGTAGGAAAGCGCTGCGCTCTTCCCATCAAATAATAAAAAGAACAATATGATTTTTTTTTCTAGGTTGTATATAAGATTAGGGGACGGCAAAAAGAGAAAGAAAATAGATTATGTAGAAAATGGTTGGACCATCAAAGTGCATGCTGGGATTGCTGTTACGCAAACATCACCTGTTCAGTTCTTCGCTCATAAAATTTGAAAGCAAGCACCTAAGCCGAGACGCTGTTTCTTCTGCCTGCGCTGCATTACGTGCTGACAGCGAATTCGCAGTTCCAGTATTCTGTTTTGTGCTTCAATGATATCGCGAGAGTGTAATTGTATGCGCTTATAACCATTTTATGTCATACTAGTTGTTGACGCAAAGACTCAACAAATGAAAAATGTACTCCTCCGTTAAGAGTTCAGACTCGAGGTTTTAACAGAACACTGGAAAACACTGCATGTTCCAATAATGCCTATAGTGAAATTATCATAGTCTCCGAGAGAGAAAAAATGCAGGGCTTGTCTTAATAAAATTACGCTTCGTGCTTATCTTTTCGATCATCTTATTGGACACTGTCACTATCTCAAAGCCTCCAACAAGTGTGGAAATAGTCGTGTTTTTTATTCTCCCTCTGACTTCATTTGTTTTCGAAAATTTACCCCTCCTAATCCACATTGAGCTTGTATGTAATATTTAAGGATCATAGAGTTTAACATACAACAACATTCAATGTGTTTCACCTAACTTGTGACAAGACTTAAAAGAAAGCTCGAACCACCTAGATATTCATCTCTGTCCTATCAAGCAAGACAAACAATTTTTTGTGATGTGTAAAACTGCTTAAATAACGGAAAACCATTCTTAAAATTTTAAATTTTAGTTTGTAAGGAAACCTTACAATACGAAAGTTGTAAAGCGTCTTCAGAATCATTCTATTGCGTCGTTTCCAATGAACTTGCGCGTGTGCGACAATGTCCTTCTCTTGCATCTAAGAAAGCGCGCAAAAATTAAAGACAAATCGCACTTGACAAAGTTCATTGATTATGAGGTCCTTAATAGTGATGTTTACTAGCGGGATGTCAGGTAGATTCCTTTTTATTCTCGCACGTCTTTTTTTTGCATAAAACAAAAAAAATTAGATTCACGAAGGCTACATTTATATAAACGTCGCGATGAGATGGTTATTAACATTTTTTTTTGTATTTAATGGTTTGAGCAAAAAACAAATATTTTAAAGGTAGCAAACTAGTTTGGTTAATTAGTAAGTTTGGACAATCGGAAAGCATGTCTTTATTAAATTTGAAAGATAGAGCGTTGGTTGGACAAGCCCGGCGTGTACCAGTATTCTTCAAGCCTTGGTACAAGTTAGCTGCAACACCTCGTAAAAAAGGTTTATTGCGCCAAAGCAGTTTCAAACTATACATATACCCCTTATTACTAGATACAATTTTAAAACCGAGTTCAAACTGGTAAGAACTTAAAAATATGACAGAGTTGCAAATATAGTTTTGCCTTCCAAAACTGGCGTTTGTGTTAAAGCGGATTTTTAGATAGTCATTGTATAGCGAAACCTCAACCTGCAAATCCCAAGTTTTGTAGAAAAATCGCGATTTGCGTATTTTTTGTATATATATATATATATAGATATAAACATAACAAAACAAAAAGAACGTAACCTAATGTTTGGATGGCGATCTTGAAATGAATCGTGAGTAAGACTACTACATTTCCGATATTAAATTGGTTTCAGCGTCTTTCACGGACTCATCGGACTGCTAGTGATATTGGGGAGCAGCGTGGACCTCTATCTTTCTAGTCGCAAGGAAAGCCGAGGACGCGGTGAGTTGTTTGTCGTAATCGGGGTTAACCCGGACGGTTGTTGGACGTCCGACCTCCTAAGTCGTAACTAAGTCTAAAGATGGGTTTGTGTCTCAGGAGGCGGTAAAGTGCCCGCAGCTAAACGCTCAGGCACAAGCTGTGCGGAGGTACGGCTAACTATCATTCCCCAAGGTATGTTGCCAACCCAGTGACGGTATCTGGCTGGGTTCACAGAATGCCGCGTCGGCGGAAGTAGAGACAACCAACTCGGGTTTCTTTTTGATTCAGACGATGAATTGGTAGGGACGAGCTGCTCATTTTCATTCCAGTGTCTCCATGTGCACGCTGGGCGTTCACGCCCAGGCAGTGGTGTCATTTCGCGACTGTTGAGTACTGTAGGACAGGAATCTTCAAATGTTGCGGCTAAGGGGAAGGATTAGCGATATGTCGCAGTCTCGAGCGCTAAAAAATAAAGAGTAATTATTAAAAAAAAGAAAATAAGTAAACAAACCTAGATAAGCCTTTAAACAGAAATTATTATTTCAGTAAGGTTTAAAAAAAAAACATAAGATAGATTAATACATATATTTCAAAATGAAGTTTATCGAACTAACTTGAAGTTTATTGAATTGAAGCAATTAGTGGTCGAAGTGCTTTATCTTCTATCTAGCAGGAATAGATATTGACGCTATCAAGCCTGACAGTGGCAGCAGTATTGAGTGTAGAGGTGAAATAGAAGGGAGGGGACATCGGGATAACCTCTCAGCATCAAGATGTTTAATGCCAGATGGGCATACAACTGTAAATTCGAATTCCTGTAGTTTCAGAAACCATCGGGCAAGTCGTCCCGACGGATCCTTGTTGGAACGCAACCAGCAAATTGCGTGGCGATTGGTTACTACCCGGAAGGAAGAACCGTAGAGCTATGAGCGAAACTTTGAAAGTGCCCAAATGACGGCCAAGCACTCTTTTTTTTTCTGGTAGAAACGTTTCTTTCCAACTTGGTAAGAGTACGACTGGCACACGCGATGACGCGCTGTGTGTCGTTGATGACCTCAGCGAGGACCTCATTGCCATAGCCGCTTTCGTTGCTTCTAATTAATGCGAAAGCATAAAGGCCCGTTCACACTCTTGCGACCTCTTAAACCTGGGTTCCTTAAAACTTCTTGAACCAGAGGACACACTGGCATTGTGGCGCCATCTATGCGGTGACCCTGGAACTGCCTTTCACAAGAGCGAAGGTTTTGCGGGATTTCCGAGGTCAAATGTGCGTAATAACCATAGAAAGGCTCGTTTATAACATTGACAAAAGTTTTTCGAGCCACGAAAGAAAGGATAATGCGCGAGAGAAATAAAAAAATATGCCGGACCGCCGAGTTTACACTGCTACCCAATAGATGGCGCCAGTGTGTCCTCTGGTTTAAGAAGTTTTAAGGAACCCAGGTTTAAGAGGTCGCAAGACTGTGAACGGGCCTTTAACTGTGCCATGGAGCGAAGCCGGCGTTGTCTGTAGCAGCGAAAAACAGCACCTAAATTTCTATCGGCTGAGCGAAACGGCACCTAAATTCGGCACCTAAATTCCCACTGGCTGCGACGCGTCATGTGGCTCCATAGCAACGGCGTCATCGTTGCTAAGGGGACCGCCGAGTTTACACTGCTACCCAATAGATGGCGCCAGTGTGTCCTCTGGTTTAAGAAGTTTTAAGGAACCCAGGTTTAAGAGGTCGCAAGAGTGTGAACGGGCCTTTAACTGTGCCATGGAGCGAAGCCGGCGTTGTCTGTAGCAGCGAAAAACAGCACCTAAATTTCTATCGGCTGAGCGAAACGGCACCTAAATTCGGCACCTAAATTCCCACTGGCTGCGACGCGTCATGTGGCTCCATAGCAACGGCGTCATCGTTGCTAAGGGGACCGCCGAGTTTACACTGCTACCCAATAGATGGCGCCAGTGTGTCCTCTGGTTTAAGAAGTTTTAAGGAACCCAGGTTTAAGAGGTCGCAAGAGTGTGAACGGGCCTTTAACTGTGCCATGGAGCGAAGCCGGCGTTGTCTGTAGCAGCGAAAAACAGCACCTAAATTTCTATCGGCTGAGCGAAACGGCACCTAAATTCGGCACCTAAATTCCCACTGGCTGCGACGCGTCATGTGGCTCCATAGCAACGGCGTCATCGTTGCTAAGGGGACCGCCGAGTTTACACTGCTACCCAATAGATGGCGCCAGTGTGTCCTCTGGTTTAAGAAGTTTTAAGGAACCCAGGTTTAAGAGGTCGCAAGAGTGTGAACGGGCCTTTAACTGTGCCATGGAGCGAAGCCGGCGTTGTCTGTAGCAGCGAAAAACAGCACCTAAATTTCTATCGGCTGAGCGAAACGGCACCTAAATTCGGCACCTAAATTCCCACTGGCTGCGACGCGTCATGTGGCTCCATAGCAACGGCGTCATCGTTGCTAAGGGGACCGCCGAGTTTACACTGCTACCCAATAGATGGCGCCAGTGTGTCCTCTGGTTTAAGAAGTTTTAAGGAACCCAGGTTTAAGAGGTCGCAAGAGTGTGAACGGGCCTTTAACTGTGCCATGGAGCGAAGCCGGCGTTGTCTGTAGCAGCGAAAAACAGCACCTAAATTTCTATCGGCTGAGCGAAACGGCACCTAAATTCGGCACCTAAATTCCCACTGGCTGCGACGCGTCATGTGGCTCCATAGCAACGGCGTCATCGTTGCTAAGGGGACCGCCGAGTTTACACTGCTACCCAATAGATGGCGCCAGTGTGTCCTCTGGTTTAAGAAGTTTTAAGGAACCCAGGTTTAAGAGGTCGCAAGAGTGTGAACGGGCCTTTAACTGTGCCATGGAGCGAAGCCGGCGTTGTCTGTAGCAGCGAAAAACAGCACCTAAATTTCTATCGGCTGAGCGAAACGGCACCTAAATTCGGCACCTAAATTCCCACTGGCTGCGACGCGTCATGTGGCTCCATAGCAACGGCGTCATCGTTGCTAAGGGGACCGCCGAGTTTACACTGCTACCCAATAGATGGCGCCAGTGTGTCCTCTGGTTTAAGAAGTTTTAAGGAACCCAGGTTTAAGAGGTCGCAAGAGTGTGAACGGGCCTTTAACTGTGCCATGGAGCGAAGCCGGCGTTGTCTGTAGCAGCGAAAAACAGCACCTAAATTTCTATCGGCTGAGCGAAACGGCACCTAAATTCGGCACCTAAATTCCCACTGGCTGCGACGCGTCATGTGGCTCCATAGCAACGGCGTCATCGTTGCTAAGGGGACCGCCGAGTTTACACTGCTACCCAATAGATGGCGCCAGTGTGTCCTCTGGTTTAAGAAGTTTTAAGGAACCCAGGTTTAAGAGGTCGCAAGAGTGTGAACGGGCCTTTAACTGTGCCATGGAGCGAAGCCGGCGTTGTCTGTAGCAGCGAAAAACAGCACCTAAATTTCTATCGGCTGAGCGAAACGGCACCTAAATTCGGCACCTAAATTCCCACTGGCTGCGACGCGTCATGTGGCTCCATAGCAACGGCGTCATCGTTGCTAAGGGGACCGCCGAGTTTACACTGCTACCCAATAGATGGCGCCAGTGTGTCCTCTGGTTTAAGAAGTTTTAAGGAACCCAGGTTTAAGAGGTCGCAAGAGTGTGAACGGGCCTTTAACTGTGCGATGGAGCGAAGCCGGCGTTGTCTGTAGCAGCGAAAAACAGCACCTAAATTTCTATCGGCTGAGCGAAACGGCACCTAAATTCGGCACCTAAATTCCCACTGGCTGCGACGCGTCATGTGGCTCCATAGCAACGGCGTCATCGTTGCTAAGGGGACCGCCGAGTTTACACTGCTACCCAATAGATGGCGCCAGTGTGTCCTCTGGTTTAAGAAGTTTTAAGGAACCCAGGTTTAAGAGGTCGCAAGAGTGTGAACGGGCCTTTAACTGTGCCGATGGAGCGAAGCCGGCGTTGTCTGTAGCAGCGAAAAACAGCACCTAAATTTCTATCGGCTGAGCGAAACGGCACCTAAATTCGGCACCTAAATTCCCACTGGCTGCGACGCGTCATGTGGCTCCATAGCAACGGCGTCATCGTTGCTAAGGGGACCGCCGAGTTTACACTGCTACCCAATAGATGGCGCCAGTGTGTCCTCTGGTTTAAGAAGTTTTAAGGAACCCAGGTTTAAGAGGTCGCAAGAGTGTGAACGGGCCTTTAACTGTGCGCTGGAGCGAAGCCGGCGTTGTCTGTAGCAGCGAAAAACAGCACCTAAATGTCTATCGGCTGAGCGAAACGGCACCTAAATTCGGCACCTAAATTCCCACTGGCTGCGACGCGTCATGTGGCTCCATAGCAACGGCGTCATCGTTGCTAAGGCGTGCGCCTTAGCAAAAAGAGGCCGCACTTGAAAAGAAGTTGAAATATATTGAATATGGATATTAATTTTGTATTATTTTTTCCACTTTCGAAATACGCGCATAAGCTATCCAAAGTATATCATAAATATTAATTAGAAAAGATTTTAGATACACCAAAATTATAATTCCTTCCCCCTCAAGATTCCATTTGTGTAATAAAAACCTTTGGATTTTGTTAGTAAATTGTGTCCCAGGGGTATTTGAAGGCACTACTAAATACATCCCACAACTACACATTAGAAACGAACACAAACACAAACACCATGACGCACTGAACACCTGAATCACAGTACCGTTGACTGCTCTAGAGCCTTGTATAGCCTACATATTAAAGGTAATCATTTGGCCGGTGACCACCTCTGCACTTATTCAGGTTCCAAGTATTCGATCTTCTCGGGAGTCTATAAAAAGGGAAACATTGTTTTGAAGTTCGTGAACGATATCTCTTACTAAAAAGCATTTGTAGAACTAATAATAATTCGGCGCAGTCGCTAAAACAATATCCACAAAAACGGCTCCTAGAGGAAATGTTATTGCTTCTTTGCATATCACCACTCAAGACGAAGCGAGTCAAAGCGGTTTCTTCACTTTAAAATAGTTATTTTGCTTTTCTTTACTAGTTGACTGCATATTATGGTCATTAACGTCACTATATTAAAGTCACTACTCACATCACGTACAATGGTGAGTATACACATTCAGTGAACTAACATTGTGCTAACACAACCACGCCAAACATATCTTCTCACAGCACTTGCTAAAGCTTTCCAGCACCAGCAAGTGTTGTGGTTGTAGTTTCCGAACCCCGTTTGTTACTGGTGTGCAAGAAACTCATTAGGTGTGCTCTTGATAGAAAAAAAAAAAAAAAACTATATCATAAACTGAGCTGATTTATCAGTGCAATGCTGCACAACTCAATTGACAAACTAATTGGCGAACTAATCAAATGTTCTTTTTAGACACTTCAGTGCACTCCACATCTGCTTGAAGTGAACTTCTGAGAGGCGAGCTTTTCAATACTTTTTGTAGTTTAAGTCAAACTACCAAAGTATTGCAGTCAAAAGATACTTAGAGTATAACACAACAGTATTTACGATTTCCAGGTATTTTAAGACTATTCTGCACATATTTCTGATCGCTGCATTTTTATTAGTGTTGGAGTATATTTTGCATGAAATAAATAAATATTTGAAGAAATCTATGTGAAAGGTATTTTGTGCCTACTAATTTAGTATTTACATATTTCAGAACGCATGAAGGGAACTTCAAATGTAGTTTAAATAAAGGTACTAAAAAAATTTAGAAATATATTTTAGTACTAAGTAAAAAAAAAAAATAAGAGTATATTTTCGGTCTATTTTTTGTGTACTTACAATTATAAACTGTTCTTCAAATGCACTTAAATTAGAATGTGGTATATTTCAAACGTCTTAGTTTTCGCTTAGAGCCAGCCGTACTGCTGGCGGCGCATCGGTAAAAGGGGGGGGGGGGGGGGGGGGCTGGGAATTCGCTGGCCTGACGTTAGGCCACCTATCGTTAGGCCTATAGTTACGCTCCGAGGTCTAACTTCTTCATCCGGTACCCGAAGCTAGGGTGGTGAGGATTATGAGAGGACACGTCACTTCAGCACGCGCCGCGCTGCGCTCTCGCAGTTGCCTGAACCAGCGCGCAGCAGTGACCAGCGAGCCAGTGCGGTCTGCGCGGCGCACCGCTGCACTCCCTGCCGAAGCTGCGGCTGCTTCTGCCCCTCTCGGAGTCGAGAATGCTTTCGCATTCATAACTCATAAGAAGTGATTAGATGTCCTCCGAAATTTTTAGTGTCATTTGAGTCCAATGAAATGGCCGAGGATAAGAGCAAATTATAGTTTTCTTGAGTGCGGCAAAATAATCGTTCTGGGCCGGTATCTAGTTGAATGGAACCCCAGTGCGGAGCAACCGGTTAAGTGCACTCTTACAAAAAAGTGCATCTATACTCCTACCTAAAGGGAGGAACGGTCTTGTAACCTATCATCCTCCATAAAGGCAGAAACCTTTGTCCCTAAAGCAGGGGAGCAAAAGTTCCTCCGTCGCCTGCGTCTCATTATGGCGGCCTTGAATGGAGCAGTTCGAGCTCAATAAGGCTTGACGAGGACGCTGCGTCTCTTGCACGGGACGAGAGGCAGCAGCAATTAAGAGCGTAACACGAGCTTTCCGATAACTGAGTTTATTTCCCTAGCCAGCTTCTGCCCGCAGGCAAAGAGACTTCCGTTTCAAAAGCAGTTACTCAGTCTTCTCGTCGTCAGCACTGTGATGTTAAACGGAGACAACCGATACCCAGTTACTTCGCGCACTTTACGTCTTAGCTTTGCTGTCCCTCGAGTCACAATTCCTTAGTCAACCGTACATCACAAAGGAATGGTAAACCAATTCGCCAAACCAAAAGCCGCTCTTAAAGGAACAAACTCGAAGCCGCTGTTGCAGTGTAACCAGAAATTATCGCGTAGCGTGAAAGAAGGTTAAATCGCTTGCCACCAGGTGGCAGGGTCAATCAGAGTAATTTAGAGTTCCTGTATAGGCTCCCTACGGGAGCCAGAGTTGCGCGTTTGATTCCACATGCCGCGTGCCGCCCTCGCCGCTATTCGCCGAGATCCGATCACGTGAGGAGCCGTATCAAGTGTCGTGCAGCAAAGTAGACGTTGCACGTGCCCCGGCGTACGTTCCCAGGCTTTTGAGCCCGCCGCGCGCCTCGAACGCGCGGCGCTGCTATTCGCCGAATTCAGTCACGTGAGGAGCTGGATCCACATGCCATGCGTGAAGGCGCAACTCTGGCTCCCGTAGGGAGCCTATATAGGAACTCTAGAGTAATTGAAGGTCCCGCGATAAAATTCACGCTTACAAGTACCGCCAGCCATTGTTGTGGAAACGCGCGAGACACGTGCCACGAGCGGGTGCTCCACCGCCATTCGCTTCCAAGGGCTGCGCGAGACATGGGCCTCGTGCACTGGCGCATTTGACGCTACTTGCAAGACAAACGCAAACACATCTAGGGGCTTTAGAGTAATTTTATTTAGCTAGGCTTGGTGGCGCTAGGTAACGCCCAATTCATGTTCTACAAAAAATATTTTTGTTTGCTTCAGCCACCATTGGGCTTCGGGACCTTCGGGAACCTTTAATATACAGACATTTAGATACATTACTCATACTGCATGCATCAGCTGAGCGTATACATTCAGCGCATACACATACACGGCACACACATCAATACAACATCACACGAACCGGATCACTACTTCCCAGCTTTGCGTTTCCGTTTTTTATACTGGTCGATTTGAACGTACAGAATTTCTCGGTGAGCGCCTATGCATTAAAAAATATTTCCCACATGTTGATTTTTCTTTTAGCGATGTCTTTCCTCTGAGAATATTTTGAACGGCTCAGGGGATGAAGCTCTTAGTAAAAAGTAAAAGCTCATGCCGTAATTATTGGAAAGCCGCTCCAATTCGGTTCCAAGCAACGCGGTTGTTTCTCCGTATGGCACGTCGTAGCCAGTATTTATATTGTAGTATTTGTTTTTCTATTTGTGCTGTTCGTATGCGGCTGCAATTGTCTTCTTGAAATGATCTCTGTAGAGCGGATATTCACTCAGCTGGAAGTGATGCTTCACGGGCAGAGAAAACGCTTTTCGATCAACTTGAATGCAGTCAAAGCCGCGAGTTGTGGCAGGTATGTACGGAGCTACGCCGTGGCGAGCTCGAAAACCTCTAGCGCTCATTTTAGCGCGCCGCTTTGAGGGCAGTTTCTCCAGGAACCGTAGTATATTTAAACAATAATAAAAAACAAAAAGAAAACAATAGCTTTTTTTATTTCACTGACCATTTTTTCTAAATGCTTAATTTCTAAACTGTATATATACGTACTTTCCGTCATATTTTTATACTGTTGAGTCCTTTCCCCAGAGCGCAATAGCTCTCGGGGAGGAGACAACCAACAGTCACATTGGCCACTGTACGATAGCGGTTCAGACCAGCGTTCCAACATGACTATCCGCACGCCGATCAAGTGCACCTAATCCCTCAAGTAGTCTTAAACTCTTTAACGTAAAGCGGAATGTCAACCTGCGACACCCGCCCCCTCCAATCATGGCCCGACCAGCAGCATCAATGCCCGACAGCTCATCTTGTTGTTACATGACTGATACGCGAACACAGGGTCACATCGGCAATAATTTCAGTGTACTGTTCACAACACACAATACGATCATAGCGATGTTCCTCCTATGTTGCTGACACGCAGAAATACAGAACCACGCTGACTGCCGGTTCGCACTCCCGGCATCGGAAAACAGAACCGAACTCAGCACAGAAGGCACCTAGGCACCCGGCTGCAAAACCTGCCTGTCTTGGACGCAGTTCCTGCGATTTTCATAACGTCGTCAACGTCCACACAACCACTGTAGACACATCGTTCCGCGTGGTCCGCACGGTTCCGCATGAGTTCCGCAATCCGGAGATGGCCATCTTAGCCCAGTATACGTAGCGCTGCTGGCACTGCTCCGGAACTTCGCTGTTTCTAGCGGCTTCGTTTGCTCGTTTGATAAAATTAGTGGTAAAAACGTCAATGCCACCGAAATGCCAAGCAAATGCTCTGCACGTTTGGACTGGGCGACGGCATTACAGGTGGCCTTCGCTGCCACTGAAGCTCTATCAACTCAACAGCTTTTATTAAACAATGTGCGCGACGTGCTTGACAAACAAAACCGAAAGAAGATGAGTCGAGAAGGTGGAAGCTTTCTCCCGTCTGCCTGGACAAGGAGAAAAACGTCTCGTTCCTCCCTTCTTCTCGTGTCCGCTTGGGGACGCGTCAGTAGAAGGGTGGAAAATGCGCCGTAGCTGCCTTTTTCCTCCATTTTTTTTAGAATTTGGTTCGGCAATATCTGAAAAAGCCTGTAAAACTTGCGGAAATATTGCATAGAACCAGAAACATCTGAACGTATTTGACTTCTTTTAAGAGTGGAAATTCGGATACAACCTCCAGTTTTTAAGCATCCGGGCGTATTCCCTGAGAATTAACGGGATGGCCCAAAACACAAAATTCACAGGCTGGAAAAGTGAACTTCTTAGAGTTTAATTGCAACCCAGCAGCACGGAAGCAGTCGAGGACCTAACGCAGCCTCTGTAAGTGGTCAGTGAATGAGGTGGAAAATACGACATCATCACCAAAGATAACACAAGCATATGTTCACGTTAGTCCTCTCGGCAAGGAGTCTATAATGCGCACGATGTTTGCGGGTGCATCACAATGGCCGAACGGCTTTACGGTTAATTTAAAAAGACCTTTTGACGTGATGAAAGGTGTCTTGGATTTATCGGCATTGGCAAGCGGGATGTACCGGTAGCCACCGTGCACGTCCTTTTAAGAGAAATAAGGAGATCCTTGTAGAGTATCGAGCGTGAATTTTGGGCAGTGGATATGCATCTTTTCGATTGGCTCTGTTAAGTTCGCGATAATCGACACAAAAGCATCAGGAGACGTCTTTCGTTTTTACTAGCATGCCCGGAGAGGACCACGGGCTTGATGATGGCTGAATAGCGTTTTTCTTAAGCATGTCTTTGATGTGTTGTTGAATTATGTGACGCTCAGCGGCGACAACTTTCTATGGCCTACTCCGAACTGTTGGTGAACCACCAGTGTTGATATAATGGTGCACAACTGGTGTACATGGCAGTGTATCACTGCCGAAGTCACACGTGTCACAGTACCTCGTAACGGGTTGAGCTAAACCTCACTGTTCTTGTGTCGCCAGTTTCGAGCCTATCAGACTTGCGACTTGTTGGGAGAAGCCGGTGGAGATGATGGTATCAGGACTTAATACTGCGTTAGACAGGGTCGTGAAATAAACTTGTGTATGTCTGTCGAACTTAGCAATACGGCTATGGCGAGGAAGAATTTGGGGCTGAGACGAGGCATTTGTGATTCAAGCATGAAGATCGCCCATTGTTACTGATGCAAGAAAATAGGGAATTACAACACTTTTTTCAAACAAATGTAGTGGCAAGTGACTCGATAAGACCGAATTATATTTCGAGAGAGGACAGATGCAACGGCCGTCTGTGGTGATAGAATCAAATCGTGTTCGAGTGGGAGAACAGCGATTGACGAATTGAGGGAAGGGTGGGAATAGTCGGAATCCTTCAGGTAAAGTTCACTGCTAGCACAATTATTAAATGCGTCAGCGGACGACAAAAATTACCAGCCTAGGATGATGTCTGTGATACAGCTGCTGAGTACTGGAATCATTGCGGTGTGATGAATTTGACTAATGCGTGTAGGAAGGGTACCTTATCCAAGCAGTTGAAGAAGGTAACCGTTTTGCATACGCGGCAGGTGTCCGACGGTTGGAGGTGTGAGCACCCTATGGAAGGGAGGGCGAACAGCCTCTGATAAACACGACTTAGCAGCTCCGTGTCAACTAAGGTGTTAAATTTGATCCCTCCAAATTTAATATATTCGTCGACGGTGTTACGGCAGGAGGATTTGCGGCGTATCGTGTAAGTGCAGCCGGACCTACGGTGTCGATCCCTACCAGCACACTTCCCCGGCTCAAACTTGGGCCAGTTTGGCGCGAGCTTGGCCCTGGCTTCAGCCAAGTTGGCTTTAGCTCGCGCTAATCTGGCCCAAGCCTAAGCCGAGGAAGTGTGCTACTTGGGATGCAGGCTGCTTAACTCAGTTCGATGGCGGCGAAGTCGGCGAGGCGGTGTCGTTGAGGGTTGATTCAGATCGGCGACAAACTGGATACGGGGACAAGGATCGGCCATGGCGGTTCTAGGATGTGAAGACGGGACTCTGAGAGCGGCGGGTTCAGCGACAGCCGTTGTCTTCATAGGTCGGAGAACGGAGTGTTGGGAACGAACTGAGCGTAGAGTCGTCGGTGGTTTGGCTTTTCGCGTATACGGTGCTGTCCTCAAGATTATCAGTGCGGTGATCACGACCGAATGAAGAACGGTAGTAGCCAGCGTCATGCAGCCACCGGCGGCAGTATCGCAGAATGTAGCCAGGTGTAAGGCTATAGTAACGTACACGTTGCTGGTCCTGGATCCTCCAGATGTCTGTTCTGCGACAAGAGTGATTTGGTTGAGGTGGTGGGTGCGTAGTGGAGAACGTCTGGTAGGCGCAGCGGGAGTCGACTGCGGGTGCCGGTGCCGCTGGTGAGCAAGCAGTTGGCGTTAGCCGTCAAGGGGCGCAATGGAGCACTCATCTCGTTCTGGATCGTTGTTCGGATACTTTGGAGTTCCCCGGGGGACTGCAGACGATCGTAAGCTGTCTGTAGCTTCGCCCTAAAATCTCGCTGCTCCTCGTGAATGATGGTGCGTATCAGGGTTGTCAAACCGTTGTCCATTAGAATTCCGTGTGCCACTTCTTGAAGGCGGTCAAAAGGACGTTTTCAAATCCGTGCGCCGTAGTGTTTTTAGTATTTTCTACATTCTGCAACAAGACAGGTTGCAGTTGTAAATGACTGAATGGTGAAGATAAAAAAAAGATATGTAAAAAACTCAAGCCAGTTATAAAAACAAAAAAAAAAAAAAAAAAACCTGGTATGGCAGTCCTTTCAGCGAATGCTGGCCTTTGTCGTCCTCGGTTCTCTGGGCATCTACCCGCCGGCAGAGGCGTAGACCATCCTCGATGTAGGCGGTAGAGGATGCCGCTTTAATTTGGTAGCGCCAGAGCAATTGGTTTCTGGCCTGCTGCATCTGAGGTTCAGGTTTACCGAACACTTCGCCAAATGGTACCTTGAACCCATCCCATCAGTTTATGGTGTCCTTGTGGTTGACTAACTAACGAAGCGCTGTGGCTTTTAGAAAAAAAAAACACACGCACAACATTGGCCATTTTGAGGGAAGTGTCTCAGTTTTTGTGGTGATTCACCCTTTCACAGTTCTCAAGTTACTCATCGAAGTCTTCATCTGTAGTTCCGGAGAATGTTGGAGTGTCCCGTCGGCGGTGTTTCACAGTAAAGGGAGGTTGACGCGTTACCCGGTGGGTGGGTCGGTGGCGTTACCATTTTCTTCGGCCATGGTGAGCCGCGCATTTCCGCTTATGCAGAGCTCCAGGATGTGAGTGAGAGGTAGGGAAATCGTTCACACCTAGAGCAACCTGTACGACTTGAGGAGGATTGATTTAATGGGGTGATAATTGGCTGACCGATGGCGGTCTTAGGAGAACTGACTTCTTCTTCTTCCTTTACCACTATAGTTTACAAATAATTAGATTATACAACACTTTTGAACCAGAAAATTCACCTGGCATAAATAAAAGTCCATAGAAACTTTGATATATTCGCGCAGTGCGATAGAGTAATGAGAATGATAAAACTAATGCTGGCAGTATGCAATAATTGTTTCAGAATACACTAACTGCAATGTACATAATAAAGAATTAAAGTTTTAGCATAGTTACACAGTCTTGATGCAG
Organism: Ixodes persulcatus; assembly: GCA_013358835.2. NCBI lineage: Eukaryota > Metazoa > Arthropoda > Arachnida > Ixodida > Ixodidae > Ixodes > Ixodes persulcatus. The sequence goes on from JABSTQ010010110.1 coordinate 500,727, forward strand.
GGGACTAAGAATGCCAATGGTAGTGATGACAGTGAAAGTGAACATTTAAGAGAAGTCTCTCTGGTTGGGGAGCAACAATAATAATAAACAAAATATACACCATCCAAATCCTTGTTTAAAGGCGGAACCCTACGTTTCGAGACCTGCTCGGTCTCTTCTTCAGGGGTTGACTGCGGCTATGGCCGTTGAGGAGCAGTGTTCTGTTTTTCTTCTTCTTCTACGGCAGTGTCTATCGTTTTGCATCGGTGAGGTGGCGAAGTCCGTTCACGTAGATGGTCGGCAGAGTGCCGAGGGATCTATTTATGTTTTCTGGCGTCGTTTGTATGTGCCAGGATTCAATAAAAAGTCTATGTCTGGGATTGGTCTCAACGGCCAGGATGCTGGTGTTGGCAAAGTCAATCCTGTGGTCATTGACGTCGCAGTGCTCAGCTACGGCGCTTGGTTCATGGTCGAACTTTCGAACGTCGTTCTTATGCTCGCGGATTCTCTCCTGAAAGTTCTTTGTTTCCCCAATGTATGCGACCGGGCAGTCCGCGCAGGGAATTTTATAAATAACGCCTTGTGCTTTTTCCTTAGGCGGGCGATCCTTTGGACGGGGCATGAGTCTTCCGAAGAGTAGACATCGGCCTGTGGGCCACCTGGATCCCTTCTTTGGCCAGTACACGTGCCAGCGCCTCGCTTGTACCTTTCATGTAGAAAACACTGATGCGTGATGTAGGACGGCTCTGTTTACTTGCGGGGGGTTGCAGGTGTCGGCGATCTCGGGATTGATGACATCAACGCATATGCGGCGGATGAAGCTGCTGGTATAACCATTATGTTGTAGGTCGGCGAATATGGTGTGTTCCTCTTTTTTACGGTCAGCTTCGGATGAGCAGATATTTTTTGACCTGGATAAGAGCGTTCTGACCACTGATGCCTTGTGACAGGCTGTGACAGGGTTATTGGAGTGGAAATGGAGATAACGTCCAGTATGTGTCGGTTTTCTTGTGACAGGGTGATTGGAATGGAAATGGAGATAACGTCCAGTATGTGTCGGTTTTCTTGTGACAAGGTGATTGGAATGGAAATGGAGATAACGTCCAGTATGTGTCGGTTTTCTGTAGACAGAGAAACTGAGCTCTTCATTGTGTCTTCTGACGAGCACATCGAGGAAAGGTAAGGTATTGTCCTTTTCATGCTCCACGGTGAATTGTATAGACGTTTCAATGGAGTTGAGGTGGGTAAGAAACGTGTCCACTTCCGACGTTTTTAGGATGCAAAAGCAATCGTCTACGTACCTCAAGAACACTTTGGGCGCCGTGTGAAATCACTGTAGCGCTTTTTCCTCAATGGCTTCCATACATAGGTTCGCTGTTGTGACGGAAATGGAGGCACCCATTGCGGTTCCACTGGACTGTTTGAAGAATTCTCCCTTGAAACTAAAATAGGTGCTGCTTAGGCAGAACTCAAGCAGGCGGCAGAGTTCCTCCACGCTAAGTTTTGTCCTTTCGCTCAGTTATTGGTCTTTACTCGAGGGCGTTCCCTACATAAAAGGTACAAGCGAGGCGCTGGCACGTGTACTGGCCAAAGAAGGGATCCAGGTGGCCCACAAGCCGATGTCTACGCTTGGAAGACTCATGCCCCGTCCAAAGGATCGCCCGCCTAAGGAAAAAGCACAAGGCGTTATTTATAAAATTCCCTGCGCGGACTGCCCGGTCGCATACATTGGGGAAACAAAGAACTTTCCGGAGAGAATCCGCCAGCATAAGAACGAGGTTCGAAAGTTCGATCATGAACCAAGCGCCGTAGCTGAGCACTGCGACGTTAATGACCACAGGATTGACTTTGCCAACACCAGCATCCTGGCAGTTGAGACCAATCCAAGACATTGACTTTTTATTGAATCCTGGCACATACAAACGACGCTAGGAAACATAAATAGATCCCTCGGCACTCTGCCGACCGTCTACGTGAACGGACTTCGCCACCTCACCGATGCAAAACGATAGACACTGCCGTAGAAGAAGAAAAACAGAATACTGCTCCTCAACGGCCATTGCCGTAGTCAACCCCTGAAGAAGAGACCGAGCAGGTCTCGACACGTAGGGTTCCGCCTTTAAACGAGGATTTGGTTGGTGTATATTTTATTTATTAATATTAGTGATGACAATGTTTCATTAATAATTGATTAAAGGTTCCGTGTTACGTTGCAGTTTCTTTCGTTCTTTCCGGCATCTTAATTTGCGTATTTGGAGTGCGTCGCCGCGCGGTCTCTAAACGCACACTTTTTTTTTACGTCGCAAAGAGCGACTTTGCTGCAAGCGAGCCGCGTGTCAGATTTCATACTGGAAAGACCGTGGCCAGCAGCGGGCCGGTCGGAAGACTGCCGCGGGACGAATCTTGCCCGCGGGCCGGGGTTTAAAAACCCCTCATGTAGAACATTGATTTACAGTTACTCGAGTGTAGCTCTGCAGCATATGCTGGCAAGAATCGGAATTCCGCTGCCTTTGTGGATCGCGCGATTCCTAATGGTATACCTATGACCCAAATGGTAATTAGTATCTTTTTGCGATACCCTTAGTTATGTTCACTAATAAAAATGTTCTTCGCTGAGGAGCGTCATATGAGCTCCGCAGAGATGACAAGTATCGCATGAAGACGTAACAAGAAAGGCAACTACGTTACCTGACACTCGAACTATATGACGTATTGTACGTTTTCTGGTGCTGTTTTGAAAACATGGAAAACACTTCACTACGTTACCGAAAAAGGTAACGCATTCCCGGCAACACTTAGCGGAAGGCGCTCTTGTCGCCGATTTGAAGCCACGCATGACTTTGAAATAGAGAAATAATCATATTTTAAAGTATTCATTCACTCATGTGTCCATGAGTAAACGCAACTCAAGGAACACAAGTTAATGTCTACTCCTTTTTTATAATTTTACTAATCTATCAAATGGTCCCACAAGCAATAATGGAAAGCTTCCTCGGTGAGCATGATACTCAATTTCTTATTTATGGTTACATGCATCTGGATGTTAATAGACCCTTCCAGAAATTCAGTCTGGCCACCTCGATAGCTATCATCACCTAATTGTGTATCATCTGTACATGCGAATGGCGGCCTTTCTATGGCTGGTGAAGGAAAAATTTGAAGACAGAAACTGATGCGGAGCCTGAGCATCTAGACTTATAAGCTTATATGCATTACGCATTTGAGGCTGTCATGCAAGTCCTTGGAATGCTCGGCTTCAGCACGCCCCATGACAGCTCATGACAATGAAATGTTAGTTTTAGTGAGAGGTTTACTCAACTATAAGCGTCTTGTGCAGAGCGGTAGTTTTTTGACACCATCGAAACTGAAGCAGATAGAGAAATAACCGTTCAACGGAAAACACCCTAACTTTCGTACGCCTACCGTTGATGAAAAGGCACCAGATTTTATCCGCCATTAGCATACCGCGATTTGAACTGCTATTTCAGACACTAGATGGCGCTGAATTTGTTAAAGGTTCTATTATATGCATGTGGCCCTATAGAGTATGCATATTCAAAAAAATATGAAGACGTGTTTTTTGACAGTGTCCTAACCTAAAACTCTAATCTTGTTTACGTAAGAAAATGTGTGCAGTGTCACGTTTCTTGTACAACACCGGATATTTTGTGTCACAATCAGTTCAAAAAATTGTTTTACGTGCTCTAGTCTACTGTGGGCTCTATTACTGCATCACTCTGTGTGGTCCCTGTGCTCTCCGTTGACCATTTCGAATGAATTTGATCTTGAGTTATTGTTAGAAAATATTTCCTCATATTTATACCTTAAAAACGACATTGACGTTCTTAAAGCATTGCCTTTTACGAGATTTAACTCGCTAAAGACAAAAACTCTTGTTTATAAGTGTTTTTGGGATAGTGATTTTGAAGTTATCTATGTAACTTCCCGAATGTTTAGACCTGAGGAGCCTTAGAGGATAGCTCAATGTTAGACGGGATTTGAAAATGAGCTCGTACTCGCATTTCTGAACAACCTACCCTACAGTATTCTTAATGTAAGCGCAAAGCACAAGCTCAAGCAAACCCTGAACAATGTTAGTTTGTAAAGTGCTCTCTAGTTCGCTGTTCTATTTAAATTATTTATGTGAACTGTTATTTTACATTTTTTTTTGCATTCGGCTTGTTTTACTGATTGTAAGGCGCTGCCAGTCAAGCTCCAATAAGGTTCTGAAAGGTCTGACTGCACATTCGTTTTATTTATTCTTGCAATAAATTTTCTAATAATATAATTCTCAGGCGCACAATTTACCAAACGACACAATTATTTCGCACAACAAGAGTTGTCTGAAACTAATAACTGCGCGTGAGGTATAATTATGAAATGTTCAAAACGTTGTATAATTTTATTGATTTACTGCACGGTGATCTTACGACTGCCAGCTGTAAGATATATAAAATAAAATATTAATATTTGGTTAACTAAGACACGTTGAAACATTCAGGTTTTATTTTTTTTAAAATAAAATGTATTTCACTTAATTTTGACTAGTTTTAAATCAAATTTATAATATTAGTTCCACGTTATGTACAATATACTGACTTTTTATTTTTGAACATAAAATGTTAACTGTTTAATGTCCTCCGGAATCTTTAAAAGCCGAGTAAATTCACTGTAAATTTAATTATTCTGCAAAGTGTAAATTTAATTAAAGACTATCAGTTCTTAATTTAAACCAGTTATACGTATTGCTGGAGCCGAACCAGTTTGATGCTTTCTCAGTGAAAACTTTTTCTTTGCATCAAGAGATCTAAACATAAGCCGAACAGCCTCCAAGCAGTTTTTTTATCCATTTTCTTGAAAGCTTCCAGTCGAAATGTTTTCTCACAGTTTCCTGTACATCGCGCCACTGTGGCAATTACCCGTGCAGTGTGCCGCAGGTAAAATATGTGCGTTCTCTTGCACGCAACAGGCTACAAAGACACAAAAAAGATATTCTTCAACAATGAATTGAGGCCTTTGAACTTAAACACAATTTGTATGTCGTCACTTTTTTATTTTAAATTGTACGAGGCAGTGGTTATATGAAACAGCTTGAACGGACACGTGTGTCAAAGCGGCTATACTAGCTGATGTAAGATCGAGCTGACGTATGTCTCGTATGACTCTGTCCTACTGTCTTTGTCCCTACCGGTGTTAATTTGCGTGCATTAGCATGAAAAATTTTTTTATTATTATTTCCTTTCTTTCGCGTTTTGTACTGCTCGCAATGGGATACCAAGTCGCAGAGGAACAACGCGGAAGGTAGAAAACAGCTCAACGATCCGACTCGCTCAAATAGTACCACTTTCTATTTTTCTTCAGTACGATTCAAATCTTGCTTCATTTAAGATTTTTTTTGTTTTATAAAAAAGGTGTCATGCACATTGAAAAACTGAAATGATAGACAAAATGTACACATTATAATTATTTTTTGCAAATTTCTGATTTAGGACATTTTGTAAAATAGGTTTAATATGCATCAAGCTGTAAATATTAATTATATCATCTTGATTTTTATTCTCCACCCTGAAGGGAAGCGTTGGCGTTTGTAGATTTTCATCGACGCTCAAGATACACGAGATCACGCGAGCCTAAAAAGTTTGCATGCAAACTTTCAGAACGTTGACGCCAAGTATTCCTTAGAAACGTTTTTTTATCTATATGAAAAAGGAATACACCGATGTTCTCTCGGCTAGACCCTAGTCGTCGAGAATATGCGTCTCAAGTAAAATTACCTCATCGCGTAGACGCAGCGCCGAGAAGCTCCGAAAAGAGAATTTTCGCTAAAACCCTGCATTCTTGCTGCTTGGTTCTCGTCGACAACGTAGCTTCACATGCTTGCTATTTAAAATGAAATAAACTATCACTCTTGACCGAAGCTACAACAAGACAAATCATTACCAAGGACGTTAAGATATCTTAAGGATGATCCATATCCTTCATCGGGCAAGGGGAAAAACTATATATGGCCACACATTTTGCTATCCTAAACTTGTAGTTGAAGCTAGTCTCTATACTCTGTCTCATCCTACGATGGACTAAAGGCCAAAGCCACGGGCCGCCAGGTCCAATCACGTTCCACGGTAAACTATTACACACTTAACATTGATTAGTGGTGGACGAATAATGCTCGAATTCAAAAGCGCCGCATCATTTCTATAGCTTCGACGCTGCAAAGAGCCTATATGTCGTGTCTTTATTTGCGTTGTAAAATTGTTGCGTCACTCAGTGCTCTTCGATTCGAACCACTGTCCACCCGTCCCCTCATCAGTGATCCGAGACGCGGGCACCGATACGTGCATCGAAGCGAAATACCGCACAGTATCTAAGTGGATCGTGATTGGATCTGGCGGTCCGTAGCTTTGTCTTTAGTCCATCGTAGGGTGAGACGAAGTATAGAGTAGATTTATAAAATAAAGGTCACCGCAAAAGTCGCCCTAGCAAAAAAGAAACGCAATTAATTGCTTTAAGAAGGCCGTTTTTTTCGTCCCAAGGACAAGGTAACATAAGAACCATACCCATTTAAAATATCAACGAATTGAGGTGTCATTAAAATGTTATAAACTCTAATATGACGAGCGTGCTGCTGGGCGTGCAAGCACATATTCACGATTGCCAGATACTAATATACACTAAGACCTGCGTTTTTGTATATCAGCAAAAAGGGGTCCCAATATATTGGTTGTGATAACCTGTCAAAACATCACCGTTGTACAAACAATATTCACTTCCCGCTTCGTTCAACATTTGCTGAAGTTTGCCCAAACACGTATTCATATTTTATAGTATCACACGTGAACCTTGTCAGCTGCTTACCAATAAAAGGTTCGAAATATCATAAGCGCACCACTATCTCAACAACTATAAAAATTTCTTGCAAAAGTGTAATTTTATCATGCCTTGCTTACAACGGCACTATTGTGACACAAGAAAGGGGGAGGGGGGGGGGGGTGCTAGTGACGGCCGTCACGGTCCCGGTTGCGGCGGTCAGTAGAGGAACGTACACCAAAAGCGCTTGAACGTGGCTACAAGTGTTTTCCAATCGCTGCAGTTTATCCAGTATTTTCTTCCAACGTAGACCCGACGACTACATCCGGCTAACGTCGAAAAAAATTAATGTCTGCCCTTAACTGCACTTGGAGGAAATACCAAATGGCGATCCGTGGCTGCTTTACAGTAGCTTGGCAGCCTTCGGAGGAATTTCGAAGTTTTACCTTCCAAAATGAGCCTAAAGTCTCGGTACGGACACATGGGTGATTAAGTTCACAAAAAAAGGAAAAAAAAGAAAAAAGAAAACATCGTTTCTATGAATAATTTTAAATGCGAAAGCAGTTCTTTCGGTACCACGATGTGGGTCAGCCGTTCGAATATGGCTGCATTAGTTCACGTGTTAAGTGAGCAATTTAGCCAGTTAAGTATAATTTCTAGCCTTTATGCGCACACGTCGATGTATAGGTAAAAAGTTTTGTTAAGCTTGTACTCCCCACTGCCCCGAAAGGCCGTGTTAATCGCTTTTCAACGCAAGTAAAAATGGGCCGTAGGCGCGAACGTTGAAAATTGCACCGTCCAGAAGCTTTTTACTCAACGGGGCTCAGCTCATAGGCAGCTTTCAGGGACAAGGAAGCAAGCTATTGCCGACGAGTACACGCCCACCTGGAAAGCCGATCAAGGATCGATTTCACCCTAAGTGCGGGGAAACCCGAAGACACGAGCGCATTGTTTCTATTATCTACGGCCTGCACTTACGTCAAACCAGCTACCATTGTGGTGGCCTTGCTCCTGAGCGCAAATCCTTTTGCACCATACAATTTGTGCCGTCGCATTTTCTTTTTCTTGGTGAGAACCAGTAGGCGTAATTACCGGCATGGTGCAGCCACGTTACCCGCAAGCCATGTCTAGCGCCAACTCGGCCGAACTTCTTGATTTTGGAGCTAAGCGACGCCGTAGAATTAGAGCTGAGTAGGATTAGCACATTCCCTGTTGTCACGGGATTCCCATTAACGCCCGCCTTAATTCTTGAAAAAATGCAAACAAAAGGACGACGTTACGAGGGAGGACAAGCTCACATTAATAGCCTGTTAAGACCGGCAATCCTGATGGTGCGGAATGCACGTTGAGAAATAATTGCGGAAGATCGCCTCATCACTCGATCAGCAGCCGCGCACACAGCTATGGCCTCCAGTGAACAGACCCTATTGGCGACGTGCGCGACCGAAAGCGTCGCTGTGGTCGGCCTTCCACGATTGGCCGAACGCTGACTATGACGTCAGAAAAGGATTTATCATCGACAGAAATAAGAGGAATGAAAGAACTTTAATTTTGACGGTGTTGGCAGTGTTCCTTTGAGAGCGCAATGATTTCAAACTTCCACCATGCTATTTACAAACACCATCGAACTTGTTGTTTGCAAGGTAATGACGTCACAAGGGGGAACCATAGGAGGGCGTCACCAAAACATCTCGCCGCTAATAGGAAGTATTCACTGGCGGCCATAGCTGTGCGCGCGACTGCTGAGCGCGTGCTGATGGCTAGCTTCCAGGTTTCTTTTGTAACGTGTATTCCACACCCTCAAAATGGCCGGTCTTAGCAGCCTATCAATGGGGGCTCGTTCTGAGCATGCGCTCTAGACAGCACCCACAAATATGGCGCCCAGTGAATACTCAGCGAGATCAGAGCCGTTTATACTGAGCGAGATGTTTTGGTGGTGCCCCCCTTTGGTTACCTCTCGTGACGTCATTACCTTGCGAACAACAAGATTGATTGATGGTGTTTGCAATTAGCGTGGTGGAAGCGTCAAATCATTGCGCTCTGAAACCAACACAGCCAACACTGTCAAAATCGAAGTTCTTACATTAATCTTATTTCTGTCGATGATAATTCTCTTGGCTCCGTCATAGTCAGCATCCGGCCAATCGTGGAAGGCCAACCACAGCGACGCTTTCGATCGAACACGTCGCCAATAAGGTAGTCCGTCTGTGCCGTGTTTGAACGCGTTATTTACAGCGCATCCGGAGGGGAGGAGGGGCATGGAGAGAGTGATATAGTTGGCCTGGCAGAGGTCCCCGCATCCTCAGATCAAGCTCTTACGTATCATGTGCTCAGGACGGTTGACAAGCTTCGCGATTCCGTTCAATCCCGAGTTACCTATACATTTGTACTCTACTTCCGTGAGTGGCGCGGGGCGGGAGGCATTAACATCGTAACTAAGTCGGCCTCTCAACTACTAGGTGGTATCGAGAAAAGGTTTTATTTGTTTTAAAATTAGTTTTCTTGCGTTTATGAAGGGAAGGTTGGTTTTTCTAAGGTGCTGATACCAGAGCCGTATATATAGAGTGTTTGGCCGTTCGTTGGAAGGTGTAGGAGACAAATAAGGAGGCGTCATTGGCCGAAAGCCTGCTGGGGGTGTTCCAGGGCGTCTTCACAAATTCGAATGTGGCCTACCAGAATCCGGAAATAATACCCTGGCGGTGGTCGCGAGAAACAAACTTAATAAGTGCGTCGGAGTAACTCTCGCTGACTGAAAATATGGTGCACGTGATGCTTCAATCACGGTCATCCAAATCATGGTAGAAGAGCGGGACTAGCGGAACGATCGACATAACCCTTACGCCAGGCGCCGAGGGCCGGGAATCTTCGGTCCGAGTGGTCACACTCTGTCCGAGCAAAACAGAGTGCGAGCGGCACATTCGTTTTTTACATTTGTCTGCTTGATCATGATCGAAACATCACGTGTACCCTATTTTCAACCATGAAGCGTTACTACATTTCACTCTTACGTGCTTATTAAAACCATATACCAACATATACCTTTGATTAAACCAGTTTCTTGCTACCACCGCTAGGGGATTGTTTTAGGCTTCTGGTTGGCGAATAGAGCATGTCAAGCCCACTTTCTGCGCCTCGTGCACGCCCTGGCTCTGCCCGCGCCTCCCATTGACCAAACTCTCTCTATACACGGCTCTGGCTGATAGAACGTAGATTCTGGCTAAAGAAAGAAATAAGAGCTAAAATATCGTTTCCGTACACATTTAAAGGGACCACGAAATGATTCCTCAACATCTTCCTTCTTAGCTTTCCTCCTCAACTTAAAAACGAAATTAGAAATCACGTGGCTGTGCCATGCTTTGGCGCCGGTACGATGACTCCAAGCTTCCACCGTTCATTTTGAGCACACCATAAAACTTGTAATTAGCAAGTGATGACAAGTACCGTTACGACACTCATTTTTCACGAAAGCGAATTCAAATATTCGCTTTCGTGTAGGCTTTCGTGTAGGCTTTCGTTTCGAGTAGGCTGTCCTGCTTTGTGTACCGCGGATGTATCATAGTGAAAAGGCGGAAAGCTTTCGAAGAAAAGGAGGTCAGAAAAAGTCCGCTAATTTTTTCGAATTTTCCCACCGAAAAAAAAATGAAAGACGTCTACAATTCTTTGTAATTCCGAATTAGAGAGCAGCTGTTGAGGAGGAGGAGGGGAGGGTACGGAGAGTAGGGTATGCCCCTCCTCCTCCTCCGTACCCTCTCATCCTACTCTCCTCCCTTCCTCCTCCCTCTCTCCCTCCTCCCTCTTGCTCCTTCCTTTTCCTTCTCTCATTCTCCTTCCTTCCTCCTCCCCTCCTCCCACCCTCGCTCCCTTCTCCCTCGAGACGTCACTCGTGACCCTAGTGACCCTCGTAACGTCACTCGTGAAGGCCTCGTGAAGGTCGTGACCTTCACGAGTGACCTTCATGAAGTCACTCTTGAACCTCGTGACGTCGCACGTTACGTCAGTTGTGACGTCATTATGGGAAAGTTCCACAATCCAACGCGCGGTTACGCCAACGCCAATGGCGACGGCGACGGCAACGCCACTCAAGCCGGAAACGGGCGCATAAGATCTGCGCTTGACTTTCTACCCTCTTCTTTCGGCCCACTAAACGATATGCGATTAGTAAGATTCCGATGTAAAATTATTTATTCCTAACCAAAATTCATTTCATAACCCCTTTGAGTAAAGCGCGCATGAAGCCATCCTAATATTTGTAAACGTTTTTCACTATACCAGTTGCCGAGCTGTGCGGAATAGAGTCGTTCAAAAACGGCCTTTCTCCTCTGAAAGCACGAAAGTAAGTACGAGAGGATAGCGATCCTAGCGCCAACAGTTGCACCACTCTCAGGGGCAACAGAGAAGTACTTTGTTTGGAACGTCGCCCTTATTCACCATACAATCCACAAGCGGATCACTCTCCACCGCACGAAATCTGAATAAAGCATTCCAACGGTTCTGTTGCTTCTGCCCACTCGGCCAGATAGCGTAGCGAGCGGCACCCAGCCTATGCGCCAGAAAAAGGCGCCAGGCATTCTTGGACGCTTGAAAACTGACCTGTATCAAATAACTTTGGTTTGGCCTTTTGACGTGCCACCACACCCCTTGTTGAAACATCCTAATCGTCGCTGAGTGATCAGGCAGAAGCAATTTCAAACACATATGTTTTAGTATATGATCATATTGAAGATATCTTCGTAGAAATACCATATATAATGTTCTAACATACTACTGCAGAGCAGTTGTTGTAGAAAACATTGTAAAATTCAGGGCTGATGCACATATGGCATACATAACCCACAGATTAATACGTGAAACCTAGATATAAGGAAAGGGTTAAATAGTCTCACGTAAAGGATTATAATATTTATTAAATTATTGCAACATTACAGGAAACATTATACGGCTGGGGAACACGTATTCTTACAGTCGTTAAACCTTAGCAAGTGCAAAGAGCCCTTCCGAGGCATTTAATTTATGTTGTTTTAAACAGCGCAGATAAGGCCTTTTCTTTAGTTTATTCTTTATTGTGTCATATACGCTTAGACTTAATAGTCAGATGAAGCAGGTAGAGAAGTCATCAAGGAACCCCGATTTTGCTAATTACCGTATATTCCTGTAAAGGACTAGCTGAAACGCATACAAGGTGTTTTTACAAATTTTCAGACTGTGTAAAAAGAAAAAAACAATTTCGAAAACCGCAATAATGTTGTCTAATCTGGTGGCTTATACGGTCAGGTTGAAAAAATAACACTGCTTTTTTAGCTTAATGAATATGTTTTTAAAAAATCCCTGAAAGCAACACTTATGCGGTTTGTGCAGTTGAGTTGTACGCTCAGGCGGACATGGTATATAAAGCTAATCGTAACGATCAGTCGGCTAGGAGAGTATTTTTAATGACATTTTTAATGAGTAAATTTGTACATATTGTCCCAATTAGAAACCTGCTGAGCGTCTACATTTTAGGAATACTTTGAGCGCGTGGGAAGCGTAGTAGTGTGCTAAAGGTATCGATCGGGCAACAGGTAAAGGCTCCAGGTAAGAGACAGAAATGTTGTGCGGACGCCTTATCGCGCCGGTCGGCAGCCTTCATCCTGCTGCCCGAGTGGCAACTTAGAGCACAGCTGCGCTCCTCACGCGCTCAATGTATTTCTAAAGATTACTCATTTAGCAGTTTTTATTGACGCTCAGCAAGTTTCTCATTGGAGCCATATGACTAGTTTCACTACTTAAGAATTAATGGAAAAAACTCTTATTTCGGTACTCGACTTATCGTTATAATTAACTCCATAATTTATGTCCCCCTAGCCGAATAACGTACCTGCACAAACCGTATGTGGAGATGTTTTTCTAACAAATCTGCGAAGCATAAAAATAACCGTAAATGGGTCATAATGTAACGATAAGTTGATTATTTAAATACAGTTTTGTTAGTTCTTTTTTATCCGTGGAGATAGACCTACGGATCCATTTATAATCTAGCTGAGCATTATCGAAGACCACTTAATCAAACAATTTTAAAAACACTTGTATCGGGTGGGGGTGCATTAGTTACCACTCGTTCATAATCACAGCTCTGGCAGTGCAAAAAGGCGCGGAGTTTCCGTCCCTTATTCTAATCGTTTTCGGACCGGGGCCTTTTGCACGCGCCCTACTCTTTGCGCACCACAACGCTTCCCACGCGCTTAAACTCGTTCTAGAATTTACTGTTTGCTGGATGTTGATGTCGCTCATGCACTTGTTAATTCAAGACATACATTTATTTTTACCAGGCTAAAATTAATTATCGCGTTTAATGAAATTATCTGACTTACCGAGACTACTAAATCCCTATATCATGTCCCTCTGACCCCAATTACTCACTTGCACAAAGCCCATTTGAGTAGCTTTCGCGCCTTTTCTTGACATACGATGTAAAGATCCCGTTTCGGTGCTGACAGTTTTGTTTGGGGAGCATCTGGATAAGGCTTACCTAAAAGCAGGCCGCCTTGTCTTAGCGCCATCTAGCCACCTGCAAGAGCAGTGCCAGGCTTGCCGATACGGCGCACGATTGACCCGATAAGTTATTTGTGTAGTAGCCGCCTTCGCATTTTCCTGACTATTTTTAATCTTCCGACTGATATCCTAATGAAGTATATGTGCTCAGTTCTGCCAGTCTTTTATACTTGATTCGATTTCTTCAGAGTCATGGTCACGTGCTTTTAGGGCTTTCTCATCCGCACACCGGAATAGACGCTTCTACGGCCACTGCCCACAAGCGTGCACCGCGACTGTTTTGTATTTTGAGCCCCTTTGTCGCAGCGCCCTCTCGATTGCTGCGCTCCTGGTTCAAAGTTATTTCCAAACACTATCTGTCCGCGTTTTTTCTGCGAGATAGGAGAGGCGTATCAACTAAGCTTGTATCTAACACCGTGGCTTGGACCGGGATGAAGACTGTGGCCGTGACCATCTCACAGAAGGGCTCGGCCCCTCTTAACCGATAGCTCGGTTAAAAAATCAACCGACGATGATTGCATTGTTCGAATAATCGGTAGGTTAATCGATGGATCATTAAGGCATTCATCTATTGATAGATAGTTTAGTTCATTTATTTCATGGCCCTCGTAGAAATGCAAGCTAGCTAAACGTAACCTGCACTCAGTCATAAAAATGCTTCATGTTGCGCCTGTCAGTGATTACGTTCGCCTTTATAAAAAAAATTACTTTATGTGCGTACATCATTGTAGTGTGCGCCCTTGACTATTGGCATGTTTTAAGGCTACACTCATTGACTGTTAAAGCAAGGCCAGGCGTGACGATTTATTTCGCTCGGCAGTCAATGATGCTACGGGCCGAAATCACGAAGCAAGCAAACGCTGATGATATATTGTTGCCCACATTGTGCCCCACGTTACCAGCGTGCAATAACTCATGCCCGACAGGAACCGGAACGACGCTTCTATGCGCATTTTCGCTGCCTGCCAACCTGTCCCTCCTGCTGTCGCGCGACAAGGACAAGACGTCGGACGCCAACACGCTGCGATTCCTGCACGGTATGCGAGCCATCAGCATGTTCTGGATCGTCATGTCACACGCTACGTTTGACTACAGCTTCATGAACTGTGAGTCGTGATTGAAATTTATCACCCCCGAAAACAGCGTTTCTCGAATTTTGCGGGCAATTTTAGCTGCCCCAGTGGTCCGAAGCATTGCGGGATATGGTGGTACGCTCGTGTAAAAATATATGCATGTGGGAGGCACGCTAAATACCTAACGTAAAAATACGGCGATTCCAGGGTTCTACGCTCGATAGCAAGACCCAAGCCAACACCACTTAGAATAATCAAGGCCTCCGCATTGCCTCCTCTCTCTTTATGAAACGTCAGCAGAGTCGGATCGCGCTAACTGGGCAATTGGGCCCGAGTCCGACCTTGGACATGCTGATGGAACACGAGCCGCGGCCGAACAATGACGCAGCACTCGTGACCAATCTCAGGCCTCGATCGATCTGACTGTGATGATGGTGCGATCACAGTGCGGAGGCCTTCTGCTTATCTACGTGTTGTTGGACAAGCGGAGGGAACATCGCGTGCCGGCGCTACCAGTTAGCGCAGCATCATGACGTGATTTAAAAGACTGTCAAGATTTGTACGCCTGCCTGAGAATGTCCTGTCCGCTCTAGCGTAGCAGTTAGGCTGCACTCACTCTGGCGCTCGAATCGCGGCCACAAAGCAGATCCGCTGGTTTATATCATCTGCATTGCATCTCCAAGCAACCACGTTCGCAAACGCTTTCCGTATGCTGTTGAGTGGCCAGTGTTAATGCAGCGGTAATCCTGGTCAAAATTTCTCGCTAATGCGGCGAGACGAGTTGGCTCAATTTGTGTTAAACAAAGATCATTATGTCGAACTACCCAAACGGCGAAATTTACAATTTGTCATTGGTAGGGGAGATTCTTGACAAACATAATTCAGTGTCATTGTATTGCTAGAATGGAAAGTTGGGCTAGTTGGTATGAATCCATATTGAAAAACAGCGCGAAAACCACACGGACAAAAAGAAGAGAACACACAGGACGAGGCGTTGTCCTATGTGTTCTCTTCTCTTTGTCCGTGTGGTTTTCGCGCTGTTTTTCAATATGAAGTCATTGTACTGCGTCAAGTAATATTTGAATTTCTCAATACACCCTTTAACGTTAGAAATAAAAACAAATATGAAGTACAATAAGTTTACTGGCCTTCCGGAAACAACTCAATGGTGCATTGAAAACGCGTATTTGTTCGTGAGACACGTTCAAATAAGATTTTGATAACGCTAGCAACGCAATCTAAATCATTTCAAATTATCAAATGCCTCTTAACTACGACATGTATTACTGAGCTTACTAAATGAATGCCGAGTGAAACTGGCACGACCACTAACAACTTGGAGGCATACTAGCTTACAATTACGTAGCTTTGGAAGAGTAGTAAGCTGGGCGAGTTGGTAAACGTTGAACATGGTTAAAAACAGGGTTACAGGGTTGTTTCCTGTAAAAAAGTGTGCTTCATCGTCCTTTCCTTCACTTAACATATCAGAGTTGTGAGTGCGAGCCTGTCTGTGTTTCGTGTTCCTTCCACGTTTGTCCTCGTCTCTTTGTGCGCGATTTTTAACCATGTTCTACGTAGCTTCCCGCAGCCAATAGGTCATTTTAATCATTAAATAAGCGCAAAAGTTGTTAGTTTCTCTAGAACACTAAGTCGCGCAGAGAAAATCGAAGAGAATGATTATCATAATCATAGCAGTCTGCTCGCATTAGGTAGAATATATCATATATTATAGGAGGTTCATGTTTTACATTTTATTTCTAGTTTTGAAACACGTGCGAAGATGTCCGTGGAAAATAAAGAGTCCGAGAAAAATCTAGTGAATAACAGCTTAAAAAACACTAAAACAAAACAAAAGAGAAAAAATAGGGGCAGAGATGATCGAGACGCGTATTTTGTAGGGGTGTGCGAATATTCGAAATTTCGAATACGACTCGATTATTTTCCTTATTCGAAACGCATTCGATTCGAAAATTGCATATTCGGAAGTTCCCGAATATTCGGCCAAAACCGAATATTCGGGAAAAACGGCGAATATTCGCTACAAACTGCGAGTATTCGAGCAAGTAACGAATAATCAGCCTGCCAAGCATTCCCCTGTGAATATGTTTATTCACTGAAAAAGGCGTATGATGCGTGCGTGATCTGTCTGCTCCGTTTCTATCTGTCCGATGGCAGCAAGACAGGATCAGTTTCGGTTTCTTTTTCACCAAGCCCTTTGTTTTGTGGCACTTTTATAGCAATATCTGATGTAATTGCGCGTTCCATAAATTGATACAATATAATGAACCTCGAGAGGGAAATATAAATATAAAGTGAATCTTAAGAGTATTATCTAATATAAATTTTTGAAAACTTAAAAAAAAGAAAAAGCTAGGTGCGAGCAGAACATTGCAACAACTGCCACTCCCGCGCAGTCAAAACTAGGGATGTCGCGAACCTGCCCAGGTTGGAGTTCGATCAAGTTCGACTTTTTCGAACTTTTAACGTGATGTTCGACAAAGGTTCGATTGAAGTTCGACTTTATGTGCATGGGCGATAATTAAAAAAAAAAGGAAAAAAAACTAATTGATTCCACGTCGCGAAGGAAAAGTGAAGTTTTTGTTGGGTTTATTGGCATCACTGGTTCACATGAATAACTAATGAAAGCGTTAAAAGCGCATATTTTCGTTTTTATATGGTGTACCATTTCATAAAATATAAAATGAAGTACTTTCTAAATTATTTGCTTCCCAAAATTCAAAATATTTGTCTAGCAGCCGGGCAACACTGTCTATAAGCCGAACTTCGTTAAACGTAAGTGAAATTTCGCAGGTTTCCCGACTGAAAGGGTCTTCCTACTGGCGGAAATGTTGTCACGATCGCGCAGGGAGCGCTTACTTTCTGAACACGTTGAGCAGTTAATTTCCTACATTATAATTTTTTATGAGTGCATTACTAGAAGTATCTTTAGCCTGCTGCAGCCTAGTAAAATGCAGTTGCATTGATTTATTTTAAAGGGGCAATAAAACCTGCTGTTACCTCTTGCTTTGCAATTTTTTATTACTATAGACACATATTCGACATTCGGTTCGATATTCAAAGCCCGTTTTTTGTCTTACTCGTATTCGATTCGTATTCAAAAATTTCAATATTCGCACACCCCTAGTATTTTGTTTAGTAAGGCTTTAACAAAAAACAACAACAACAACAACAACAATACTTACGCCGTTAGACGCAATTTAGGTGGAGGTCACGGCTCGCCTAAGCCCTTGCCCACTGATCTCAATTGTAGTAGGCTGGATCGCGGATCGGGAGCCCGCCAGTGTCGCCACCGGCGGCCATTGCTTGACACCAGGTAATGCACTCAAGTCTGTAGGGAGAAACGCACAAAAGTAAGAATATTGAAGCATGTACGCTGTGCTCTGAGGCGAGTATTTCATGGCGTGATGCGATCCTTATGTCGGGTGTTTGGAGATCGAATCGGTATTTGTCAAATGTTCGGTCGCCGATCAAAAAAAATCGAACGTACCAAAGCACCTACGGCTGAGCTGGCAAGCTTGCTCTCGTAGTGGAGTAAACAAAGGAACTTGCCGTCACTGAGACCGTCCTCGGGGACGCCCAGAAGTCCATGAATGACAAAGAAGTTCCATCTCGACAGCGGCTTTCCGGGAGTGAGCGAATTCCGCGTTGCAAAGCCTTCGAGCTTGTCGTCTGCTAAACCCAACTCAACGAAACCGCCACCGACTCCTCGGTAACTTCAGGTAACTCTCGCCTCATTGAGCTGGACTACATTTCTTGCTTAGCGGAGTCACTCTCGACCACAAAAGATTTATTTATAAGAACTGTGAGGACCGTCAGTTTTAATGTTTGTACACATGCTATTTGACAGGCTTCTCGAGAAGCAGCCAAAACGTTTCAGTGCCGACAATAGCTTAGAAACGGTGGAAACAGCAATTTTCTCGTTTTTCCCATAGAGTCCCATGCATTTGGTGGTGTAAATCAATGGCCGCCGGTGGCGACACTCGGCCCCAGCTGCCGAGGCCGCGGTCCGCGATCCACCCTACTACAATAGAGATCAGTGCTCCTGCCAACGTTGGCCCCTCCCTACAGATCAGTGGCGCCGCCCAATACTACTGGATTGGCTTGGCTGCTCGGCCGAACACGCTGACAAGCCTAGTGTCTTCCTTTTGCGACGTCCGGTGCGTGTCGTCTGCTGTCTGACACCGCCTTCTAATAGTGCGAGCAGACGTGCGGCAGCCTCCTGTGTCGTCTGCTATTTCACCAGCGTCTACCATCTGCAATGCAGAAGCGGACGTTAAAGCAGGGTCCGTGTTCACCTTCGCTTGTCTGCTATTTTGCCCCCGTCTTAAAACGTCTGCATAAAGAACGAAAGCGGAGTCTTAGCATTTTAACATTTACCAGCCACGGTCCAATGCCAGCGTTTGTCAGCGTTGGTCGATGTGCAGTAAAAAGCGGCCGAGAGGACTAAAAAATTGTTTATCAGCATAAATATGCAGGGTTTCCACATAATCCTTTATTGCTATTTTTTCGCGTGGCACCCGCGATCGAGGTAGGTGAGCGTCATGACGCTGAAGTAAAACGCGAACTAGAAATATTCGTTTAGAGTGCCAGGTGCACTGAAAAAGTTAAGAGCTACATGCCTTTTGAAGCGAAATGACGTGAAAATACCTAAAACAAACTTAAAGCGAGCCGAGCTCCAGCCGAATGAGTCGCAAATTCCTACCTGTGTAGGTATCTTCGTGGTATTAAAACCGTGTTTGCAATCACGTCGGGTGAGAATTCAAAGAGCAGCGGGGTCGCTTTTACGGGAACCAACAACTTCATTCAATAGCAACACGCGCAAACGAACAAATCAAGACAGATCAAGCTATATATTTGACGTGGGACGCTAGGCCTAGGCGAGTCTGGCTACGAAAACAAGCATGCGCACAGCGCTTTCGAAGGCACGTACTTGAGATAGTTATCTGGATACTAGACTGGTTGAGGAGATGTTTCTCTTCATTTATTTATATATTTAGAAATACTGTTCACACGTTTGGGCGCTTTAAAACAGTTGAACGTCCAGTTCCATACATGTCATATCGTGCAATATGATAGACATTCATTAACACCTTATACATTTCTTATAAATATGCAAAACCCAGCTGGTTCACATCACGCTACACAAGCAAATAATGTATATCATAATCAAAATAAGAACACTTTTTTACACAGTCATAAAAAGAAATGGCAATGAAATCAAGTGGACATTCTCGAAGAAGGCTATAAATTACAAGTTAGAACATTTTCGGAAAGATTGTTCCAACTTTCAACTGATCTAACAAACAAAAAAGTTATATGTGTCACTATTCATTCGCGGAACTTGCATAGCCCCACTGTGTACCAACCCCCCCCCCCCCCTTTTTACCCCTGATATTAATACGTAGTTATATAAATGAGGTGTGTCCTCATCTAGTAAATAGTTTAAAAACATACAAAGAAGCTTTAGCCTTGATATCTCTCGGCGGGCGTGCAGAGGTGCAGAGGCTGGTGAACGCAGAACGACTCGCGATCATAAAAATAAACGAGCTCTACGAGCTACGCTTCTTGAGCACGGAGCAAATGCGGGTAGCCATGTTTGTTTTCGCTTGAAATCGAAGCGGAAGGGCAATGTCGGGATATTTTTCGAAGCAATATTGACATTATCTAGAGTATTTGTTTCTCAAACGTAAAAAAAAAATATATTGTCGTTAAAAATACTATTGCGGCACTTTGAAATAAGTTTACAACGAACAATTCATGCGTCAGTCATCTCTCCAACCAATGAGAGGCTTGACATGGAGCGTAGTTAACTACGTTTCTGGAAGGCGCCTAGGGTGAGCTATCCCAATCGTAATAGCGTCTAACGGCAGAAATATTATGCAATTGCTTTTCCGTGTAAAAAAAGACGAGTGCTAAAGAAGACGTTTAAAAATATATTTTTGCTCATTTCATTGTCCTTTTAAGACGCGCAGGGTGTTCAGGGCATCTTTTTACAGCCACAATAAAACAGGCGGCATTGGTGCAATTCGTGAGTGAGAAGAGAAAGAAGTCACGCCTTGCGTTTTTCGTCCTCTCAGAGACCATGGAGTGATTTAATGCAACCACTGAAACATATAGACGTATCAGTGGGGCTTCAAATTATAACGATTGAATCGAAACCATGCAATCTAAAAAAAGGCCAGTGAGTTCACTTTCCTTCAGAACACGATGGACATCCAAATCCGGGAAAACAATACCGCCTGCAAGTTGGTCTGCTCCTTGCGCCCATCGTGCGTTTGTTCCCTCCGAACCTGAACCGATGGTGGCACGAGCCTGGTTGCCTCGTCATCCTGCCTTATCTACCCGTACTCGATGTCGCCCTTTGATTAGTGTCCCTATTTGCGTTCTGATGCGCTAAAGTCGCATTTGGGAACACACGCTCGACTTATACCAGGATCCTGATATGAGGGAGCTGAGAATGCGATTAGATCTTAAAAATGCGACGTGCGCAGGGAAATTGCGCGAGCGAAGCGTCGTGATATCCGTTCTTTGATTTCTCCTTGTCTCGTGGTTTAGATTACCACGCTCATTGTTCTAGGGCACATCTGTTTTTTTTTTTTTTCTTTTTTATTTTCTTATATTCTGAGCATCGTCATTTGCTGGGATCCTACCATCGTTCGCAGTGATTCACAGTCTCGGTGTTCTGCGGAGTAGGCGTTTTGTAGTGTGCCGCTTGCGACACCTCTATACGCCGTTTCATACTTAGCGTGCAACGTTGTCAGAGCTACTGGCGCGAGCATGGGGCTTTATCTTGTTGATCATTTGCACGAGTTCTCGCGCAAACAAAACCATAGATGAAGCCACGCGCTCGCGCCAGTTGCTTTGACAGCGTTGCACGCTAAGTATGAAACGGAGTATATTTACTGAGAGGATGAGAGCTTCAGGGGGGCGGTCCTCCAATAGTCTCTTCCAGCGCGAGCTTCTACCCTTCGATATGAGTGTGGCATCTCGCGAGCCTGGAGCGTGGGCGCGCGGCCAAAGCGGGGCGGAATGGAAGTTGGAACGAGCGCCTGCTCTCCCAAAGAGACGCCCTGGCGTTCTTGCTCTGTCACTCAGTAATCACGAAATACATTGGGTTGAACAAAAACGAGAAACTATTTTCTCCAGATGCCCAGTGCATTTTTAGGTTGACAAGCCACTGGCAATCGCGAGACTTGAAATGTCATGCTGGGCGAGTCCGCATAAAACTTACCCTGATTCGACGTATTTTATGTTCTTTTCACGCGCAGCTGCAAGCTCCAACGCCCTCCATTACCTAGACAGGCTCGATGCATGCATCTTAACGGCTGCATACGCCGCTGTTGACACCTTCTTCTATTTGAGGTGAGTACTAGCAATTTGTTCGATTCATACGATGCCTGAGCCTCGTTACCTAAGACTACATCTGTGTCGGTTATTTTAGGTCACTTCAATGTTGGGGCAGATTGCTTTTTTCTCTTATAATGCGAGAGCATCATCAAGCTGTTTCCTGGCCGAGTTATTCGTTTTCCCGCTGGATTTAGTGGACAATTGACCTCCCGTGACCTATGCACCAATTTAGTTTCCCCGCTAAATTTAGCGGAAAAATTCACATGACGTGACCTATGCACCAATTCAGTTTCCCCGTTAAATTTGGCGGGAAAAGTGACGTCACGTGAATTATGTACCGATTCCGTTTCTCCGCTACGTTTAGCGTGAAATTTGACATCACGCGACCTATGCACCATTCTGGTTCCCCACTAAATTTAGCGAAAAATTGAAGTGACGTGACCTATGCACCAATTCAGCTTCCCCCATAAATTGAACGAAAAAAATTACGTCACGTGGACCTATGCACCGATTCAGTTTCCCCGCTTAATTTAGCGGGAGTGCAGGGATAAATGCAATCGCATTCATAGATAATCACCTCTGTGGTTTCGACATTTTTTTTTTTTTTTCAGATACACTTTTAATGTGGGGCTTATCTCTTTTACCCGATTTGGAATAAAACCGCCTCGTGGGCTTAGTTTCGAAGTCTATAGGTATTTACGGAAAACCCGGAACCACGCTCATGTGCTCCAGAAGTTTCTATTATATTCAAAATGAGACTGACCCTGTCTCCTAGATGGGGGAGTCTGATTTCCGACGTAGTGAACCGCAAATGCAAGTTAAAATGTGCTCAAGTTGACATAAGGTCAACGTTAAGTAAGCGTCTATTACGTTTAAGTAAACTGGCGCAATATGCCTAATTGTTCTAATACGCACCAATACGTATCTATGAATAGCTAATTAGCGACACGCACACTGGATAAGAAGTTGCGAACCAAATCAGGGACCAGAATAAAGGAACTGGAGGTTTCTGCTTTGGCGTCGGACTGGTCATAGTTTTTGTTCGTTTCATCCTCTTCGATTTTTTCTTGACTCTTCCACTCTGTTAAGAGTTTGACCTCCTTCAGCCGGAAAGGAGACGCGGGGCCTTGCACTCCTTGCTCGGTCTTGTTCCTCGTTCGCTCCCAGAAAATGCTAAAAGGTTGTTCTTCCACGCGAAAGAGCCAAGTTTCATGTCAGATTTAAAGCTTAAGTGTTTGGCGAATCCGAAAGTAAAGACAGTTTGTGCGGAGAATATAGCGAAATGAAGAAAAAACGAGAAAAGGGAGTGAGTCATATCTCCCATTACGGTCGCTTCGGCTGAATGCAGGCTCAGGTTTGGCTAGACGGTGGCATGTCCATACTGCGTTCACCTGTAAGCTGGAAGTGCGGTTAGATCTACGCGCTCGCCAGATCGATCCATTGCTCCCATGTGACAACCTGGCCACGCTCTCAGTGCGTGGGTATGGGCGGGAGCGTGACCCCGTGGTGAATTCTAGACGTGTGATTCGTTTTACGAGCGCGTAGCTTCCATCGCCCTGTCGGCCGTTCGAGGGGCATGTGCGTTGCCTGATTAGAAGGTTATGAGTGAGCTTGGGTGATAGAGCGAGCAAGAACATTACCACTGTTGGTGCAAGTAATGCTCGAATCCGTCAATAAATTTAGCCCGGGCGAAGCGTGATTTTCGTGCACTTCGCGAAAATATTTGTAGGGTTCCTAAGAACGCGCGGTTAAGTTGTTTCGAAACAAATGCTCTTAGTCACATTCGTTCTTAAAATGCAAGTACTCCGAGCTGTCGGGTTGAACTTCACCGTTTTTAATTAGGGATTATGACTAAATTGATTTCAATCTAGTACATAAAGCGATGCCCTAGTTTAAAAACAAAATCAATGACGCTGGAATGAGCCTAAATAAACCATTCCTGGAGGTTCCAGAGTGACAGCCCACGTTCTGCTAACAAAATTAAAATCGTCAGTGCTACACACAAAAATATTCTATTTCCTTACAAAGCAGAAAACTATATTTTTTTATTTCCTGGGTATGCTCCTCACACATACATAAAAAGTAATTAACTAAAATATATTCTTTACCACGCTTTTACGAATTGAGACAAAAGGTAGATGGAGAGGCGCCCCTCCGCGTACCATGCGACCTGTATAATAACTGTGTGTACCCTCATAAATTGAATACCGTGTAATTTGGCTTCAGTGAAAATAGACCTATTACTAAATTACCCAAGCGTCGAGAAGAATGCTGAAAGTGTATTCCAACGCTCCGCACGCGCTGGCCTTCCCGGTATGAAAGATTCGAAGTAAATAATAAAATTAGGGCTTTGACGAACACGCGTGCAACGCAAAATTTGTTTTAGGCTTTTGCTTTCGAACAGTTATCTGGAGCACAGCCTCCTCTATACTCACAAATCCTGGCAATTCGCTGACGGAACCATAAACTGTCCAGTGGCAGATTTGGAGCGCGGAGATCTTGAAGCACAGAGCATTTCTCGGAGAACCTGGTCGACAGCGGACAGCTTTTGCAGCGGCAATTACCCAAAACATGGTTTTTCAAACCCGACAAAAATCGAGACGGTAGCACGAGGAACGCGAGGAGCACGAGAGGACATTCCATCGCTCGGGAGAAGTGTGTTTCGGCGTCTCACCGCAGCGGGGCGCCCGTCACCTGGCTCTTCGCTCATCCGTTGTCTGCCGCTCTAACTTTCCAATTTCGGCGGCCGCATCTCGTGGCGATCTGCCAGGCTTTGTCAGTATAGAGGAAGCTATATCTGGAGACGCCAGCATGCCCAGCCGCGTGTAAAACAGTCGTAGCGTGCACCTTAGTGCATAAAACATTTAGCTAAAATCTATTCGGACGCTGTCTGCTTCTGCGGGCCAACAATACCCCGCCGACTGAGTCAAAGAAATTCACTACAGTATTCCAAACACGTTGCCATGCCGACAATTACCGCATTCATTTACGCTTAGGAATGGACAGAATCGAAAAACTATCTAAAAAACCTCCTTCATGACGTCGTAGGTCCTGGCTTGAGTGGCCGTGAACTAGAGGAAGGGTAGTGGGCTCATCGAGCGTTCACGGCTGCCGCACTCCGTGTCGACGGCTCGAGAGGGCGCCACTAAAGCATGTTTTGGATAGGCTGTATGAAGCGGGCGGCCAGGGCGGCTCGCATTGCATTTGCTGCGTGATTAAAGACTAATTCGGCATAACACTTCATTGGCTACAAACGAGAGCAAACACGGGATAAAGATCAGTTCAGAACGGGAGCCACTTCGCGCTGCCATACTGCCAAATGGCCAAATCGCCAACCAAGCCCGCGCCGAAGGCCTTCGGAACGCTCGGAAGCGGTCGGATGCTCGAGCCGGTATACTATCGCAGCGCCGCCGCGTACACCCGGGATTTTTCTACGCTCGCCGTTCGTCGGGGCCTCATCCCACTAGCCCTTCCTGGTAAGCGCCGTTTTTTCCGCCGCTTGGTGGCGGGTACATCGACGGATCATTTCTTGTTTCCGTACTTTAAAAAACTGCATTTGTTTCTTTTCTGATCTAAAATACTAAACAAAAAATTGACCGCATCTCCACGTGGTGAATGATGTTGCTTGGGGCGAAGCTCTGGTGGTGCTTGTCTGCGTAGACGCCGAGCCGCAGCATGCCGAGCCTTTTCATTCATGTCAGTAGGAGAATGTGTGGTTTTCTTCTTTTTCTTTTTTGAAGCAGACAGATGGGATGGTATCTCAGAACCTCCTACTCTTTTTTTTTCTTCTTTTTCTTTGAGCCTTTCATTCATGTCAGGAGGAGAATGTGTGGTTTTCTTCTTTTTCTTTTTTTA
This sequence comes from Ixodes persulcatus, assembly GCA_013358835.2. Taxonomy (NCBI): domain Eukaryota; kingdom Metazoa; phylum Arthropoda; class Arachnida; order Ixodida; family Ixodidae; genus Ixodes; species Ixodes persulcatus. The sequence goes on from JABSTQ010010110.1 coordinate 526,337, forward strand.
AGCAGACAGATGGGATGGCATCTCAGAACCCCCTAGTCTTTTTTTTTTTCATCTTTTCTTTTTTCATAATTTTTTTCATCTTTTTTTTCATTTTTTTTCCAATTTTTTTTTCTTTACACGAGCACGTGAGCATGTGCTCACGTGCTCGTGAGCACGTGATCTCACCAGCAGAAGCACGAGCACCCGACGCCGTGCCTACGGCGGGCGGCGGACGGACATGGCTAGCCCCTAAGGAGCTTCGCCCCTAAAATGCGGTGAGGTCATTGCTCGTGGTTGACGATTTAAGTGAGCGAAGGCAAAGCGAAATCCTCGTGCACCATTCATTGTTGAATAACGCGCCCGACATTGCAGCTACTGCGACATCTTAGTTGCAAAGCGAGCGACTCACGCTCGCAGGAGTAGCGCCCTGTTTCTCCGCCGTCCTTACTCTGCCGGTCCCGTGACCTAGAAGTCCCCCTAATAGGAAAACGCGGTTAGCTTTTTACCTCTGTTAAAGTTAACCGGCTTTGAGCGAACCGGCCCTGGGCTCGGAGGTGCTAGAGGGTCGTTGGAGACGCCGGGCGTTCCTCTAGTTGATGTGTTCTGACCGGGAACAGAATGCCATCTAAACAACACATGTGACTCGGCCATTCAGGTGGTCAGCATGTAGACGTCGAACTTTACGGTCCTCATATGCGCTGCCAATTATTTTTTTAATCATGCCTTTATCCAGTGCTGTTTTCTCAGCTGGTGCTAAGTCTAAACTTCTTGATTTGCTTCAAACGAAGGCGAGTTCATTGGCAGGCCTTTGGGACGTGGACGGTTTAGCCGATGGTTTTAGCAAATTAAGAGCCGTCCTGTAGTGTCGGTGGTTTAAACGTTGGCATGGTGGCGTCCTGGTGGTGGTATAGGGAGTAATGCGGTATTGCATCAGGATGCGTTGCAGGCTCTTCCGGATGGCCTTCCCGTTTGCACGGCGAAGAGTGCTCTCCAACGTCTTCACGAAGTTCTCGGTCTGACCATTCGATTTGGGAGGATACGGTGGCGTGAGAAGTTGGTGAATGCTGTTTAGAGCCAGAAACGACTTAAATTAGGAACTTATGAACTGCGATCTATTGTCGTTTACCAATTGTCATGGAAAACCATGGTGCTTAATTATTTCTTGAAAGGCATCCACGGTCGCTGATTCTTTCGTGGGTGTCATCGTGATGACGTCCGGCCATTTGCTGTAAGCGTCAATTACAACGAAGTAGTGCTTTTGGTCCATTTCTGTAAAGTCTGCATGAAGGCGATGCCAAGGTGTGCCTGGATGTCCTCAACGGTGCAGAGGGACTTGCGGTCGATAGTTCGAAATCGATGCGCACTGTTCGCACTGTTGTTTTTGTTTTTCGATGTTTTGGACAATTCTTGGCCTTCCAAACGTAAGATCGCACGAGCATCGATCTTCATGTTTAACGAAAAAATTGTCAAGGTGCAGGCGAGCTGGTGTATGTTGATCATGATGTTCTAAAATCCTGAGACTTCTCTGTCCTAAAATTTTTCTTCATTTTTCCTTCCCAGTCTCAGGATTTTAAAACATCATGATCTTCATGTTTGTTTCACCAACGTGACCTTCTTGCAGCAAGTCGAGGATAGATAGCCTGAGTTTGCTGAGAATTACGGTTGGAGCATTTCGAAAGATACAACCTTCGAGCTCGACAAGTTTTGATGTATGCTTGTGGAGCGGTTGAATACTAGGATCAACGGTCTTCGTTGGCCATCCTTCCAAGATGTGTGCGAGAACATGGGAGAGTGTTTTATCCTTTGTTGTCTCCTTGGAGATGTCCACTGCCTTAATAGGGAGGTTCGTCAGACTTTCCTTCTGGAGTGTAAAGACATCTATAGACAGAAGATTGATGAGAAACACGCCTCCTTTTATTTTCCGGTCAAATGCTTGATCAGGTCCTTCACCAAACCGGGAGAAACCATCAAAATTTCCGAACTTTTTGGTTCAAATGTACTCAATGGTGTCGGTGTAATTTATTAAAATTAGCGCCAAACGTTGTAATATGCTAATTAAACTGACTGGGACGCCCTTGGTTTGTCCAAGAATGGTGGTCAAAAGTCGGTGATCTGTGTGAAGGACGAACTTGGAGTCCCCACAGGTACTCATGAAACTTTCATACACCAAAGATGAGTGCCACTGCCTCTTTCTCAATTTGAGTAAACTTCTGCTCAGTCTTCGTAAGTGCCCTTGAGGTGTGGGCGATGGGGCATTCCCTTTCGTTGATTTTATGGTAGATCACTGTACCTACTCCCTCTAATGAAGCGTCTTCTCAGGGTCAAAGTGGGCAAGAGCCTTGGTTGCCAATGGATTATGTTTGATCTCGTTAAATGCATCCAGGCAATCGGAGCTCCAGTTCCAGGTTGTATCCTTTCGAAAGGGGGGTTCAGTGGTGCGGACATCCCGGCCAAGCTTTGCAGAAACTTGCTGTAGTGTTGGTTCATCCCCAGAAGAGATCTCAGCTGACTGACGTTTCTGGACTCAGGCATGTTGAGGATGGCAGAGATCGTCTTAGGAGACGGGATGAACCCTTCAGCATTGAAACATTTGTCCAAGATATTCTACCTGCTTTTGAAGGAAGCTCCACTTACTGTTCTCCAAAGTGAAGCCGTATTCTTTGAGTCTTTCAGAGACTCCTTCGAGATTCCGATGAAGATCAGAGGTGTCCTTCCCAGTTTTAATGATGTCGACTAGATAAGATGCCACGTCATCCAGACCTGCAGTGACGCAATCCATTGTTCTTTGGAAAACGGCAGGTGACGATGCAATTCCAAAAGGCATTCGATGGAATTAAAACAGATCTTTATGAGTGTTCAACATCAAGGCTTTCTTGGCCTCGTCGCCTACTTCCATCTGGAGGTACGCTTCGAACAGATCCAACTTCGTAAAGTATTGCCTCCGTTCAGCTTGGCAAACAGTTCTTCGGGTCGCGGTAGAGGATTGTGAGCAATGTCCAGTTGCGGATTTACTGGTGACGCTGAAGTCTTCGCATACGCAGAATGAAGCGTCAGTTTTGGGAAAGACCACAATTGGTGTCGCCCATCAGGATATTTCAACTGGTGAAACAACCTTGTTGTTAATTTTCTTTCTGCAGATATTTCTCCACCGCCGCACAGGTCGCAGACGGAATAGGTATTGGCTTGAAGAAGCGTGGAGTTGCATGAGACTTTAGTTGTAGGTGGACCTTTAGCTTCGCTGCAGCAGCGAAGACTGTCAGTGAACACTCCGCCTCTTGTCTGTCACCACGGCTTCCAACGGAGATGTCCGGTGGCCTAGTGTGGCAATGAGAACACTTTACCCCTTAAGGGGATTCATCTGGTTGTTGAAGCAACACAGGTGTCACTGTTCGAGTCGCGGGCATCCTAGCTTCTCTCACGTGTCCATATCCAGTAGCGTACAGCTTGGAGTCAGTGTTCACTTACTGATCACTAGAGATTCCTTGGAGGAGACATGCGACAAATTCGCCGTCTTTATCGCGACTAGAAAACACGCCGTTGGCGGTTCTAACGTCTTCTTTGTGATTCCACTGGGGTCTGTTGCGGTCGCTGGAGCGGCACATCTTCGCGATATGTCCTTGCTTCCCTCAGTTGTGGCAGGATTCAATCCGATATCGACAAGTCGACTCTATGTGGTTGCGGTTGCCCGCATCGGAAACACTTGGCTTGGAGAGAAGTAGAATAGTTTACTTTGACGACGTGCAGCGCATTTTGGTCTGGATGACTCAACTGGCGGAACTACGCTTCATCCCTGAGGTAGCACTCGGCTAGCAGCAGAGCAGTGTCTAGCGTCAGGTTCCTCTCCATTACTAAACGTGCCCTAATGCGTGAATTATGGAGGCCAACAATGCATGCCATCAAAAGTGAGCAGCTCTTGGCGTTGATTTCAGTCTCATATTCGCAAGTCGCAAATATTGATCTCAGTCTTGCCAGGAAGTCTTTCATGTTTTCCTACTCCTCTTGACCCGCCAAAATAGCTTAGGTCGCTCGAACTCCTTGAATTTCCTCGGGGCGAAGTGATCCTGAAGCCGTGTAACCAGGTCTTGATACGTCAGCTCGGAAAAATTATGAGGCTGAACTAGGGTGTACAGAAGCTGAAACGTGGTCAACCCAAGTGAAGCAATCAATAAGTTCTGCTTGTCGACATCGGCCGTTATATTCGCGACGTCCAAACAAGCTTACAATATCACCTGGTAGAGCTTCCACTCTTCCATGTCGGAATCGAGAGTCCCAGGGCCATGAAAGCGGTGGCTGCTAGTGTCCACCAGGCCTCGGTCATTGTAGCCGCCGCTAGTCATCAGGGGTCCTTGGTTTTCGTCGCGAATGTCGTAGTCTGGCTCAGCCGGTCAAGATATTTATTTACGAGAAGCAGAATCTAAGCATTTCCGTCCGTCAAGACTTCTAGTTCCGAACTATTCCGAACACTCGAGCCGCGAGACGCGCGAGCCCGTGCTCACGGCCTGATGGCGTCCTTGATGATAATAGCATGCTGTCTGTTTCAACCACCACCGGGTATCTCAAGACACAGACTGACAGCCGGAGATGTACCATCAACAGCACAGCCCAAGCACCAGATCGTCACGTCCATACGAATATGTGTGACTATTGATAATTTTTGTACATATGGATACTAATCATTTATTGCTTCCCTTTCTTTTAGAGCGCAGCTCTTAGGCGCCCGTTTCCGGATTGAGGGGCGTCGGCGTCGCCGTCGCCGTTGGCGTCGCCGTAGGCGTAACCGCGCGGTGCATGATGGTAAATTTCCCCGCTAAATTTAGCGGAAAATTTTCCCCGCTAAATATAGCGGAAAATATTTTCCCGCTACATCTAGCGGAAAATTTTTCCCGCTAAATCTAGCGGGAAATTTTCCCCGCTAAATCTAGCGGAAAATTATCCCCGCTAAAACTAGCAGAAAATTTTCCCCGCCAACTTTAGCGGAAATATTTCCCCGCTAAATCTAGCGGAAAATTTTCCCCGCTAAATTTAGCGGAAAATTTTCCCCGCCAAATTTAGCGGAACATTTTCCCCGCTAAATTTAGCGGAAAATTTTCCACGCTAAATTTAGCGGAAAAGTGTTCCCGGTAAATTTAGCGAAAAAATTTCCACGCGAAATTTAGCGGAAAATTTTCCCCGCTAAGTTTAGCGGAAAATTTTCCCCGCTAAATTTAGCGGAAAATTTTCCCCGCTAGATTTAGCGGAAAATTTTCCCCGCTAAATTTAGCGGAAAAAATTTCCCGCTAAATCTGGCGGAAAATTTTACCCCTAAAGGTCGAGGTCACGTGACGCCCAGGCCACGTGAGAGGTGAGAACAACATTTATTTAAACCAAGGACAAACGCCAGTCCCCAAAGCGGGGGCCACGCCGGTCAGACACCACACAAAAGACAGCCCCAAGACATATTTGATCGCGAGCCACCGCGAAATCCGTGCCCCGAATGGCGCGGGGCAACAGGTTCAAAGAGAAACTTGGCACGCGCCACCCGAACCACGAATATCGCGGCGACCCGCGTCCGCAGGCCATCCCCCGCACGATGAATGAGCAGCGCGACCCCGGCCCAAGGGACCGACGCGGCGCGGTCGCTCTCAAGCGTGGCGTCTACGTCCTTGGCGGCGTGAAATGATGATGTGTTTCATTATAACGAGGGCCCAAGTCCGCTCCGCCACACAAAGTCGAGGAGGGAAGTCAGTACCCTCGTCCGGCGTTCGGAGTCGCCGGCAGGATGCGCCCATTCTTGCATGGTCGTCGGAAGGTCTTCAGGAAGAAGAGTAGCCCAGGCTGCTTGACGCTGGGCAACCAGAGCTGCGCACTCCCAAATGAGATGGTGAAGTTTTGGGAGGGCATCTGGGTCTTTGCATCGCTGCCAGCGAGGGTCTGGTGGGACATAGCAAGGGTGAAGTTTACGTTGCCGGGTCAGCTCGAAGTGATAGACATGATGAGGCGTGACCGCTCCACCTGTCCTAATGCGTCGAAGCAGGACCATCTGGTTCCTACGGAACGTGTTTTCGGGTATTGGGAACTCTTCTGGTGTCCAAAAGGCGTCAAGTCGGCGTTTCCAGTCTCGACGGACGAGGCGAACTGCATCGACTGGGGCGTACACGTAGGCTTCGTCTTCGGGAAACTGGTCATCGTTGGGTGACATGGGAGGCACCGGTAAGGTCCGCTGAGAGGAGGGGAAATCTCCATGCAGCTCCTCAAATGCAGCCTTGTGGGCCTTCTCGTTGCCGTCAATGCCCGCATGTCCTGGAACCCAGTGCATGCTGACTCGGACTCTTCGATGGCGGTACTGGCGAAGTGCAGTGTCGTAAATAGCGGCGATTGTCGGACTTGATGTGAGTAGATGCGTTTTAAGCGCGCGAATCGTGTTCTGAGAGTCTGTGAACATCGTAAGCGTGCCGGGCTCTGGATTCCTGACCTCATACGTCTGGAGGGCGAGGAGGACGGCGCGGGCTTCGGCCTGTTCGGGCGATGAAAGGGTCCTGTTGGTGTTTGCAACAACGATAGGATCACACTCTGCAGGATCATGGGACGGGAACACCACAGCTGTCGCAGACCAACCGGATGTGTGCAGGGCATGTGTGCAGGGATACGCGATGTGTGCAGGGACGCGATGACCTGGGCAGGATCCTGAGTTAATGCGGTGACCTCGGCTTGGTGTTGACGTGCATAATGCTCGCGACGCTTGGCATCCATATTTCGCGGGACAGGCCGGGCATGTTGCGTGAGATCAATGAGATCCCATGGAGGCTTGGTAGGCGGCAGGTCGTTTATGCTCGTTACAGCTACTCCAATGAAACGAGCAACTGCCCTTCCCTGGAGCGTATGCTCAAGTCGGGCCATGTGGATGTCGAGTTGCTGCTCTAGTGTCTCTCGAAGGTCGACTAGGTGCAGGCACTTGCGAAGCTCTGACGTTCGTGTGTGTCGAGGGAGTCCGAGGATGGTTCGGCGGGCCTCGTTATACATCGTTGCAATCTTGTCGAAATGGACTCGTTTGAGGAAGTAGAAACGCGCTGCATAGGCCACCTTCGAAGTAAGGACGGACGTGACCAGAATCTTGGCGATACGTTCTCCCGCGCCGCCCAGACGATGGGAGATGCGACGGATGAGGTGTAGGCCGTGTCTCCATTGCCGCGAAATAGATTTAACCCATTCGGCTGCTACTTGAGAGCTGTACCCAAAATTCACTCCAAGGATCTTTATGAAAGGCTCTTTGCTTATGTGACTACCGTCAAAAGTGAGGCCCAAGTCCTTCCAAGAAAAGGAAGAAGAAGCGCCGGGGCGAGGAGCTTATGCTCTTTTGCTCCCGTGCTTGTGTCCAAATTCGAGCCGAATTTGGACATGAGGTTGGCTAGAACAGTCTTCTGAAGGCTAACGACGTCCCTTCCAACAAGTCGGAACCCACATTGAGTCCCGAATTCGGTATTTCGCATGTGTTTTCGACCGCCGGCGAATGTGCTTCGGAGCTAGGCCTAAACCTGGAGCTCGCCATAGGCGAAGGGCTCCGAAGAGAGCGACATGGCTGAGATCTCGCAACCGTCTCAGCCCCAGCCTTCGAGCAATCTCGAGATGAACATCGTTGGGCAAGCCCCTGCGACCGGCCAAATCGAAGCCATTGCTACGTTTACACAAGCTGAAGCTTTCAGCCAGTCACCGCAACGAATTCATGGAAAGCGAAAAACGGAAGGGGACCCACTGATATTTTTGGATCCCGCAATTAAACGGACTCGCCACTCTAGTAGTTCTAGTACCGGTACGAACTCCTTCGAAGTGAAGGAAGATGACGACCGCGGAACTACTGATACAAATTCTGATCGAACGGACGCCGACGCAGACTCGGACGCCGGCTTCTCAATGGCTGAGATATCGTCCACAGAGACTCTCACCGAGGGTCCTCTTTCGACCTTCAGAGAATCAGTACATGCAGAAGACTATCCAGGCTCCGAATGGAACAAGGTGACATATGTTAAAAAAAGACGCACTGACAAGGCGAGCATAGTGTATCAGTGGGAGGACCTACCTCATCATACACAAGACTCAGGGGTACCGATGAGGAAGACAGGACGTGCCACGTAATTGTTTTTCGGTCGAAGGAACCTTGTGATCTTACGAGCATTCCGAAGGGCTTACTGCAGAGAACTTTAAGCCAAATAACCGGCTTAATCAATGAAGAACTTACATTCAGGCTGAATAGGGACACCAACACAATCTCAGTTATGGTACATTCGAGGGACGCCGCAGAAAAGCTTTTGGCGCTGCACTCTCTAACCGCACAGGATAGAGCTTGTCGGTGGTGACCCACGAGATTCCCCCAAAGGACACGGTACGCGGCGTGGCGCACGGCATTGACTGCGGAGAGACTTCGGACACTTTAGCGAGCGCTCTACGGTCCAAAACACACGAGGTCCTATACGCGAGACTTCTCGGCAAAAACGGGCTGGCCATGGTGAAATTCCGCGCAACCAATATGCCAAGCTCTATCGTATACAGAGGGTGCATCATAAGAGTCACGCCGTATGTGTCTCACACAGTGCAGTGCTGGAGATGCCAAGGCCTAGGACACAAGCAACACGTGTACACCCGCGCGCTGAGATGCCCCGATTGCGGGTGGCTGAAGCACGAACACCACGTGTGCGGACGCAAGTATTGTATCAACTGCCGATCCCACGGCAACCACCTTGCGACCGATCCCAAGTGCCCCACCAAACTGCGGGTGGACCGAAGACTTCAGGACAGTAGGCCACGCAAACCGCAACCAGGCAACGCGAGACAACGAAAGATGCCGTAACCCCTCGGGAGGTCGCGGCAGGAGCAGGCCTCGTAACCCACCCGATGTCAGGCTAAAAGACTACCCTCAGATAATAGCCACACACAACAGATACGCCGCGCTCGGCACGTTTTCTGACGGGGAAGAAGAGAACGAGATACCGAAAAACAAGCCGGGAGTTACAAGTAAGAGCAGAACAAGGCGTGATGTATCAGTGTCACGTCAACTCTTGAACAACGCGAATCGGCGAAACGAGTCCGCGGGATTCCAAAAGCGCCAACGCTCCCCACTGGCACGCCGCCAACCTAGACGCCGAGACCGCAGCAACAAGCTGGAACGTATGCCCAAGCGGTGTACAAAATGCTCAAGACAGGTTATTATGCGGACAGCGACACTGAGGCGCAGGCCTGGATGGAAGAACTGCGGTCTATCGGCGAAGCCCGCAAGAAAAGTGCGAAACGAATTCAAGATCTTGAAGTTCACGCAAAAAAATGGCAAATAAGCACGCTGAAATTAGGATGAACGAAGTAGAAACAGAGAAGCGCCAAGCACTCAGGGAAACCGAACTTCAAAGGCGCCTCAAAGAAAAAGAAGCAGTCAGGAAACCGCATCAATGTGCATCACAGCAACAACAACCCACGACCCACGATGTGCAGCAATCATGCAAAGCAGTATCGGTTTCCCAATCCACTCGACCTGAACAACCAGCCATCTCCGTCGTCACTACGATGGTAACACAGGAATATCTTAATGCCGCACTCGCCCAAATGCAGCAGCAATTGCAGCAGCAGCAGCAACAAATGCAGCAACAGATGCAGCAACAAATGCAGCAGCAGTTGCAACAATTCCAACAGATGCTGGCAGCGACCCATGTGGAGCACTCTGCAATGTTCATGGTCGTCCCCCAAAATCCGCCGATCCAGGTCCAAAACCGTAATGGCTTCCAGACTCCTGAATAACGCTCCGTTCCGGATCCTGCAGTGGAACTATCGTGGGCTAGCAACAAGAAAGGCCGAACTCAATACGCGCCTGTCAGATCCACAATATACATGTGACGTTCTTTTACTGCAGGAATCTCGCGCCAAGAACATTACATTGTCAGGTTTTGAAGGGCACCACAACCATACGATAGAATACGCGGCGCCTTCACGCCAAACCCCCCTTACTAGTGCTCAGGCCAGTATATATGTCCGTCGTGGTGTTTCGCATATCAAGATAGACACGATGAACTGGTGTACCACCACGCAGGAGGTAGTCGCGGTCCGCGTCGCTCTCGACGGAACCACTAAACGCCTCTTGATTGTCTCCACATACGTTCGGCCCCTCCACGCAGCTTACGACTTTTCATGGATCAAAGCGCTCCGCGATAAGTACCCCTCTGACTATGTAATATTTGGAGGAGACTTAAACGCTCGCTTTGAATCGTGGAGTGCTGCGCCACATACCTCGCGCGCACAGGACTTGTGCACTGTCCTCGAACTTACCGACCTAACGATCGTCAATAATTTAGATTGTGCGACGCGTTATGGCACTTCGGCACGCCAATCGGACAGTGTGATAGATCTCACTTTCGCACCCGCGTCGACCGCCCGCCTTCTCGCGTAGACTGTGCTTCCCGACGCGTGGGGAAGTGACCATTTCCCCATAGTGCTCGAACTATATGCAGGCAAACGCAAAATGATCAAGCGACTTACGAAGACGATAAAATGGGATCAATTTCGTGCCTTTATAGAGGAACACATTGAAGATATCAACCCTGCTAACATTTCGGCCTTTCTCACGATGGCTACAAAGTCTGCGACTGACTTCTGCCAGGTGGATATGAATACACCCACTCCGGACACGCATCTACTATCACTGTGGGATCGTCGCACGGCTGCGCTTACCAAGTACCGAGGCACAAGCGGCGCTGCTACCTGAAACGTGTGACCCTCCTTACCAAGGAAGCAAGCACATACGCGCAGACCCTCAGCCTCACACGCTGGATTGCCCATTGCGAGTCCTTCGACAGGACTACGAAGCTCGGCGAGGTGTGGCGAACTTTTAATGCTATGTATGGCAAGCGCAAGTCGTGTAGCCCTGTCCCTCTTCTGACCCTGCTTTCGACAGACACCGAGGAAGATATCCTGGATCAGCTTGGCTCAGCATTCTTCCCGCAACCTGACGATCTCCCATCCCCCGATGTATATAGACCCGTGTATGCAGACTTTGTGGACACGGAAAAACCTGGGAACCAGCCATTCACTGAGTGGGAACTTGATGCGGCGATCGCCCAGTGCAAACATAAGAGTGCCCCCGGGCCCGATGGAGTTACAGCCCCGATGCTTCGTAATGCACCTCTTGCCGCAAGGGAAGGTATCCTTCACTGGTTCAACTCCATCTGGCACACAGGTCACCTCCCTGAGGATTGGAAGATGTCATGGGTTACCCCCATCCCCAAACCCGGCAAACCACCGACCGACCCAAAACCCCTGCGTCCAATCTCCCTTACATCTATAATGGGAAAGTTGATGGAACGAATGGTACTTGCACGCATTCAGTGGCAAGCAGAAAACCTCAGGATCTTTCATCCCACACAAACGGGGCTCCGCAAGAATTTGAGTACCCACGAAAGTCTGGCTATGATTTACCATGATGTCGCTGACTGGCACCCCAACAGCCAGCAGCTCCGGGTCGTGGTCACGGTGGACATCAAGAAGGCCTTTGACACGGTCCCACACGAAGCCGTTGTCTCCTCGATGTACGAGCAGGGCCTAGATGGGAAAGAACTAGATTTTGTCCGGTCATTTCTGGCCGGCCGCCGATACCTCGTCAAGTCGGGCTACGGCCCTGACGCGCGTAGCAGTACTACCAAGGAGAACAACATTGGAGTCCCTCAAGGAGCAGTATTGTCACCGACATTATTTAACATTGTCATGGCGCCGCTGCTCTGGGCCCTCCATCGTATTCCGAACCTACGAGCTACTGCCTACGCCGACGACATTACCATCTGGACATGCCAAGGCTCGGTTTTGACGCAGAAGACAGCGCTGCAAGCGGGTCTAGATGCCATCCACTCCCACCTTCGCCGCGTTGGCATGTTTCCGTTCCCGCAAAAAACAAAGTACATGTTGTACGGCCGTGGGCATTCTACCCCAGGCCACGTGACCCCCCCCCCCCCCCCCGTGCCTTCCCCTCCTCCTCAAGAGCTGCGCTCTAATTCGGCGTTACTGGGAGTTGTAAACGGCTTTCATTTTTATAGACGATTTCATGTTTTTAACAAACAAAAGTAGCTCAAAAGTTTTGAAGAGAACAATACATAAAAGCTGTAGTGCATGAGATTTGCTGCCGGAAAATCCAGGCATCGTTCAACTGCGTCGCAGACTGCTCGGTGTGTTGGAAGTTTGGCTATTCGTTTGCACCGGTCAAAAAGACTCTTTTTCAGATTTCCTTTTCCACAATGTTTCAAAAGTACCTACAAGGTTGTTTTAAAATTTTTAATTATTTTTGAAGGAAAACATTTTCAATATAAAATTGTATATCAGGTTTGGAAAATACAAAATACAAACAATCACCGCCGAAACACTTTGTCTCCATTATAGCCACTTTATACATATACAGTAGAGTTGTAATGACCTCCTATTTTGAGCGTAATACACTGTTTATATGAAGTGTCCCCGTGCTTGGAAAATGCCAACCTTTTGTTGTCAACAGACAACTGAAAGATTTAAAATATTTTGATATGGGTGTATATGTTCTCCGAATGCACCGCATAAAAAAAGAAACCTGGGCTATGCTAGTTTTTGTTTAGAGCGCAGCTCTTGGGCGCCCGTTTCCTGCTTGGGGGCGTCGCCGTCGCCGTCCCCGTCGGCGTAACCGCGCGGTACATGATGGGTAAATTTCGCCGCTAGATTTAGCTGAAAATTTTCCCCGCTAAATTTAGCGGAAAGAGCTTCCCGCTCAATCTAGCGGAAAATTTTCCCCGCTAAATCTATCAGAAAATTTTCCCCGCTAAATTTAACGGAAACATTTTCACACTAATTCTAGCGGAAAATTTTTCCCGCTATATCTAGCGGAAAAGTTTCTCCGCTAAATCTATCGGAACATTTTCCCCGCTAAATTTAGCGGAAAATTTTCCCCGCTAAATTTAGCAGAAAATTTTCCCCGCTAAATTTTGCGGAAAACTTTCCCCGCTAAATCTAGCGGAAATTTTTCCCCGCTAAATTTAGCGGAAAATTTTCTACGCCCCCCATCCCTCGAGGTCACGTGACCCTCCCCCCCCCCCCCCCCGTGCCTTCCCCTCCTCCTCAAGAGCTGCGCTCTAATTCGGCGTTACAGGGAGTTGTAAACGTCTTTCATTTTTTTGTTTGTTTTTTACATATGTACCCCAATCCTTTCTCTGGTGTAATATAGCTTTACTCCTTACATCGCCGTGCACACCTTTTGAGCTTCCAACCGTTGGACACTGAACCGTGATGGCCGGGTAGGCATCCTCCGAATATCAAGCTTGGAATGATATATTCGTCCATGCAGTAGGACTGAAGGTGCACGGCCTTTTGCTGGATCTGAAGCTCTCCGATAAGCTTCCACGTACCCCTGTACAGCTTCCGGAAGCGGACATCCCTGGACGACAGCCAGCTGAAGACACGACTTCAGTACCCTGTTTAATCGCTCGACTTGGCCATTACATTGGGCGTGGTATAGAGATGCTCGAATATCTTTGACACCATGCTGTCGGAGAAACTCTTCGAGTTCCCGCGATACAAGCTGTACCCAATTGTCGTAAAGAATTTCACAAGGAAGGGCCTCGTGTGCGAAAACATTCTTTAAAAAAACTTTCAGCCATTCCACTCTGGTAAAGAAGGAAGACCAGCGAAGCTGTACTATAATCAGACGACCTCAAGCACGACTTCTTGGACGACCTCAAGGACGACGCCAAAGGACGACGTCTCAGACGACCTAAGGGACAACTTCTAGGACGATTTCGAAGACAACGTCTAGGACGACCTCAAGGACAACGTCTAGGACGACCTCAAGGACAACTTCTGGGACGACCTCGAGGATGACCTCGAGGACGACGTCTAGGACGACATCAAGAATGCCTTTTAGGACGAACTCGAGGACAACCTCTCGGACGGCATCGAGGAGAACCTCAAGGACGACGTCTAGGACGACCTCAAGGACAACTTCTAGGACGACCTCGAGGAATACCTTTCGGACAACCTCAAGGACGACGTTTGTGTCGACCTCAAGGACGACTTCTAGGACGACCTCGAGGACGACATCTAGGACGACGCCTAGGGAAATTCAGCCTTTCCACTCTGGTAAAAAGCAGAGTGGAAAGGCTGGAAAGGTTGTTGCCATCTATGAGCAAGGCCGGCAAGCCGGTTGTCTGGTTGCCGCCGTCGCTCATAAATGGCGGTAGCTGTCCAGAGTTTTGTGTTCGACATTTCTTTACGGGGGACACAATAAAGTTGATAACAGTGGACGATGTAACTGAAGCTGCACGTTGAACCTCCGGCCACTTAGAATGATAATTAGCTAGGACGACGAAGTACCGTTGGAAGGGAGGTGCACGGCCAACTGTTCCTATGATGTCTACGCCTAGTTTCTCCCATGGTTTACGCGGAAACTCTAAGGTTGCAGGGGCGCAGCTGATGCTTCCACGGGCTTGTTCGTTGAATGACAGACCGTATAATGGTCTACCTTAGACTTAATTTGCTGGTTCATGCGAGCCCATCAATACGCATCCCTGATGACACTGGGTGTTCTTGTTATAGCATGATGTGCTTCATAAGCTAATTAAAATATATGCTCACGCAGTGTTTCATGCACCACGATCTTTTCTCCCTGAAAAAAAGTAGGTCAGTGCACACAAACAGGTACTCTCGGATATATGATAATATGACCTGAGCTTCAGGGGGGTGTCTTCCGGCCAGGATTACACCGAGTAACGTATGACTGCAGGCACCACTGGATCGTTTGGTGTAGTTACTTGAAAATCAACTTCGGTTAAAGGAACCGTGACAAGAGCGACCACATCAACTTCAAACTTTGCGCCACCTTGTGCGTCGTGGACAGGTCGTCTTGAGAGTGAACCGGCTACTAAGTTGTTGCTGCCTCTTAGAAATTTCATTTTAAAATTGTAGTTTAACAACCGCGAAGTTCAGCGTGTGATCTGCAACGGTCGGACCCCAAAAGCACTGTTGGAGACGAGTATAATCATCGCTTGATGATCCGTCCGGATACCGAAAGGACGGCCCCAAAAATAGACATGCCATTTCTCGCATGCCCAGAGGTATGCCAAGGCCTCCTTCGCTCCAGTAGAGTACCGACGCTCAGCATCGGCAAGGAGCGAGAAAAGTTGATGTTAAGAAATAAAGCTTATTACCGTGTCGTGGTTGTAAGATAGCGCCTACACCATAATTAGAGGCATCTGTCGTTTTGACACTCCACATAGTTGGATCGAACAAAGTAAAAGTCGGGGCATTTTTAATACATTCATTGACTCTCCGTAAACTAGCCTCGGTCTCCGGGGACCAGACAAACGAGACTTCCTTGCGGAATAGGCAACGAAGGGGTTCAACAGCAGTGAAACAGTGGGGGATGAATTTAATACAGTACACTCTATGAGTCCCAAGAATGCTATAAGTTTTGATGATTCTCGTGGAGCCTCTAAGTTTAAGATGGCATCCACTTTAGATGCAAGGGGTGCTATTCCTTTCATGCATAGTCGATGACCCCAAAACGAGAGCTCCTGAACATTGAACACTGCCTTTCGGTTCAACGTCATTCCCGCCTGAGATATGCGAGACAAGACCCCACGAAGATTTCTATCGTGCTATTTCTGGTACGTCCCATGCATTATAATATCGTCTAGGTAGAACTGGACAGCTTTGCACCTTCTCGAAACATTGGCCATAGTCTTTTGAAACACTGTGTGCGCAGACGCTAATCCAAAATAGACTCGCTTGAAGCAAAATTGTCTCTCATGGGAAATAAACGCGGTTAGATCACAACTCATGGGGTCAAGCCGAACTCGATGATAAGCAGACGCCGGGTCTAACTTAGAAAAGTGAGCGGCTTCTCGCAAGGAGTTTAAGAGCTCATCTATGTGCGGTAGTGGAAGCGAGTGTAACACCACCTCCTGTTTTGGTGGTTGCCAATCAATCAACACACATTCTGATGCGTCCATCTGGTTTCTTAACAACTACTGTGGGAGAGAGTCACTCCGATGCATCAATAAGTTCGCTAACGCCTTGATGCTCTAGCTTGGAGATATCTTCGGACACTGCATCACAGAAAGGGATGGGGAAAGAGCGAAGCTTCGCTTGACTTGGTGGCACATTCTGCCGCACCTTAATTGTGTGCGTTTCGTTTCGGCCCAAACCTAATTCAGAGCTAAATTAATGTTCAAAATCTTCGAAGCCTTGAGGACGCTTAGACGTGTCTTGTACAGGCAAACGTGCTGAAGGTTAAGCACTCCGATTGCAATTTTTATAGACACGTTTATTGCAATCGTTTTTGTGATGAACAGGAGCATTTGTGTCTTTGTCATTCTTGTTGGGAACATTTTAACACAACAGTTGTCTGATCTTTCATCGACGTCTGTTGTACCCGGAAAACATTGCCACCCGAAGGAAATGAAAAAAGAACGTTGCCAGGCGCATCCGATGATGCTTGTGGTTCCTGGCTGCTGTTTTCACGAGATAGCATGGTGAAGGGGCGACGCTGGAGAACGTCAGCCGGCTTCATATCCCGTCGTTTGTTGTCAGCTGCACAAACATGGGCACAGTCGTCGTAGTCAGCATTTGACAAAGTCATTGTTAATTATCTGACTGCATCGATGCCAAGCAATTGGCGACTGAATGGATGACATAAAACTCTAAAGGTGCAATGTTGTCGCCGAATGCAACCTGGCTATTGAAACATCCAATGATTGGAATAGTACCTTGCATACAATGTACACGCCTCCTTACTGGTAGGTGCAAACTAAAATTTATTTTCGGATCAATTACCTGAAATGACTTCGCGTACAAGATGGACACATGTGGCCGGTGTCAGTTAAGAGATGCGGCGGTATGCCATT
The DNA here is from genome assembly GCA_013358835.2 of Ixodes persulcatus. Classification (NCBI taxonomy): domain Eukaryota; kingdom Metazoa; phylum Arthropoda; class Arachnida; order Ixodida; family Ixodidae; genus Ixodes; species Ixodes persulcatus. Next base: position 543,184 of record JABSTQ010010110.1, read on the forward strand.
TACCTTAAAGGAGCGGTGCAACAATATTCAATTGGAATGTTTTTTTGCTTTACACGAGCTTACTGGCACTGGTGGGACTCAAGGATACTCGCACGCAACGCCACTGACCAAGAAGCTCCTTTGTTGCGGTGTAATTTCAAGGACAAACGCGATCATTTTCATTCAATCGTTCCATTGCAAAATTTGATGACGTAACATGGAGACGCAGTTCACCACAATGACGATATTTTAATGTGGTTCGTAGATTGGACCAGATCATTGTGGGCCCTCGATTTGGGCTCGTTATATTTACTAGCTCGAGAATCATTCGGGTAGGGGGCCCGTGTTCAATCGCTGCAAAGACGACAATAGCCGAGCCATAACAATGTCTGGAACTCAGCGCGCGTTCTGTGCTTTGCCAACCCCAGCGCCTGGCTATGATCAAAATTGGCGGCATATATTCGGCTCCATATCACGTGACCACTTGTTCTGGCTGCAAGTTGAGGGGATGAACGCTGCTCGTTTTTTTTAATTTTTTTCTGGGACTTCTCTTGCGTGGGTGAAAAACGAACGCGTGTTTCACAGCTCATTAACGTCAGGGATCCGTTTTAAGTGGTATTTGTGCGAAGTACAAAAATTGTTGCATCACCCCATTAACGCCAGTCCTGAACGCATTCAATCGACTGGGGTCAACCTGGGCTGCACTGCATGGCTCGACCGGGGGCGGAGTAGTCAACCGCAGCTACGCTGTACTGAAAGCTGCAGTCAGCACCAGAAACCTGCGACTGTTTCTATGTGAGCAGAACAACTCTTCCAGGACTGAGTTGAGTACTTGCGGCCTCGTCGATGACCTCGACCTCTTGCAGGAAAAGATGCATGGCGCTGGGAATATCCAAAAGAAGTTGTAATGGGACAGCCACAGCGACAAGCCACTCCGAAGTGACCTATCTTGCCGCATGCGAAACACTGTGCACGCAGTGCGGGGTACTGCTCTCGTGCATGGCTGCGTCTTTTTCAGAAACAGCACAGCGACTCTGTGACGTCTTCCCGAGCTCCCATTCACAAAAGAGGTGGGTCGCGACTTTGCGGGTCACCCGTCCGTGTTGTAAAACGCGGTACGTGATTGGAGGTTGGCTGGCTACAGGGCATCCTTGACACAGCCAGTGACGGGGTGTAGTGATGGTAGAGCCAAGGTGCGGATCCTGGAGGACCATCTTGGCCGCTTGAAACCTCAGGTGTCCATGGGCTGGCATCTTGATATGCCAAAACGGGCGCCTGAGAATGAAACGACGCTCGCGCCGCTACTTGTTGAACTGGTGCTGCCATTGTACCGGGACCGGCGGCCGTTGACTGGTGAAACTGTTCAGTCGTTCGCGCGAGTTGCACGGACTGTAGAGATAACTGAAGAGCCCGATTCAGAGTTGGCACACTAGAGCCGATATAATCCCGAAGAATCTGGTCCTTTACACGCTTGGAGTGCAGGCCTTTTATGAACACCTCGTATAGACGCTTTTCGAGTGTAGTGCCATACGCACAAAATACATCCTGGTGCCGTAGGGCAGTCAAGAGCTCTGAAGCCTTTTCGCCAGGCAACTGTACTCTTGTGCTCAGCTTCTTGCGTTTTAGGGTTACAGAACCAGAACATTGAAAATGTTTCTTTGGCGCTTCCAGAAATGCAGAGAACTCGTCAATCTTCGTGCTTCCCGGTGCTACATTAAGACGAAACGCAGACAATATGTGTTGGCCTTCAACACCCAACATTGAGAACCAAATTTGTTTTTTTCGACGCGGCTCAACGGCGTCGAGTCCAGTAGCACCAAGAAAAGACATGAATACTTTTTTCCAGGACGGCTAGGCCTGAACAGGTGTGTCGGGAACAGGAAGAAACATTGGAGGTGGCAGAATTGCCGCATCCTTTACAAACATTATTTGTTCGTGAGGCATCTCGACTTACCAGTGAAGTCTAAGTAAATTCCGAAAAACGACTACGTCGGTTATGACTCAGGAAATAACCTCACTAATCTAAAGGAATATTGAATGATAGGAGAAGAAAATAGAAAATGCCAAAGATTCAGTGTTAACACTAATCCAAAATGGCTTTCGAGGTACCAAAATGTCATGACGAAGGTGCCAAGGCCAAAGCTGACCTCACAACGCTTGAAAAGTAGACAATTGCCGACAAGCTACCAAGCTTGAATGAGATGGCATGTAGGCCTACAGAAAATACGCAACGGTACATCTAACACCTAACCAAGGTGCGATGAACACTACCCTGACCACTTACGCCATATCGTCTTATTAAAAAAGGAAACTCCTCCACGCCATTTTGTACTCGGGCAGGGAGAGGCCACTCACAGTGTCAGTGATTGTCCGGGGTGGCCGTGGCCGCCGCTTGTTTAGGTCAGTCCCGGCTGTAGCTCGCCTGGTTTGTCAAGGCACAGACGTCCACACAGAGCGGTGGTCAGGCAGAGTCCAGCACCACGCTCTAGTGAGTTTATTCTCGCGCGCCAGGGACCATCGTTTTGACGCGCGTGCACTGCTTGCATCATCTACAAAACACATCATCGTTACAAATCGCTACACTTACGCTCTGATGGGGAAACACGGTAGGGTCTGTGGTGGACTGCGAAGCATCACCAGTGTTAATACGGTGTTTTACACAGCCTGCAGAGGATAAAGGCTTATCTTCAAGACTAAAATATGAAAAGTAGTCCTCCGCAAAAAAAAAAAAAATAATTGATATTTTTGCTTTTTGACAAATCGGACTAAAGCATGGGTAGTAAACCGGAGACACCTCTGTCCGACGTGAAACCTGTCGTTGGTATTTTTTGTGGGAATGTGTCGATGGAAGCAATAAGAGTGTTAGACAGCGTGTAAACAAAAGCGACGCATGTTTTAGGCCGTTAACGCTTTGTTTCTTTTTAAATATTCCTTATTGGGGTTTCGGTAAAACCATTTCTCTATGTGAGTATTGAAAACGGTAGGGCTAGTTCTTTCTTAAGCAACAAATCACGACGCAGCACTATATAAATATCTGCTGGCTGTTGTTCAAAACAAGACTCACTTTGTGACGTTACAAAGACACGTAGCCTGTTCGAGTTCGCAACGGTGTTTCTTTAGCCCGGCACCACGAAACTTTAATCACTCGTAGTCTACGGCATTCAAGAACGCTTGCCATCGTCCGTAGTGTTCCAAATGATTTGGTGTGACTTCTCAGACAAGGCAAAATGTTGCACGAGGGCAAATATTTTCTCGCTGGAGTAAGCCTAAAGCTCGGGAGGGCCGGCGGAGCCGACCGCCATTTTGCATTTTCCCCGAGTCGTCAACGCTGTTGGCTGCGTTGCGGTGACAACTCCAGCAGCCGCAGTGGGGGCAACGAACGAGAAGCGAATCCCGAAGCCCCCATCGACTTTCGTGCGCATGCCCAGTCTCGTCGGCGATGCATTTAAGGACGAACCGTCCTTGCCGAAACAACTCTCTATAACTTCCTAGTACCTTCTGTCGTGACGTCTAGCCCAGAAGTTCAGGGCTAGACGTCACGTCAGGTGTTCGGCCGAGCAGAAAAACCATTGCAGCAGTAATGAACGGGGTCTTCAGTAGGACGTAGACGAGGAGTAAATCCTCCTAAGCTTTGTGTCGAGAGGCTAATACTGGCTGATTTGAGTTTTGGGGAGTATACATTGTGTGAGATGCCTGCTTATTTATGCACCTTACAAAAAACAAATAGTATATTCTTCCTCGTTCCTCGCTATTTTAAGGTAAGTCAGCTTCCCCTAGCGCAACAAACTTCGGCTGCTGCAGAACACCCTAAAAATAGGGTTCTGCATTGCACACGAGATATACTTTGTCGAGCTACAAACTTGTGCAAGAAATACGCACCATGTACAGGTTGCCATGCAAAGAAACCCTAAATACAGATGCACCGAAGCACGCACAAGATCGGAATCACGGCTACGTTGAGTCCTCTCTCGCCATATATACTTGGTAATTCAAATATACTAATTCGCATGTGGACGCTTTCGCAATCACGAAGGTTATGAGTAGGCTTTATTTTTTTTTGTTCTCTTTGACATAAAGCGTAATATGTTTAGGGGACTGTATCTCTAAGTCAAATGCATTAATGCGTGGGTTAATTCGTTATAGTCACTAAACCATCGCGTTTGAAGTTGGTGTAATGTCATGTCACACTTTACCACATGAGCATCTTTTCCCAAACTTTTCAAATCTGAAGGGTGTCCCGCGCAACTGCATCATATTTCGATTTCGGATTAAAGAAAAAGTATTTTTGAAAACAAGGCTGTTAAAAGTGTGTAGTTGTAGTCATGAATTCAAGTTCCTTGAACAACCATCCTATATTCAGAATGGTATAAAAGTTGTATTGTGTTTGTAACTTAATTGCCTACTCCCAACATGAAAATTCTAACGGGATTTATTTTCAAATACCATTAAAGTCGATAAAGTCTTCATGGAGGAAGTAAATAAATGAAGCATATTGAAAATACTGATTATAGTTAAGGAAAAATGATTAACGAATGCCGAGCCGTAGAGATCACTCGACAGTCAAGTAAACATAGTAGTTATGCATACTGACTCTTATCACAGTTATCGTTATGAAATAAAAATGAGTGCTATGGGAAATGAAAGCTTCGGGTCATGGCAGCTGCGCAAGTGCTGTATTTTAAAGCTTAATGAATATTTTAGTTCAGGTAGCACGAAAAAGAAACGCGAAAGAAAAAAAGAGGAACAAAAAGTTTGAACTTTCAGAAATATATGAAATGTCTTTATTGTGCTTTCCCTATTTTATTATGTTTCTATAGCATGGCGTATGTGTGACTCACCTTTTGTATTTGTTTAGTAAATTCAATATAGGGACATACCAGTTACTTTCATTTTTAAGCTTTATTTTGGGCCTTTTTCTTCCTTTTCGTCTCGTTTGTTACATTTTTTTGTATTGCATTTCTTGGGAACTCTATCGTCATCACAAATTGCCTTAAACCCATTAATCGGACATTTCGGGATTTATGTCTGTACATATCAGGTATATTTTGTACAGAAATATTATGTCCTAATATTCACTTCAATGTAGTTAGAAAATGGCAGCACCTTAGTCTGCCAAGAAAATATTTTATTGAGTCCGCATTTCGTTGTATTAAAAAAAAATTTTTAACATAATAATTTGAATAAAACGTAGTACGATCTGCAGTACTTATATCATATTAAACAATTGCCTGTACTTCAAAGAATACGTATTATATATGTAAAACGTTATATTCGAATAGCCCAAATCATTGTTAAAGTTTAAACTTCAATGGCTTACTGAATAGTTTGATATCTTGCTCTTACAAAGAACCTCTTCTGTATTTCTTTGCAGTGGATTCCTGCTGACATATAACCTACTAAATAGGAAACTTCAAGGTGTTCCGAGGATTAAGTTAGCGATGCTGGGTATAGTGGCACGCATTGTTCGGTGAGTTCTTTTTCACTGCATTGCTCGAGTACTCCCTTCCCAATTCAGGCGAATTAATGCAAAAACGAATTCTTGCTAATTTTCACTCATAAATATTTCGCTATTTAGCACTAACCAGATTGAGTTACGGTATATGTTCCGCCAAGAAAAATATATCTGGGCTTCTGCTTTCCCGCCGAAGGCTTGAAGAGTAAACAACTGCAATCAAATCGAGGGGAATCGGCCAGGGGCGGTTCCAAATATACGTCTACGCGCAAAAGTGAAGTGTGGCACGTGAGACTCAGCGCAATGAATGTAAAACCTGACATCATACTGAGTGGCACAGCGAAGACCGAAAATTTAGATCCCAACAAATTTGAGATTTCGTCGTGCAATGAACTCTTTTCGCTGATCACAGTGATACGTTCCCCGTGAGAATTGAGGCAAAGTAAGCGCCACAATTTTCTCAGGTGTCGGCGCGAAAGCGTCTATGAATCCAGCGCGAATACCTTCACTTTAAATATATACCGTCTACTTTTCCAGAGACCACCTGAAGCGCCAATCACTGTAAACTACGGAGGGGCGGTGCAGAATGGTTCATATCTCGCGTCGGGTTTTCCAACTTGAGAAAAATAAGTTGCAACAATAGTGCTTTATCGTGTTCCTGACCTAGGTAAAATGCTTTTTGTGTAACTACGCTTTTTGGGAACCTGACCTGTGCCTATCTAAAATGGTTACCGATTTTGCACCACGAATAGAGACATCGACAAATGACAAGGCTAAACATGTGCATATACCTGAAAATAAAGTCCGACCCCAGGTAGCACCGAGTTCTGGGCCGAAACTTGGCTTTTGTCTGGGAGTTTAGGGCATTGAAAAGCCCGAAGAAGCCGAAGTAGAGCCAGGCCTGACCTCCCTTGGCAACAGTCTGGGTATTTTGGCCCTAATTCGCCAAACAAGTGCCAAACTTAGGCTTCACTGCCTGGAAGTTCGGCTATCATCTGGCATCTTTGGGCCTAAATCGCCTAACAAATGCCAGAGTTAGGCTTACTGCCCGGTAGTTCGGCAGATATTTGGCATTTCTGGGCCAAAATCGCCAAACTAATGCCAAAGTTAGGCTTCACTTTTTGATAGTTCGGCTGTCATCTGGCACCTTCGGGCCAAAATCGCCACAGATGTGCCAGAGTTAGGCTTACTACCTTGTAGTTCGGTTGACATCTGGCATCTTTGGGCCCAAGTCGCCACACAAGAGCCAAAGTTAGGCTTCGCTTCCCGATAGTTCGACTGTCATCTGGCAGCTACGGGCCAAAGTCGTCAAACAAGTGCCAAAGTTAGGCTTCGCTTCCCGATAGTTCGGCTGTTATCTGGCAGCTACGGGCCAAAGTCGCCAAACAGGTGCCAAAGTTAGGCTTCGTTTCCCAATAGTTCGGCTGTCTTCTGGCAGCTACGGGTCAAAGTCGCCAAACAAGTGCCAAAGTTAGGCTTCGCTTCCCGATAGTTCGGCTGTCATCTGGCAGCTACGGGCCAAAGTTGCCAAACAAGTGCCAGAACTAGGCTTAGCCTTGGCGTTCGACTGATGACGTGTTGGTACACTTTAATCATTTAGAAAGTGGAGACACATAAGGGACGATACATACAGGACAATCATTCAACTTCAACAACATTTATTTTCGGCTTCAAGCTCAAAGCCCGCCCGCTCCGTGGAACTACGGAAAAGGGAAATCTTGGGGGAAGGAGAGGAAGCGGAGGAAGTGTACGCGATCCCCCTGTCCTGCGGGGCCAGGTACATCGGGAAAACGGGGCGACGCTTCAACGACCGACTCCGAGAACATTAAATGGACGCCGAAAGAGCTGCTTCGGATTCTCAGCACCCGATCGTCATTCACGGGAGAAAATGTCCCGGCTGCGCTCCTAATTTCGCCGGCACGACAGCCATGGGAGGCCACTGCGAGCGAGTCGGGAGAGAAATAGTTGAGGCCTATCGGGTGGCGACAAACCCGCAAAACATAAGCACCCCTTCCATTTCGCTCTCAAGAAAGGAGATTATCTTTCCGAGGCCCACAATGGAAGCCGAACGCTGACATACTAGGCAAGGCGACAAGGTCACCGGCAGAAGCGGCCTTTCCTTTCATTCCATTCAATTTCATTCCAGAGAAGGGCTGGGATTTCCCCGTCCCTTATTTTCCTACTGTTGAACAGGTCGGGATACACTCTCTCCCCTGTAGCTTTGGCTATACAGCAGTTTTTTTTTTTATAAATTGTCTTCGTTTTTTTTTTCTTTTTTACTCTAAAGCGTCGAAAATGCTGAGGGAGCTTAGCTGCGTTGTTGATGCCCCTTCGACCTCGCCTTTTGCAAATCCTCCCCACCTGCTTTTGTGTCTTCGTGTGACTGTCAGCTTGCGCGACAGCCGCTTTAAGCAAATTAAAAGGGTGGAGCAAAACGCGTGACCTCTCTGCGTAGGACGCGTGGGACAAAAACGTTTGGACGAAAATTTTTTCGCGTGACTCTCTTTGTCACGCTGATGGGATCTCTGGGGCTGTTGTTTTCGCCGTTTGCCTAGTTATAAATAGGCGGGCCACGTAGGTCCGGTTTTTGAAATGCGCTCTTCAGTGTTCTGTTGCTTTCGTGCGTACCAGACGCGGCCGTGTGTTTTCGTCGTAAACGGCCGGAATACGTCCATGCCAATTTTTCGGTAATAGCCATTTTTTTCACCGGAGTTCGTGGAATTCTTGTGATGTGTTTGTTGGAGACGCTTCGACAAAAACTGCTCTTCGCCAACGACGAGACGTCAGTGGAATGTGCGCAACCTTCATTCTCGAGTGTGTTTCTGGGGTGCCTCGGATTGATTATGCATCTATCAAGGATTACATGATATCGCTCTTTTATTAGTAAGTACACTGCAAGCATGCTTCTGATAGTAGTCCTGCTTTCCTCTCAATCTCCGCGGTTTTTTGTGTGATGAGTTTTGTTTGGCATGAGGACAGTGTTAAGTTTTATTTTATAATTTGCTTTTCGTTTTACAGAGAAGTGTGACCTTTGTAAATATGTCGAGAATACACTGTGTGTAATGATAGTGGTTTAATAAACTTCTGGGAGTGATCGAAGAAATTTCGCTTGTCCGTATATGTGATTGGATATGCAGCAAATGATGTGCAGCTTACACATACTTGCACGACGTTCGGCCAATACGGAGCAGACGCATCGTAGAGTATTCGCACAATATTGCGCGAACGCTAGACTGGGGCAAAACGGCTGTACGGCAATACCTGCCGGATATCAAACGGTGGTGCAAAATTAAGATTTACTGCGGCAGTTATGGCTCAAGTCTCGCACTTACTTTGGCAGAACCGAGGCGCACCAGAGAAAAGCCAAACTTGGCATGTCCGAAATACCCAAATTTGGAGCTGCTTTGGCAGTTATGGCTCAAGTCTGGCACCTACTTTGGCACAATTGTGGCAGACCAGAGAAAAGCCAAACTCGGCGTGGCCGAAGTACCCGAATTAGGCGTTGCTTTGGCAGTTAGGGCTCAAGTCTGGCACTTACTTTGGCAGAACTGTGGCGGACCAGAGAAAAGCCAAACTTGGCATGCCCGAAATACCCAAATTAGGCATTGCTTTGGCAGTTATGGCTCAAGTCTGGCACTTAATTTGGTACAACTGTGGCGGAGCAGAGAAAAGCCAAACTCGGCGTGGCCGAAATACCCGAATTAGGCGTTGCTTTGGCAGTTAGGGTTCAAGCCTGGCACTTACTTTGGCAGAACTGTGGCGGACCAGAGAAAGGCCAAACTTGGCATGTCCGAAACACCCAAATTAGGCGTTGCTTTGGCAGTTATGGCTCAAGTCTGGCACTTACTTTGGCACAACTGTGGCGGACCAGAGAAAAGCCAAACTTGGTGTGGCCCAAATGCCCAAATTAGGCGTTGCTCTGGCAGTTATGGTTCAAGTCTGGCACTTACTTTGGTAGAACTGTGGCGGACCAGAGAAAGGCCAAACTTGGCATGTCCGAAATACCCAAATTCGGCGTGGCTTTGGCAGTTATGGCTCAAGTATGGCACCAACTTCGGCGCTCCTTTGGCGCACCAGAGAATAGCCAAACTTTGGCATGCCCTAGGATCGCCCAACTAAGGCTATATTCAGGCACGTACTTTGGCACTGATGATTGCCATGGTGCAAAAACCTAACTGCGCCAAAGTTGGGCCCTTATGTTTGCCAGACCTTTGCCCAAGTTGGCATTCCTCTGGCGTGCTACCTGGGACAGGGGACACTGAACATTTTATTTCACATTTTCACTGCCCATCGAAATAATCAATGTAATATTTAAACACGTTTTTGGCCTTGATATATGCCAAGGTTTTTTGGTACAGCGAAGTGATTGACTTCGATTTTTTTGCCGGTCAGTAGACTTGCGGGAATTTTAAGGGCATAGTTATTTAGGGGTGGTTTCATTTAAATTCGAACAATCTTGTCGGGGTGGGTCTTTCGATTTTTTTAAAACAAATATATGTGATAGCTCTGTTCCCGTGACGAACAAAATAGCCCTTAAAAAATCAGAAGTAAGTTGTTCAATAGAAAAAAAATCTTAATTGCCATGAGGTGAAACACGTAAAAAACTCAATTTGAATATCTGTCGAGTTTGTTCATTTATTATACATTATGTAACTAACTTCAGCCGGAAATATTTTTTCATCTGAAAGACAAGAATGCGGAACACATTTACAAAAATGTAGGAGTGTATATCTTTGATCGCTTTTTTTTATAAAAAATCGCAAACTTGCGACCCCGAGCAATTTCGCTTGAAATTGGGATTGCTATAGCAGACGAACCCTTAACATCAGCGACATGAAGAGACTATCGGTAGGTAGCTATTATCATCAGCTGTTTGGCGATGTGCGTTTCGTGTTTGTGATGTTCACCAAAAACTTCATATTTGGCTCAGAATTCATTAAAAACCTTAAATTTTCATATATTTGAATTTGTTTTTTTCAAAAAGGCCATTTTTTATTTTGTTCAAACTTTTTTTATAGATTGCCACTAATACGGGTAACAACGAGGCAAACGTAATGGTTGACCGTTTTTTGTTTTATTTCTAGACAACAGGCTAAACAAGCCCATTTTAGGCCACTTCTGAAATTGCGGTTCCAATATGGTTGCTTCACCACAACGTCGAAAGAGCCGTCAAGAACGTTTCAACTAAAACTAAAACTTTAAAACGACGCCGCTGTCTTCATTCCCGACACCCGTTCTCTGTCCCCCCCCCCCCCCCCCCCGACACACACACACATACACACACCGTATTCGACACCTCCGCACCTCTCGTTTTTCGGTGCCCTCGACTGTCCCTCCCTTCTCTTCCCTCTAAAGAAAGAGAAGGCCTTGTTGTTTAGCTCTCCCCCTTCCCTTGCTTTCTCTCTGGAGACGCGATGCGCCGATGTCTACCTTTGGACTCCAAGCTGCGGTCGTGCGGCAGAAAATGGGAACCCGATCTTCCATTGAAGGCCACGAGGCGAGGGCGGCAAGACGTGCATGCGCAGCAAACACGAGGACGAAGGGGGACAGGACGTAAACGAAGCGCCCAACCAACTAGCCCAAAAGCCACTCTTCTTGAGTTTAATTGAAGCCGGGCCTACTCGGCCCAGCGGAATCATCAGGGCATCTATGACATTGTATTGATGCAGCAAAACGAATAACTATGTCATGTGTTATCACTGTGATTGCGTGATGACGAATCACTGGTCCATCGAGAGATAAAGAATGCCAAGAACTATATGCTGTTAAAAAGTGAGTAAAGATTTCTCAAAACGGGGGGGGGGGGGGGGGAATGCATAATATTGTTTTAAAAAAGACCTTCGCATTTTGTATGTATAGAATGTATGCTGCAAGTGGCGCGGGGAATTGCACAAAAGCAGTGATCGTTCCGCTGTTGACAATATATGCCAAAACAAAGAACAGCTATACGTAATTTTTTTTACAAACTACTTTATATGACGAGTGCTGATTATAACTTAAATGAGCACACACACAATGAACATATATATTCACAAAACGTTAAGTATCCTCGAAAATATTTCCCCGAGTCTTTTGTCGCTTATCCTAGAGCATTCACAAAATTTCACATGTGCACTACTGAAGTGGTTGAGCACAACATACGAATTAAAGTTGAGAAAGATCAGTTCGCTCCAGATGCACACTTCCATTATCGTGCTTCCAGACGTGTGAAGAGCGAATGCCTTTCCGAGCCGGCACGCAGTCCCACTCTTCTCTCTTGATCTTTCGGAACACAGTCACTTCTTTCTCGCTCAAGTTCAGAAGTGCCACGTTTGTCACACGCATTCCAACCTTGTCCACGAAGTCAATTGATGTCCGGATTGCCGCATCGTCCCGCGAACGGAGGTTGTGCACTGTCGCGTGATGTTTCAACAGGCCCCCAACTCCATCACAAGCATTCTTGCCATGTCCGGAGGCAGAAAATAGCCACTTCCCTTGAAGATGACATGCTCGTTGGAACTCGTAGAGTTGAAATTTATTTTTAAAATGAGCAGGCGCCCCGTCGGAAACGTACGTGATTGACGCATACACTGGAACGTGCTCCTCCAGCCAGTCCTCGATACGTCTCAGAGCCAGTAGTGCGTGGGGAGTGTCGTGGCACAAGTTTTCACTGACGACGCCGAAACATCTGGGACCTTGGAATGTTGACGCGACACACGTGAATAAAGATATCTGATGTTTATGCCAGTGATATTCCTGTATCTCGTTAGGCAGAATTACAGTCCAGTTTTCCGCGAAGTCAAAATGCAAGACGATGTGCCTTGATGTCACTTTGCTTTTCTCCAATCGTATAGCTTCTCGTAGAGTTCTTCGTATGAAATCATGGGTGGAAAACCTCGTGGCCCATTTTTGTAGCTCTTTTAGAAAAGCTCTGGAATCAGCAGTTTTGGAGACCAAATTACCATGCTCCCATATGCAAAATGTCATTTCCTCTTCATGAACAAGTTGCAATGCCTGCGCAGAGAGACGATCACTGCCAGGGCACTCTTTGCATTCACCTCGCAAACATTCGGGCGAAGCCTCGGGGCAAAGGCACAAAGCCACAATCTCCTCTGTCATTTCTCCCTCCCGTAGGCTGTTCAGGGTAGAGACACACGAATCAAAGTTTGTGCAGCAAACACACGCACACACGGTTTGTTCAGGATTTAGTTTCACCCATTTGGGACGCAGTGACTAGAATTTAGTCAGTCCTAATTTCGAATCTGGGTTCGCCTTCCGAAACAGCTGGTACGTTTCTCAGATTGACCTCGTCATATAACGCTTCACGATCACTTGTGTGATAACCCGTCTCTCATAATGTTCACAGCGTCTCTTTTGCTCGGACTCTGCCGAGAACAGTCAAGATCGTCGAATGTGTAGTACAGCGTGGCCGACCGTACGATGTCCTCACTTATGCCTGCTCCATGGTACGGCTCCGGACGCTCCCATACGCCGAAACGTTCACGGTGTTGCTTTGATTTTCTCAGGATGTATCTTGATGCCTCAGGAATTCGTCGTGCTGTCTCGCTAGCGGCTGCACTTTCAGGCACAAGCGTGAGAAGCTGGCATCTTTCCTGGTAAGACGGTGCCTTAACAAAGGCTTCCCTTAAGTTCTCCCACCATTCGTCACAGCCGAGACATGTGTGATCACTGCGAGCACTTGATCCACTCGCCTCCAAGTCATATGCGGTCGCCAACCTTTTTCGAACTTGTTGGCTGTAAGATTCTTCCATCTCTCGCTGTTTTCTTTCAACGTATGACTGGCGGCTCTTCGGATTTACCTTAGACGGCATGCGCAAAGGAGTTATCTCAATCGCAGAAGCGGAAATATACGCATTGATGTCTGCGACTACTTCGCACTCTTCGAGGAAGCTTGCTGGGGAGCTTGATCCTGGGTCACTAGCAATGGGAGTTGAAAGTTGCTCACCGGCATATTTGAAGCAGTTCTGGCAGAGCACATCCGTCAACACAACATCACCGACATTTGAGGGGGGCAGGATCCTCTTCAAGGCATCTACGTCGAGGTCGGTGACATGACGAAAACGCCTGTTGTGGTAGATCTTTCGCTTATGTATCTCAAAGTAGTCGGCACAGCATCTTCTCTTCGAGCTAAAAGCAGTTGCCATGGCTTGAAGATGAATGTGCAAGGTTTGGAAGACAGCTAACTTTCAAGTCCAAAGAAGCGTATTCTTCCTAGAGAGAGTTCAGCCTTGTGCTTTCACTTTCACTCGCATCCGCAGTTTACGGATGTGAATTTGACGCCGCGTGTTCTCTCTCACTCTCTCCGGTTGTATATTAGCTTTCTCGGAAGTATTTGGTAAATTATAAACACCGATATACATCACCGACAAAGGGTGGTAAATATACCAAACTGTGTGTTGTTAACTACAGACGAAAGATAAATAAGGGCGGAAGAAAACGGACGAAGATAACATTTGGGCCTGCTGGAGGACAACTACCAGTCCCGGAGTGATGTGTACAAACAAAGAGGCGAACCTAAAAGAGACGCGCCGAAAAGATTTTTCTTTTGCTGTTGTACTCACATGCCCACACCCGTCATGTGAGCCCCACGTACGTGTCTTCGTACGAGTTCTCACATGACGCTAAGTTCGTGTTTTCGTACGCGCTGTGAACACAGACTCCCGAGATCGGTCGAGGGTCACCCGACACCACTGTTTTTACGAGCGGGGTCCCACGAAAAGTTTTCCCTCTCCTGGCTGGAAGATAAACATCACCTCCACAGGTGTCTCTATCTTGTTGCTAAAACCTCGAACAAGCACAGTATTAGAACTGTTTATACGTTGCCACCATTTAAATTAAAAGTTTTCTCAGATGTGTTTACAGTGACAATTTTCTCCACGACCACGCTATGTTGTTTTCAAATTTGCAGTTCTCGAAACTAAATTTATGTTAAACTGATAATAACCAAAGAGAGAGGTGGGATTTCATATTTTTATTTTGAATTAAAACAACCTAGAGTGCTCCGCTGACGTTGGGGTGAAGAAACCATACAGGAGCCAATATTTAGAAGTAGCCTAAAATGGGCTTATTTAGCTGGCTGTCCTGAGAATAGAACAAAAAAAAGGTCAAACATTAAGTTTGCCCCGTTGTTAGTCGTACTACTGGCAATCTATAAAAAAAGTTTGAACAAAATAAAAAAATGGCCTTTTTGAAAAAAACAAATTAAAATATATGAAAATGTAAGGTTTTTAATGAATTCTGAGCCAAATAGGAAATTTATAGTAAACATCACAAACACGAAACGCACATCACCAAATAGCTGATGATAATAGCTACCTACCGATAGTCTTTTTATGTTGCTGATGTTAATGGTTCGTCTGCTACAGCCATCCGAATTTCAAGCGAAATTGCTCGGGGTAGCAAGTTCGCGATTTTTTATAAAAAAATAGGTCAAAGATAAACAGTCCTACATTTTCTTAAATATGTTCCGCACTTTGTTCTTTCAGATGAAAAAATATTAACGGTTGAAGTTAGTAAACTAATTTATAGTAAATAAACAAACTCGACAGATATTCAAATTGAGTTGTTTACGTGTTTCACCTCATGGCAATTAAGATTTTCTTTCTATTGAACAGCTTACTTCCGATTTTTTTAAGGGCCATTTTGTTCATCACAGGAACAGAGCTGTCACATATATTTGTTTAAAAAAAATCGAAAGACCCACCCCGACAAGATTGTTCGAATTTAAATGAAACCACCCTTAAATAAAGTAGACAAATGCAACTCTATAACTACTCTAGAAAACAAAGTCCACACGAAAATTTTCCTGGAGCACGCGAAGACTGCCAATCACAACGATGAATGTAAGGACTCCAAGGCCTCTAAACTCGTCAAACAAAAAGTTGGGGCCGAAGTTGACAGAGCGCACTGATTGGCCTATAAGGCCAATGACTTCGCGCTTCTTTCGCTGACGTCCAATCGGCGCGCTCTGCAAACTTTCGGCTCCAACTTTGTGTTTGACGAGTTTAGGGCCCCAGGGAATGATGAAACTTTGAATACGACTAGTTTGTGAAAATGCGATTGGCGCAGGTACAACGAGAAAATTAAGCAACCTGCTTATTGCCAGCGAGAAGATAATTTTTTTACCTAATTCTATTTTGTCAACCGCCATTTATCAAGTTTTATTTAATTGTTCGCCGCGATTGGTTTTCTCCGTGTCCTGCAGAAAAGTAAGCTAACTTTTTGGGGTGTATAGAGCGTATGTTGTGAGAATCTAAAAACAAACGCTTAAACGTTTCCTAATCTGCAGATTCGTTGGAGAGCTGATAAATCTCTTGTACTGTGCTTACCAAACTTATCCGGAACAGGAGAGCAGTGTCTTATTTTATGGGAGCGCTATCCTGGCACCAGCCGGAGAATCGCTTCATGGCCTATCTCTTAATGGAACAGCCTCACTGGACCGTGGACACCGCCTTAATATTTGCAGGCCGGTTAATCTATACTTATTACCGCTTTTTCACACGAAGTAGCATAGGTGACTGTGTAAACAGACACTGATTTGATGGCTCAATTAGTAAGATTCTGATGATTTGATGTTTCTACTAAATAAGGCAAAAAGTGGGTATCGCACTGCAAGTAAAAGTGCTGTGTTTTTTCCTGTCTACCAGCACCCATAGACCTCATGTTATCATTTTTGTTGTACTTTTGTGCTCTTTGATATGAGTATTAGGTGTCGTATAGTCGTTCATTTTTTGTTATTGTGTTCCGCATGTGTATTACATTGTCTATTGTTTTTTGTACTTGCTCCTATCATAGTAACCGCTTAGGGACTGATATTATTATAAAATAAATAAATAAAATTAATAAATTTCTGTCTCGAGCAAGCGGCCTTTCTTGCTGAAACTATTCCTGGAGCGCTATGTCATGGAGCAGTTTTTTGGTCAGGTGGGAGAGCACTCCCACGAGATAATACGCTGTTCGCGTGGCCCGGATAAGTTTGGGGAGCATTGTACACAAAAAGGTTTGGGAACGGTAAAACGTTTTGTATAAAAAATGATGTGTGTAATGCGAGAGAGCTTGACAGTTTACCTGCTCGCGTGATACAGCATATTCACATCACCGTCTCTACCTTTCCGACAACTTGATTCGCGCAGCTCATTTCACTCCAAACAGGTAAAATATAGGGTCCTGGCGAAGGTTGCCGTAATCCTCGGTGTTTCGTTCGGTCGTGCCAGATATCCTCTCTTGTTTTCGAACATAAAACAGCCAGCATGACGTTTTAGAATGATTACGCCCAATATACCTTCAGACTAAATATTCAATAATGCCGTGTAGCGCCAAGACAATACCGTTTCACAAGCTAACTTTATGTCCAGATTTACATCGCGGACTTCTTTTTTAGGTGTAAACACATTTGCGACCTCGTCCTTTGCCGAACTCGTACCCTAGGTCACAGATTTGGAATTTTCAAATGATCTGCCGGGATGTAGACGGACCGGCACCTACTGTGTGCACGTGATTTGTTCTCTATTTTTCTTATTAATGGTTTTTTAGGCTAACTCTCACTGAGGAATGATTCAAGAACTCGTAGGATAAGAAAGCCTACGTGCTGAATTGTAGAGGGTAACTAAATAAGGTCACCATAGGCCGCAGATTGTACACGACTATGGCGTCAGCGTTCGGCTAAGAGTCGTGTTCTTTCTCATTGGACACGACTTCTAGTCGAACGCTGACGCCGCAGTCGTGTCGAATTTCTGGCCTACTGTGGCCTTCCTTAGAAACGCAGGAAACTTCTGCACCTAGGCTTTTTTTTATCTAGGAGGTGTTGAATGATTGTGATAATCCGCAACCCTCGTATTGAGGCAATTGTGTTAGGCGGCAGTCAAGCGAAAGTGACAAAAGAGAGAATAAGTTGGGCTAGTTGGTTGTGTACTCCTGATGTTAAACGATTAAAGACAGGGACGGAAGAACAAATATGCTAGCAGGACACGGCGAAGAATCTGTTTTCATCAGTCCCTTTTTTGGGGCGTTTTACTTCATAAAGAAAAAGCTGCACGAGCGATTGCGAACACAGGGAGCGAGTTTAGAACCGATTCTACCGCCCAACAGAAGATGCATGAGCATATTGTCACTGGTGGTGACGAAAACAAAAACAAATAAACAGGAAGAAATGAACGTTTAATGGGGCGAACTTGTGTCCTAAACAAGAAGGACACAGAAGATAAGAGTGCGTCGTGGGCGAAAGTCGGCGTAACAGCAGGATCGAACGCTGGGGCGAGCCACTCCGGCTCGCCCGAGGAGCACCTTTTGTACCCCCGTGGTTTTCTGTAATATTCGGCGTAGAACTTTCGGCGTATAGAACATTCGTAACTCAATCAAGCGACAAGGTTTTTGACCTTACGTGAACGCCAAGTTGAAAGAATAAATAAAAGAGCATTCCGTTCCCTGGAATCATACCTGGTTCATCCGCGCGACAGCTGATCGCGGTAACCACTGGGCCACGTACTCGCTCGCTCGGCGACGCGCGTGGCATTGCTCCCCCCTTGAAAAAGTATCGTCTCAATGCACAAAAACCAAACAAGAGCAAACCAAACAAAATATTGAAAAACTTCGGAGGCTTGTAAAGCACGGTACGATCAAGCGTCATACGGGATGCAGAGTTCACAGTCTTATCGAGCGCAATACGGCTTGAGGCGCACGACGGGGACTGACTTCAAGTCTTGGTGGGCGGTGTGATGATGTTCTTGTTCCGTGGGGTATCACTTCGTAGTTCAGGTCCCCGAGTCGACGAAGCACCTTGTAGATTCCGAAGTACCGTTTTAGCAGCCTATCGCTGAGACCGCGGTAGCGAATAGGTGTCCACAACCGCACTCGGTGTCCGGGCTGAAAGTGGACGCCGCGACGACGAAGGTTGTAGCAATCCGGCGTCGACGCGTTGCTGGTCTGGGATTTGGACTCGGATGAGCTGGCGGACTTCTGCTCGTCGTACAACCACCTGGGCTGCGTCACTTTCGTCGCCAGCCGGCTCGTGAGGTAGCATGGCGTCAAGCATTGTGGTCACCGTGCGACCTTGCACCAGCTGGAATGGTGTAACACCAGTGGTCTCTTGAACAGCTGTGTTGTGGGCAGAAGTGACATACGGCAGGACTTCGTCTGACGTCTTGGGTTCTACGCCGACGTACATCGACACAATGTCGGCGATGGCCTTGTTTACGCGTTCCATCAGCCCATTAGTCTAAGGATGATACGTTGTGGTTCGCCGGTGGTTGGTGTGGCTGAGACGGGGGATCTCATCCTAGCTTTGCCATAAACGATGAATCTGTAATCATAAGTTCGGGAGCGCCGTGCCGGAGGACGATGGACTCAATAAAAAGCTTGGCGACTTCCACAGCACTCCCTGAAGGAAGGGCTTTCGTTTCAGAGTACTGTGTGAGATAATCTGTGGCGACGATTATTCAGCGCTGTCCCGACATTGACGCTGGAAAAGAGCCAAGCAGATCTATTCCGATCTGCTGGAAAGGTACAGGTGGCGGAGGAATTGGCTGCAGGAAACCTGCCGGCTTCGTCGGCTGTTTCTTTCGTCGCTGACACTCATGGCATGATCGTGTGTAAAGGTGGACGGTTTTGGGTAGCTTGGCCCAGTAACGCCTTTCACGAATACGGGCCAGTGTCCGGCTGTAACCAAGGTGTCCGGATGTCGAGTCATCGTGGCAGTCTTGAAAGATCTCGTCTCGAAGGTCGGTCGGGATTATCAGCAGCCACGGCGAATTGTTGTCTCCCAAGTTCTCTTTGTAGAGTACACCTTGTCGAATGGCGAAGTTTGGCAGGGCTCGTGAGAAAACTCGCAGCGTGGTACTCCCGCGCCCTTCCAGGTGCTCTATTAATGCGCGCAGCTCAAGATAGTCTCTTTGACGTCGCGCCATGTCGCCGGCGTTTACTGCGCCCAGGAAGCACTCGTCGTCATCGTCGTCGGTTCTGCCGGAAAGTGTTTCGACAGGGGCTCTGGACAGGCAGTTGGCGTCGCTGTGCATGCGGCCTGACTTGTAGGCCGCAATCATGTTGAACTCTTGTAGTCGCAGACTCCATCGAGCGAGGCGTCCTGACGGGTCCTAGAGATCTGCAAGCCAGCAGAGCGAGTGGTGGTCCGTGACTACGCGGAACGGGCTCCCGTACAAGTTTGGACGAAACTTCGTGATTCGTGGAGTAATTTTCCTCTGCCTGGGACAGTGTCCAACTTACGTAGGCGATGACTCGCTCGGCGCCTTGTTGCACTTGAACCTCTATCGCTCCAAGCTCCGCGTCACTAGCGTCCATGTGAATCTCGGTATCCGCATCCTAATTGAAGTGCCCAATAACGGGGGGGGGGGGATTTCGGTCTTTGCTTCAGCTTGTCGAATGCCTGCTGCTGTTTTTCGGCCCATTCGAACTTTTTGTGGTCCATCGTGAGGTTTATGAGCTGTGGGGAAATCTTTGCGAAGTCCAAAACGAAGCGTCGATATTAGGCACATAGTCCACTGAATCTTCGAACGGCCTTCTTGTCTGTCGGCGCTAGAAATGCCGCGGTGGCGCGAGTTTTCTCTGGGTCCGGGTGACCTTTTTCGTTACTAACCACGTGAACTAGGACCTTTAGTTCGTCATAGGCGAACTGACATTTTGACGGCTTGAGGGTGAGTCCTGTGGTCCGTATTGAGTGGCGAGCAGCTCGGAGCCGTCGCAAGTGCTCGTCGAAGTCGCCTGAAAACACTACAACGTCGTCATGGTAGACGAGACATCTCTGCCACTTCAGTCCTTCTAGTACCATGTCCATGACACGCTGGAAAGTTGCTGGCGCCGTGCATAGTCCGAAGGACATAACGTTAACTCGTACAGTCAATCCGGCGAGACGAAAGCTGTCTTCGCTTGGTCCTGTTTGTCGACTTCGATCTTCCAGTAGCCGCTCTTCATGTCTATCGATACAAATTATCGAGTGTGGCGCAGCCGGTCTAGCGTGAATCGACATATTTTCTTGTCGCCGCGTTCAGCTACCGGTAATCCACGAGAACCTAAGCGTTTCGTCCTTCTTCTTAACCAGTAAGACTGGAGAGGCCCACGGACTGCTTGAAGGCTGAATTTACCGTCGTTCAGCATATTTTGAACTTGCTCCTGTATTATCTCCTTTTCTTTTACGGTGACTCTGTACGGCGATCGATGCACAGGGAGCGCGTCGTCCTTGGTAACGATGCGGTGCTTTGCATCGGTGGTTTGGTGCACCTTCGACGACGTCACAAAGCAGTCGCGGTATTCGGCGAGGAGTTTAGTCAGCTGCCGTCGTTTTGGGCCCGGAAGCTTAGGGTCAATGTCGAGCTGCGCTGGCGACGTACTCTCTTGCTGAGATGGCGAGGATTCTTCAGTAATCGCGGCGATTTAGGCGCAGTTACGGAGTTTCTCGACATGACACTCAGCTGCACCTTTCGTGAGGTGTTGCGTTTATTGTCGAAAATTTGTCACGAGGACCGCAGTGCGCCCATCCTGAATTTAAGCTACACCTCTTGCGACGCCTATTCCTCTTTCCAGAAGCAATTGAGGGTTGCCATTCAGAAGAACTTCGCCGCACTTAGCTGCATGAATCCCGTCGGGTACAACAACACTTGGTCGTGGCGACAGGCTTACGTGGTCGGCAGCGACTCGGAAGCAGGCAGACGCTGTTAGGGGTTCTCTGAAGGTGGAGCAGGTGTTCTTAGCTTCAATCGGTTCTCTCCAAGGTCGATAACGGCACCGTATTCACGCAGAAAGTCTATGCCAAGAATGACGTCTCTGGCACAATGGTGTAAAATGACGAATTTCACGGGACACGTGCTGTTTTGAATTTCTACGCGAGCAGCGCATCTTCCGATAGTCCTGATGCGGTGTCCTCCAGCGCTTTGCACCTGCGGCCCATCCTATGGCGTCGTGACTTTTCGAAGGCGGCGAGAGAGCGTCCCACTCAAGACTGAGTAGTCTGCTCTGGTGTCCACGAGTTTTAATGCGTCGTGGCCGTCGATAACTACGTTTAGCTTGTTGGGCACCGCTGCAGGAGCGTCGTTGCGATACGTGGCGTCGGTAGAGTGGGAGCGTTACGGCGTTCTTTGGAGGCTCTTTACGTCGCTCGTATTCGGCAATGCCACCTCCACGCGTTGCCGGACTTAGATTTCCCGGCGACGCAGGGGAGACAAGCTCTTTTGGCGGGGTAGTGGCGGTGAAGACGATGACCGTCTGGGCAATGGTGAGCGGGATTCACGGCGGAGAGGCGGAGCTGAGGATGGCGAACGTCGGAGGTACACCTCGATGTCGCGAGGGCGTTCGGCGTACCATGGGCGCGGGTCGTTCGGGTAGAACCCGCGCAGCCCCAGGTCTCGTTAGGGGCATCGAAGGGTAATTGTGGTCGGCTTCACCGCACAGCGGTCGTCTGTCGACAGTGCGTCAGACGTTGGTCTTCCTTGGCACTGCTTCTTGGGGACGGCTGTACTGGACCCGGTCTTTCTGGCGTCGGATATGCGGCGGCGTTTGGAACTCTCAACGAGGTGGCGACGTGTATTGGCGGGCAGCCGGTTGCGACCGGCGCGCCATTGAAGCCTAGGTTACCACCGGTTCTTCGGGTTCAGCGACGTCGACAAGAGCCTCCGGTTAAAAGGCTGGCAGCACTTTTTTTTTTGTGGGGGGGGGGGGGGGGGTGAGCTCGGTGAGTGAGAGCGCAGCTGGTCGACCTACTCCCGGCACCAGCTTCCTAAGCTCCTCGCGGACAATGTCTCTGATAATATCACGGATTGCAGAGAGGTCAGAGCTGCGGAACCGACGCTGCAGTTCGACAGTGCAATCACGGTAGCGCCGGGAAACCGCTCGTAATAGTCGCCCTCGCGAGGAGCACTCTTTCAAGATTGGTTACCTCGGAGAGGAAACTTTCTGCTGCCGTCAGAGGACTCCGGACAAGACCGCAGAAAATTCATCCCTGACACATCGCATGAGTACCTGCAGCTTCGTTTCATTGTGGGTCTGCGTGGCGGCACGGGCTAAACAGGCGGTGGACGTCTTCAGCGAAACAGGTGACGCTTTTTTTGGTCCCTGGTTTCTCCATCGAAGCAGGTCTTCGGCCCGATCCCGTCGGTGTTGACTTAAACTGGGTTTTTTTTTTCAGCTCATTCTTAAACACTCACATTGTAAAGGCGAATTCATGGTTTTTCGTATCATTGCCTTAGTGTTTCTTCAAGCGAGAGGTTCATGTTCTGGAGGCGTTGCTCATCAGTCAGTCCGTTGTGGTGGGCCACCCGGTTGTGCTGCTGGAGCCAGTCTTCTACGTCCTTGTTGATTTCTCCACAGAGTGGCGTCGGCACACGGAGAACCACAGGACAGAACATGTCGGACGACGCTGCTGGAAAGTTTTCCGTCTGCTAGGCCGTGGAGTTCATCGTCAGCTTCGGTGTCTCTTAGACTTGTTTGAGAGTGGTCCAAACTCAGGGCGTTGTCCTCGGAGACGCTCGCTTGCCCGGGCCCTGTCTCTTCTACAAATGGTCAACTTCGAGTGAGGCTTGCCAAACAGGTCCTCGGAGGGGTACGGTTAAGGAAGATAGGGTGCGTACCCTGCACCTCCACCAGAATGTCACGGGTGGTGACCCAAAGAACAATAAATAAAAAAAAACTTTCAGCCTGTTCACTTTGGTGAAGAAGGAAGAGCAGCGGAGCTGTAGCTTCTTTTCTCGGCGGTGGCTTTCCAGGGGAGCGATCTGCTCTTCTTTCGCAAGGAAATTTGAAGCGCTCCACGCAGTGGACCTTAAGGCGATAGCAGCCTCGCGGCGGTCGCGGAACCATTCGCGCTGCTGCGCACATCGCCGCTCGTTCTGTTCCCGCTCTTCTTCCTCCAAGTAAATGTTGCCGCCATGTATGAGCGACGGCAGCACAGTTGTCTGGTTGCCGAGGCTGGAAAGGTTGCTGCGATCTATGAGCGACGGGGACAAGCAGACAACCACAAACACAACACCCTGGACAGCTACCGCCATCAATGAGCGACGGCGGCAATCACAGTATTGTGCTGACCACGGGTATTGACGTTTTTTGGTACCGGACACGATCCTGTGGAAACTAGCCCTTAAGCGCTCCGCTGTAACTGGAAGGAATAAACGTTTAATGTTGCGAACTTTTGCCCTAAACAAGAACGAAACAGACAATAATAATAGTGCGTCGCGGGCGTCGAAGTCGGCGTAACAGCAGGATCGAACGCTAGGGCAAGACTGACTCCGGCTCGCCACGAGGAGCATCTTTTGTACCCCCGTGGGTTTCTGGAATATTTGATGTAGAACTTTCGCGGTGTAGAACATTCGTGACTTGAGCAAACGACAATGTTCTCGAACTGTCGAGAACGCAAAGTTGAAAGAATAAATAAAAAAACGCATTCCCCTCCCTGGAATCGAATCTGGTTCCTCTGCACGACAGCCGAGCGCTGTCACCACAGGAACACATACGCACTCGCTCGGCAGCGCATGTGGCAATATAACTGTACATAAACACAGGAAAGAATATTTGTTTCCCAACAGACCAATGATCAAAACACGTTACGCTTTTGAAACCTCACGTACCTTTCTCTAAATGCAGAACCCCACCACTGTACGGCGGTTTTAGCGGGCCGTCACTTGATTATATGGCTGGACAACAAGCACCTTTGAGATCGCATGACTGCTTTTTTTGTTGTTACTGCAGAAATCCTGATGCACGGTGCGATCTCCCCCATGGAGGGATATATTAGCACATTATAGCTCATAACTGGTAATTACTGATTATCCTTATGGCTCCATTTAATATATTCTGCGCTTTATTAAGTAATACTGCCGCGTCTATGACCGAGAAGGAACGTTTCTCCGTCCATCTGAAAGATTTGTTTTTACACTTACCCCGAGTGTAAAAGAAAAGGAGGCTAGAATGACCTTGCCTAGTCAGTCTCGCCCTACCTCACTAACGAACATTTTAGGTCAAATATTCGAGATACCGGGTTTAGTAGATAAGGAGCTGACCGTGGTCATGCCGACTTACTCTCCCTACAAAGACGTACTTATTTTTAAGAGCTTGAGTCTGCGCTTCCGCCGGCTCCGACATCCATGACGCTTTGTTATAGTGATAGACCGCTTTTGGTTGTTGGTTTATGTTGGGCTAAAATTCGCCCCACTGAACGTTTATTTCAGTTCATTATGCATCGTATCTTTGCCTTCATCATTGACATTTCTCTTGAAGGTGCGGGGTAACACCCGTTCACGCCCGTCACGGTTACGCCCCTTTACGCTTTATTACTTTCGCCAAGAATAATACGATGGCGCCGCCGGCTTCAACCGCCTCATTCGTCGTCGTTATGCCGTCCCACCCTGCTTTTTTCCATCGTGACGCCTTCGGTCTTCGAGGACTGGATTAACATGTACGAGCGAGTGTCCCGGCTTGATAGGTGAACCCCTAAACAGAACCTTCGGAACGTCAACGTTGCCCTCGAGGGCATGGCGCGACACTGGTACGAGAATCATGAAACGTTCATTATATCATGAGACCAGCTGAAAAAAGAGCTTCGATGGATGTGTGCCAGTCAGCACAGATGGACGAGAGCCGAGAACGTCCTTCGAACGAGAACACAAGGCCCTAACGAGAGCATCACCACCTACGTTGAAGACGTCCTACACCTGAGTGCACGATGCCGACCCGCAGGCAACGGAGGAAAAGAAGCTGAAGGTTCTCATGTGCGGCATAGTGAAGAGAATTTGTGGAGGCCTTGTATGCAACCCACATCCGACCGTCGAGGCTTTCGTGACAGAGGCGTCGAAGATCGAACGCGCCCTGCTTGGGAGCACCATTCACTACCAGCGACTTCCCGGCGTTGCTAGCCCCACACTCTACATCTGCAACATCAGTCCCAGTATCCCGGGCGTCCGCAAGATTATCAGCGACGTCGTCCGGGAGGTGCGCAAGAAACTGCTTCCTACTGCCGAACGTACGGCCTTGCTCTCGATCACCGAGGTCGTTCGAGAAGAAGTACATCGAGCTTTCCAGCCACAGTCTCCCGTCAACGTACCAGGCCCCGAGGAACCGACGCTGACCTACGGCGCAATGGCCCGCCGACCACCGCTACTTGCTCGGCCATATGTGGCGCCTCCACGCCATGAGCGTCCAGCACCGCAGTAGTCCTGACGTCACAAAAAACGGGTCCGGTACGTCTGCCCGAAAGAAGCTGCACCCAGGTACACCGACGAGTAGAGGAAGGCCGAACGACGCGTGTTGTGCTCGACTGCGGGGAAACAGACCACAACTACCGCCGATGCCTCAACCGACAACTCGGGCTACGCGGGTCCACCCCAACGAGCGACATCTACGCTACGGAGCACTTTAGCAATCCATTGAAAGTACCTTCGTCGTTCGCAGTCTTCGATGCCAGTTTCGTTCCGAGGATCTCGCTCACCGTCCTCACGACCCCTCGCCTTCCTACGTGGGCCCCGTCGAGAAAGCCTTTCTTCCTTGACCTGCCTTGAAAACTAACTTCGGAAATTCCTGGAAGTGGAATTGCCGGAGACGACCGAATCGAACTTTCTCTAGGAACGTGAAAGGACTCACGCACTAGCGACGAGATTCATCAGAACGATGCTTCTGCGACGGTGTCGAATAACCTCGACGTTAAGATCGACGGCCACGACGCCACGGCACTTAACCGGACCAGTCATTCCTATTCCATTTGAAGTGGGAAGCTCCTTTTCCGCCTTCGAAAAGTGATGACGCAGTGGGATGACCTGAAAATAGCAACCACAGGCGGAAATCTCATCAAACAAGTGGGAAGATGCACTGCACGCGTGGACATTCACGTTAAGACCTGTCCAGTGAAATTCTTCGTCATCAGTGACTGTTCAAGAGGCGCCATTCTTGCAATAGACGTTTTGTGTGAATACGGCGCAGTCAATGACCTTGGAGTGAGCAGGTTGACGCTGCGGAAACCTATCCCTACGTTGGAAGATCGCGATGCAACGTTAGCCGCACTATGAGTACTTGCCGACCACGAGAACGTGCCGCCGCTGTGGAGTGCCTTTGTGCCGGTCGGGATTGCAACAGTTATTTGCGGTGAATCTCTGTTTGAAGGAAGTGTTGAACTGCTCTTGGTTAAATGAATCGGCACTGCCAGGGGTGTAACGGAGCTCAAGGACGTGCACATCATAGCTCTAGTGACGAACATTCAAATAAAGTCACACCATCTCACAAAGGGCACAGCCATGGGCCACGTCGAAGTACTTCCAGACTCAGCCGCGATCATCTCCATTCAGAAGACCCCTCTTTATTGCTGCACAAGAGGATGCCGCCTTCGGAGCTTGACATCGGCCCGACCCTCCTGCCCGAGGACGACGAAAGGTGGTTGATCTTGTCGCCGAGACAGCAAATGTTTCGCCACGTTATCAAGAGTGCAGCAAACGACCATTTCCAAGCATCGAATTGTTGCGGATGAAGAGGCCCTCCCTCTCCACCAGTCGCCGTGCCATGTCTCCATGAAATAACTGAAGGTCATCCGAGAGCAAGTTTAAAAGATGCTCGAAGACGACATCATCCAACTTTCAAACAGTCCTTGGTTCTCATCCGTCGTGCTTGTAAAGAAAAAGGACGGAGCGCTGAGAGTCTGCGTGAACTATCTAAAGATGTACTCTGAAGAATAAAGGCGTCCATCCGCTTCCACGCATCGATTGTAGGCTAGAGTGACTGCTCTATGCCCGTCACCTTTTATTGATGGACCTAAAAAGCAACTACAGGCATATCGAAGTTGTCGAGCGGTACCGTGAGTAGGCGGCCTTCGTCACGCCCGACTAATAGTACGAGTTTAAGAAAATACATTTCGGACTTTGTACGGTACCAGCCGATTTCCAACGGACCATGGACACTATGTTGGCAGGTCTGAAATGGCAGAGCTTTCTGGTCTACGTCTACGACGTCGTGGTATTTTCAAGCGACTTCGACGAGCACCTGCGACGCCTTCGTGCCGTGTTCCAAGCCATCAAGACTGCGGAACTGACGGTCAAACCTTCGAAAAGTCGGCTCACTTACGGCGAACTGATGTTTCTAGGCTACGTCTTAAGCAAGGAAGGTATTCGCCCTGACCCTGATAAAGTACGTGCAGTTGCCGAATGTTTACCGTTGCGGGACAAAAGGGCCGTGAGGCGATTTATCCTACCGTGGGCGGCCACAGGCGTTTCGTCCAAGATTTCAAGAGCATCTCTGGGCCGCTTACCGACATCACGAAGGGCACCGTAAGGATCTACTAAGCAGAAGAGCAGCAATGCGTATTTGAGATCTGAAAAGGCGATTCCAGACGCCTCCGATCCTGGGCCATTTCGACCAGCATGCCGATACCTAAGTCCACACGGACGCCAATAGTGCGGGACTTGAAGCGGTAGTGGTACAAATACAGGAAGACACAGAACAAGTGATCGCCTATGCAAGTCGGACGCTTTCCAAGAAAGAGAGTAATTACTTCACGATGGAGAGGGAATGTTTTTCGTTCGTCTGAGCAATAACCAAGTTTCGACCCTACATGTACGGAAATCCGCTCAGAGTTGTCACAGACCACCACTCGCTCTGCTGGTTTGCGAAACTGGAGGATCCGTCAGGACACCTTGACAATTGGAGCCTACAGTTGAAAGAATTCGACATGTCCGTGGTCCACAAGTCCGGCCTCAAGCACACGGACACGAACTGTCTGTCATGGTCAGCTTCTTCCGGAACAGACGACGACGACCGGGAAAGCTTTCTCGGCTCAGTGAACGTCGACAACATGGTGTTACTCCAAAGAGAAAACCCTGAGCTGCGCGGACTGATCGAACATTTGGTAGGCGGACAAAGTAAAGTCACCAAATGTCTTCTCACAAGCCCTGGAAAGCTTCGCAGTTCGACAACGTGTGCTTTACAAAAATACTTTTAGGGACAACAATTTGCTCTGGCTCATAGCAATCTCATTTGATTGAGACAGAAGATCTTCGAAGCGTTTCGGGACGACCTGACCTTCGGACACCTTGGCTACATTAGCACACTGGCACGAATCTGCGAAAAGTACTACTGGCCCAAGCTCCCATATACCGTCCACTAGTACGCAAGGGTGTGCCACGAATGCCAAAGACGCAAGAAACCACCAACGAAGCCCGCAGGACCTTTGCAACCGAACACACCACCGACTGCTCTATTCCACGAGATCGGAATGGATCTACTTGGGCTATTCCCCAAACCGACACAGAGATACCGTTGGATAGTCGTCGCGACGGTTTACCTCACCCGATACGCTGATACGAAAGCCCTCCCATTCGGGATTGCCCTGGAAGTCGCCAAGTTCTTCATTCAGTCCATCGCTTTCCTGTCACGCCCCTCAAGTCCTGATTACAAAACAAAGAGCAGCATTTACGTCTTAGCTGACTCGGGAGGTTCTTCGGCTCAACCAAACCAGCTATCGACCAACCACAGCGTACAACCCACATGCCGACGGGCTCACTGAGCAGTTCAACAAGACCCCCGCCGACATAATTTCCATGTACGTCGACGCGGAGCATAAGACGTGGGACGAAGGGTTGCCGTACGTCACGTGGGTTATAATACAGCAGTTAAAGTAACCACTGGAGCAACACAAGTTCTGCTGGTGCATGGCAGAAAGGTGACGATGATGCTCGACTCAATGCTACACCATGCGCCTGTTGACGACGGTAGTGTAGACGCCCAAGTGATCAGCCAGCGAGCAGAGAAGGCGAGTCAACTAGCCAGCCAACAAATTCAAGGCCAACAACGTGTCGACGCTAGCCGGTACAACCACCGCCAACGTGACTTTCATTTTCAACCGGGCCGGGAGACAGAGTGTGGGTGTGGACACCGATACGACGCCACGATCTCAGCGAAAAGCCCTTGAAGCGCTACTTCGAATAATATAAGGGGCTCCGTTGCCCCGGAGACTTAAAGTGCGAAGTGCTCCCCGACGGAACCCTGCCATCAGGAGACCATGAGCAGCGGCTCGAAGTAGTGCACGTCGTTCGTCTGAAGCCATACTATGCTCGATAGGACTGATAACTGTTTAAGGTTCAGATGACCTCACAGTTTACTGTTTGCTGGTATTTTGTATAGAAATTTGTGTATTTTTTTAAGGTTGCAATGGGGCGATGCACTTTTAAACAGGGGAGTAATGCCAGCTTCATGAACGAGTAAGGAACGCTTTTGATACATCTAAAAATTTTGTGGTTTATCTTACCGCGATTCTGAAAAATAGGGATACCAGAGCGACCTTGCCTAGCCAGTCTGGCCCTAGCTCACTCCCGAACATTTTAGGTCGAATATTCAACATATCGAGTGTAGTGTATAAAGGGCTGACCGTGGCTGTGCCGACTCACTCTCCCGAAGTCGACGCTCCTTAGGCAGCGCCTTACTCTGCCATTCTGACAGCTCCGACACCCAAGACGCTCTGTAGTTACCTTTATCTACCCCTTTTGGTTGTTCGTTTATTTTGGACACAAGTTCGCACCCAGAGACGTTTATTTCAGTTCAGTATTCATGGTCTCCTCGCGTATA
The DNA here is from genome assembly GCA_013358835.2 of Ixodes persulcatus. Classification (NCBI taxonomy): domain Eukaryota; kingdom Metazoa; phylum Arthropoda; class Arachnida; order Ixodida; family Ixodidae; genus Ixodes; species Ixodes persulcatus. Next base: position 573,149 of record JABSTQ010010110.1, read on the forward strand.
TCCGTGACATTATGACTTCTTGTTCATGAGCAAAGGGTATCTTCTCTATATGAAGTTTTCGAAAGAATTGACTTCTTCATTGCAATTAGTCCAATATTTTTAACAGATCAAAAACTATGTTTAATGTTCACGTGACCACCGGGAAGTCACGTGAACCCCGTGGGGTCATGTGACCCCTGTGTGGTCACGTGACCCCCGTGAGGTCACGAGGGTCACGCGAATTCACGAGGGTCACGTGACATCACGGTTAAACCGACGGCGGCGCCGACGCCGAACGGCGACGCCGACGCCAATGGCGACGCCGTACGCCGCTCGGAGGGAGGAGTAGCAGGCAGGATGAGGAGGCGAAGAGGAGGGAGGAGGGGTGTACCCTCCCCTCAGTACCCTTCCCTCCTCCTCCTCAAGAGCTCCGCTCTAATTCGGCGTTACAGGTAGTTGTAAACGGCTTTCATTATGTTGTAAGTAAAATATTGTTATCACCAGATCAAAAATTGTTTTCATATTTGTATCGTATTTTATTATTTTCCATGCTTGAATAGTCTCGTATTTGTTTTAGTTTTTGTTACTACATTTAAGGTATGTAGCTCTCATTTGTTTTCAAAGACTTCGTCTCGAACTTTAAGCACAACCTTCTGACATGTAAGTAATAATCTTATTTCACCGAACAATACAAATTGAAATGACGCTGGTTCATATTGTACTTGCCTTTCTATTATTTTCCAGGGTTGTGGTTCCGGTTTTCTTTGTTGCTGGGTCCTTCTACCTCGTGCCTCTGATTGCAAAGGGCCCCACATCCGGGAGTCTATACGAGAGATTTTACGCTGACATGCGTGACAACTGGTGGGCGATCCTCCTCCAAATACACAATTTCTTTCCGGATATTATATACGTAAGTGCGTCATATGTTTCTAGTACGAAAAATGAAAAGAACCTTACACACCCTGGCGTTCTCCGTGCTGCGCGTTTGGTTCCCGTAGTTATTATGACGCCATCAATGCCAGGACTTCTAGATGGAAGCGCTGATAAGTTCACATTGGCAGCAACAGCGCGTTACAAAGAAGGACACATAAAGGGACGAATTCAGCGCTGACTAATGCGTGTCTTCTACTTCTTTGTAATAAGCAGGACCATTGTACAAAAAATAAACCATCCCGGCAATCTGCCTTCATCACACTAATGGCGCATTCACACTGGAAGCGGATCCGCGTTCGCAAAGCGGCTGCGAACGCGGTTGTATAAAGATCCAGTACAATGGCACGCGCATTTGATGTCATCCAATGCGCGTGTATTTGTGCTGGATCTTTATACAACCGCGTTTGCAACCGCTTTGCGAACGCGGATCCGCTTCCAGTGTGAATGCGGGGTGAGAACTTTGTCAAGCAGTATAGAACCTTGGCGGATAAAGAAGCGTAAGCGGCGCTGACACACATGCCATCGAGTCACCCTAGAATTTCTACTAATGCCACTTCCTTTCTAGCTAAAAATGTGTTAGATCCTTAGGTTCTGTGGAGTCACCTGTACCGCCATTCAGCGGTGCTTGATACCTTTTAACAATAGGCACGTGAATTTCGAAGAGGTCAATACCGATCCCGGCTGCGCCCGGTGCATGCCACGCGACTTTTGCCTGACACCCCTTTCTGTGGCTATGAAGCCCAAGCATATTGGAGGGTGTAGCCAAAGGTATTGACGTCCGTGCACACACACAGCTTGAGCACCGCTCAACGTTGTACACGCGCGTTCTTCACTTTTTTTTCTTTAAGTGCCATAGAAAGCTTGCTAGATGGCGCTGAGATAGGACACTGCCTTTGCTCACTCCATCGGTTTTGAAACTGAAAGAGAGGCGTGCGGCGTAAACGCATTGCGCGTTGTCACGGCAGTATAACGTTATACATGCATCGTTTTAGATAGGCCTGTGAATGACCTAATTTCCTTCTACGACATTTTATCACATTTGAATGGTGCCAACTCAAGTATTTGGGCTAGAGCCAGACGCTGAGATTCCAGATTAATGGTGACGCTGCGCTCGTGTCCAAACTGTTTCTGCCCTCGATCTCAATGCGATGACGTCAAAATTAGGATGTACAGGTTTTGATTATACTAAGTGAAGCTTGTTCAAACCTCATTATGTAAACGACAAGACAAGTTTTTATGTCAACGGCAAAACCAACCTCGGCCGTGGGAGATCGGTGGTCGAGTGTGTTAGAGGACCGTAGCTCGGAGCCTATGGAGCGAAAGTTCGTGCTGCAGAACCCAGGGATCCTGGTTTAATACCCACCCCTGCCAGTCTCGATCTCGATGAGAATCGTACCGGCATCCGTTCGTGTATTAGTACTTCATGGTGCACGTTAAAGTCCCCAGGCTGGCGGCTGTACCGCACTGGCTAAATTGCTAATTTACAGCTGAAACACCAAACGCCCGCTTAGGCTAACTTCCGGCTGTGAAAACATACACAGAACACAATTTATCTCGACCGCGTCGGTGTCAAGTAAGTGGCGCTTGATGCACACCATTTGCTTGGCACAGCTTACCAATAAAGCCCCTCTGTCCTGGAAAACGCGGCGCCATTTATTGTTGTCGAAATGCTCGAGACACCTGCTGCGCGCAAATTCTGGAAAGAAGAGGGAGTCTGAAATATAGCTGAGTGCTGCGCTGTGCCGCCTATGATCTTCCCAAGGGCTGACACGCTGGACGTGCCTCTTCCATCGACGCTCCTTGCGCTACTTTTGAAGCATAAAGGGGCTTTACTTTCCAAGGATATGAAGCCAAACCTACCGGCGCCAGTGCACTCGCGCATCTTGAGCGCCACTGAAAGCTGTACACGCGCACTTTTAATTTCTTCAAAAATGCACCGCGCTTCATTACGGTCGCTAAAAACAAAATTAGATTGTCTGGATGTTTATACAGCCTATAGCTTGGTCTGCCTCAACGGGCGAGGTCGGTATTGAACCCAGGATCCTGGGGCCTTATGTTGCGCTTTTTGGACTCCCGCGGCGACTAGGGAGAGGGAAGTGACGTAAACAACGCAGCAAACGCAGATTGGATGTTGGATGATGAGAGTCACTGATGACGAATTTCCGCAGAAGCAAACAAAGCTCACTTTTTCTTTGTTTTCTTCCTGGCTCCGCAGTGCCCCTGGGCTCTGCAGCACGAGCTTTCGGGGGGATCGGTGGCCGAGTGGTCTAGCGCACACCAGCTCGGAGCACGTGGAGCGAAAGCTCGCGCTGCAGAACCCAGAGATCCTGGGTTCAATCATCACCGCTGCCCGTTTCGATCTGGATAAGCATCGTACCGGCGTCCGGCCGTGTATCACTACTGCGTGGTGTACTTTAAAGACCCCAGGCTTGCAGTCGTACTGCACTGGTTAAATTGCTTATCTGCAGTTGGTAACAATGTCACCATGTTCTGGCAGACTAACCTCCTGCTGTATAAACAACTAAAGACTAATTTGACCTTTTTGAGCTTTCGATCTAAATACTCCCAGCTGGTGTGCGCTACACACTAAAAATTTTAACGCCCCTGATCGTGTTAAAATGGTGTTTTTCCGAGCTCGCACCGTTCCTACACCATTTTTACATGATTTTTGAATATTCAAGCGTGTACGGAAACGCTTACACCCTCCGTACATCTTTTTTACACTCTGCGGCTACCGAAATCGTGTTAAAAGGGTGTTGCGGTGGTACGCCCATAATTTCGGAGTTGTCAAACCCGGAAACCACCGAATTGCAGACATACGCTCCGACAGCAGTACAAGCAGACGTCAAGAGGCAGTCCGCTCAAATTAGCGGATTTTGTGAAGTTTAAGTAAGCACAATGGTCAGGTGACATCCAAGCCAAGCCAACGCTCAAGTTGTTTTCAAGCCAGATGAATGCCTGCGTTGTGTTTAAAGCTCCTTGGTTGTATACGTGCGAGCGACAACAAAAATAGCATCGGTTACTCACGCACTTCTGCTCAAAAAGGTGAGACCACATCGGTTTTATTACAATACTGTACCTGAGATGTACTAAAGCGAAGGCTAGATGTGCGAGACAGTACAGGCTTACAGCGTTACTGGGAGCCTGTACCGTAACGTGGTTATCCTGTGCTTGTCCTTCGCGTTTTATTCTTTCGATTTTGAGTATTCATTTCCAACTCGCTCGCTTCTACCAGTACTAGTGGATAGGTTCGTGCAGTGCGACCATCTAGCGATGCTATGAGCTCGTGCTCGAGCCTTGGCTTTAGTGCATGTTAGAGGGGGGCGGGGGGCTGGCAGTCATTGGGGAATATACTGTAAACGACTTATTTTTCGCGGGCTTAATATTTCGCAATTTAGGTCAAAGCTTAAATTTTAGAATATTTCACGAGTTCTAATTTTCGCGACACGGGGGATCTCATTATAGATTCCGATGTGTTTACATTTTACGGGAATCGTTCGCGGGACCTATTTTTCGTGAATTGTAGGCGATTCGCGAAATTCGCGAAAATTACGGTCCTCGCGAAGACTAGGTCGTTTACAGTATGACACTCGATGATGCCAAATCTGTTCACGGCGGGCTCTCCTGCTGTTTTGAGTGGAGGAGAAGGGGCGTGTGAATAATTGGCAAATGGAGCCTGGTTAATACATGCTGGAAAACGTTAAGAACGTTCAAGTGCAGTAGCCCGAGACGTTAGAGTTGAGCAATTGAAGAATCATTTGAAGACATCTTTAGAGGTTCAGCCTTCTGTCCCCCCACACTAAACACTAATGTCGAAGGCTGCTAGAACATTGGTTCAGGCTAAGCCCTCTGTCTTTAATCACTGAACACTCGGCCCATTCCACCTGACCTCGTTATTTCATAACTGATGTGTTAGAAAATGGAATGTACATTTTGTTTACATGGCCAACACATTAAAAGTGTTATCAAATAATACCTGCCATATTTATATTCAATGTTTACAGGCCGGGGTCGCCCTGCCTGTGGAGGGTGAAGATGCGAGCAGCCTCGAAGCGCACCAACAGTGGCTGTGGGCTGAGAGCGAAAGCTGGTGCCTGACGAAGGCCAGATTGACCTTCAAATTGATGCGACTGCCTGAAAACGGCTACATGCATTGACATTGATGGGCGTCGAGACTGCACAGGATGCTTATCCCTACCTGATGAATGCTAGGAGGGCATGCATTCTGTATTTCTCACTGATCTCTACGACAATTGCTGTATCGCGCTTACCCGCTCCGCAATTGCTGCTGCCGGACGGCCATCTTGGGTCACGGAAAATCAACCTTTTGGAGCTTTTGCGGAGGCTGGGGGACAGCGTGCTGAAGAGAAGTTGTCTGCTCGTTTGTCGTCATTGGCCGTGTTAACTCCACGCTCCTTTACTGCTACTCCGACACTCCGAGTTTCAGACTCCGAGCGAAGCAACTAAACGGCGCAAGGAATATAGGGGCGCGACACACCGAAACCACCAGTACTATGGACGAGCCTGAGCCCCACGAGCTCCTTCCGACGGCACGGTTATGACGAACCTGACATCTCGTGGATATAGGTAGCAGATGCCAAAATTATTTCTGAGATAAATTAATTAAGGCCAGTGTAGAGTGGCAGGGCAAAAAGTAAAAGAGACGGTGACGATATGAAGTTTCTTCGAACGTTTAAATATTCCTAAAAGCTTTGAAGACTCGCTTCGAGCACATATAGGGAAAGTTACCTTGGCGGATCTATTTATTGACGATGCATGCTGTTCATATTTAAATTAAAGACAACATTCTTGAACCCGCTTGTAGACGCACGAAACCCTATATTTCGTGGTTTCGTATTGCAGCGAGACAGAATAGAACTGTTGCAAAACATACAGCGCCACGACGGCAGGGAATTTTGGAAACCCTTGGTACAGATCATGCGCTTTCTCATTGCGCCTCCACGACTGTGCGCGCGTCCCGGCAGCTACAGCCAGCAGTCGTTGCAGCCATCGGCCATCCCGCCCATCCGCTGAGTCGTACGTCGCTGGCGGCGTACTATATCTGTGGCAGCGTAAAGGCATCGCCACAGGTGAACTTATTTGAATACGTTATTCGTCGTAACTTACCTTCACGTATTGAAGTGTCACCGAATCCACTTATTTTGCGCCGCAACCGTGGCAGGTTTCGACCAGGTTCGACAAAGCGTTGGTACAGCAGACGACAGAGCCATACAAATGAGAGGGATGAGAAAGGGGCAGCGTTGGCTCGTCACTCGTCCGACTCGGCTGCTCAAAAGTTGTTGCCGTGGTAATCTGCGCCTGCTGGTGTATGCCACGTGGTCACGTGGTGGCAGGAGGAGGTGCGCACCAAGGACTCCTAATATTCATCGCGCAGCGCGCGCGGGCGGGCTTTTGGGATTTTTTCAAAGGGTCTATTGGATGGAAGCCGTCGATGTGCTACGCCGATACCGGATCACCGTTGTTCTATAGATAACACGTCAATTCTTTTCAGGCGAGATGCATGAACATGATGTTCCGGCTTCCCAACCAAAGTATCTTGATTTGCTGGGCTAAGCATTGTAGAAAGGGCAGCGGTTCAATTGTCTTCACATCTCAAACCCTTTTCTGTCGCTGTGCTGTCGGCACACTACCGTTCGATAGATGAATTCGTTTTGAGGCGAGATGCATAAACAAACCTTTCCCGCAGTGCTAACTGATGCTTCGCTTTCCAATCTAAATGTCTTTATTCGCTGCAGCTGGACTAAGCATTTTAAAAAGGGCAGCGGTCCCACTCTCTTCTCGACAACTTTTCTGTCACCGAGCTATCAGCACGTTAGTTCGATAGATCAATTCGTTTTCAGGCAAGACGCATGAACAAAGCTTTTCCTCAACGGTAACTGATGTTTCGGTTTTCCAATCAAAGTATTTCATTCGCTAGGCTAAGCATTATAAAAGGGGCAGCGGTCCGAATGTGCCCAAATCTCGACAGCGTTTCTGTCGCTGTGCTATCGGCACGCTATCGTTTGATGGATGAATTCGTTTTCAGGCGAGATGCACGAACACACTTTTTCCAGAATGCTAATTGCTGTATTGGCTTTGAAATCAAATTGTTTTTACCTGCTGGATTAACCACTAATCAACTAAAAAGGAGCAACGATTCCACTACGCCTTTCGTTTTGACGGTCTCAACACTAGTACAGCCATATTGTTTGTGGACGTGACATTACGGAGCGCGTAGAAGTCACTCGTGCTCCGAGAAATACTCGGTGCACGAAGAGCGTGCTTGAGTGTCAGTCTCCGGCGGCGCTTCTGTCCGTCTAGTGAAAGGAGCACCAAACTCTCGCTCTCTGGAGCACAGACTTAACGCACCCATTCGCTGAAGACGTTCTTTAAAACCCTGTGTAAACGATAAAAACTGCCTTTGTAAACACCTGACATTTTTTTGCGAAAGCGCAGCACCGCAGGAAAAAGGCACAACTCGTCGAACTCAAGTCTCGCCGGTCTTGCGGCGTGATCAAAGCTTCCTTGGCACGCCAAACAGCTGCGTCTCTGTGCCTTCGCACGCGTGCATACTTATTAAGAATCGATGCCGTGACAAAGCTTTAAAGGTATGTCGCACGTAGACGTCTTCTCGATCACCCAGCTGTTCCAGTGAGTTGCTGTCAATAGGAAACGAAATCGGTGGTTGCTATTGAGAACGATTAACCATGGCTATGTTCCAAATCTACTCGAACGGATCACATGACAGCACAAATAGAGCAATGCTGTAGAGGAAGGTAGTTTCTCGAAGGCAAAAGTATGAAGGGGCGAGATTTAAAGTTTTTTGAACGCGGCCCGTCCGCATGGTTGTGTGCAATCTGTCGCCGTCGCCATAGCCTCCTACCCGTCCTTTTTTGCCACTGGATCATGCTCATTTCTGGACCGCAAGTGCCGGGAGTTACAAATACAGTCGTAACAGTAACGTAAATTGCTGCTCCAGAGGCACATACACCTTCATGCACGTTGCACTCACGAAAGAAATCCATACGGCGTTGATTCTTGATCGGTATTGAAGCGTGCGAAGGCAGAGACGCAGCACTTTGGCATGCCAAGGAAGCTTTGATCATGCCGCGAGACCGGCGAGACTTGCGTTTGACGAGCTGCTCCTTTTTCTCGCGGTGCTGCGCTTTCGTAAAAATTTCCACGTGTTTTCAAAGGCAATTCTCACCATTCGGGGTTTTAACAAATGTATTCGGTGAATGACAACGAACAAGCAGAAAACATGTCTTTAGCTCGCTACCGCCTAGCCTCCGCAACGCTCCAAAAGGTTGACTGATATTTTGTGTCCCAAGGTGGCCGTCCTGTGGCCGCACTTGCGCTGCAGCGACCAAGTGGAGACGCGGAATCCAGCGAATGGTCATAGAGATCAATGGTATTTTTTGCATGGCGTACTATTAGCCCCGACAGCGAACAGAAGCGTCGCAGCGGTCGCCACGTCTTGATTGGGTGAGGTGTACTGTGACGTCTGGCGAAGGACTCCGCTTCGCGTTCTGGCATCCGGCTCGCTTCCCTGCTCCCGTTTCCTCACGAACGTAGGTTTGTGATCATGCTGGCCTACTGTTCAGTGCTGCAATGCAATTCCCAAAAAGAAGCCAGTATCAAATTTTACCACCCGAAGACGTCGAGATTAAAGAAAGCCTGGACAGCCAGAATGAGGATGGGAAAGGCACCGTCAACATCGGCCGTTGTGTGCTCTAGGCACGTTGAGAAGCGGGGCTTTGTTTACCCACTGTACAAGACGCAGGGTGAGACTAATACCGACGGGACTTTCATGCCTTTTTCTAAACGTGTTTGTCACATTTACCTTTATAACTAGGTTATAAGTATCGAAAGCCATCGGCAGAGGCAATTCTGTCAATGAACCTCCCCGCCCCCTCCACACGATATAAGGCGATTGTGCAAGGGGTTGTGGAAGTGGCGGTGTAAGTGTTTTAGACACTGAAATTCTGTTTTTTGCTTGTTCATGAGTTAGGAGAACATCACACCCCGCTTTGCGGGCATACAAATGCCATTTAAGTCAAAAGACTTTGAACGGTCTCACTTGTGAGTCTCTCTCCATGGCCCAGAATATATTTAACACGTTGCTCGAGCAGAGTGCAGCTTTTTTGCTGAGACGTTTTTGTTTAGAAACAAAGATGAAGAAACCTTTATGTATTCAAATCATCAGCAGCGTTGATTGTGTGAGATGTAAATATATTGCGATGCTCCTGCAAGTGCGGTGACATTTCTTCCTTTTCATATACCAGCTGTGATTCATGCGTTGTCTGCCCTGGAAACCATGCTGGGAATGTGTGTTAAAGTTCCGCCTGCAGCTACAGACCGTATTTCAATAAGGTCGCATATAATAATTCACATTTCCTACGAAAAACGCGCACAAAAAAAAAAAGAAAACAGAAACTAGTATGCCGACAGCCAACGCCGTCTCAGCCTGCGCAACGCGAACAGGGCGAGTGAAGGGAAAAAGTTTGTCCTCAGCGTGACGTCGCCCCGTCTCGCCGTAAGGGGTCGCCACCGAAACCTCTCAACGCTAGTACTCTCGCCATACAATGCACCTAGTATTTGTTTGGCCCCTGGCCATGAAATCATTTTCAGTTTGCCATTTCATCTCGCCGGGAGCCCGATATTGGTCATCGTGTTCTCAGCGGGCTTGCACTGAGGAAGCTCTTGCACTGAGGAAGCTAAAATACCGCTAGCAGACGCATCGTCTGCTAATACGAGGGAATGATAATGATTTTGTTTGCCAGTAGGTATCATTCTCTGACAGAAACAAAACGATGAACAGTCTGGCAAGTCATCTGCGAACAAAGCCAAAAAGGGACAATCGTCTGCTACAAATGTGTGCCGCGCAGAGTGAGATCGAAAACTCATTGAAATATGGAACATCAGCTATTTTACGGACGCAGTTGTCGTCCTGTGCTTTGTTTGGCTATGCTGATTTGTTTTTTGGCCGAGTGTAACTTGACACCCACTGGTGCTAAAACGAGAGCTTGGGACAAGCACCCACCTTGCCGCAATATCGATCTCACTATACGAAAGAAGGTGACAGGTTCTCACCAAAACATTGCCTCGTCAACAGCGAAAATAATTCTCATTAGTCGAGAGCGCTCGTCTGTGTCATCCTGTCCAATCACAGTGCGGACCTAGTGAGATCTTGATCGCGATCTCAACGATTACCGAAATCAGGCCCCCAGAACATTTTATCCAATTGCCTTCATTGCCTGTTACTCAACATTTTATTCTTTCTCTTTTGGCGCTCGTTTTCTGTGTCTGCAAAAGTGCCTATGTATTTGCAAAAATATATTGATTTAAAATAGAAAGATGACGTTAATTTTTGAAATTATTTATTGCGGGCTGGAATTAGGAGAAGTGTTCTTGGAAATTTGGTTCTGTCATGTTTCACTTCTGTGACATTCACGCAATTATGTATGCATGCTCTTCTTTCGGTTAAAAAAAGGCTAAAAGCGCCAGACAAAGATCAAGCCAATGAAGGCAATGTCGGAAGGAGTGGCATCCGTCATCAGTCTTGCCACCAGGAAGGTTTTGAGACGCAACGAGGAGCTGCGGGAGCACATCACCGTGATCTTAGTGGAAGGTGCCAACTGCAAGCTCATGAAGTGTAAGCTGCAAATATTGAATTTAATTGCTGAGTGACGTTTCCATTGACAAGAAGCCCCCAAAAGTTTCTAAGAACTCCAGTAGGGCTTTGTTGTTGCATTTTTATACTCGCAACTTATTCGCTTTGCCAATTTTGTTTTTCTAGCCTGGCTCAGCTGGAAAGCTGAGCAGTGTGTCTGAAACTCTCCCATGGTTTCCGGCCAGACTGTCCATTATTTTTCATTGTTCTTCCATGCTATTGCGATATGACTGCACTGTAGTCATAACAGGTGTTTGAATGGTAGCTCCTACTTTCTACACGTGGGTCCTAGGAAACATTTTGTAAGTGATGAGGTGCCCACAGTCATGGGCGTCAGCAAAGTGGCGCATGGGGGGGGGGGGGGGGACATTCTGAGGGGTGTAGCTTTCAGCCCTATAACTTTGACACAAATGAGGTTCCCCGTTTTCCTGCAAAACGTACTGCAGATGCCCATACCCGTAAAGGCATTTTAGGAGTCCGCAAAATTCTGCCGGACAATTTTTTTTTTTTTTTTTATGATTTGGGGCACTGAGTAGAGCTCAGTCCGGCCATAACGCATTCACAGCTCCGGGAGCAAAAGGAATCTACAGAAGAATACCTGTCTTCACTCTCCCCCCCCCCCTTATTTTATTCTTGGTAAACACGTTTGCAGCCCACCCCCCCTCCCCCTTTTTTACGCTGTCTGGGGTCCCCCATCACTTCCGCCAGTCCAAAAAAGGTTTGCTTGCCCCGATTGGCGGTTTCCATCTTTTCTCTATAGCATCCTCCTCCTAAAGTGGAAAGATTGTAGGCGGATCTTCTTCCCCTCACCGTACCGTCTTAACCTGCAACATACTATACTCTCGGGAAAGAGATAATAGCCTTGCACCTTTTCTGCCGCCACAAATGCTGTGAAGGGAGCAGCTTAGCATGTTTTAGGCACAAGCTTTTGCCGCTACCGCAAGCCACGCTATGAAGTGGAGCGCCACGGTGTGTGCATGCTACAAGTCGCATAAAGCAGGGAACTTTCAAGCTGCGTGGATGCAATGACGGCAGAAAAAACACCAGCGGAGCGTACAATACAGGCTATGTTATTAACAGCAGTGGTTAATTCCCAATAAATCACAATCTGAATCATTACTGTAAAACCACTTATTTTCGCAAATCGGTCACAAAGGACATAATGGCGGCCACTAAATTTTGCGAATTCCAGACGCCTGCATTAAAACTCTTAAAGAGACCATGAAGGCAATTTCGAAATTTTATTTGACGATTGAAAGGGGCGTCGGGTATGTGTAAGGCACCGTTGACCACGTTCCAGCCCGAACAGAAGTTTGGGCGCCGCACCAATCACTTAAACATTTGTGGTAATATTCGCGCCGAAAACGATGCCTGAGACCCCCCCCCCCTCCCCCCCCCCCTCCCCCCCTAAGACGGCGGCAGAAAGGTGAAGTGTGCCGTCGAAGCGTGACGGCAACGGGCTCCTCGTCAGGCGATTGGTTGAAACGGTTGAAACGAATGATGCGCTCTTGGTTTCGAATGTGGTGGTGAGATGTCATAAAAAAAAGTAATTTGAATGTTGGATAATTGTTTAAAGTTGTAGTTCGGAATTAATAGGTTTCATAGAATGTATAATGAAGGTTTCATAGCGTGTATAGGAATAGGTTTCATAGCGTGTGTAGCGTGTAGGATGACAAGAAAGAAGACTTGTGGAAGTAAATGACAGCTGTATGCTTTGCTGGTTTTAAGACGGTAGTGTGTATGTCCCTTTTTGTTTTCTTGTCTCAAGGAAACAAAAGTTTGACAGCAAATTTCGAACCCTGCTAGTGGACACCTTTCTGATCCAAAACTGACATCGAGACCCAGTAGGTTTCCTCCGGCCTCCGGCCTCCCATTCACCACATGTATCTGTGGTGAGAATAAAGTTTGTATTGTATTGTATTGTAAATAAGAAAACCTACGCCAAAGTTAACTTCGAAACCTGGGATCTTTTGAAGTGATTTTTGGCTTTAGATCCCGAAAGGATACATCATCGGTTTGGTGGTCGGGAGCTAAAGGTATTTCATGCTTACAATTATACTCATCAGTGAGGCCTTTATTGTTCTCTGACTGAATCAATTCTGCTTTTTCATGCAGGAGGGAATCATACCGGCGACACCGTGCGTTGCCTTCTCAGGGTACAATGTGGAGGCAGCGAAGAGCATGAACATACACGTTGATACAGTTTGGCCTTTCGAAGTGCAAGATGTGGAGGATGGCTTGATAGTGGTCATGGCGGCCTACTGGTTTTTCGGCTTCGCCCATGGCCAGAATGCATACAATACAAGCTGCCTTCTTGAGAGGCTTTGTCTTATTCTAACCTACTCACAGCTACGGCCAGTTGCAATCAAGGTGATTAATACACTCAAGAAAACACCTGTAGCCTGGTTGCTGATCACATAGTGCGATCGCCAAAGTCTGGTAAAACGCCTGCCAGGATTGTTTCGATTTTCGAAATCACTAAAGGCTTCGTTTGTTTTTCTTGAGATAGCAGCTGCAAGTTGTGTGGCTCACATACCTAAGTATGCTTCAATTCATGACCAGCTTTATTCATTTATATTCATCACATTTCTCTATTCCTATGTGTTGTTTCCTAGTTATCAAACAATTAGGCACCTGTATGAAGTAGTTACATTTTGTTTTTACGTTTTTATCAAAACGGTTTGTGTCACCATGTCAGAAATTCAAAACCCTTACTACGAAATGTCAAATTAACCTTATGTTGAGATACTTTCCTAAAAGTAGAGATGACCGGCATTAAATGTTGTGTTTCTTTATCGCTCCTGTTCATGCTTTGCATATTACTTCAGTCAAAAGACACCACCAGTGTTCAATATTCCGGTGTAAGTTAAATGCTTTGGTTTATTTTGTTCATAGTCTGCTCATTGTTAATAGGGCAGTACAGTGCTATATATACAATTTTCTGTATGACTATTCATTTAAAACTTGTTTTAAAATTAGTTGTTTAAATTTAAGGCTTCCTTTTTTTAGAGGGAAAAGTCAGATATAAAATTGTGCGATGCATCTTGAAAATGAAGTTATAGCAGATAACCAACTGTTGACTTTACATTTGTTTTCGTTAGTGCCTCTATAGTAGTTTCGTTAGTGCCTCTATAGGAGATGTCCCGACCCCATGCTTGAATTTACACTAACATTTTGTGCTCTTTCGAAATTTGAGAAGTGGGCAGTTAAGGTTTCGGTAACATTTGTCAGAATAAACGTATAGAGGGTCAACAGAAGAAAAAAAAATGAGATCCCGACTTTAATTGATTTGATGGACGTATATGGTCTGTTAGCCCCGTCCCAGCACAAGCTTTTTAGCCTGGATACAGTGAGCGTGCGCGAGCACGCACTAAGCAATACCGAAGGTAATGAGGGTGCACTGCTGTTGTGTTGCAAAAGACTATTGCTCCCCTCGGTGTATATCGCATTTTCAAAAATTCAGAAATGCTTTATTTTAAATAAAAAACAGGAATTGTTTTGGTATATTTGTAACATTGTGGCTTTCTTGAAGAATGCGGACATTCTGAAGGTGTTTCCGAAGGCTTGTCATGGTGACAGCGTGGTCGAAGGCGACAAGTGCGTGCTGGTACACGCTCTATTGCAAGCTCTTGTTCCGCGAAAGCACTTCGCAAAATTGCTCTCGCGTGCCTGTAGTTTTGCTGCCCTACGGTGGTAATGGTAGGCAACTCTGGCTAACACAAGAAATCATCCCATCACTGCCACACTCCGTTTCCCTTTAAAGGGATGGTGAACCGAAACTTGGATTTCAGAAAACAATGCAGAAGCTTGAAAGTGAACATTTGAGAGAAGTCTCTCTGGTTGGTTTAGGGGTTGACTGCGGCCATAGCCGCAGTCAACCCCTGAAGAAGAGACCGAGGAGGTCTCGAAACGTAGGGTTCCGCCTTTAAATGAGGATTTGGTTGGTGTATATTTCATTTAGTATTAATGCAGAAGCTGTAGGCGGGACGCTACAATCCCTACAACACTACTTGTAAGGCGATATTTCGAATGGACGGCCAAATTTTTGAAAAAAGAGGTTGAGATTTAACGAGGCCAACGAGGTGCGTGACGTCAAGATATCTCGTTTCCTCCTCTCTCCGCTTTGCCCGCTCAAGGCAGCGAGACGGAGAAGACGCGAGGCCGTTCCCTTTCCTTCTTGGAGAAACAGGCGACGGCACAGCGACAGCGCGGGGGGGAGGCAGCGCGTCGAAGAACCATTGACCCTTCACTCCCAGGCAGTGGCGGAGCAGGTATCGACGACATTCTGAGGGCAGTCCGTGAGCACCGCATGCCCCCATGAAACATTCGAAGACCGAAATTCATCGCTCCCAGGGACTTTCCGACTTCCCTGATATACTCAAGAAGTCTTGAGGAGGTTTGATGCCGAATCCGCCATCCATCCCATCGTCAAAAGAATGTGGAGTACTCGGTATACCCGGCGGGTCGGGAAAGAACGTCCAGTCCCCTGTGCTGCTCTCATGAGACTCTTAATATAAAAAAATGATGATGATGATAAAGAAGTAAGTGAATGAACACATAGAATAGAGGAAGACAAAGTCATCCGAATATATGACAATATAACAATGAAGACACAACACCCCCACAGGGTACACGAATACACGTGGCAAATGACTGCTAAAGAAACGCAGGGCGTGACTCGTTATCTTCCTGGTTGGTGACTGGTTCTCCGACGGTCGTGCCGGCTAATGTCGCCTTCTCATTGGCTGTGAATGGATGAAGACACGCTCCAGTCTCGCCCTGCCCGGCGTTTCTTGAGCTCGAGCTCAAGAAACGACCTGTTGCAAATTTTTTAATAAAAAAAACAAATACCTCCAGTAAGTCATTACTGTTTGCGGGAACAGATTTCCAAAATTTTATTTTATTATTTTTATTTTTTATTATGGTGTTAGTGATATATGTGATTTTGCAAACTGGTGCCATTTTCAACCCAAATGCTCCCATTTGCAACCCAAGTGGTACCACTTGAAGCTCATGTGGCACCATTTGCAACCCAAGCAGTACCACTTGAGGCCCAAGTGGTACCACTTGAAGCCCAAGTGGTGCCACTTGACTTGCAAGGGGCATCACTTGACTTGCAAGTGGTACCACTTGATTTACAAGTACAGTACCACTTGACTTGCATGTGGTACCACTTGACTTGCAACTAGTACCGCTTGAAAGCAAGTGGTACCACTTGAAATACAACTTCATATGTTCACCTGGGATGGCACCACGTTCAGAAGCCCTTTATACGACTGTGACGTGTGCGTGTTCTGACTCTCCTCTTCCAGGCTCTCGTCTAAAGGCTGAATTTTGTGGAGTCAAGTTTAACCGGGAAATTCGCGCTGCAAATATCTATTAGAACGCGGTGACGGGTTTTCGTCGGCACCACATATTGCCGCCCGCAGGGCCGAGAAAACAACGCTCGGTCACCGGCATCTAGAAGATTCGCATTCATTCTCGCACCAGACGTAACTTTCCACCTGCTTTGTTGCTCTCGAAAGTGCCAGTTCATCCTCGCTCCAAGCGCGCGACGCTCGAGCCTTCTTTGCCGAACTTTCGAGATAGTGACGCACTGTAGATAAGCAGCTACCCGCGACCTTGTCGAGTCAGTCTCGCTCGCGCTCTCTGATTCGCCGCCGAATCGCCGCCTGCTTTTCTGCTGCCTCGACGCTCTTTCGTTACTTATTTTTGGTTGGCACAAGTTCGCCCATTAAACCTTTATTTTCAGTTCAATCTTCGCGTTCTCGTCGCCTTAATTCGTGACATTTCTGGTGGAGGTGCGGGGTATGAAACCCGTGCAGCGTAGCCCTACAAGAACTCGTTCCGCAAGCCCTGTTTCCCGACGACCTTCCGTTGAAGACCCGGAGCATCGTGCCAGCCGCCGTCTTCAAGGGCAAGCTCCTGAACTCGGACCACTCCCGGCAAGGACAAGGCAAGCGGTAACGACGATGGCTTCCTCGGCGGCGCAGACCCCAGCAGCACCCCCCGTCGTTTACCTGCCCGTCGCCCCTCGGACTCCGACGCCTTTCCACGGGGAGATCTATGAGGACGTCGAGGACTGGATCCTACACTACGAGCGCGTGGCCCGCCACAACGGATGGAACGCTGAACAACGCCTCCAGAACCTCTACTTCGCGCTGGAAGGCACCGCGAGGCATTGGTTCGAGAACCACGAGGCTTCGCTCACTTCGTGGGACATCTGCACTACCGAGCTGAAAAGGACCTTCTCCAGCCAATACCGGCGACAGAAGGCGGAGGACCAGCTCCGAACCCGGATTCAGGCCCCCAACGAAAGCGTAACCAGCTTCGTTGAAGATGTACTACGTCTAAGTGCACGCGCCGACCCTCACGCGACGGAGGAGCAGAAGCTGAAGGTTCTCATGCGTGGAGTTAAGGAGAACATATTTGGAGGTCTTGTACGCCACCCACCGTCGACCGTCGAACAATTCGTGACGGAGGCCACGAATATCGAACGTGCTCTCCAGGCACGAGCCTCCCACTACCAGAGACTACCTGGCGTCGTTGCATCAGCGTCGTCAAGCTCCTACTTGGGCTCCACTACATCGGACTTACGCGAGATCATCCGAGACGTCGTCCGAGAAGAGCTCCGAAAGCTGCTCCCCGCTGCTGAGCGCCCGGCATCGCTGTCAGTCGCCGAGATTGTGCGCGACGAGGTACAGCGGGCCTTGCAGCCTGAAACTCCCGTCGACGTGCCAGCCCCCGAGGAACCGACGCTGACCTACGCCGCCATGGCCAGACGACCGCCACAAGCTCCCCGCCAAGCTACGGCGCCGTCACGGTGTGAACCTCCAGCGCCGCAGTGCTCCCAGCGACGCGAAGAACGGCAGCACGTCCGACCAGAGCGACCCTCGCCGCGAAAAACCGACGTGTGGCGAACGGCCGACCGACGCCCGCTTTGTTATCATTGCGGGGAAGCCGACCATGTCTACCGCCGTTGCCCGTACCGACAGCTGGGGCTACGCGGCTTCCACCCCGACGACCCGCGACCACGCTACGGCGAGCGACCCCGGGACATCGACGAATACCTCCGCCGGCCGCCATCCCCGGGGCCGTCTACCCGTCGCGGTTTCCGATCGCCGTCACCCCACCGCCCAGCGTCGCCTCTACACAGATCCCGCCGTGAGAGCCTGTCGCCCCTCGCCCCTCGTCGGGAAAACTAGGCGCGGCAACCCCTGGAGGTGGAGTTGCCGAAGACGACCGACGCCAAGATCCTCCACAAACGTCGGAGGGCTCCCACACTAGCGACGAGACGCATAGGAACGACGGTTCTGCGACGGTGTCGAATAACCTCGACGTTACCATCGACGGCCACGACGCGAAGGCACTCGTCGACACCGGAGCAGACTATTCCGTTTTAAGTGGGAAGCTCTCTCGCCGCCTTCGGAAAGTGATGACGCCGTGGGATGGCCCGAAAATACGAACTGCCGGCGGACATCTCATCACACCAGTGGGAAGGTGTACTGCGCGCGTGGACATCCACGGAGAGACCTGTCCCGTGAAATTCGTCGTCCTCAAGGACTGTTCGAGAGACGTCATCCTTGGCATGGACTTCCTCTGTGAGTACGGTGCCGTGATCGACCTTGGAGCAAACAGGTTGACGCTGCGAAAGCCCGTTCTACCCCCGGAAGGATCCAAAACGTCGCCAGCCGCCGTCCGAGTCATTGCGGACCACGTGAACCTGCCACCACGGTCGAGTGTTCTTGTGCCCGTTGTGACCGATGCAGTTGCCAGCGGGAAAGTCCTTCTGGAAGGCAACGTCCAACTGCTTCTCGGAAGAGGTATAGGCGTCGCAAGGGGCGTAGCGGAGCTGCAGGATGGACGTTCTGTGGTCCTCGTGACAAACTTTCGACCGGAGGCGCAGCACCTCACGAAAGGTGTCGCTGTAGGACACGTCGAGGAACTCCGGGGCGACGCCGAAATCGCCGCGATCTCCAACGAGCCCTCGCCATGTAAGCCGTGCAGTACACCGCCGCCGCAGCTCGACGTTAACCCCAAGCTCAGTGCCACGGAACGACGACAGCTCGGAGACCTCCTCGCCGAGTTCGGCGACTGCTTTGCGACGACGTCGAGGGTGCGCCAGACAACAGTTGCGAAACACCGCATCGTTACCAACGAGGATGCGCTCCCTGTGCATCGGCCGCCGTACCGGGTCTCCCCAAAGGAACGAGAGGCCATTCAGGACCAGGTACAAGAGATGCTCAACGACGACATCATTCAGCCTTCGAGCAGCCCGTGGGCCTCTCCAGTCGTACTGGTAAAGAAGAAGGACGGAACGCTTCGATTCTGCGTTGACTACCGGCGGCTCAACGCGGTCACGAAGAAAGACGTGTATCCGCTCCCCCGCATCGACGACACGCTGGACCGGCTACGCCACTCCCGATACTTTTCGTCGATGGACCTTAAGAGTGGCTACTGGCAGATCGAAGTCGATGAACGGGACCGAGAAAAGACTGCGTTCGTCACGCCCGACGGATTGTATGAGTTCAAGGTAATGCCCTTCGGACTGTGCACGGCGCCGGCAACGTTCCAACGTGTCATGGACACCGTCCTGGCAGGCCTCAAGTGGCAGAGCTGTCTTGTTTACCTCGACGACGTCGTGGTATTCTCGGCCAACTTCGACGAGCATTTGCGACGCCTTCGGGCTGTTCTTGAGGCAATCAGGACCGCAGGACTCACCCTCAAGCCGACGAAGTGCCGGTTTGCCTATGGCGAACTGAAGTTCCTGGGCCACGTTGTGAGCAACGAAGGTGTAAGTCCTGACCCTGAGAAAACTCGCGCCGTAGCGGCCTTTCCACCGCCCACCGACAAAAAGGCCGTCCGAAGATTCCTTGGACTTTGCGCATACTACCGGCGATTCGTTCAGGATTTCGCCAAGCTTTCTGCGCCGCTCACGCACCTTACGAAAGACGCCGTGAACTTCGAATGGGGTGAAGAACAACAACAGGCATTCGATGAACTAAAGCGACGGCTCCAGTCACCACCGATTCTCGGCCACTTCGACCAATCAGCCGAAACGGAAGTTCACACGGACGCCAGTAATACAGGACTCGGAGCGGTACTGGTCCAACGACAAGACGGTGCGGAGCGCGTGATCGCATACGCTAGCCGGACGCTGTCGAGCGCGGAACGCAATTACTCGACGACCGAAAAGGAATGCCTGGCCGTCGTCTGGGCCATCACGAAATTCCGCCCGTACTTGTACGGGAGTCCATTTCGGGTGGTCACCGACCACCACGCGCTGTGTTGGTTAGCGAGCCTGAAGGACCCATCGGGACGCCTCGCTCGGTGGAGCCTACGACTGCAAGAGTACGACGTGACCGTGGTCTACAAGTCAGGCCAAAAACACAGCGACGCCGACTGTCTGTCCAGAGCCCCTGTCGAGTCAGCTACCGGCTGTGCGAAAGACGACGACGACGACGATCACTTTCTTGGCGCGGTGAGCATTCACGGTATGGCAGCGCTCCAGCGGGACGATCCGGAGCTGCGTGCACTGATCGACCACTTGGAGGGACGAGGGGGTACGATTCCCCGAGCCTTCTCACGTGACCTGCCAAGATTCGCCGTCCGGAGAGGTATCCTCTATAAAGAGAACTTCGGGGACAACAACTCGACGTGGCTCCTGGTGATTCCTGCTAGTCTTCGAGAAGAGATCTTCCAAGCCTGCCACGACGACCCAACATCTGGTCACCTTGGCTACAGTAGGACTCTTGCACGGATCCGAGAAAAATACTACTGGCCCAAGCTCCCGAAGACTGTCCACCTCTACGTCCGTTCGTGCCACGAATGCCAACGACGCAAGAAACCACCGACGAAGCCGGCAGGTCTCCTGCAACCGATCGCGCCCCCGACTGCACCATTCCAGCAGATTGGAATGGATCTTCTCGGACCTTTTCCGCCGTCAACGCAGGGAAACCGTTGGATAATCGTGGCAACTGATTATCTCACCAGGTACGCCGAGACGAAAGCACTCCCGTCGGGGACCGCCGCGGAAGTAGCCAAGTTCTTCGTGGAATCTATCGTCCTCCGACACGGCGCTCCCCAAGTCCTGATTACGGACCGAGGATCCTCGTTCATGGCGCAACTGACACAAGAGATACTCCGCCTGAGCCACACCGACCACCGCCGAACCACGGCATACCACCCGCAGACCAACGGACTGACGGAGCGGCTGAACAAGACCATCGCCGATATGATCTCGATGTACGTAGACGTGGAACACAAGACGTGGGATGAAGTGTTGCCCTACGTCACGTTTGCGTACAACACGGCGATTCAAGAAACTACCGGCATTACACCTTTTCAGCTGGTGCACGGCAGGAAGGTGACGACGATGCTCGACGCCATGCTGCCCCATGACCCGACGGACGACGGCACCGACGACGCTCAGCTGGTCACCCAACGAGCAGAAGAAGTACGCCAGCTGGCCCGTCTTCGAATAAAAGACCAGCAACGTGTGGACGCTGGCCGCTACAACCTTCGTCGCCGCGACGTGGAGTTCCAGCCCGGAGACAGGGTGTGGGTGTGGACGCCCATTCGCCGCCGCGGCCTCAGCGAGAAACTGTTAAAACGCTACTTCGGACCCTACAAGGTCATCCGCCGCCTTGGGGACTTGAACTACGAGGTGCTCCCCGACGGAACCCGACCATCAGGACGCCGCCAGCCACGACCCGAAGTTGTTCACGTAGTTCGACTCAAGCCGTTCTACGCGCGCTAGAACTGCAACACTGCATGTTTATTTCGTTTCACCGTAAATTTTTTAGCCATTTCTGTTTTCCTTTCGCGTTGCATCGGGACGATGCACTTTTAAAAGGGGGGATAATGCCGCCCGCAGGGCCGAGAAAACAACGCTCGGTCACCGGCATCTAGAAGATTCGCATTCATTCTCGCACCAGACGTAACTTTCCACCTGCTTTGTTGTTCTCGAAAGTGCCAGTTCATCCTCGCTCCAAGCGCGCGACGCTCGAGCCTTCTTTGCCGAACTTTCGAGATAGTGACGCACGGTAGATAAGCAGCTACCCGCGACCTTGTCGAGTCAGTCTCGCTCGCGCTCTCTGATTCGCCGCCGAATCGCCGCCTGCTTTTCTGCTGCCTCGACGCTCTTTCGTTACTTATTTTTGGTTGGCACAAGTTCGCCCATTAAACCTTTATTTTCAGTTCAATCTTCGCGTTCTCGTCGCCTTAATTCGTGACAATATCATGCGTGAAACAAGCGATGAACGCCGCCGGAGTGGATAATGATGTCAAGGCGTCAGTAGCGTGAGCGACGCTGTCTACACTCAAAAGACGCAACTGCAAACGTTCAAACCCCGAGTTCGTTGCCAACGCACAACACTATCAGCAAATAGGATGTTCATAAAATACATTTAAATGGCTCGAACGTGGTTCATATTTCGGAGCCAGTTGGAAATCAAATGCAGTCAATGAACGGCGGGTAGCGGTGGACGCCGGAAGAAAAAAAAACCGAACTCGTCTATCCTTCGTTTCACCTGATGTTTTACCGCAGACAAGGCTAGAAGCGCGAGCTCATAGCGTTGGGAAGTACTCTTAACGCACGAGAGCTTGTGCCGCCGAGATGTGCCCTAGAGCAAGGAGCTCGCGCTTGTAGCCTTTCCTGCGGTACATCATAAGGTGAAACAGAGTATAGATCTGCGCATATAGACCTTTCTAAAAAAGGACACTTGGCAGGTTCCATTTTCAGTGTTCGTGCGTATGGCGCGTGATTTGCTCGCTTTCCGAAGCGACGAACGTGCGCGTTCTGGACTGTGATTTAACACGTGTGGACTGTGATTTTTGTAAACAGTGGAAACGTCTATAGCCCGTGGCCCGAGCCAACCCCGAGCGCCCGAGCTGCATGCGCAGCTGGGAGCAAGACGTTTGTTCCAAAATTCTGAAAATCAATCTTGGGAGTATGATAAGTGGGAGAAGAGATGTACGATGGTGGATCTATTTGTGGCGAACTACAATGTTTCAACACAAACATCTAGAAAAAAAAAAAAACAACGAAGGTCTTTACGGCGATGCACTAGAAGTGGAAAATCTAAAGCTTTTCATTGTATTAAAGCTCACAATACAGTGATACGTGCTTAGAATAAAGTGTGCTCAGTGATTTTGAGCAGATTCAAACGAAGTTGCTAGCGATGATAAACTGAGGTCCCAAACGGAAGCAGCATATTTTAACTTTTAGCGGATAATTGTTTTGGGAAGTAGGATTTGAGTTAAAAAGGAGCGAAAAAGAAGTTTCTTTTCAAGCATCTTACATTAAGACATTGTTAGCCCCAATTACGACATGAACTTTCCAATAAAGGTATAGTATTACGAAAACACCAAGACATGTATAAACAGACACGGAACCGAGATGTGCCGTCTTAATATTTCTCACAAAGGTCGTTTGGCACAAAGATCGAACACGTGACATTCTAATTGATCAGCGATTATAAGAAGAACCACTATAAAACAGATATAAACATTTTCTCATAATGCATCTACAAATTTTACTTTTTTGTTGAAATAATTTAACTGAAGTTATATTCGAGGGCCACTGAGGCGGTTCCAGAGATTGTCTATTTTGGCTTGGAACTCACTCCTCGTGCCTGAAGCGCTTGAAATTTACCTATTTCAACGAGAGCAGGTCTATCGCCATACCCGTTTTCTTACGATTCGGCTCAGGAACCAAAAAGAGCTATTGTGCTGGGATGCGACCGCCAATCACGGGAGATCGCATCCCGCGCTGGAATTGGACTCATCTGAGAATCACTCCTCCGTTGGTCGGCATCTTGGCCGTGCGGGAAGTGGTCACTTGCGATTGGCTGTCTTACGTCCGACGGCACCTTGTAGTTTCTGCGGCGAATCGCAAATAAGCGCGATATTTGATCTCGTTTTAGTAGGTAAATCGAACGCGCATAAATCTAAACTCGGGGTATTTAGAAATTCTTAGAGGCCATTTATTTGTTTATTATTATAAATAGACGACTTCAGAAACCACGTTAGTGCCCCTTTAACATCCCCCGAAAGTCGCAACTCAAATTGAATTGAACTAATTATTGGTTTCGAAGTATGACTCAACTCTTAAATCTTCAAAATATTTCGAAGCGTATTTTGTTATTTTGCTCAACTGCGGCTTCTCATCTTCCAGGGCGTTTTTGTTCATCTCTGGTACATAGCCGCTGATTTTCAACTATTCCTGGTGGCTCTCCTTGTGATACAACTGCGGCAAAGGTAAATGACAGCCGAATAGAGCAGCCCAATTTTGTTCATGCGCTAAGAACAACAAAACGGAGCAATACGGGAACATTAAGCTCGCCGATAAGTTTAACGCAGCGTCTTGTTTACTTAAACGAAATGCAAACTAAAATGTAATTCCTACGCAAAATATCGTTAATACTGTTCGTGTTCACTTCGAGGGACTCACAAATGGCATTTTCCACCGTGGCTGCAGGACAAGGGTCAGCATCATCGCTTTCGCTTCCCTGTCTCTGGCCTGCTGCTCGTTCTCGGCCTGGCAAATGCACGACTCGAGGTACACCCCAGTGGTCATGGGCGTCTACACCAGCATCACGTGAGTTTGACGGATCATCCATATGCAGCGTGAATAGACAGGGTAGGTTCCACAGACTTCCATACTCAGCGTCAACTATTTTGTGCTCCTTTGTCAAGGCTAGCTTAGCCTCCGCAGTGCTACAACGCTGTTAGGGCTACTTGGTGGAGCACTATAGGTTGTACGTATAGTGGTTGGACCAAATAGCGCTGCGTCATTCATAGCATTGATAGTGTAACAGAAAGCCAAGACGGGCTGGTTTTCTCAACGGTGCAGAAGCTATGAATGACGATGCGCCATTCGAATCACCATTCACACACCTCTCTCTTCCTTGAGCTATGTGAATGATGTGCGAGACGACGTCTGGTGCTCTCGGAACAAAGCGGAACTGCCGCGTTGTGAAATCTTCACTAGCATTGACAAGGTAGCACAGAACCGTTGGTGCCCGGTATAAATATCGGTACGAGCTTTGCGTTATTTCTCATTTCTCCGAAGATTAGGACACTTCCTATTCCTCGCTAAACTGCAGCCACGCCATTTGTGTGTTGTGGCGGTTGTAGAAGCTGTGAGGAATTGTTTTGCTCAATGAAACACAACTTCGTACAATAATATATATTAGAAAGGGAGGAATTTTGCGTTCTTGGTATTGCCTTTGCATAGTGCAGATGTACTTTACTGCACCAAAAGCCTCGAGTTCATTCGGAAGTCTACATTAATTCAACGAGTGTTACGCATAACGACATAGAAGGTATCGTACTCTTTTATAAGAAATGATGAACTTAGGTTTGCACGGGGCTGCTAATATATAAGCCAAATATAGCATAAAGGTACTTACGTGTGGCTATAAAGATGTTTTCAACACGAGGCGTTATTTTTTTATAGCTAAAGCCACTTGACTTTAAAGGGTAACTCCGGTACATTTGTTTTTCGATTTTAGGATTACTACTGTTTTAAGTGAAGTTAGTGTTTCTGAATTACGAGGTGTCTTCTTTGTTTCAGTGCTTGCGTAGTTTTGTACATACTTGCCTCAAAGTTTCGTTTCAGAGTCTACCGCGAAACCGAAACTTCAGTATGGAGCATGAGTACAACCCTCGTGAACACGTGCAGTGACCATCGTGTGTCGTATGTTTTGTACCACTGTATCGTGAAGCGCACGACTAGCCTAGTCGCAAAATCAGTCTGATCAGTCATTAAAGATGATACGACTATTTTACTGCTTTGATTCGTAGTTATGAAACATCTGAAGCAAATAATAGTACGCATTCAGATAGACCTTTCCAAAACAATCTCCTGGCCGGTTCCTTCGTACGTATTGCGCGTGATTTAGTTGCTCTGCGAAGCGTCGAACATGCACGTGCTGGGCTGAGGAGATCGGCCGCTGGGCTTAGGACTTGTAAATATTGGAATAGTGTAAACACCTTTCCAAAACAATTGGGTTATGTCTATGTTTATACAGCATAAAACTTGGTATGCCTCAAATGACGACGAGTCTCCCAGCTGTATATGCGAAATTTAGTCAGTGCAGTACAACCGCTAGCCTGGGGTCCTTAAAGTGCACCACGCAGTAGTGGTACGCGACCGCATGAAGTTGCGATGCTCATCCAGATCGAAACGGGTAGGGGTAGGGATTGAACCTAGCATCCCTGCGTTCTGCAGCGCAAGCCTACGATACACGTGCTTCGAGGTGGTGTTTATATACCTTTCTTAAAAACCGTTTGAAGGCGCGTTTATTGCTGTGTCTGTGCGTCACGCACGGACACGTTCTGGCTGGCCGCAATCGTGCGCGAGCACTGGCCTGACTGTGATTTAGCATGTGCGGACTGTGATTCTTGTAAACAGAAGAAACGCTTATTAGCGTCCTCGTATGGCTCCTTCTCGTGATGTCATTACCTTTCAAACAACAATTTCGATGGGGTTTGTAAGAAGCATGGTGGAAGCTTGATATCATCGCTTCGAAACCATCGCTGCCAACACCGTAAAAATTGATGTCCTTACATTCCTCTTATATCCGTCGACGAGAAAAACCTTTGCTGACGTCATGTCAGAATTTCGGTCAATCGTAAAAAGCCGACGCCGACCACAGCAACGCTTTCTATCGGGCACGTCGCCAAACGTTGTCAGTTGAAAATTCAGTTCGCCACGATGAACGCAGACTCAGCACATGCTTAGAACGAGCCCCCACTTATCTTTTGAAAAAAACTGCAATCTTGGTGGTGAGCAATTCACGTACCACAAACGTCGTGGAAGCTAATCATCATGCTCGCGCTGAGCAGCAGGGACGCGCTTGATAGAGCAGGGAGTCCATAATCTTCGTTCGCGATCACTTAGGAGCACTTACAAACTATGGCCGCTAAAACATAACACGACAGGCAGAAATTGTCCGCAGTGACAACTAAAAGCGCAGCATAAAACACGTTGAAAGAAGTGGCGGTGCAAACAAGTAACCTCCTTCAGTACAAAAACGACTTCGGGGCACAATGTTGCTTGAATAACAGCCAACCCGCTGAATGCCCGTCGAAAAGCTTTTAGAAGCATTCTAAAGCGCGAGACACATGCGCGAAAAATCCATCCGATCCGACGTCCGATCCGGCAGTACGACTGCCTGATCCGAAAAATTTGGTCGCTTCAGACGTCGGATCGGCGATCCGGCGTGCGTCCAACGTGCCAGATAGTTTCGCACGGCGGACGGACTGTCGGAAGCGTCCAGCCAATGACAGCACAGCTAGCGCGAACGTCATGATGACGTACTGGGTCTGGCGGGACGAATAAGAAAACGGGACGGGCAACGGGAAGCCAGTCGCGTGGATCCCGCTGATTCATTCGAAAAAGATGGCCCCGGCAAAGAATGCACGCGCTAGCGAGGATGAGCTCCTAAGTTCGCTCGTGCGAGCTAATCCTTCATCCTGGGACCAGATATCTATGAACGCGGACCTCCGCTGGAGTGCTTGGATCGCCTGGGCGGAGCCGAACGGATCGTCGTGTCGCGTGCAAGGTCGGAAGCGTATGTCTCAAACTGTCGCGTGCGGCAATTCGGAGCGGCGTTCGGACTGTCGGATCGGACGTCGGATCGGACGATTCTGCCGTCCATGTGTCTCGCGCTTAACTTTGGTTTTCGTGTGTATCGCGGTATCCTATAAGTGCAATAGTTTGGCAGTGCTCGTATTTTGACTCCGCAAATGGATATGTCATTTATTTTGTGGTTGACTTTTGACTGGAGTTACCCTTTAATGATGAAAAAGCATGCGCTTAAAATCACAAGTATCTCGACTTTTTGTTCGTTCAATTTAAACAAAAAAAAACGTTAGAAGTTACCATAACAAAAAACAACTAGGGTAAATTAAGAAGAGGACAACCCAAAGCCTCATCAATTTGTTCAATTATATTCAATTTACGTCAGCTTCTCTGTGCACTTAATTTTCCACAATTTACGAATTTTCATAAGGTAAAAATAAGTATCTACCACAAACACCAGCATGTGATGTTAGTCATTTGCGCCATAACACAGGAGTGCATAGCTGGCATTGACGTCCTCACAATATACGGTTTCCGTCTTTGCGGATTCGTCGTTGCAAACAAAGAAACTGCGTGCAGAAACAATCGGCGCCATGATGAAACCAGTGATTTTCTTGCCGCAACCTTGCTGCTTCCGCCTAAAAGTGAAGTTGAGGTTAACTATGTTCTAGCCACCTTTGACGTTGCCTTGGATATTCGTCCAGGACTTCTTCAGGGAAAAGAAGAAACATGAGTCTGGACCATCGTAGGGGTTGGCAGCACTGTCTCAGTTGGCCTTCGCAAGGAGACGAAAGGGGCAGTTAGAATTCGCCAAGGAACTACAGTGGCATTCCTTCATCAGATGAATAATGACAGTTTAAACTTCTGCTTGTCAAGATAACCCACTATATGTTCCAGAAACTTGCAAATATCCGCGTGCATAGCACTCCAGAGAAAAAAGTGGGGCAAAAAATAGCTCTTTGAAGCTATTCCTTTTCAAACAGGTGTTCCGAACGAATACCTTTTAAGAAAAGCAGACATCTTATTATCCTTTGAGAATATTATCTCAAGGAGACTGCGACCTTCTGTTTGGGCCCGCTTGTCGCGCTTCAGTCTCGCCGTGTTCTTTTTGACCGTTTCTTTCTCAAACAAAGCACTCATGCTTTCAGTTTCTTGGATGCGCTCGACAAAAACCCATAATCACGCACGTCGTCAATTTGAACTAAAAAATATTGCGTCATCTGCAGCCAGCTCAATGCACTATAACACTATTCTCAATGGTTATGTTCATACTTTATATAAGATATTTACAAAATAGAAATAGCAGCGATAAAGGAACCTACCTTCCTCTTCAGCTAACCCGTCACTCCCCATGGCGTTTTAAGGCTACGTGGCGCAAGATGTCGCCCGAATCGAACGGTTCAGCCATACCCATCGATTCCTCCTGAATGAAGTGTATCCACACCTGGATGGGTGGACGCATCCATCACTCGTGTCTTACGTTTCGTGTAAACGTGGTCATTAACGCCGTTTTTATTTAGCAAGCATCGCGTCGTTTCGTGTGTCACGCAAAATAAAGAGATCGAATTTTGTTTTCATCCGTGCAACTTTAATAAATGCGAAGCATATTTTTTTTACCTACCACAAAACCACTAGATTTACAATATGCAAAACATGCGCATGCGCGGGAAAGCGATTTTCAAAAAGAAACTACAAATTTACCCATGTCCACCAAAAATATCTGAGCACAGGACCCCAAGAGCCCGAGCACGTCGTTCAACCAATCTGCTAAGGGAGAGACTTCTGAAGCGATAGTTATTATGTGCCACTTTGTTCTCGTTATCGCGGTCATGCGCGGGTTCGAAGGCGAGGGACTCAGAGTACGTGCCGCAGTCTTCACAATGCTTCGCAAGAGGAAGAAGCGGGCTAAAGAGGAGACAGTTGAAGAGAAGTCCTGACATTCATAGTGTACCCATCATTTTCAATGAATATGTGCAGACATTGGATGCTTAGTTATTTTCTATGTATATGGATTGTCACAGTCTATTCAACCGAATAACGAATTCTTAGAAGACAAGCAACGCTTTCGACGCTGTCGCCGCAGGAACTCCGCGGAAACACAAGCTCATTTTTGCAGTCTTGTGAACATGATGAATGAATATTAGTCTTACAATTTTAATTTTCGGGCCAGTATTTTGCGGTAAAAAATATTCGAATTCTTATTTGAGTTGAAATTTGACTATTCTTACGCCACTAGAAGTTTTTGGATTGACGCAAAGCAAGCGAGAACAGACTGTTGGCACGTCTTTTGGCAGCACATGAGGCAAGGAGGAGGCAGGAGATCTATGACATCTATCCAAGCAGGTTACGCCACTTCCGCTTCCGTTCACCTAAATGATTCAACCTTTCAGAGGCGCTTGAGGAGTGTAGGCGATTTCGCAAAACTCTTATATGTACATCACTGACCTTTTCCTCATCGCCCTTTTGAGTCTAATCGTTTTCTAGCCATTGTTTTTCGCTCGGCGCGTTCTGTATAGATATCACTGGCTTGTTCTCTACGCGTTTTGCCAGACAGTAGCAAGTTTCAGGTAGAAGCACGTGGCAGACCCGAATGCATCATCTCGATGTATCCCGCTTTTTCAGAGACTACACCAAGATGTTAACCGGAGTATACATGCTACCGACGTTTCACGGTGCCTGCTACTTCATGGGGTGTATAATGGCCTTGGTGCTACGAGAGTTCAAGCCTTCCAGTATTTCTCGGGTGAGACAATGGTTTTTACTCATAACCAAAGCATATTAGGTAAACCCAGCTCTCCCCACGGTTAACGGTACATCGATAACTTAAATTTTAATTTCGATTTGGGTTTTGAACTCGGCTGGGCTTTACACACTCTGCTGAATCTTGTTCACAGTGAATCGTTGTGGGTGAACATTTTACTAGTGCACGTACAAAACTAATTTCATTGACGGCCGCACAAAAAAGGAGAAGAACGGTATTGTGCATGCTCGTGCTACAGTCAACGGAAGTGGATAGTTAAAAACACACCGAGAAAACAAGTAGTTATAACAAAATATTCCCACAGGTTGATCCTTTAAATGAGGTTATTAATCAACTTACCGCAATAATAATATTTCCTTTTATAATCTTCAAGCGCCAATTTATTGTTTCTATAAACTTCATTTACGTAAACAATAATACTAAACAATTTTTTTTTTTTGTATTCTCAATGCCCGTTTCGATTCCAGTTTACCCGAGCCATCCTCTGGGTGGTTGGAATGAGCTGCTGCCTAACGACGATATTCGTTCGTTATGACTTCAACCGCGGTGAACACTCTACGAAGGAATGGGTCAAGATTACACTCGCTTTCTGGGACAGGATCATCTGGGCCACGTTCCTGGCGGCGCTAACCTTTCTTTGTGCCAACGGGTCGGGTGGTAAGTGCATTTTTAGAATCCAGCGTGATAAGAAAACATAAAGCAGGACTGTCGGACGTCAAACACCATTTCACCTTAAGTCCAGACGTGGCTTACGCTGCAAGCTGTTGGCATCAATCACGCAGAGTCAAAAGCGCACCATCATGGAGATAGTCATTCTTCTCTGCGTGTTCTGTTTTGGCTGAACGTATAAAAAAAGGCCAAGTGACTTTTGCTCGCGACGCTGCTTGACTTGTTCCAGTAGCTCGTAGTGTCGGCTGCGTCTGGACTTATGCTCAAACAACAATACTGTTCTCAGAGTGCAGGCGTTGGTCCTTCCGGCGAGATAGGTATTTACCGGTTGAATGGAGCTTATTTCCCAAATGCCGTGTTTAGGAAACGAAACTATAGTCCTTTCCAGCGCTTATCACCGGGTCTAAAAATGCGGAGTGAACGAGCCGTGGACGTATGCGCAGCGTCTGACATACCGCACTACAGAGCTACAGCGTATGGTCAGACGGTGTTGCGCAGCCCAGCTGACAAAGATGGCGGCGCTGAGAAGGTGAAACTCAGTTTGACAATTGGATCGTAGCGAACGCTACTATCCGATGTAGACGAGCACGCAGCGGAAATCTTGTATCCTCATGATGCTCGTCACTCGCGTGCATTTGTAATCCCCGAATACTCGTAGCCCCTGATTGCGCGGTACCTTTGGAGTGATCTTTGTGACTTTCTTGGTGTGCGCGATGGCTCTAGCCGGTGACGCACAATGCACACGAGAGTCGTGTACTTTTAGCGCGGTGTTGATTGGTTGCTTGGGATCGTAGGGTTGACTGTGGTTGGACTTAATGCGAAGCGGAGTGGAGTAAGTGAACACACCCCAGGATTACGTACGTGTGTAGGTGTCTCGCGAGTGGCGTCGCCACGGGCCCCGAGCCATCTGGGTTCAGCCACCCACGCCTGGCTGTGCGCGACTTAACCCGTGTTCGGTGGTATAGCAAAGCCCGGGGTTACTTTGGACCCTTCGCGGCCCCCCGGGAGAGGCAATTCACCACATCGGTCCCTGCTCCCTATCGACGGGTATCCCGGTAATGCCTGGCCAGAATAATTAATTCCGTCGCCTCTTCTATCCTCATCTTCCCTTCATTTTTCCTTCCACCTCTCTCTTTCTAGCACGCTCTCTTCTTTCCTTTTACACCTCCTTAGGTGGCCAGGAGAAACCTTTGGTAGAAACAGGTCCTCTCCCTGCAACCTCACTCGGGTGATGTTGCTTGGACTGCACTAGTACTTTACTGTTGTCAGTGGTCACATGTTCGTTACCGCACTGTACCTACGAACGATTTTCACCAAATGTCAATGACGAAAAAGGCCGCATTCGCTGAATACGGCTTCCCAAAAATAATTAATTTGAAATCAATCACGAGCAGCTGGTCTCGTGAGTCATTTACCCTGTGCTAAGTGATACGCCCTATATTACTCGAAGTTTGGAAAATTCGTTGGAGAAATTTACCCTTTATCGAAATCGCGAAAATACTCTAATTCGCAGTATGTACACATCGCGACATTGTTAGCGCGAACACGACATCGGCGTATTTTCGCATTTTACTTCTAAATAGTATTAGCGAGCACGAAATAGTATCACTTAGATTATAGAACTAGATGAGCTCTTCCCGTAGCAATAATAACTTGAATGACATCCCTTGGTTTCAAAGAGAAAAACTGGAAAAACCGGTGATCGCTTGTTCGCGCTAACAGTGTCGCGCTCTGTACGGTTTACGTTGGCAGTTAGTTAAACATTAAGCTATGTCGCTTTCTTCTGAAAACCTCGGCTAAGGTATAGAACTGCAGGAGTTGCGCTCTCGTCAAGTATACTTATGTTAGCGCTTAGCGAAAAACAGGGTTCTTTCCACTCTCAACGGCCTGCGTATAGGTAGTCCCAGGGGTTTGATAGAGCTAAAAATGCCACACAATTACTCTTTAAGTAAGAACATTTTGTAATTTAGATAAGATAACGTCAAGAATAAGTGAAGACAAAGATTAAAAAAGAACGAACATGAGAACACTTTCCTGACTCCAAATGACAAGGAAACATTGTCTCGCCCTTGTACTAATTTTGAAAATTTGAACATTAATGCGCTAGCTTCGATTTAAAATACACGAGCTGCAGATAACGGCACTTGTAGCAGAAACTTTTAAAATGAATTTTTAAAACAAATGGCACATTGTTGCCTCAAGCAACGTTACACGTGTAAGCAAATTTAGACAGAGCTGCAAGGACTTGCATAAACAAAGTGCTTGCTAAAACAAAACAGGCGTGAATCCTAATAAAATGAAAATGACATAGAAATAATGAAGTGGTTTGTTGCATATATAAAATGCAATATAGATTTCTCAAAGACATGTAGGTTAGCTCAATTTCACACAACGAAGATGCTAATGCTAGCAATTCTGTTTATGGGTTTACGTACATCCACGAATGTTGGCGGGTGACAGCTGATGAACGAAGCAAATGCTCCTATCTCCTGATGCAGTCTTTCGTTCCTCGTTCAACATTGATGCGATTGCGGCTGATTCACGACCAAAAAGTCAAGCAAAAGCGCTTGATTTGTTTTTTGTGCCGCATGTTGCGTTTGTTGCAAGTGAAAAAATGCCATCAACCCTGAATGCCTGCTCGGCTGACGGCTGTGCAGACCGTAGAAAAATTGTTACGGCGATAACAAGGTTAATGCGTTGTACTGAGGGATATTCTAAAAGTAAAAAAAAAAGACCCGCGCTGCAATATTTTGCATAAGATAAATCTGCTACAGCAAATTATTCATGGGTTGAAAAAGGACCCGCAGATGCAAGTCCAAGTGAAAGCGGCTTCAACCGTACAGGAATTTTATGGAGCATGGAACAGCTGTATCTGGATTTGCTTTCACAAACCAACGACAAAAGTTGTGCAAGTAACTCAGTGCTGCCAAAGCAAGCCCACTTGCCAAACATATTAGCACATATCAGTGACGGAATCACAGGTGGTAGTACAGACACGCCAAACCATTTCTACATATAGTTGCCCAAGATGCATCGTCCTCCTGATTGGAGACGTAGAACCGCCAGTTCTAACACAATCAACATGTCTCAAGAAGACAAAACGGAAAAGCTGAAAAAAAGCGATACCAATGCAAAATAAAAAAATAAAAAAATACAAGAAGGTCCCAATCTCTACCCATTGATACCAAAGTATACTGTTTACCTAAGCAACGATAACTTACTGTATAGTACGGTTCACGTAAATGCAAGCAATCTATAAGCTTTAGTTGACAGTGGGGCTACGGTTGCTGTGATTCTCAAGGATAAAGTTAAGGCCGCCGACATAGTTCAGAGTTACAATGGGGGAAAGCATGTGTACATCCAACGGAAACAAGTCACAATTAAATACTAAGGAAACCACGCTTATGTTAAGCCTTGGTAATAAAGAACGTACCCTATCAACTGCTCCTGCCTCAACCCGTTATTGGGCATCTACGCCTGAACATCTGCTGGATTGGCGAAGTCAACGTAGACAAATACAAGGGCTTTAAAGAGACTCAGTAAACGGCAGGGAAAACTAACCGAAATCCTGCGTCAGCCGAGGACGTCACTCGGATATACCCGGAACTTCAATGTGTCAGTTATTACCCGGAAGCAACATCAGCTATCGATGTACCTTTTAAGCTAAAAGACACAACTCTTGTCAAGCGCAAGCACTACAACAAGTCAAGAGGAAAGAAGGTGTGAGAGAAAACTTGAGCTTCGCAAGATGCAATTCGCAAACATAATTTGACCGTCCTCTTAAAGCTTTGCGTCACCATTTACCGTTGTTCTAAAAGGAGATAGTAGAGTTCGTATATCGTATTTGTACTATGTTTTCAGGCATCGGCCTGTGAACATGCTTCTGGCAAGTCCCCCTACAGAAAGAATACCTGGAGTACACTAAATTTTTATCCCCACTCGATGTTTACGAATACAACCGGCTGCCATTTGGGTGAAAAAATTCATCAACCTGGTTTAAAAAAAATACAAAACAAACAAGGTCGAAGCCCTATTTAGGAGAATTTTGCGATGCCCGTAATGACGACATTATAATCGACTCGAAGAATCCATAACAGAATATTAAACCACCTTTCAAGTGTTCTTCAGGCTTTGAGCAAGGCGCGCCAAATATCATCGCAAAGAAAGCCGCGTTCTTCCATCCCAAGGTTGTTTTTCTCTGTCGTGTTCTTGATGGCGCAATGAAGACGACGAATCACGAAGCCAACGATCGCCCTCAAGGTTGATAAGACCGCACATTATGTGCTCTCTAGGTGTCTTCCTTGGATTGGCCGGCCATTTTCGTGTCTTTATGAAAGGTTACTCTAAGCTAACAGAATGCCGCACGAAACTTACCAGGAAAGACAAAGGGTTTGAATGGACTGACCAGTGAGACATTGAGTATCAAGGTTTGATTCACGGTATTTCCAACGATCTGGTTTTTACACTACTCGAATTCCAACTACCTTTCTTACTGAGTACTGATGCCTCACGCTACGGTACAGGGACTGTGCTGCATCAGAAAGAGAGCACTGCACCCTCAAGTCAGAAACTTAGGGTTATCGGATACTACTCCTTTATATTTTTGAAAGCACAAATAACTATAGAGCACCCTAGAAAAAAAAAAACAATGTCTTTATTCTTGGCGATTCAATACTTTCAAACTTATGTCGACGGAAAAAAGTGTAAGCTTTACACCTCAAGACATTAGAGCGCATAAACGTCTCACGAACAGGCACTCACTCGATTGTGAGATGATTATGCACTGTGAAGTTGTAAGATGGAAAGCCAACTAGCCCAAGCTGCTTTGTTGATAAGATTTACACCCCCATCAAGCGCTGACATGCCTCCTTAGTTTGACACAACAGAAATGGAAGCTAGCGAGAATGATCAATAAACTACAGCAGTTTGAATTTGAACTGAGTCCCAACCCTTGAAACAACCTGACTGACGCTGATAGATTGTCTCGTTTGGCTCTAGAGATTCCGTGCAAGGAAGCTAATCTCATCAACGTACTGGAAGGAAAAGGACAACTGAAGTTCAGAGAGGAAAAATATATTGTTCCCCAAACGCTGATTCCTAGAGTGTTGCAGATCGGTCATGATAGCTCACATTCAGGGGCATGAAGGCTTTTAGCGCACGTACATCAAACTGTTGCAAATATTTGGTTAAGATCACACAAAACAAGACGTGTGGAGCTACATGAATTCATGCCACCTATGTCGCGCTAAAAAAGCCAAGTATCATCAGAGAACGCATGAGATTATTCTTCCAAAGGACTACAGATTACCCTTCGAGACTCTTTATCTGGGCTTTTTTGGACTTAAAAAGAGGAGAAAAGGAGTGCACAAGACTCGATCGTTTTTAATTTGCATTAACTAGTGCAGAAGGACGGTCGCCACCCGCCCATAAAATGAAGACGCAGATAGGGTGATACGTCTCCTGGAACGGGCGATATTCAAGAACTTGACCACCGTAATTTCCGATAATGGATCAGCTTTCATAACCAAACGTCTCCATTACTGAGCACAGCGGCGTGGAATCACCTGTCAACTTTCAGCCCCATACCATCCGGGAGCCAATGGCGTGGCAGAAATGCTAATAAGATATATCAAACAGTACGTGACGATTGGCCCGGCCTTTAAAGAGGGATGGAAATGTTGCCATGACGCGGCAGTGGCATGCCACAACCCCTCACACACTACCGCTCTCGAATTCAGCCTACATTATGCGGTCTGCGGCAAAACCCCTACGCTGTTAACGGATAATCAGTCGGAAGTTTATGAAACGCTGAAGCTGAAAAAACAACAAGCAACTGACGAGGTAGTCAAGTATTGCACTAACATAAATCTTTCAGGCTTTCCACTCTGGTGAAGAAGGAAGAGCAGCGGAGCTGTACTAGATGCCGCCATCTATGAGGGACGGCGGCAACCAGAGTACTGGCAAGCTGGTTGTCTGGTTGCCGCCGTCACTCGTAGCTGGCGGTAGCTGTCCAGAGGGTTGTGTCGAGATTTATTTGTCCACGGACACGAAACTGGGGAAACTACACCTTAACCCTTTGAGGGGCAGGTTCACTTCCTCATAAACTTTTCAATTAAAACTTTGCACATGGCAGTAAAACACCTTAAATATGTGCCTCAAATAACTTTTGGCGAAAACTTATGTAAGAGAGGTCAAACGTAGGCTGGTACATTTGCGAGACCACTGTACCAGACCGGGTCAAAAATAAATGAATAAAGTCGGAATGTCTCTTTCACGCAGTATATAATAATTTATCTAGCTTAGCTACAAGGTTTATAAAGGTGAAGCTCTTTTTAGAAACACAAAACATGTTATATTGAAATGACAACGGTACTTCTTAGTTGTTTCAGTGAGAAAAGACTTCCGTTCCTCACATTCGATGGAAACCAAGAAAGCAGTTTCGGGTGCCCTGCAGGCAAAGGCCAACGTTGCACACTTCGCACATCTATCGTGTGCGGCACGGATTATCTTTTGTGCTGCATAACGCACACCTTCTCGACGTGGATTGGACGGGGAGATTGCTAACCTTGTTGTAGCGTATGTCTTGTGGCTCGTGTGGCTTGTAGGAAGGGAGTTCGACTTTTCGCTTTTTATGCGGGTTGAGGCCTGGAGCACCCACGAGTCCTTCCGCGGCTTGCAATTTGAATTCTTTTAACGACGGAACACGCTCCTCCGTCGTAATTTGCTTGAACAAAATGTGGGCATTCACAACACTCACATCCATGAAAGGAAAAAAAAAAAAATCTATGCCATCATTTTTTTACTTTTGCGATCAACTTCATAATACAATTTCAGCATATCTGCCTTATCGACGTAGCCCATGTGTTGGTTGTAGTCGATGATGACTTGTGGAGAGGGGACGTCTTCATGAGCTCCGTCCTTTCGCTTCCTCTTCACGGTTTTAATTTCCGAAGGAGTGTGAGCATTGGATATCATTGTGACACATCTCTTGTCTTTCCACTTGAGAACGAGCATTTTGTCATCAGGACACATCCTCCAATCGACGTCGCCTCTTTTGAGAACGGCATCTGTACAGAGCTGGGGCAGTTGCTTGCGATTAGCTCGCATAGTTCCTGTAGCATAGATCTGAGCGCTTGTGAGACGTTCGACCAGAGGTACGAATGATAAATAATTATCGAAATAAACGTGATAGCTTTTTCCTTTGAGGCATTCGGTGAGGTCTCGTACAACTCGCTCGCCTAGACCACGGCACGGGTCCACACCTCGTAGCCACGTTTGATGGGCTTCATGGGCATATATTGCTTCAGCGCAGACCTCCCTTTGAAGCGAATCATGGGCTCGTCGATACTCTGGTTTCGGGATGAAAAATAATTCATGAAAAATGTTTGCTCCAGTTTATCAAGCAGTGGACGCACCTTGTAGAGCTTGTCGAAGCCCGGGGGTCCACGGTTAGGAGCAACGGCATTGTCGTTGAGGTGGATGCTCGTCAAGAGTGCCCCAAACCGACGGATAGACATCTGCCGTGAGACAAACGGGTCTCTCAGGCATTTGCGGCTTGACCAGAAGTCCCTGTAGCTTGGTAGCTTCTTTATGCCCATAAGCATGTTGAAGGCCAGGAACGTTTCCATCTCTTCTTGATTAGTTGGGGAAAAAGCATTCCCCGTCTGCGTTGAGTAAAGGTTCGTCTGAAAGACAATGTCCTCAATGAAGTCTTCAGGAACTAATTCCACGAAGACGTCCGCCGGCCGCTTGTCTTGAGCATCAATTTTCAAGCTGTCTTGCACGCCAGATGCCTCAGAGCATGCGTTTAGTTGTGGCCTGTAGTCTTTTTTTACCCAACGCTTCGCCGATGAACTTGTTGGTGCGGTGCACGCCATGAGGTCATCGTCGGAGTACTGCGAGCTTTCCGACTCAGATGGTTCCGCATCACCTTCTTCTACCTCGGTTTCGTCATCCGTGGTAGGTTCTCCAGATTCATCGTCTGAAGGTACATCTTCAATGACGACTTCGTGTCTTCTCCGACCATAGAACGACTTCGACCCAAGTTCCATTCCTATAGAAACAAAGATATTTGATTTCTGAAATACTCAAGTGTTTTGTAAATGAAAATATATGCCTACATTATACAAACAATATGAGTGAAATACACGAACCAAAAGCTTGTATGCTTATTTTGTAAAATTTACTATCACGCAGTTTTTCAGTACAGTGGTTTCAAAAATGTACCGCCGCAGTTTTTTGCCAACCGAAAGCTTAGAAATGAAGACTGATCTTAGTAAGAAGTATTACTTGTCTCTTGAGAGCTGATAGAAGAACTTGCAGAACAATTTTCTATATTATGGCACGTGAAACAGATGGAGTGACGCGTTGATGTGAACAAGTGGAAGCCACGTGTTGAACAACGTTTTTCCAGCGTTCTAAAGAGCACCCGAGCAAAATAATGGAAATATTTAACGTTCCTGTCGAGAGAGGGCGCCTCCGACCTGCAAAGCGCGGCGGTTTCAAATGAATACCACTGTCCGTTTTGCTCTTGGGCGACGATTTTTTTGGTGGTATCATCTTGAAACCACAGTCCCTCAAAGGGTTTTAACAGCCCTGCTCTAAAAAAAAAAAAAAAACAAAAACAAATTGACTCTCCGCACAGCAACCAGACACCCTGCATTCTGCTAAACTGCTTGTGTTTGTTCATAAAGACTCCATGGGACAAACTCCTCCAAGTTCCTCGGCCCTAACCGCGTTGTCAAGACCGCCGTGCGGCAAGGTATTTTGAAGATCATTTGAGATGTAAGCGATGATGGACAGCTTGAATTTGCTACGACTGTAAATGTTTTCTTTATTACCCCAAGAGAAATGACTCTCAAACGAAGAACTCTAAGGAGAAAAATAAAGAAGAAGGTCGGAGGAGTAAAAAAAAGATAAATAAGATAAAAGCTGGATGGTAATTAAATCTAAATAGTGTGATTTTTCTAATCTGCCTCTGGGGAGTTTGTTTCTAGGAACACATGCGTCTCATCTAGGTTGTTCAGAATGTCGACTTAAAATAGCCGCACTTATTTTTGAGTTCAGCGAAGTCCGGATGGACAGAGTGAAAGGTTAATTTGGATCGCTTCGGGAGAATATTCTCACCCATTTTTTGATATTTCATTTTACTAACCTGACATAGGTGGCGAGATTTCGCGATTCAGACGTCGTTTTTTAAGTGATCCCACCTAAATTCATGCAACAGCTTGCTGTAAGTGCGCCTAAAAGCCACCATGCCCTACTGAGTTTGGGCTATTTGTGCCACTCGAAAGTAAAACCCTTTTATATAAGAGCATAAATAAAACGAAGTCAGAAATTTACTTTTAAAATTACCACGTGCGCGATCGTCACTTCCTATTTGTACTCGAAATTCTCAGTTTAAAAAGTGAGAGATAACCGCAATGTTCTGTACCGTTTTCGAGAATTTCTGACTATTGATAATGCTTTGAATGCTGCTCTACAACTATGGAGCAATTGTTTGCGCATTTGAAGCTATAACATATGCTCGGTGCAATAGTGCAGAGAATTTCTTCGGTTTACGTTTACGCGCATGAGAAATGAGAGTGTGTCCTGAAGAAAAAAACGTAATCAATTCACCTGTGGCCATCCTGAAGGAGTCTGCAACACGCTAATTGCAGCTTGAATTGATGCTGACTCATTTTCGAAAACCCAAGTGGCGGTCGTTGACATTGTCCAAACATGTATGAATCTTAGGTCTGTTGAAGATTTCAGGCCCTGAAAGACGTCTTTCTAATACTCTAGGTCACTAACATACATTTCTTTGTAATGCACAGGGTGTACTTCTTCCTCGATGAGCTTGTGGAGAGTGGAAAGCTTTCCTGGACAGTGAAACTCGGGAGGATTGTATTTGCAGTTCCCATAACCGAGAACTTGTTCAGCACTCACAAGGGCATCGTGGTCTTTATCGGTGTACTAGACAAACGCCCGCGAATCTTAAGTTTTGGCTTCAAGTGGCAGAAATTCTCTACAATTCGTTGTGACACTGAGCTCCGGTAGAATTTAGTTTAGTGTGTCTCCTTTCAGCGTTGCGTGGTGCAGATTCCGTGAAAGACACAGACGCTTGCCAAGACTCCGTAGCCATTGTTGAGCTGTGCTTGATTTTGCTTTCGAATGGTATTGTAATTATCCACATAGTGTTTTTTGGAATGAAGGCGATGGCTTCATGCAATGCTTCTCTTGGCCTTTCCGACTGCTGCGGACAGTTGTACGTACTTCATAAAGAAAGCGGTTTTGAAAGCACAGTTGAAGCCTTGGCGTATTTGGTCGGCTCGCAACAGTGAGGTGTCGGGATGGCTCACCTGGATCGGTATAGCCATAAACCATTCCGTAGTATTAGGTGAGTCCCGCATGCTTGCTGGGGCAGTGGCCGGCAGTACACCTATAGTTGACAGTGCTGGGGTCTTTCGGGTGCGTAGACTTCTAAGAAAATGTGAGAACTGGATTCAGGTATCGCTTACTTCGATACTGAATCACCAGTCAACTTGATCGCTTATTGGATGGCACAATTTTAGAAATATTCTTCCGAGATATTTCTACCAGAGAAACTATGCTTTTTAGACATATTTTTAGACGACACATTTATGTACGCCGAGGTTGCCGTTAAGTTTGCACGTTAGCCTATAATATATATTTTTAGCAGCAGTAATATCCAGATTTCAGGCCCACGAACAATATTCACAGACCAATGACACACAGCCTTCCTGTCTTAGCCAGAAATAGCATATTTTCAATAATTCTTTTTCGGAGACCGCGTTGGATGATGAAAGTGCCCGCAATATATGGTATTTCGCATATTTACTGTCTACGTGATGCCGTATGTAATGGAAAAAAAAAACGATTATGTATTACGCCTTTTTTATTATAATATACAGTTATAGTTCTTAACATTTAAAAAAAAGAACCCACATCAATATACTCAATAAAAAGGGAAAAAGTAGTTATCTAAAAGCACCGAGCGATGCACAACAGATATGCATGTAAGCCTATAGCCAGATGTGATAATGAGTGTCAATATCCCAGCGCGGAATCGTGGGTCATTCTTGGCTTTCAATATCAGTAGTGAAACGTCAAATATACGTTTTATTTCAGAAAAAAAATATTAGTATGCTGAGATTTTTTTCTTATTTCGATATATTATATGATTATTTTTATTGCGTTTTTGAAATCATTAAATTTATTTTGATTTACCTCATTTATATATTAAGCGGGCAAACGCTAACCGGGAAAAATTCTTAATGTGTTTAGAATCGAATGAGGTAAAAGCGGATTGACTTTGTACATTGAGGATTTCTCTTCTTAAACTTATGTATCGTCTGAGCAACATTAGGATTCAGGCGGAATAAGCTAGAGAGCTGTTTATTCTCGGATGTTCTAGCTTACGTTAAATTAGTTCAACACTTCACTATTACACCAAATAAAACGTCCGGGATCGGTTTATTTTCATTTGTGGTTCGTTGCAATGCTTCCAAGATTACCAAGAATATTTTCAAGAATGTTTGCCGCGAAGTTTTCGGTAGTTTTATTAATGCATCTGTACGCCATTTCCATCCGGAGATTGAGTATTTGTCTCCATTTTTCTTTCTATTGTCGAGTTTCGGGTACTTCCCAGCCGACCCGATGGCTCCACACCTGGGTCTGCTGCTTCGCACGATGTTTGTGCTGAAACCGTGTTAACGCAGGACGCTGTCGTATCAGAGACTATAAATAGGTTGTCTTTTTTCAGCAAATACTACAATCTTGGTGGGGGCTTAGGAAAGAGGAAATTTTGAAACTGCTTGACTTGTGCCAAAGCCCCCATAACTTCAGCAACATCAAGCAGCGTGCATGGAACAAAAACCTAATGCATTGAGAATATTAACCAGAAATAAACAAGCTTATACAATAGACGAGTAAATGTATGCAAAGCACTGGTTAAATAATAAAGATCATGATTGAGTTTGCGGCAGAAGAGAGAACTGCCTTTAGTCATTCACAGAAAAACCAAAAGGAAAACTTTGCAGTGGCTTAGCTCGCCTGTGCCAGGATCTACGTAACGTGAGCTAAGGTTCAGCTGGTTATTCTTAGCTTTCCTGGTTGTCTAGGATTAGCTTGATTATCATGCTTACTGCTGCTTCAATGACACACACACGGTATACGCATTATGTGACACATGTGGGGGGATCGGTGGCCGAGTGGTTTAGCGCACACCAGCTCGGAGCACGTGGAGC
Source organism: Ixodes persulcatus (assembly GCA_013358835.2). Lineage (NCBI taxonomy): Eukaryota > Metazoa > Arthropoda > Arachnida > Ixodida > Ixodidae > Ixodes > Ixodes persulcatus. The sequence goes on from JABSTQ010010110.1 coordinate 616,003, forward strand.
GAAAGCTCGCGCTGCAGAACCCAGGATCCTGGGTTCAATCCCCACCCCTGCCCGTTTCGATCGGATGAGCATCGTACCGACGTGCGGTCGTGTATCACTACTGCGCGGTGCCCGTTAAAGACCCCAGGCTAGCGGTTGTACTGCACTGGCTAAATTGCTCATCTACAGCTGGGAGACTCGTCACCCGTTGAGGCAGACCAAGTTCTAGGCTGTGTAAACATACACACAACCCAATTTTTTGTGACACATGTATATTTTCTTTTCTCAACGTCTGGTTGCTTCTCTATTGCCACAAAGACGGCTCGGTGGTCAGTGTAGTAACACGCTGACGACGGATCTGAACGAAGGGAATCCGTGGCAAAAGTAAACGTTCTGCCACATGGTTTAGAACCGGTCGATCTCGTCCACAATACGCCTCTTTGCGGATGACTGGGTTATTTACAGGCAAATCACTAATCCCGATGATCACATTATGCTCCAACAGGACCTAAACTCCATCAGTGCTTGGTGCGACATATGGCTTATGTCTCTTAATGGTTCAAAATGTAAGGTAGTAACTTTCAGTCGCAAACAATCGCTATCGCTTCATTCATATCTTTTGTACAACTCACCCCTCTTAGTATCAACCTCTTACAAATACCTTGGTGTTCATCTCTCTGACAACCTATCCTGGTCTAACCACATCGACGCCATTACAAGTTCTGCATCCAAAACACTGGGATACTTGCGACACAACCTTTTCTCTGCACCCCCCCCCCTTCCCCCCCCCCCCCCCCCCATCTACGCAAGTTAGCGTACGAGACCTACGTTCGCCCTATACTTGAATTTGCTTCCGCTGTATGGAACCCCCACCAGAAATACCTTATCAATCAGATCGAAAGAATCCAAAATCGTGCAGTTCCTTTTATAACATCAACCTACTCTCGCCAAGCAAGTGTCTCCTTTCTTAAAAACTCTATTCTCTTACAACCACTTGAAATACGTCGCACCGCTGCCCTTTTATGCATCATTCATAAATCACGCTAGTCTAACCCTAACGTTATCGCTCCCCTGCTTGAGCCTCCTAACCGAACATCTCGTCGTTTAACTAACAGCCGAAGTTATAAGCGCAATTTTGGTCATACATCAGCCTTTAATAACTCCTCACTACCACTCGCAATCATGCACTGGAATTCTCTTCCCGATCACATTACCGCACTTTCCGACCCTACAGCATTCCGAGTAGCTGTCTTAGATTTTTTAACTACTATTTACTTCTCGTTTACAGTGATGTTCTTGCCCACATAATAAAGTGTTATATGTGCTTGGACCCTACAATTTGTATAATGCATAATTTTGTTAAAGTGTTTTTTTTTTCAGTTGTGATATTGCTATCCTGTTGGTACTGTTCTTTTTTTCTCTTTTAAGTGTTGACTATACTGTAACCTGACCAAATCCCCCCCCCCCCTTGTGTAATGTCCAGTAATGGACCTTCAAGGTATCATGAATAAATAAATAAATAGACCTGGTGACATGGGCCGGTAACGATACCCATTGGTAACGCTAAAGAGTGGAATCTTCTGCTTAACGAGAAAGTTCTTGCACGTTATACAAACCCGCGCCACGGTTTCAAGCCATTCAGGCGGCGCCGCTAAACTCAACGTTTCACGCATGACACTACTTACCGGCGCCAAGTCTTTCATGTGCCACAGTCTTTCACACACGTCGCACACATATCCAAACGGATGGTTTATGAAGTCCGCCTCGAAGGTACGAGTCGCACTGGCGCTTTCGCTAAGTTTCACCGTATAGTCAGTCAATCGGCGAGCCCTGACGTCATCGACGGCGTCTTGTTGTTGCTGCTGCTGAGATGGTCGGGCACGTCGCTCAGCCTCCTGGCGACGCCGCTTTGCTAGACGTTACTCCCTTTGCTCCGATGTCTCTGCAGCACGTTTAGCCTTCTTCTGTTCGGTCTTTCTACGCTCAACCGCTAATTGCCGGGCAACTACTTTGAGATCCGAGTTAAGCTTCGCCGCTCTTCTGCGCCGCTGAGGAGCAATTTCGCTCTCCTGCTCCATGGCTATAGGTCTGTTTCTCTCGGGTAGGGGGAGCTGTAGCGTTCGCGAGACGCGACCACAAAAGAAGCGCTTCCGATAGCGTCCGCGAGACGCGACCATTTAATGGTGACGTGAAGCGGCGTCCTAGAGTTCCATCATGTACACTCCACGGGCGTAAACTAGCGCCTGTATAGCTTCATCGGCGTCTGCTCACGTCTGTCGCGGCTATGATGTCACTTCTCTGAAATGCGATGACCGGCGAGGCGCGCGCGGTGGCGGCGGAGCCCGCGGCGGCGGCGGCTCCGGTGCGCCAGCTGTGCGCCGTGTGACGTCACTGCTCCTCGCGCTTGCGCAGACCGGCGAGGCGCGCGCAGTGGCGGCGGAGCCCGCGGCGGCGGCGTCTCCGGCGCGCCAGCTGTGCGACATGTGACGTCACTGCTCCTCGCGCTTGCGCAGCGTGGAGCACGGCTCATTATGCGAGCCACGCGAAACTGCTCAACGTCGGCCAGTGTAGGTCACGCTACAATAATATACTGCTGTATCGGTGATACAATAAGCGCGCACCACCGAGAACGTGCTCACGCGCCTCGGGACCCCGTTCTTGGGACGCCATGACCAGCTACCGGCGTAACGTTCCACCCCGGCTGTTCGGTCACCCGATGGCTCCGGCAGTCTTGCAATAAACATGGTGTAGCGATGAACCCCATCGGCCTCGTCCTCTGGATACTACATAGTGGCAACGAGGACACCGATTTTGCTGCGATCATGGGATGCAAGAACGGTCGGGCACATCTGCAACTGACGTGTCAGCAGCTGACAGCTCCAACCAACGAACAGGGGAGCAGCAGGCAGTCAGGATGGTGTTATTCGGGCAAGTGAAACCTTTTGACGACGCGCGATGTGACTGGTTATCGTATGAAGAGAGGCTGCGTGCCTCCTTGCGAGTGAACGCTGTCGCGGACTCAAGCAGAGTTGAGGGGGTAATAATTCTAATAGGACCTGACACGTACAAATTGCTGAGAAGTCTAGTAGCGCCTGAGGAACCTTCACTAAAGCGTTTTGAAGATTTGCTTGCGATTCCGTGGAACCACTTGTCGCCGCGGCCATCAGTCATCGCAGAAAGGGCCATTTTTTCTAAGAGAGCTCAACAGGAAGATGAATCAGTTGCCAAATATGTAGCAGAGCTAAAACAATGGCACAGACGTGCAACTTCGGCAATGATCTGGACGAGAATCTCAGAGAAAGCTTCGTCTGCGGATCGAGTAGCGCATACATCCAGCGAGTTTTGTTTGCTGAAGATTAGAGCTCAACATTAAAGAAAGCTGCGGAAAAAAACATTGACTATCAAAAGAGTCACCATGAATGTGCAGACATGTTATGATAAGCAGACCGATCTGCCTGAGTTGCAGAAGCTGACGGAGGTATAACCAGAAGCGGTGGCGGCCCAAAAAAAAATGTTTCCGTTGTGGATCTCCCAAGCACCTTGCCTCGTCATGCCCGCACCGTAACGTTATCTGCTGTAACTGCAACGAGGAGGGGACTTTTTAAACGTTTCTGTGGAGCTCCGCCGACACACCAACCGCGCGTAGCAAAGAATTTCCAAAACTTGGTAGCTGAGGAAAATAAGAACAGCGAAGCAATATATGGTCTCAAAGGTAGCAACACCAATGCCCCGTTCTACTATTCTCTCAATTTCAGGAACACGCCATTCCGAATGGAATTGGATACAGAGGCTGATTTGTCGATTATGTTAATGCGTCAGTTCCAACCATCGTTTCCTGGCACGGAGCTGACTCCGGCGTTCATAATGCTGCGCACGTACACCGGCGAGACGGTCAGACCAAAAGGGGTGGCGATGGTGAATGTAGAGTATCGAGACTTCAAAGGGAAGCTGCCGCTCCATGTACTGGGGGAAGACGGTCCGCCTTATATTGGCAGAGATTGGGTTCACAAACTTAAGTTCGAATTGTGTTCGTTTAACCCAGTCAGTGTTGACGTGAAAGCGTCGCTCCAAGGCATCCTAGCAAGCTACAAGGATGTATTTAAGGACGAGCTGGGATGCATGAAAGGGAAGGAGGCTCGTCTAAGCCTTGAAAGAAGGTGTGACTCCGAAGTTCTTGAAAGCTCGAAGTATGCTTTTTAGACTGAAGCGAGCTGTAGAGAGAGAGCTAAAAGGGCTCGAAGCTGCTCTCGTAATTGAAACAGTAGCACATAGTGTCTACGCCACACCAGTCCGGAACGGGTCTGTACGTCTATGTGGGGACTATAATACAACAGTTAACCCGTGTCTGGACGTGGAAAAAAACCCATTGCCCAGGTTGGAGGACATGCTAGCAACGGTGGCTGGATCGGCGGTTTTCTCCAAGATTGAACTAAGTCGGGCGTTCCAGCAGGTTCCAGTCCATCCCGAATCACAACAGTATCTAACCGTCAACACGCACAAGGGCCTCTTCTGTGTCAAGCGCTTGGGTTTGGGCATCGCGTCAGCACCAGCAATATTTCAGAAGATAATGGATAGTTTGCTAGCGGGAATCGAAGAAGTTATATGTTATCTTGACGACATCCTGATAACGGGGAAGACAGCCGTAGATCATCTGAAGAATTTAGAGCAAGTACTGAAGGGGCAAAGTGACAAGGGTGTCCAAGTCAAGAAAAAAAAATGTGTGTTCTTGGTGTCAAGTCTGAAGTTCCTAGGCCATCAGATCAGCGAACAAGGGGTAGCTGTGTCCAAAGAAAACATGCAAGCAATCCAAAATGCGCCTCGGCTACAAGACTCCAATCAGTTACGGTCGTTCCGGGGGATGGTGACATTCTATGGAAAGTTTCACCCCGATCTCTCGACTACGCTAGCACCGCTGAACAAGTTATTTCAAAAGGATGTCACCTGGGCCTGGAGCCAGCGCTGTCAAGAAGCTGTTGATACGGCGAAGAAGCTTCTGGCTGACGCACCTGTTCTGGCACACTACGACCCAAAGGCAGACCTTCAAGTATCATGTGATGCATCGGCATACGGTATTGGAGCTATTCTGTCTAGGGTGTTCTCCAACGGTGACATTCGGCCTATCGCGTTTGCATCGAGAACTTTGACACCGAGTGAGAAAAACGACCGCCAGCTAGAAAAAGAGGCACTAGCCATTATATTCGGCATGAAGAAATTTCACGTGTACCTGTTTGAACGAACTTTCTTGTTCATCACGGACCACGAACCGTTGCAGACAATTCTTGGTCCCAAGAAGGAGATTCCACGCATTGCCGCTGCACGTGTGCGGAGGTGGGCGATCACGCTGTCCGCCAACCAGTACCGGTTGGTTTGCCGGCTGGGACGACTGAACGTGGAGGCAGATTTTTCGTCACGGCTTCCCGTTCCTGGGTGCAGAGAAGAGGATTGCGAGGATAACGTCGCCGCTTTTCTCAATCTCCGCCTGCAGTATTTTTCAGTGAGGTGCCAGGAGATAGCTCAGTTTACCGCGAAAGATGAAGAGCTCTCTCAAGTCGCCATATCCCTCGCCGCATCATGGCTCGTAAAGGTAGAAGATAGGCTAAAGAGCTACTATGAAGGAAGGAACGAGCTGACCTGGCATCGGCGTTGCCTGTTCTGGGAAATGAGGGTTGTGATTCCACAAGGACTGCGCGAACGCGTTCTGGAATTGGAAGGATGAAAGAACTGGCGCGCAGCAATGTATGGTGGCCAGAGGTAGATGCAGACATTGAACCTCGCGTCAAGTCGTGCGACCCGTGCCAGCTGCAGCAGAGTCTTCCCGGTCCAGCCCCGCTGCATCCCTGGTCATAGCCAACTTGTCCGTGGCAGGGGATGCTCTTAGATTTTGCGGGACCCTTCCACAACCACAAGTTTCTGGTGAGCGTCGACTCCCACTCCCACGTCGACTCCCACTTTTGTGACGAACAGCCCCTCGGCCGAAGCAACTACTGAAAAGCTCAGGGAGCTGTTTTGTCGTTTCGGTCTGCCCGACGTTATTGTTAGCGACAATGGCCCCCAATTTTCTTCCCAAGTATTTCACACTTTCTTGCGAGAGAACAGCGTGAGGCATGCCAGACCCGCCCCCTACCACCCTTCCAGTAACGGACGGGCCGAGCGCTTTATTTGTACTCTAAACGAAGCTTTACGAAAAGACATGCCAGGTCGAACTCTGTCCCTGCGACTGGCAAGTTTCTAGTAGACTTACAGAAACACATCTCACATCACAACCTTTCAGAGTCCGGCGGAGTTGGTACTTGGACGGCGGCTCACTACCCGGCTGGATAGACTTCGACCCTCCACCGAAGAAATCGTTCTCCGTAAGCATTATGTGCTACAGGTGAAACACAGCGGTCATCCGCAACATCTCGAACTTGGGGACAAGGTCTATGTAAAGAACTTCCGTCTGGGGAGCCGTGTGTAGCCTGGAGGTGTCGTGGTTCGGTCGGGGCCAGTGTCTTACAGGCTCCGCGTGATTACGCCGAGGGGAACCTTCGTGTGGCGGCGACACCAAGACCATCTGCGATTGCGGGAGACCTCTACCTTAGAGACGCGAGAGGGCGACTTGCTGATATCGAGTGCCCTGCCGACATCGTCACGCCGAGGGCAAGGGGAGCTTGAGGACGAGCAGCTTGCAGATCAGCCACCGATGTTCGAGGGACAAGAAACTGGATCAACTCCATTCTTGGGCCCCTTCTTACCACAGCCACAAGAAACACTTCATCAGTACCTCGACAGGAGTCGGCGTCCCCCTGATAGGTTTTCGCCCTAAAGAAGAAGTGTGCGATCATATTTTTATCTAAAACTGCAAATATGTAAAGTTTCTTTCGTCTGTGGGTTTGTTATATCGTATTTATTCGCGCGAACTTTCTTGTGACTGCCCTCGAAGGGTTTAATGCTTTTTTTACATAAGTCTGTAGGAGTGTTGTATCGGTGATACAATAAGCGGGCACCGCCGAGCGTTTGCTCACGCGCCTCGGAACCCCGTTCTTGTGATGGCATGCCCAGCTACCGGCGTAACGTTCCACCCCGGGTGCTCAGTCACCCGATGGCTCCGGCAGTCTTGCAATAAACATGGTAGAGCGAAGAATCCCAACGGCCGGGTCCTCTGGTACTACATATACACTATACAAAACACTCGAATTAGAGCATATAAAAATGCAGAAATACTGACAAAGGCACCGTTCCATTGTGGCCGATCTGCTCAGAGAGTATAATACCCCGTATACTCCGTACACCTAAAGCGTGTCAAGTTCTATGTTTTGCATAAGAAGGTGTTTAAGGATGGTTGATAGGTTGTGTGCTGTAGTTTGATGGCAGTAATTTGTAATAAAACGAACACTATCCAGGCTTGCAGTATACTTTTTCGTACGAGTGCGCTTTTTGTGTCCAATTCGCTAAATCTTCAAGATGATGTGCATGTACATATTTGGAGTAATATTTTACGCAAAGGCGTTATTTATACAAAACAGAACATTTGCATTAGACTTAGCAGTACAAAAACGAGTTCGATGGATATTCGAGTGGTACTTTGCAGATACTTCTTAGTATCTTTTTTCGAAGAAGTAATATTTTTTTTACAGTTAGAAAAAGTAGTTGTGCCCCAATAAAAATGACCATAGTTTATATGAACATAAGGTATTGAATTATAGGTGGAAACATTTATACTAAGTAGCGATGTGTGCTTATTACGATATATCGAACCACCAAGGCTGGACAATTTGGATATAATATAGTTAATGTGATCACCCCCTGACAACGTCTCTGAGAAAAAATACCCCAAGTTTTAAAAGCAGACACTAACTCGACTTTAGAGGAGTTTAAACAAATGGCCGTGTTTACTCTTCGGGTGAAATAGAACTGCATCGTCTTTTCTGTGTTTAGTTATAAAGCGTTATATTTACTCCATCTTGTTAGTTTTTCTGGCGTATCATTCGCAGTATATGCGAGTTCTGAAGCGCTATCAGAAGTAAACTGTAAACTAGTGTGGTCAGCATAAATAATGAACGTTGTTGATTGGCTGATATCTACAATGTCATATACGTAGAGGTTGAATAAGGGAGGTGCCGGGATGCTTCCCTGGTGCACGCCTGAGGGAGTAGGTTTGATTTATAATGAATGACCATTAATATGCACACCTTGTTGACGGGAAATATATGAATTAATAGGTAGTGACAATTTACCACGTAATCAATGAAATTCATTTTTGTTTGTTAATAGAAAATTCTGATCAAGATAGTGAAATGCTTTCGTAAAGTATATGAATAAACCGAGAGTTAATTTTTTTTATTTTAAACTTTTTTTTTTAGAATATAGTTTTTCTGTGCAAGAAGAGCAAGTTTAGAGGACCTCTGTCTGCGAAAGCCAAATTGAGTTAAACTTAATACGAGGCAGAGTCACAAAGTAACCGCAATTCATTCAAGAGGAAATCAAACCTAGTGATAAACTGCTACGCTGCATATATATTTCGACCTTCCACAAGAGGTAGGTCAAAGGTAGTTTCGCGCCGGCCTGGCGACTATCATTTTTATCACCTTTCTTGTATAAAAACCGGTACTTTTGCCAGTTGCATTCGCTTGGGGAACACTATGTATTGCAATCAGGAGAGAATATATCTTTTTGGTAAGGGGAAAAAATATTGTAGGATCCTTTATTGCGTGACAGATAGATCGGTGTCTGTCACCGTCGAGATCCGGAACCGTTCTTCTGTCCTCGAGCTCCCTTCCGCGCCAGTGGTTTTCTCAGCTAACCTTCTCATCGTCTTCGCGTCGGTTCGCATTACCTTGCCGCTACAACATCTATTACATACTTAACTGAGTTTATCTGTAAACCGTCGGCGTCACAGCTTTAATACTCTTGTTACACGGGCACACCTAACTGCAGTTACGCTAAGCCACAGTTAGCGCACAATACTTGCCGACAACATTCTGCGGCTATGCAGCCAAAGCTATGGGCGAACGTGCGCTTGAGCATCTTGAGCACCCACCAAAGCAGTGCACGCGTTCTCTTCTCTTCTTATGAAATAGCTGTACGAGAGTATAGTGCGGTATCTGTGGTGCCGCGTAACAGCAGTTAAAGCTGCATTAACCGCGGTTACGTATGCCCCTGTAACAGGGGTATTACTGCTTTTAGTGCGCTAGAGACAGATATTACCTCTATATCAGTAACGGGACTAAGGAATATGAATGCACAATTTCGAACATTTATAAGCTTGCACGCATTTGAGTAGAAAGTTCCTTTAGCTAAACTAACAATATATTCATTAAATACATTCGTCAATTCTTGACCTGTCACCTCCTCGTCATAACATTTTAACATTTCTACGTGTTTTGGGGTACATGTACGATTTATAAGAGAGGTTATTTTCTTCCATAAACTTTCGAGTTTTATTATCAGACGTAAAAAAAAAAAAAATCAACGATAAATTTTTTCGAGCGCTTTAAAGTTCTGTCTTTCACAGGTGGTGACAACGTTTGAAAATTATAATTTTTTAAATCTCTTTTGCTTTGACGTTTTTTTTTGTATAGCGCATTTTTATACGATTTTTTCTGAGTAATTTTTTTTGTAACCCATTAATTACGAATTTTCCTAGACGCACTTATTGATTTATATGGAAAGCAGCTTACAAAACGTTTCTGAAATATTCTCAAAAACATAGCATACGCGTTATACGAAGCAGTTTCTTGATAGACTTCGCTCCAGTCTGTAGAAGAAAAGTTTCGTCTGAAGTTATCCAGGATATCTGGCTGTGTTCTGAAACTTTACCGACCTCAAATTATTCGTTTTTTGTGTGATAATTTTTGTTTATTTTTGCACATATAAATATACTTAAGTGGTCCCTTATCTTTGCTATTACGACGCCAGATTTAATGTTTGACGCAGCGAAGCTCGTACCAAATCAAGTATAGTGTTGAACATTCAGCTGCGATCCTAGTAGCCGAAGTTGTCGTATTTATATGCCTGCTTTCCTTAATTAGCGTATTCATCTGTCTGTTATCTGCAGGGGTTTCCCCAGGATTCTAATCAAGGGGGGGTGTCCCAATGGCTCGAGGCGAGGCTAGATAAAATATAAAACTGTTTCTTTTTTAGTCCACTAGCTAAATTACAGACGTCTATTAACCAAATGCTCATACCCGTAATGTATGTTTCCCTTTCTCTATATATACACCTGAGAGGTGGTGTTTTCTACTTAATCTGAAAAAAAAATTTTATTTTTTCCTTTTTTTTTTAGATTCAAGGGGGGGGGGGGGTGTACAGGAAAACTAGGGGGGGGTTTCTAGGGGGGGTCTGGGAAATCCCTGGTTATCTGTCGTTTCAGCTAGCATGTTTCTACTGAAATCGCCCCCCCCCCCCCAAGATTGTGTAGTATTCATTTTCGTTTGCATACAAAAAACAAATTCTAGGTAAGCAAAAAAAAGAGGCGAAATATAACCCTTTGGTAGACAATAACAAACCGCGATAATACTATGGCCTATCAAGAACAACAGCATCACGTAATCTTGGTGAACACAAATAATCAGCAAGCATCTCACAGGAAGTGCTGTCTCTTAGCAAGAGTGGCCACGCCCCATCTCGACTTGCGGTGCGATCCAAAAAGAAGCTAATATACATTGGTACATTCAGTACGTCTTTACCTTGAGAAAAACATGTCACGGTGACCATAACGATATAGAAGCTAATGCTGAAGTGCTGAAAAGATAGGTGAAGCTTGGCTGCTTTATTTCGTGCTGATGAAGTGTTCAGGTGAAAAAAAGTGTCACCTTTTTGTTTTCACCAGCTGTAAATTAAATAGAATTTCTCGTGTTTCCTCTCGAACTGAAAGGGGTCGTAAAACTCGATCTGAAAGGGGTCGTAAAATTGGCGCCTACACGTAGCACTCTAGACACTTCGCCAAGGGTTTATTTCGCAGGTCTCTTTTATTTTGTATAATTACAATGTGTAGCTTCCTTTGCGTAAAACAATGAGGTCAAAAAACGTCCCAGGGTCAACGGCGGACTGCGGCGCAGACGACCGACTCGAGTGGTGGGCTGCATTCAAATACTTTTGAATACATATGAGAAACATTAGGAAACTATTTGAAATATATAATAGTGGAGGATATTTTTTTTTTTGGTATTAAGAGTATTCTAAGTATTAGCTTTATAATGGAACAGCGCGAATTTTACAAGGACAGAGGCAGGAACTGGACAGGACGAGCGCTGACTAACAACTGAAAGGTTTATTATCAGGAAACCACGAAGAAAACATACAACAACACGACTCCCTAATCACGATGGAAATGCGCATGCGCCTCACAAAATTGGGTGCTATCTGTTACACAATTCTATATGCGTCATCCCCGATCTAAAAATTCGACCTCACTGTCCAGCAAATTCAAGGAAGCCTGACTCACGCAGGCTGGCCCCTCCTTCTTTATTCTATGAGCTTCGACAATCTCTCGAGCTTTTTGGTCCCTGTGTTTATACAACACAATGGCCTAGTCTTGTAACGGTGTACAAGCGCAGTCCCAGCAGTGTAACGCCAAGCGGGAGCTTGCTGTTCCTGTTAAAGAACTACAGTGTTCCCGCAGGCGAAATAACTTTACTTACAAAAATACATCCGAATTATATTTGGAATGTATTAAATTTGAGTATGAGTACTTCGGTTTATTGAAACTGCATTGGGACTGCACTTTTGAAAAAAATAATTTTCGAGATTTTTGCTAAAATATATTTTTAATTATGAATAAAATTTTGGTGTATATATTTTAGTGGATTTATGATTATAAAGTATGTTCAAAATCTTGAAACACGGCTAACAGCTCTAAAAGAGGAACACAAGAGAGGGGACAGACACGGCGCTTTTGTCTGTTGTGTTAGTCTTTTTAGCGCTTTTAACCATAATTCAAAACTTCCATCGCCAACTAGACCAGCAACAAGTACTGTTATATTAAAACTGCAATGGCAGTACATTTTCTCATATTTCATCCGTATTACTTTTTGCTAAGGGATGGTTTTCTTGTCAGTTATTCCGCAAAACCAACCGCTAATTAAAACTTGTGTTTGGGCGAGTTGGTTCATACTGATTTAAAAGGTTAAAAAGCGCGAACAAAACAAGGACAATATAGACACAAAGACGACAGGACGGGCGCTAACTCACAACTGATTTTATTAGAAAAAACACTGTCACTTTTATACACAAGATCATATGCCACACCCACACTGCAACCAATCACCACTCTCACAAGCAGCCATCTAGAAACATTACTTCTTTCTGGAGCAAAAAGAGGGAAGGCATGCTTATGCAGTTGTCATCGTTCCTTTTGATATAAAACGCCTCTATAATCTCTCTCTCGGTTTTATCTTTTCATTTCTTTAAAAACTTTGTTGCAGCCAAAAGAGGCTTACAGTCAGCACATCGCCTGCATTGGTCGGCCAGGTGTCCACCCGCGTTGTTGCGCACAGAAAGATTATGCTCACGTGCCCTATCGTTAAAACAGCGGCCGGTTTGTCCAATATAAAGTTTTCCACAGCTTAGTGGAATCTCGTATACAACATTGGTCACACATTCAGTGTACTGTACGGCGTGCTTCTTAGAGCAGAGTGCTTTTTTCTGCCGTGTAAGCATCGGACAGATTTTTGAGAGCTTACAAGGGGCCGAAAAAAAAAGATAGCAAGTAGATACGATGTAAATTTACATCGTATCTACTTGCTATCTTTTTTTTTTTCGGCCCCTTGTAAGCTCTCAAAAATCTGTCCGATGCTTACACGGCAGAAAAAAGCACTCTGCTCTAAGAAGCACGCCGTACAGTACACTGAATGTGTGACCAATGTTGTATACGAGATTCCACTAAGCTGTGGAAAACTTTATATTGGACAAACCGGCCGCTGTTTTAACGATAGGGCACGTGAGCATAATCGTTCTGTGCGCAACAACGCGGGTGGACACCTGGCCGACCACTGCAGGCGATGTGCTGACTGTAAGCCTCTTTTGGCTGCAACAAAGTTTTTAAAGAAATCAAAAGATAAAACCGAGAGAGAGATTATAGAGGCGTTTTATATCAAGAGGAACGATGACAACTGCATAAGCATGCCTTCCCTCTTTTTGCTCCAGAAAGAAGTAATGTTTCTAGATGGCTGCTTGTGAGAGTGGTGATTGGTTGCAGTGTGGGTGTGGCATATGATCTTGTGTATAAAAGTGACAGTGTTTTTTCTAATAAAATCAGTTGTGAGTTAGCGCCCGTCCTGTCGTCTTTGTGTCTATAGTGTCCTTGTTTTGTTCGCGTTTTTTAACCTTTTAAACCAACCGCTAAATGCGTTTTCGGCTCATCTTTGAGACTGTCTATTTCCCGAGCCAAAGTTCATGAGTTTATGTCCTTCCAACTTTGTCGCCTTGATGGAGAGTAAATCAGGTGCGAAACGTGGCTGACATTTACTACAGTTAGCAGCTTCACTCGGCGTCTACTTCGCGTTTCAGTAAAGCATAACCTACCTGAGCAAATAAATTATTGAAATATGGAGAGCGTCGTAATGGCTATTGCTATAGGCTTGTCATCGATAGCCTCGTTTCGCAGATACGCGTTGGTTCTCTCTGTTGATAGAGAGCTTGAACACTCTTCGACGTAAAACATGGAGCCAGCAAATTGTCTCTGGGTTATTCACAGCATGACGGTCCTAATCGTCTCGGTAGATTGCTGTACACGCCCGGAGAAGCACAGTCTCGCGGCTCCCAACGAACTGGAGGCTACGGGGGAACCTCTGCCTACTCAACCCTTCCACAGAAACTTCGAGATCTCTTTTTTTTTTGCCTTTTATTTTTCTGGCATGAAGATGCGTCTCTTATGTTTCAAAACGACCTCTCACTCTCGCTGGAGTATATTATAAATATAAACTTGTATGTAGAACTGAGGTGTTCACGTGAATCAGTGAACGTTCAATGAACTCACCTGCCAGGATAGGTTCATACCGGCAGAAATGCCGCTGCATTTTTTCGCTGAAGTCAGAGTGGGCATTTCATGTTGTTATGTTGGTAAGTGGTTGTATTGAAGGCATCGCGGTGGTAGGAATTCTTCCATAAATACAATTTGAAAGAACACCCCCAGGTAGCACGCCAGAGGAATGCCCAACTTGGGCAAAGGTCTGGCAAACATAAGGCCCAACTTTGGCGCTGTTAGGTTTTTGCACCATGGCAATCATCAGTGCCAAAGTACGGTGCCTGACTATAGCCTTAGTTGGGCGATCCTAGGGCATGCCAAAGTTTGGCTCTTCTCTGGTGCGCCAGAGGAGCGCCAAAGTTGGATGCCATACTGGAGCCATAACTGCCAAAGCCACGCCGAATTTGGGTATTTGGGACATGCCAAGTTTGGCCTTTCTCTGGTCCGCCACAGTTCTGCAAAGTAAGTGCCAGACTTGAACCATAACTGCCAGAGCAACGCATAATTTGGGCATTTGGGCCACACCAAGTTTGCTTTTCTCTGTCCGCCACAGTTGTGCCAAAGTAAGTGCCAGACTTGAGCCATAACTGCCAAAGCAACGCCTAATTTGGTATTTCGTACATGCCAAGTTTGGCCTTTCTCTGGTCCGCCACAGTCTGCCAAAGGTAGTGCCAGACTTGAACCCTAACTGCCAAAGCAACGCCTAATTCGGGATTTTCGGCCACGCCGAGTTTGGCTTTTCTCTGCTCCGCCACAGTTGTGCCAAATTAAGTGCCAGACTTGAGCCATAACTGCCAAAGCAATGCCTAATTTTGGTATTTCGGACATGCCAAGTTTGACTTTTCTCTGGTCCGCCACAGTTCTGCCAAAGTAAGTGCCAGACTTGAGCCATAACGGCCAAAGCAACGCCTAATTCGGGTATTTCGGCCACGCCGAGTTTGGCTTTTCTCTGGTTCACAAAAATTGTGCCAAAGTAAAGTGCCAGACTTGAACCATAACTGCCAGAGCAACGCCTAATTTGGGCATTTGGGCCACACCAAGTTTGGCTTTTCTCTGGTCCGCCACAGTTGTGCCAAAGTAAGTGCCAGACTTGAGCCATAACTGCCAAAGCAACGCCTAATTTTGGTATTTCGGACATGCCAAGTATGGCTTTTCTCTGGTGCGCCACGGTTCTAGGAAAGTAAGTGCCAAACTTGAGCCATAACTGCCGCAGTAAATCTTAATTTGGCGATTCGGGGCATGCCGAAGTTTGGCTCTTCTCTGGCTACAAACTGAAGTGCCAAATAAATGCCAAAAGTGGCAAAGAAAGCCGAGAGGCCTGCCTGAGTTTAGAATATCTCTGGTGTGTCACAGAAGTGCTCGTTCACGCGCCCCAGAAGAGAATTAAATTAAATAAGCGTTGGGAACAAAACACGATGGTCAGATGTCATCACTTCCGTTCCCAAGCAACACGGCAATACTTTGCATTATCGTGCCAGTACCGGCCGAAAGTCGGTTCCAATATCGCTCAAATGTCCAGTTTTGCACCACCGTTTGATATCCGGCAGGTATTGCAGTACAGCCGTTTTGCCCCGGCCTAGCGTTCGCGCAATATTATGCGAATACTCTACGATGCGTCTGCTCCGTATTGGCCGAACGTCGTGCAAGTATGTGAACGTTGCATATCATTTGCTGCATATCCAATCACATATACGGACAAGCAAAATTTTTTCGATCACTCCCAGAAGTTTATTAAACCACTATCATTACACACAGTGTATTCTCGACATATTTACAAAGGTCACGCTTTTCTGTAAAACGAAAATAAAATTATGAAATAAAACTTAACACTGTCCTCATGCCAAACAAAACTCATCACACAAAAACCGCGGAGATTGAGAGGAAAGCAGGACTACTATCAGAAGCATGCTTGCAGTGTACTTACTAATAAAAGAGCGATATCATGTAATCCTTGATAGATGCATAATCCATCTCAGGCACCCCACAAACACACTCAAGAAGGAAGGTTGCGCACATTCAACTGACGTCTCGTCGTCGGCGAAGAGCAGTTTTTGTCGAAGCGTATCCAACAAACACATCACAAGAATTCCACGAACTCCGGTGAAACAAATGGCTATTACCGAAAAATTGGCATGGACGTATTCCGGCCGTTTACGACGAAAACACACGGCCGCGTCTGCAACGCACGAAAGCAACAGAACACTGAAGAACGCATTTCAAAAACCGGACCTTCGTGGCCCGCCTATTTATAACTAGGCAAACGACGAAAACAGCAGCCCCAGAGATCGCATCAGCGTCACAAAGAGAGTCACGCGAAAAAATTTTCGTCCAAATGTTTTTGTCCCACGCGTCCTACGCAGAGAGGTCACGCGTTTCGCTCCACCCCTTGATTTGCTTAAAGCGGCTGTCGCGCTCGCTGACAGCCACACGAAGACACAAAAGCAGGTGGGGAGGATTTGCAAAAGGTGAGGTCGAAGGGGCATCAACAACGCAGCTAAGCTCCCTCGGCATTTTCGACGCTTTAGAGTAAAAACAAAAAAAATGAAAGACGTTTACAACTCCCTGTAACGCCGAATTGGAGCGCAGCTCTTGAGGAGGAGGAGGGACGGGTACTCAGGGGAGGGTATACCCCTCCTCCTCCTCCTCCTCCCCTCATTCTTCAATGTCCTTGGGGGGGGGGGGTCACGTGACCCCGGGGGGGGGGGGTTTGTTGCGCGGTGCATTATGGGACATTTCCCATAATGCACCGCGCGAGCCCCCCCCCCAGGGTCACGTGCCCCCCCCCCCCCCCGAGGTCACGTGACCCCGGGGGAGGGGGGGGCTCGCGCGGTGTATTATGGGACATTTCCCATAATGCACCGCGCGGTTACGCCAACGCCGACGGCGACGCCGACGCCGACGCCGCTCAAGCCGGAAACGGGCGCCTAAGAGCTGCGCTCTAAAAAAAAAAAAACGAAGACAACTTGTACAGCCAAAGCTAGGGGGGAGAGAGTGTATCCCGACCTGTTCAACAGTAGGGAAATAAGGGACGGGGGAATGCCAGCCCTTCTCTGGAATGAAATTGAATGGAATGAAAGGAAAGGCCGCTTCTGCCGGTGACCTTGTCGCCTTGCCTAGTCTGTCAGCGTTCGGCTTCCATTGTGGGCCTCGGAAAGATAATCTCCTTTCTTGAGAGCGAAATGGTAGGGGTGCTTATGTTTTGCGCGCTTGTCGCCACCCGATAGGCCTCAATTATTTCTCTCCCGACTCGCTCGCAGTGGCCTCTCAAGGCTGTCGTGCCGTCGAAATTAGGAGCGCAGCCGGGACATTTTCTCCCGTGAATGACGATCGGGTGCTGAGAATCCGAAGCAGCTCTTTCGGCGTCCATTTGATGTTCTCGGAGTCGGTCGTTGAAGCATCGCCCCGTTTGCCCGATGTACCTGGCCCCGCAGGGCAGGGGGATCGCGTACACTTCCTCCGCTTCCTCTCCTTCCCCCAAGATTTCCCTTTCCCGTAGTCCCACGGAGCTGGCGGGCTTTGAGCTTGAAGCCGGAAATAAATGTTGTTGAAGTTGAAAGATTGTCCTGTATGTATCGTCCCTTATGTGTCTCCACTTTCTAAATGTTTAAAAAGTACCAACACGTCATCAGTCAAACTCCAATGCAGTAAGCCTAGTTCTGGCACTTGTTTGGCAACTTTGGCCCGTAGCTGCCAGATGACAGCCGAACTATTGGGAAACGAAGCCTAACTTCGGCACTTGTTTGGCGACTTTGGGCCGTAGCTGCCAGATAACAGCCGAACTATCGGGAAGCGAAGCCTAACTTTGGCACTTGTTTGGCGACTTTGGCCCGTAGCTGCCAGATGACAGCCGAACTATCGGGAAGCGAAGCCTAACTTTGGCTCTTGTTTGGCGACTTTGGCCCAAAGATGCCAGATGTCAACCGAACTACAAGGAAGTAAGCCTAACTCTGGCACATCTGTGGCGAATTTGGCACGAAGGTGCCAGATGACAGCCGAACTATCAAAAAGTGAAGCCTAACTTTGGCATTAGTTTGGCAATTTTGGCCCAGAAAGGCCAAATATCTGCCGAACTACGGGGCAGTAAGCCTAACTCTGGCATTAGTTAGGCGATTTAGGCCCAAAGATGCCAGATGATAGCCGAACTACCAGGCAGTGAAGCGTAAGTTTGGCACTTGTTTGGCGAATTAAGGCCAAAATACCCAGACTGTTGCCAAGGGAGGTCAGGTTTGGCTCTACTTTGGCTTCTTCGGGCTTTTCAATGCCCTAAACTCCCAGACAAAAGCCAAGTTTCGACCCAGAACTCGGTGCTACCTGGGCCGCTTCGTCGCTGGGACCCTTCATTTTTGTCTTCTTCAACGGCAGATTGGCCAGAAGGGCGCTGCGTAATGCTTTTCTCTTAACTTTGAGTACTGCAAAAACTAGGGGCACGAGGTTACCACTTTGAGTGGTGCTGACCTTGTTTGTCAGCACATGGAGCGAAGGCAGCAACCAAAGCGATAAGCTCGGACTCAAAGTCCTCACTTTGGTTCATTCCAGGCCTAGGGATTTAGCGCCGTGTTCGCGTACTTACCGCGGAGCAGCGGACATATTCGTAATGACGTCGAGGTCACGAGATATACATGGCTCTCTTGTCCGCGAACCTGGTTTCCTTAATTTGTCCGCCGTTTGAATACACCTTTAGATGGCCCGAAGGCAATTTGTTACTGGGTGTATATACTAACGGTGTTGATCTGTACCATCGGGTTCAAATGAAATGCGAACAGTCACGGAACTTCGAGCCCACCACCGGCGCAGCTTCCAAGCTTGGGTTGTGCTTGGCGAGGTTCAAACACATTGGAGTAGGACGCACAACCTCGATGTGCCATACTTCAATGCATTTGTGCCTCGCCAAGCACAAACCAAGCTTGGAAACTGAGCCAGTTGTGGGCCCCAAGTTCCGTCACTGTTCGCATTTCATTTGAACCCGATGGTACATTCAATGTTTTTTTTCTGTTTTTTTTTCGCAACATTAAACCCCATAGGCTTTCATATTATTAGTCCAGGCCATTCTAGACAGTAAGAAACGAAAGCCATATATAAAACCCTGGAATAATATCTGAACCGGTCAAAAATCAGTTTACGCCTGTTGATGATGATATTACCGCGTTTCGCCCCTTCCATATACTCTCATTTAAAAATGTAAATAATAAATGATTGAGCCATAAAGTTTGGTGTACAGTTGGCTTACAAAATAGTAAAAAAATGAGAAGCTTATCTTGGTATAGTAGCTGCGCCAAACTCAGCTACACGCCTCCCATAAAACGCGGGTGCAGAATTTTACCACATATTCGTGAGTCGCGGACCAACGAATACAGTCTGGAGGTATTTTGCGCGACACAAGGGACAATCACAAGCGAGTAGACACGGACAAGCGCAACTTTCAACTAGTTTATTTGTGCTCGATCGGCCACGAACATCCAGAAAGAGCATGCGCAGCACGCTACACAGAAGAAAAAGGAAACAGAAAATAGATAGAAATGTCACCCACCAAGACACATTCCACGATAGTCATTATCAAACCAGCAACCCGGATAAAAACTGCACTTCCCTTTCAAACGAAGAAACCGAGGTATCGCTAGCACAGTCACGTCCCTTCTTTATATAAAAAGCTTCCATCAATTCTCTGGCTGCGATATCTTTGCTTCTACCCAAGATCCTGATCTCTTGAAATCGCGCCTCACACCCACAGTCGGCACAGTGAGTTGGCAAGTGTGCATTGCCTTTATTCCTGATTGACAATTCATGTTCCCGTGCGCAGTCATTAACACAGCGTCCAGTTTGACCAATATATACTTTCCCACACGAAAGCGGAATCTCCTATACCACCGCTGTGGCACAATCCACAAACGGTCGGGCGTGCTTTTTGTTACAGCCACTCGTCTTCTCTCTTCCCGAGTACAGAAGGGGCTGCTGCCGTATGACTCGGCTCACTCAAAAACTGTTAAGCGAGCCATCGCCTCCCTATGCTTAGGTTCCGCCCTCAGGAAGTCGTGCTCACACTCTATGCACAGAAGCTTTAATGATCAAGTAGCCAGGCTGAAGTCTGCCGGTTTTCCCTGCTCGGTCATTACGGCGGTTGCTGAGACGTTGCTCCAGAAGACCAAAGAGAAGCAGAGGACGCGGCCAGAGCCGCCACAAAGGAAGTGTAGACCAGAAGTGGTGCCGTATATACATAAACTGTCCCACAACCTCAAGAAGGTAGCGAATAGGTACAATGTACCTTTCGTGTTCTCTGCGCCACGCAAGCTTGCGGGCCTTGTCCGAGGATTTCTTCGGGAAGAGAGAAGACGAGTGGCTGTAACAAAAAGCACGCCCGACCGTTTGTGGATTGTGCCACAGCGGTGGTACACGAGATTCCGCAATCGTGTGGGAAAGTATATATTGGTCAAACTGGACGCTGTGTTAATGACCGCGCACGGGAACATGAATTATCATCAGGAATAAAGGCAATGCACACTTGCCAACTCACTGTGCCGATTGTGGGTGTGAGGCGCGATTTCAAGAGATCAGGATCTTGGGCATAAGCAAAGATAGCGCAGCCAGATAATTGATGGAAGCTTTTTATATAAAGAAGGGACGTGACTGTGTTAGCGATACCTCGGTTTCTTTGTTTGAAAGTGAAGTGCAGTTTTCATCCGCGTTGCTGGTTTGATAATGACTATCGTGGAATGTGTCTTGATGGGGGACTTTTCTATCTGTTTTCTGTTTCCATTTTCTTCTGTGTAGCGTGCTGCGCATGCTCTTTCTGGATGTTCGTGGTCGATCGAGCACGAATAAACTAGTTGAAAGTTGCGCTTGTCCGTGTCTACTCGCTTGTGATTGTCCCTTGTGTCGCGCAAAAAACCTCTAGACTGCATCATGAACCAACTAGGCCAACAACAAGTTTTAATCAACGAATACAGATTGTGTTTTTTTTTTATTTCTGCGAATGTGTTTTTATTTATTGTAGCAGTTTTATTTATGAAGGACTACGTGCAAGTGATACAGACACGTCGGCAAAGTATTTTATATATAATCACATTGCGAATTTCGCATGCAGATGAAGCTAAGCTCGAAATATCGCATCTTGCCCCATATCTCACTTTCCACCGCCTTACCATTTTAAGCATAGCGGAATTGTGATACCGCAAAGTACGTCTGACATTACGAGAAGTAAGAGCAAGCCGGGCCTAAATCCGGAGTCACACTGCTTATACATCATACAAAAGACAGTCTGCATACAGGTTTGAACGGGATTCGCCGCCATATTCGTGTTCCGAATGCTGCATGCCAATGCGTTCAAAGAGAAACTTGGCACGCCGCATTTGAACCACGGATATTGCGCTGTCTCCTTTTTGCAGACCGTGTTTGGTATGATGAATGAGCAGCGTGACCCCGGCTTAAAGGGAAAAGTGCCAGCCCTGGTGCCCCTCAGACATCTCGTGAGCGCTGGCCATTTTTGGGATTCCGATGTTTATTTATAAAATATAAAACTCTATATAGCTACTAGCATGAGGAAGTCGGCCGACAATAAAATGGGTTTTTATGGCGTAAGTTGCCAATGAAAATGCGGCTCCAAACGCACTCAAAACACAAAGCCTTGTCAAATACATTTGAGCGTTGTATCATACTTTCTGAATAATTGTGGTTGCAAAGGCACATCTCGACATACGTGGAATTCGTTAGTGTGTTTTTAGGATCTGGGCATGATATAGTTGTTTGGGGTGCTACCTTGACTTGTGCGTGAGTGGTGCATTAAACGAACAAAGAACAATCTTGAAGTGGTATTTTGAATTTTGATATCTGAATGTGTAGTTTGTAGTTTGTGGATTAATAAGCGACTGCTTAAAACTTTCACAAAACAAGCAGTGTCGCGACATGCGAATTCTTTACAATTTTCTTGAGTAGCGTGGTTCTTTTTCAGGTGTTGTGCAGAAATTTTTAGCATGGGGAGCTTTCGTACCTCTGAGCAGGCTTTCATTTGGAATATACCTCGTGCACATTCCGTGGTACTTCGTCTCAAGCAACGTCAGGAAGGAACTGATGTACTGGTCCGTCTACAATGTGGTAAGAAACCATTCAAACGTTTCCAGTTTTTTTTTTTTTTTTTTTACCAGAGAAAAGCTTTATTTTTGAATGGTCATTGTGCGGGACTGTGCCTGGTATAAAGTTCGGTATGCATCAAACCCCTTGCGAGATTCAGCGCACTTTCGTTTTGTTTCACGGCACACATTGAAATTGTGACTACTAAAAACAAATCCTCTTTGGATTGCATGGAGAGTACCATATACTAATCGATCTATCGAAATCGGGGTTTGTTACAGGGTTGAGCCTAAAGTGAAATTCCGAGATTTACGATATTTAATTTCTAAGGTTTGCTCCGAAGTTTTTTTTTTTAGTGCTGTTCTTTTTTGTGTGGAGTCTTTTTAATTAAGTTTCTACACGATTTAGGTATTTCTTAGAGTCGTAGGTCGACTACATTGTCATCACCTCACGGTGTATGCTTTTTTGCTGTAACATTGATGACCCCTAAGACCTTTTATGACAGCTTCGCAAGAAAGTTAGCCCGGTTCCAGAATTTTTACTGCAGGGAAATCTACTCAAGCGGACCGCTACACGTGTAAGGATAGGAAGTTGCAGGACCTGAGAGACACCCTGAAGCGTGTACAAACGCGGTATTATTTTTTCAACCAAAAAGGCACTCCACGTGCACGAATACAATACTGCCACCGCTGTTCTTACGAGCACATTGAATCGCCAGCTCTCAATATTCGCTTGCCGCACTGATTGCAGAACACGAAGTTATTCAAAACTGACAGAGATAACTGAAGAAAAAGAAACTGAAGGAATATATAGTTTCATCTTGCATTTCGCAAAGTATCTTAACCCGTACAAATGTAATGCTCTCAGCAAAACGGTGGCTACCAAGACTTGTACTTGGCAAGACTTGGCAGACTTGGCTTGGGAAGACTTCGCATGATGTTTCTTTGCAAGACAATCTCTGCATGCAATACTTCACCGTGCAAATACCTTGAAGAAGAGTTTTAATTAATATTATTTCCAATATATACCAAGATGATCCTTACTGACACAGTATGATCAATGCTCCACAGAGTCAAATATTTTAGCCTATGGTTGTAAACAAGGATAATGCTAACACCAAGCACAATGCTGTTGATTTGAGGTTAAATCTGTCCCCTTCATTTTATACACCCCCGTACCAATATGCCAGGATTTTGCAAGATTACCTTCTAGCTTTCCTCTCTCTGCCGGGATGGTTCTGGTGGCCGTTGGTGTAGTTGACTCCGGAAAAACACGACTCGGAACAACCAGAGAATCTCTTACTTCTTTACTCAGCCTCCCCGCACCGAAAGCCTCCACCAAACCAGGCACCACCCTCCCTCAACCGGGCGTGCTGCCCCCCCCCCCCCCCCTTCCCCTTTACTGTGCGTTGCAGGCGGCAGCGGCGAACGGGCGCGGTGGTGCTGCTTCCGCCGCAATACTCTCTGTTCTCACCATTTATTTTGGTCAGTGACACATTTCCGGTGCTGAATTAGCTCGGGTGACGTTCGCGTCTGTCTCGTGTCAGTTTAGAGCAGCACCGGCTACACAATTGGTTTTAACACGGGGTGTGTTTAAGGGCTGGATTTTACGAAGAGCAAAACGGGTTTCGCTCGAGCGTAACGAAGAACCGTTGCACGACGCTCATATCAGCATAAAACGTACTAAGCCTATTGCAGTAAATTCTCAATCGTGCAAAGAATGTGAAAGCATTCCTAGTCGTTGTTTTTTGTACTTAGTCATGGTTAAACATAATGAACCGTAATCATTGAGCTTAACGAAACGACGCAGATGGATTAGAACGCCGAACCGCGTAATCTGCCACGAGACGCATTCGCTTCGCGTCACAAGGGAGCGAACCGGAGCTGAGCAGTTGGATTAAGGATGACTCACGGGAGTGTGTGGAAGCAGGCGATCGTCGACGCGCACAGCAGGTTCCAAAATGACGAATCCTGGCTACTTACGTGATACCACGACGTCATGCGACGGTACATAAGATTCATAGCGAACCAATGAGTAGCGAAGCGAACGAAAGATAATGCGATTTTCCACAGAACCAATAGATAGCTTTTCGGTCGCGATAAACTTAGCTCCATAGGCGTACCAACCGAAAGGGGGCAAGGAGGGCGCTTGCTCCCACCCTCCAGTTCTCAGAGTGGGGGGGCAAGGCATGTGTTTCGCCCCCCCCCCCCTGAAACAGCTGCAACTGGCCAGGGCAAACACTGGCCGGGGGTGCCCAAGGGATACCAAGGGCACCGCCCCCCGGCCCTGGCCCGGGGGGGGGGGGGGTTCTGGATTGCCCCCTCAATCAAAAACAAGTTGGTCGGCCACTGCTTCGCTCACTTGAGATGTGACATTAGGTTGCATTAAAGTCCCTTCATGCTTCATTTTACAAGTAACGACAACTAATACGAAGAACAAATAACCTTCCGTAGGTACAAAATGGCGTGATTCAGTTCACTCTTCCGCTTTGCGTCACCATTGGCATTCTAAAATCTGGATCTTCATAGAGTAGGCGCTTCAAAGAATCTTCCTACTTGTATGAAACTCTAATCTAGAAACGTTAGGCAACATGAGTGACGTCACAGCTGACAGCGTGAGGAACCTGCTGCCTTCGGCGATGCGTCGCGGGATCTCTCGTGACTTGAATTTTTGTACGAGCGATTAGATTGACGGTTTCATGCGAACGTCACGGCGGATATGTCAGGTGTTTCATCTGAAACCGACGCCTGATGTCCTCGTCCAGGGTCAGATATATTATAGACATGGTCGTCATGAGGTACCTAGATTACTTGGAGACTTACGTACATTAATTAGGTTACCTTAAAGGGCAACTGCAAAGAAAAAATAGAGTATTTTTAAACAGCCTAATTGGGACAAGCATGTAACAAAATAATTTTTCCGCCAAAAGCAAAAAACTTTTACAGCAATATTTATTGCGCGATACATATTTTTGTTTGCGGCTATTTCGTCCCTTATAAATCGCGCGCCACAAAGTTGGTATTACATGTCACGTAGTGGCTGCTATACGTCACGGAGTGACGTATAACAGCCACTTCGCGCGTGTAGAAAGAGCGGGAGTTTCAAATGTGGAGAAGTTTTGGCTCTATTACGTCATGTGGCGTAAACATTGCTAGACAAAATTTGGTTTTTCGCGGAAGATTTGTTTTGTGACATGCTTGTCCCATATAGGCTGTTTAAAAACACACTTATTTTTTTTTGCAGTTACCCTTTAAGAAGCTGCTCGTTATCTAAAAGCGCAAATAACTCACGCACTACTGCGCCCTCAGAAGAAGCAGAAGGGGTAAAAATATATTTTAAAAGCTTAATCCTCACAAACCTCACCTGTGAATAAGTGTAAACTTGTCGTGATCATTCTAAAAAATACGGAAAATACGTGAGGGCGTGCTGCGTGCAGCGCATCCAAATCCACCAAAGCTCCACACAACTAGGCATAAAAAAAAAACACCAATATAATGCGTGCACGACGAATTCTGTGACCCCCCTCCCCCCTTTGCGTTTTCAGACACGCCCGCGTGGTTCTCCGTCTCTTATCCTCCCGTTTGCATCGCCAGCATCGCGCCTGTTGCACGAGTGATAGCTTCAGCGCACTACAATGCACATTCCACGCACTTAAGCTCTTTGTAAAACATTTACTGATTTAGTGTTTTTCGCTGATATAAAGCAAGTTTTTAATTAAAACCATATGTTTCTTTTCACTTGGTAAAACGTTGATTGATTGTCATTGATTCATGTGTTTACTTATCGTGACAATTAGCCACCTATCTTTTGTTCCCCCGGCCTGTACCGCACCTGCATACAAGGTATTAGTGTAGCTTTCACGGCCTTCAATTGAAACAAATCGGGAACTCTTGTAAAAAACCAAACACATCTTATACCTCATTCACATTGGCGATTAAATCGCGATTGAGAAGCGATTGCGAAAACGGATGCTTACAGATTCAGTGCAGTTTCACGCGCATTTGATAATGCAAACGTGAGGATCCGCTTCGCTGTCGCGATTCGAACACCATTGTGAATGCAGCATTAGATACAAAGGCCATGGTGGTGGATGTTTTACATTACCTGCCGGAGATGCGCATGGGACGCAGATTGTACCCAAGTGCAGTCTTCAAAAGTAACTCGCGTCTTCTCTCGCTGATTAAACGCAAGTGAAACACGGACGCAGCACTCGTTTTGTTGCCCCGCGATGGCCTCCGGTTGGTCATGTCCAAGATACCGGCTTGCTATCTCACAGGTTTTAGTAAAAGAGAGTCAAAATACGGTGTACCAAGAAAAGAGGTTAGAGGAAGAAAGAGTTTTACCGAAACCAGAGAGGCATGATGGAAATTATTTCAGCTTGTTTTGGATGAGAAAATCTCAGGAGAGAGCATTATAAAGAGTAGGGCGTACAAGCGTAGCAGCTTTACCTTAGAAGTTTTCAAAGCTTTATAGGGCCAATCACGCCCAAGGTCGCGTAATCAAGGCCACGAAACGCCTATGGCGGAAGGGCTCGTGGCTGAAGTGATGGTGGCTGAAGCTCTCCTGGTTGAAGCGATGGTGTTGTAAGCACTGAAGCAAATGAAGGTGGGAGGTTCAATAGTGCATTCGCTCTGGGCGAATTTGTCACTTACTGATGCGCAATGGTGACTGAAGCGTATGCGGCTGAATCGCCAGTGCCTGAAGCACCCATGGCTCAAGCGCCCTTGACTGAAGCGGCGGTCGCTTAAGCTGTTAAGCGTCGGTTGCGTAAGCTCCGGTCGCGTAAGCTCCGCTCGTGTGAGCGCCGGTCGCGTAAGCTCCGTTCGCTTAAGCGCCCCTAGCGTAAGCTCGTGAGGCTGACGTGACATGACGTCCTTGACGTCGTGCTCGATGTCCTAGAGGTCCTGCTTGAGATCATTCTAGAGATGTCCTAGACGTCGTCTTCGACCTCGTGCTTTAGGACGTTGTCCTCGACGTCGTTCTAAACGTCGTTCTTGAGGTCGCCCTAGTCGTTGCTCTTGACGTTGTTCTAGATGCTATTCTTGTCGTCGTCCTCGAGGTCGTCCTTGAGGTCGTCCTAGACGTCATTCTTGTCGTCGTCCTCTTGGACGTCGTACTCGACGTCATTCTAGACGCCATTTATGACGTTGGGAAAGGCCTATAAACCCCCAAGCTGCCTACAAACCAGTGCGCATTTGACCACACCGGGTATTCCAAGCGCGCGGACACCATATTCGCCTGAAATGAAGCATCTGCGCATGCACGGAGCCAACAGCAGCTCCACCGAAGAGGCTTGACGTAAGAGCGGCGTGTAGGTTTTCATGCGCCTTTCATTACAGCGGGTCTGAGGCGAAATCAACCCTGCCGCCAGCGGCACAAATCACAAGCTTTTTTTCACATGCGTCCTCCGTGGGCGTTTCTTGCCGCTGGGATCCCCAATCTGGCACGCAGCGAACGAACTCGCAGAGTGCATTTTAGCAGTTTCCAAGTACAATGCGTGTGCCTTAGATTTTCATTTTTATTTTTACTTTATTAGAACAAAATAACTATTCCAACAGCAAAAAAAAAAAAAAAAAAGAATCGGATTTATTTATTTAAGAAAGACTTGTCGCAGAGGATGAAATCTTCGTTGGAGATTCCAACAAATATGGCTGCCTACGAAATGTAGATATGCACGGAGATATATGTTCATGTGGAGGCGAAACACGTCGGCAGCGAAGCACGACGACACAAGAAACTCTCAAACACTAAACACGAAAGTCTCAATAATTCCCACATTGACAGGTTCTGACACAAAAGGAAAGGCAAAATAGTACTTTAGCTTTCGTGCACAGTTCCAAGGCTAGCGGTGCCGCAGGACTGGAGGCAGGTCAGGGTGGGGAAGGAAGGAGAGATAGGCAATGCGCCCCAAACTAAGATAGGACAGAGGCGGACCTAGACATTGGTTCTAAGAGGGGCGAATTCCAAATATTGTATCGGTAGGAGGGGAGAGGGGGGGGGGGCGGTCGATTTTCGTGGTGGCGGGAGCAACCATGCAAGTAGCTGCGGACGGCGCTCAGGAGATTATGCCGCGGCTGCCGCAGCCGTGTCACATGGTGCCCCCTCAACCAAAAATGTCTCGACGCGACGGCTAAGATTCTTCTCTAAAGAGAGATGACAGAACTTGAAATTTTCCGTGAGCTGTGGCTGCTGTACATGGCCGAGATCAACTGGTCACTTTCAGTGAACAAAAGTGCTACCGCCTTCTTCAAACAATGGTAAAAAAAAAAAGAGCGTATATGTTATTTGACAAAGCCTCCCCACCCCACCTTTGCAACTGAAAAATGGCCGAAGATTTCAGACATTCCTTGCAGAATATTTGGAAGAAGGGGAGAACCATCTATCTCCCCAATTTCCCGAAGAGTTCCGACGCGATCGCTGAGGCAAAAAGAGTTAAAGCCACCAATTGAAAAAAGAAGGAAACCGCAAACCAGTCTTTTTCGCACTTTCTCTTCATGTCATCTTCTTTAAAAACGTGAAGACGCCATCTTATGCGCAAGCTTTCCCCGCTATGTTTCTCCTCGCGTCACGTGCTTCTCCGCCGCGCTGTGAATGGCCAGCCCTCGAGCTGCCGCTCTGCCGCCTCCTGAAAATTTCGAACTTTCTGGAACCACGCCGCTCTGCCGCTGCAGCTCTCCAAAGCGCCGAGGCTCCGCAAATCGCGCAGTTTTATACGCCTCTCAAGTGGGCTCATTTTCCTCTTCTATGCTTGAGAAAGGAGGTAGCGGTGACGTCAGAACGCCGAGCCCTGATTGGCTGCTCGCGACCCCTATCTGAGCGTCGTCTGCTCCTTTGCAACTTCGTCTGCGTCTGTCTTACCTTTCCTGCGACTTTCGGAAGTGCAGGTCTTTACGAGCGAGCTCGACTTCGCCTTTCAGTAAGGGCAGACGAAATAACTCGAGCGGTACGTTGTTTTCGTCTAACAACTAGCAGACGCGCATCAAGGAGGGAAGTCAAAGGACTCACTGGCGAGGTGTTCTGAGGCGCCGAGGTTTGCCTGCTAAGAACCGAGAGTGTCCGCAAGTTCCCTCCCAAATACTTTTTCCCTCCTTGCGTGTGCGGCAAGACTCCTCACTCTTTAACGGCGTCGGTGGTTTGGCGCAGTTAACGTCGTCTGCTTTACGTCTGCTAGTCAAAGCGATGGCTGCTTTACCTTTCCTGCGTCTGTCGGAGATTCACCGCTTTTTCACCGGCGAAAGTTACCGCTGCCTCGGAAAACAAAGAGATGACAAGAGGAAGAGATTGACCTCTTAATCTAAAATTAAAGTCAGCGATCAAAGTCTAATACGGGAAGGGTTCACAAGGGTCGCGCGGGCATATTCCATTCAGCACGCCAGCCGGTCGTGGGCAGACGATCTTGGCCAAGGACCGTCGGAGCACCGCTGCGCGTGAGTCGGAGTGCCTGCTAGGCCTATCTGCCGAGGTCGCTTGGTCGGGGTCCGTGGAATCGTGGTTGTTGGAGCATTTCCCGGGTGTTTGCGGATCCAGCGTTCTTGTTCGTCGTGGTTTATTTTAAGTACTTTTTACTTTTTTTCTTGCTGCTTGTAGTCGGGACGCGTGAGAAGAGCACGTACAAAAATAAACGTCCGTCGGTCGTCGCGACCAAGTATCTGGGCGACGCTGTCGGCCATGCTGATTTGCTCGTAAGAAGTGCGTAAGACAGCTTCGGAGCTGTCGTAGGATTTTGTCGTAGCCTGCGCAAAACTTACGTTAATTTCGTTTCGTGAATACGAATTTGTTCTTACGTTTTGTCTTACGCACATTTTTGGCGTAAGATCGTTTCGTGAATCGCCTCTGCACTTCCGAAAGTCGCAGGAAAGGTAAAACATACGCAGACGACTTTGCGAGCAGACGACGTTGCAAAGGAGCACACGACGCTCAGATAGGGGGTCGCGATCAGCCAATCAGTGCTCGGCGTTCTGACGTCACCGCTACCCCCTGCGCAAGAAGCTGACGGACTTGCCCTCCGCATAGGAGCAAAATCGATGCATGCCAAAAGCGCATTAGTAAAAAAGCGTTTGTTTTCCGCTACTTCTGAGTGTGCGTGCTGCGCCTCAAGTCGTTAGTGCTCCTGGGTTCCGACGAGCCCCTTTTGGTAACACACAAAGATCGCACCCAATAATTTATCTATTGGTTGCTGTGTTAAGTCGTGACGTCATGCGCACCCTGGTTTATCCGGCAGTGGTTCATGATCTGCCTATGCGCGCAGCTGACTTCCGAATGGCGAGGGTCTCTTCGTCATTCGTGGGTCAGGTACGCGCGTTGGCGGTCGCTTGTGCACGCAGGTTCCCGTGCGTCATACTTGGACCAGCTGTTGGCGCTCTATTACTCCTCCTCTCATGGCGCCGAGCACAAGCCTCGGGCTGAGGATTACACGGTTCGATTCCCACTAAACTGCACAGTAAATCTCGCTGGTTGAAATTGCCTTCCTTTTAGATGCTTATGTACGACCTGCTATTGGCTGTGTATGCTTTATGTTGCCTTGGCCTCTGTGTAACGCTTTTTCTTCACACTCGAGTGTGAAACGTTTTGCATAAAATCAAGCCTATAAGCACATTCTGTGTTCAAAGGGCGCACATCACTTGTTGTCCTTTCGCTTACTATATATTCACACCTATTATTTTAGAATGGATATAAATTGTGAGGAAGCGTTTAATCATATAATATATTATTAATATCACTGCGAATGACGGTGTCTTGTAGTATATGTAAGTGAAAAAATAACGTAGGGCCTTCTAAATTTTTTATGTTTTTGATTATGTGCAGTGTAGATTTCAAGAAAAATGGCAACTATTCAAAAAGGCTCTTTATTTTGAATGTACTTATCTTTTTTGAACTGCGCTAAACCTAGAGTCTGAATGAAGAGATATTAATGCAACTCCTTCGTGCCCTTTACTGTCTTTTGAGGAGAAATGCGCGGTTAACAGCAGAAAAAGAGCATGACCACATCCTTTGATAGTAGCGGAACAATAGTTTTCATAATGGAGAATCCTCAAAGCAGTGTTACGCATCGTGACTATATCCCCCAAAAAAGGCCAAGATTTACTGGGCCTCCTTTCAAATTGTGTTAATAGAAGGCGGCCACAGTGGATATTGGACGGGGCCGCAATAAAAGGCTTTTAGCCGGACGGTCAATCTTCCTGTCATTTTACGTAATTTCAGCACATAGACGTGAGTAATGGCGTAGCTGTGCAGACTTAATTGTTTTTTCTTGAAGGTGACAACCATTTGCAACACAAAGTGTGAAGCTTCAAAAGTCCGCATTTAGATATTTAGACACTTTGCTCATGTCCCCCGTTGCAAAATGTGGTATGAGGACGGTAGGTCTTGGAATTGCTCGATGGTCATGAGCACTCGTGCAAGGAGAGCGCCCCAAATCTACGTGCTCGCACCTTTAATTCCTGGAAGACTGCAAATAGTTCATCATGTATAGCACTACAAGAAAACCGATGTGTTGTTCGTTCTATAGATATATGTATGCGTCCTGCGTGTATTTGCATCATTAAAATAATTCGGTCATTTTGATTAACTGCAGTAGTAAGACAGTCAAAACACTGGGAACAAAACAGCAGAAGTCAGAACGTAGCAGGAGCTAGGGTAAGCAGTTCACGAGGGAAGTCCTATGCGAGACCCGAACTCCGCAGACTTCCAGTGACATCGGTATTTACCAGGTTTATGCGACGTGGCCATTATCGCAATCCCGTTAAATTTCTTGTCCCAACTGCAGGCGCATGTTTATTGTAATAATTTCACGTGTATGCGCAATACCTTAAAATATTACAGGGGAGAATATTGTTTGAGGTTTTTATTTGGGACCCATCCAGATTGATCGCAGTCTGACAAACTTTACAGATTTTGTTATCACAAAACCGCATCAAAATATAGTAAAAGCCTGAATGTGTGCGTTTTGGGCTCGCAGGTCACCGTGGCGTTCACCGCCTACATCTGGAGCTCGCTCATCGCCTGCATAATCTTTTTTGTGTGCGAAGCCCCCACAGGAAGGATCAGCAAACTTTTGCTTGTGCCAAAGCGACTCTTCAGTGAACACGAAGAAAGCACTGTAGCCGAATGCAACGAGGAGGGCTACAACGTATCAAAACTTGCCAGCAAACCTGTCGATAAAAATGAATCAATTCATACACAATGAACACGTCTTCGATAGGTCCAGTAAGAAGCCTGCAAGAATCCTCGGTTAACGGCATGTTGCAAATACTTTAAATGACTATTTTCAAGCTCAATAATTCGAAAATTGTTCAAATGAATTTTTATCGAATATAAAATTTGGTGATTTATAGTGGTAGGTTGAATATTCTTCCATATTGGCCAATGAAATCACGTGATCTATTATTTTGCGAAATGTTTGAGTCACAAATTGAACAAAAAACTGCAGAAAGTAGGTAGTTTGGAGTGCATTTTTTTAACCGTTTTATTTTTTTTTTAATTTTAATAATAATGACTTTATTGCCACTCTTGAAATAAAACATACTTTGAAAGTTCCACGTTGATTAGTTGCCGGATGAAGGAGTAGAGCTATCAGAATTTATAATTTTATTGGATCGCTGGATGGTCAACTGATGTGGATAGAGAAGAAAGTTTTCAGCTAATGAATAATATTGCAGTGTTTTATCCTACAAAACCTCTATCCTAGGACATAGTCAAAGGTTTTGGAACAAATGGTATACCTTATTTCTGGTTTTATTAATTGCTATGAAAGAAAGCCTCCAAAAAATGTTTGTCCAAATTGGAGAGTGTGCAGACTTGCCACTCTCGGTATAATTAAACATCAAGTCGGAAACTTTTAGGTTCCTTTTCCCCAGGGTGCGCAACAGAAGCCGCCGCTCTCAGGCGTGTTAAATACTTCATGTTATCAAGCTGTTTTACTCTCGCAGCCTCCGCACAAGTGATTATGGCTGTGTGATCACGCCCTACTGCTTAAGGTATAATTAAACATCAAGTCGGAAACGTTTAGGTTCCTTTTCCCCAGGGTGCGCAACAGAAGCCGCCGCTCTCAGGCGTGTTAAATACTTCATGTTATCAAGCTGTTTTACTCTCGCAGCCTCCGCACAAGTGATTATGGCTGTGTGATCACGCCCTACTGCTTAAGGTATAATTAAACATCAAGTCGGAAACGTTTAGGTTCCTTTTCCCCAGGGTGCGCAACAGAAGCCGCCGCTCTCAGGCGTGTTAAATACTTCATGTTATCAAGCTGTTTTACTCTCGCAGCCTCCGCACAAGTGATTATGGCTGTGTGATCACGCCCTACTGCTTAAGGTATAATTAAACATCAAGTCGGAAACGTTTAGGTTCCTTTTCCCCAGGGTGCGCAACAGAAGCCGCCGCTCTCAGGCGTGTTAAATACTTCATGTTATCAAGCTGTTTTACTCTCGCAGCCTCCGCACAAGTGATTATGGCTGTGTGATCACGCCCTACTGCTTAAGGTATAATTAAACATCAAGTCGGAAACGTTTAGGTTCCTTTTCCCCAGGGTGCGCAACAGAAGCCGCCGCTCTCAGGCGTGTTAAATACTTCATGTTATCAAGCTGTTTTACTCTCGCAGCCTCCGCACAAGTGATTATGGCTGTGTGATCACGCCCTACTGCTTAAGGTATAATTAAACATCAAGTCGGAAACGTTTAGGT
Source organism: Ixodes persulcatus (assembly GCA_013358835.2). Classification (NCBI taxonomy): domain Eukaryota; kingdom Metazoa; phylum Arthropoda; class Arachnida; order Ixodida; family Ixodidae; genus Ixodes; species Ixodes persulcatus. The sequence goes on from JABSTQ010010110.1 coordinate 649,666, forward strand.
TCCTTTTCCCCAGGGTGCGCAACAGAAGCCGCCGCTCTCAGGCGTGTTAAATACTTCATGTTATCAAGCTGTTTTACTCTCGCAGCCTCCGCACAAGTGATTATGGCTGTGTGATCACGCCCTACTGCTTAAGGTATAATTAAACATCAAGTCGGAAACGTTTAGGTTCCTTTTCCCCAGGGTGCGCAACAGAAGCCGCCGCTCTCAGGCGTGTTAAATACTTCATGTTATCAAGCTGTTTTACTCTCGCAGCCTCCGCACAAGTGATTATGGCTGTGTGATCACGCCCTACTGCTTAAGGTATAATTAAACATCAAGTCGGAAACGTTTAGGTTCCTTTTCCCCAGGGTGCGCAACAGAAGCCGCCGCTCTCAGGCGTGTTAAATACTTCATGTTATCAAGCTGTTTTACTCTCGCAGCCTCCGCACAAGTGATTATGGCTGTGTGATCACGCCCTACTGCTTAAGGTATAATTAAACATCAAGTCGGAAACGTTTAGGTTCCTTTTCCCCAGGGTGCGCAACAGAAGCCGCCGCTCTCAGGCGTGTTAAATACTTCATGTTATCAAGCTGTTTTACTCTCGCAGCCTCCGCACAAGTGATTATGGCTGTGTGATCACGCCCTACTGCTTAAGGTATAATTAAACATCAAGTCGGAAACGTTTAGGTTCCTTTTCCCCAGGGTGCGCAACAGAAGCCGCCGCTCTCAGGCGTGTTAAATACTTCATGTTATCAAGCTGTTTTACTCTCGCAGCCTCCGCACAAGTGATTATGGCTGTGTGATCACGCCCTACTGCTTAAGGTATAATTAAACATCAAGTCGGAAACGTTTAGGTTCCTTTTCCCCAGGGTGCGCAACAGAAGCCGCCGCTCTCAGGCGTGTTAAATACTTCATGTTATCAAGCTGTTTTACTCTCGCAGCCTCCGCACAAGTGATTATGGCTGTGTGATCACGCCCTACTGCTTAAGGTATAATTAAACATCAAGTCGGAAACGTTTAGGTTCCTTTTCCCCAGGGTGCGCAACAGAAGCCGCCGCTCTCAGGCGTGTTAAATACTTCATGTTATCAAGCTGTTTTACTCTCGCAGCCTCCGCACAAGTGATTATGGCTGTGTGATCACGCCCTACTGCTTAAGGTATAATTAAACATCAAGTCGGAAACGTTTAGGTTCCTTTTCCCCAGGGTGCGCAACGGAAGCCGCCGCTCTCAGGCGTGTTAAATACTTCATGTTATCAAGCTGTTTTACTCTCGCAGCCTCCGCACAAGTGATTATGGCTGTGTGATCACGCCCTACGGTCGCTTCGCCGCGCCTGCGCAGTGAGGGAGCGTTATGTCACCGCCGCAGCGCCGTGTGCGATAGGAAAAGGTTGCGCGTTGCTTGTAGGAATGCGCTGCGTGTAGGCGAAATCCACCATCGTTGTCAAGTTTGTTCATAGACGGCGAGGCGGTCTGCCCGGCGCACGGCCGCACCCCCTGCCGGCACTGCGGTCGCTTCGCCGCGCCTGCGCAGTGAGGGAGCGTTATGTCCACCGCCGCAGCGCCGTTGTGCGATAGGAAAAGGTTGCGCGTTGCTTTTGGGAATGCGCTGCGTGTAGGCGAAATCCACCATCGTTGTCAAGTCTGTTAATAGAGCGAAGGGCGGTTCTGCCCGGCGCACTACCGCACCCCCTGCCAGGCGCTGCGGTCGCTCTCGCAGCGCCTGCGCAGCGAGGGAGCGTTATGTGACCGCCGCAGCGCCGTGTGCGATAGGAAAAGGTTGCGCGTTGCTTGTGGGAATGCGCTGCGTGTAGGCGAAATCCACCATCGTTGTCAAGTCTGTTAATAGACGGCGAGGCGGTCTGCCCGGCGCACTGCCGCACTCCCTGCCAGGCGCTGCGGTCGCTTCGCCGCGCCTGCGCAGTGAGGGAGCGTTATGTCACCGCCGCAGCGCCGTGTGCGATAGGAAAAGGTTGCGCGTTGCTTGTGGGAATGCGCTGCGTGTAGGCGAAATCCACCATCGTTGTCAAGTCTGTTAATAGACGGCGAGGCGGTCTGCCCGGCGCACTGCCGCACTCCCTGCCAGCGCTGCGGTCGCTTCGCCGCGCCTGCGCAGTGAGGGAGCGTTATGTCACCGCCGCAGCGCCGTGTGCGATAGGAAAAGGTTGCGCGTTGCTTGTGGGAATGCGCTGCGTGTAGGCGAAATCCACCATCGTTGTCAAGTCTGTTAATAGACGGCGAGGCGGTCTGCCCGGCGCACTGCCGCACTCCCTGACAGGCGCTGCGGTCGCTTCGCCGCGCCTGCGCAGTGAGGGAGCGTTATGTCACCGCCGCAGCGCCGTGTGCGATAGGAAAAGGTTGCGCGTTGCTTGTGGGAATGCGCTGCGTGTAGGCGAAATCCACCATCGTTGTCAAGTCTGTTAATAGACGGCGAGGCGGTCTGCCCGGCGCACTGCCGCACTCCCTGCCAGCGCTGCGGTCGCTTCGCCGCGCCTGCGCAGTGAGGGAGCGTTATGTCACCGCCGCAGCGCCGTGTGCGATAGGAAAAGGTTGCGCGTTGCTTGTGGGAATGCGCTGCGTGTAGGCGAAATCCACCATCGTTGTCAAGTCTGTTAATAGACGGCGAGGCGGTCTGCCCGGCGCACTGCCGCACTCCCTGCCGGCGCTGCGGTCGCTTCGCCGCGCCTGCGCAGTGAGGGAGCGTTATGTCACCGCCGCAGCGCCGTGTGCGATAGGAAAAGTTTGCGCGTTGCTTGTGGGAATGCGCTGCGTGTAGGCGAAATCCACCATCGTTGTCAAGTCTGTTAAAGGGCAACTCCGCTCAATTTCGAAGATTTCGGGATAATGTGTGATTTCGAATCAAAAAGCCCTAGTAAAAGACACTACGTCGTTTGCTTCGCGAAAAATGGGATATATTTTTAAATCTGTTTAAACGCGAGCGGATATCGAAACCGAAACTTCGGCTCCGTCCGAAACATTGGCCTCGGCCGCAAGTACATGGCATCACGTGGTACTAGATGTCACGTGATCCTCGCCCCACGACGGGCGGGATGGGGGCGGCGTGTGGCAGGCGCGAGTGTCGTCTGCTCTGCACCGCACTCTTCGCCACGTTTTGGTGTCTACGGCATTCGACGACGTCTGCACAACTGCGGCATAAGTCTGCGCACGTGGTTTCCATAGTGTGGACGAAACTCCGAGAGACAATAATCACAAACGGTGAGACGACGACAGTGGTTGTGACGCGAAAGACGGCGGTAACGGCGGGACCACGGCGGGTGGCCGGTCTGCTCCCAAGAAGCGCGCTGCGCAGGCGCGTACGCCAATCACGTGGCCACCGCTGAGCGCAGAGAGGCAACGTTGCTGACGTCATGCGCTACGCTCGATCGGAGAGGTAAAAAACGAGCAAAAGGGGGCCATGAAGATGACGTTTAGCTCAATGTTGGCTCCGCCCATGCCGTAGCCTTGACTGCGCTGTTGGTTGCGCCTAAATTCGCCCGCTCGAGTCAGCCGATTTCGGCAACTTGGCGAGTTGCAAAGTTTGCGGACCGTTTAAGAAACATTTAGACAGAACTGCGTCGTAATATTTGACGTGTGGTCTTCCTAGGCGATGCTGAAGAGGACTGCATTGTTTTTTCAAAACCAAAATGAAGCGGAGTTTCCCTTTAATAGACGGCGAGGCTTTCTGCCCGAGGCACTGCCGCACTCCCTGCCAGCCCTGCGGTCGCTTCGCAGCGCCTGCGCAGTGAGGGAGCGTTATGTCACCGCCGCAGCGCCGTGTGCGATAGGAAAAGTTTGCGCGCGTTGCTTGTGGGAATGCGCGGCGTGTAGGCGAAATCCACCATCGTTGTCAATTCTGTAAATAGACGGCGAGGCGGTCTGCCCGGCGCGCTGCCGCACTCCCTGCCAGCGCTGCGGTCGCTTCGCCGCGCCTGCGCAGTGAGGGAGCGTTATGTCACCGCCGCAGCGCCGTGTGCGATAGGAAAAGGGTGGCGCGTTGCTTGTGCGAATGCGCTGCGTGCAGGCGAAATTCACCATCGCTGTCAAGTATGTTCATAGACGGCGAGGCGTCTGCCGGCGCACTGCCGCACTCCCTGCCGGCGCTGCGGTCGCTTCGTCGCGCCGTGCGCAGTGAGGGAGCGTTATGTCACCGCCGCAGCGCCGTGTGCGATAGGAAAAGTTTGCGCGTTGCTTGTGGGAGTGCGCGGCGTGTAGGCGAAATTCACCATCGTTGTCAAGTCTGTTAATAGACTGCGAGGCGGTCTGCCGGCGCATTGCCACACCCCCTGCCTGCGCTGCTGCGGGGCTTCTGCTCGTCTCGGCGACGTTAATGCTTTCGGATTCACAACTCATAGGAAGTGCTGGGGTGTCCTCGGAATTTTTTAATAACACCTGCTTCCTGATGGCTGTATGCTTGGTAGTGCACTCGGGTTTTCAACGTTTGCAAGTGCGTGATTTGTGTAAAGATAAAGTAGCTCACGCAATTGACGCCTTACCATCATGAGTTAGCCTTGGCGGCGTTCATCGCTTGTTTGTCGCATGAAATTTGGTTTCCGACGAATAAGCGCCGGCAGGTTGTAATACATTTCTGACGATCAAATTTCACTGTTAATGTTTCTCCACCGTGTTCAGCCTTTAGATCTGAGCCTGTGATAAGTAGCGTCAGATTACGGTACGAGTCACGGGAGTAGGGGGAAAAAAGCTCCTGACCGCGGTGCCATTTTCAGCGCTTGTAACAAAGTAAAGTTGGCTTGTGCATGCGGCACGTGATTTGCTCTCTTTCAGAATCTATGGAAATGTGAGTGGTAAGCTGTGAAGCTCGCTTGCTGAGCAGTGCGATCTTTACAGCCCAGTATTTTGTAAACAAAGACACTCTGGCCGGTACGATTCTCAGCGTTCTGCGTATGGCGGGTGCTTTGATTTTGAAACAAAAAAAAACATAGCAGTCTAGGTTGTGCTTTTCTAAAAATAGAAGCGCTGTATAAGCATCTTTTAGCATCTGCTCACCAGCGCTAATAGAGTGCAAAAATACATAAAAGCATCGTGCACCACATTTTGTGTTCTATCAAAACGCCTGGAACGGTTTTCTTTGTTTTTGTTTTGTTGTAATTCTTATTTTATATCACATTTTTATACGGGTGCAATATGAACGAGCATGCTGAAGCGCGGGGCATTTCTGAAGAACGTAAAGAGCGCACGTGTACTGCTTTGAGCGGCGCTCAAAACTGCTGGATTGCATGGGCGCCTGTAGCGTGGCTTCACAGCCAAGGAAAGTTGTGCTATATTTGTGCCTAGCAAATGTTGCACGGCACTCGCCGTAGCTTGACTCCGGGCACGGGAGAGTTCGGTCTAGCCGGATAAGTGCCATATTCGCTTGCCGTCTTGAGGACGGGTCTGGATAATCCCAACAAAAAAAAAATTAAAACTTGCACATTAAAATTTTGATGTTATCACAGTGAGGTCGAACGCGTCAAAGTACTTTCAGCGTCGGGCTCGGGACCAATTAGTGAGTTGGCGCCATTGAAGTGTGATGACGTACCATTGAAGAATACGAATTCTTTTGCAAGCTTGTCTGATACGATGATACGACATAGTGATGCCGTGGCAAGGCGCAATGCCTCAAAACCACTCGCCTCCCTTTCACTTTCACAACCGACGCAGTGAGCAACGGCAGCCAACTATACGAGCAGAGTGATTCATGTGTTCCACCAGCTTGCTTTTGATGTCAATTTATAAAAATGAAGATTGCATATGTACAAATTTTAGCCGCGCTCAAGCTGCGCGGGCGCACGGACGCTGAACATTTTGGCTAGATTTGGCCATAGTCTGATTACATCGGTTTCATAGCCACATGCACAATGCGGTGTCAAGGAAACGGCGCGCGGCTCGGGCCGTCAGCTTGAAACCGGGTGCGCCGAGATCACCTTTTTCTACTGATCTCTATTATAGTTGATTGCAAGCTAAGAAAAACGGAAATGCCTCTCAGAGGAAAATGTATTCCTACGCCGAGAACGCCAGCCAATCGTTTTCATGACGTCACGATTCCGTGGACCAATCGCGATCCTTTGGAAAAAAAAAAAAAAGCTCAACA